>OZ012669.1:6130267-7330267 GCA_963942505.1 Lordithon lunulatus
TGAGATAATTATGAAAATCAGTATAAGATAACAATCTGGCCTGTGTATTTGCCATCTAAATTGAAAACTTGCAAGAGAAACTTTATTTTTTTTAATACGACTTTATATATATATATATATATATATATATATATATATATATATATATATATATATGTATAGGTAAAATTCAAAATAGAAACCGATGTTTCTAGCTAGGTGGTGCAGCAATAAAAATGCTATTTAGTTCAAGAACAGTTTACTTCCTTTTTTGCCAATATTTCGTAGATAAAACAGCTACTTCATCGGGCTCGGAGCAAAATTTTCTGTAGAGATGTTACATGCAACCCACACATGGTAGATGCAGGAATGTAATTCCTTAGAAAGAAGGCTGACGATGACTAATTTACACTCGATAAATAAACAACGTGAAACGTTATATATATATATATATATATATATATATATATATATATATATATATATATACCTAGACCTTTATTTGGCATATCAGCCCAACCCTTCCCTTTTACACACATTCCAGCCGAAAAAAACAACGCTTTCACAGAAAGAAATAAAAAAGAAACCAAAAATACAAATTAACATAAAATACATCATTAACAACTAAAATAAACCCCCTCTGCCCTCGCCAATTTCCTTTCCCACGTCAGCCACCTGCAGATTTTCACGCATTTCCCATCCTCTCCTAACCATTCGTTCAGCTTTCTACACTCTCCAACCCACTCTGATTTCACTCCCTCACATTTTCTGCTAAGGTGCCACCATGTGTCACTACCCTTCCTACACAGCGCACACGCGGTGTACCCTAGTCCCACCCACACTTTTCTTCCTCGCTCTTCTGACCCACACCTCGCTCTTGCCATGCATACTTTGTCCTATCTGCTCCACTCTCCCCTGGCTAAGTAGCTCGGGAGTTTCCCCTGTACTTGCCACTCTACGTAGCCCGGGTTGTATGAGCTCTCAGCCATTCTCACTTGCCTTTCTTGCCACTCAATATCCTTCAATCTCTCTCTTATCTCAGTTCCTAGGCTACCCCTTTCTCTCAGCTTCTCCTCTACCCACACCTCAGACATACCCACTCTTTCATAATCCTTTCTCTATCCTTCCTCCATCTACTCTCTGTTCTACTCTTACACCTCATCCATACCTCCCGTACCAGTCTTTCCTCACCCAAATCCTGCAATCTTTCCTCAAACTTCACAACCCTCATACACGACTCCCACCACATGCTCATACGACTTGTCTCCTGCAACAGCACTGCTCTCGGTATCGACCTTTCGAGCCCTAGCAGATTCTTCAGGAACCAACTTTGCTTCCTTTGTATTACCTTCCATTCACACAATCCCCACACTTCCACTCCATACAGCAATATAGGTTTTACACACACATCCCAGATCTTGCACGCCATTACTAGGTTACCATCCCACAAACTCCCCCATATATATATATATATATATATATATATATATATATATATATATATATATATATATATATATATATATATATATATATATTGTGATTTATTTAAATTTACTTTTGCTACATTTTGGTGTGGCTTCGCCAATACATTTTATTCTGTATATAGACTAAAATGTCAGAGCTGGAATAATGTTTATTTTTATCGTCATAAATTAATTTTTATTTATTTGTATTGATATATTATTGTTGTATGATTTATTGATTATATAAAATAAATAATGAAATAATAATAATGTCATGAAATAGATTTTGATTTCAGGAATAAAGTAATAATATATTAAAATACTTTTTTGTAGTTTGCTAAAATAAATTTGCATAGAATACGGTACATAAATGCCATAATGATCAAGAAATAAGTAGAAAGCAAGATAATAATTATATAATAAATTTTTTAAAGAGTTCGCCTCAAAATTATAAATTCATAAATTTTATTATTACAATAACATCTATGAAACATCAATTGTTATATTAACAACATGAATTTTAATTTGATTTAGTTTTCATGGATACAAAATTTAAATTTAAATTTAATTTTTTCAAGAATACCAAGTCATGTATTTAAATTTACATTTTTCCAGAATACCAAGTCATATATTTAAATTTAAATTTTTCAAGAATACCAAACCATATAAAGCAATCAAATTAATCAAGTCATGTATTTAAATTTACATTTTTCAAGAATACCAAGTCATATATTTAAATTTAAAATTTTCAAGAATACCAAGCCTATCAAGCAATCAAATTATTTTAGATAATTAACAGTTCAGATATTAACGCGGTCTGTGAATTTAATTAAAGATAGTCTTTATATTTCAAATGGCTGTGTCTTAGAGACAACAAAAATAAAGTAATATTATTACCTAAAATAACTTACCTCGGTGTTTACAATGAAATAGAATTCCACAAGATCGTGCACATTACGAATCTGCATTCCAGACCTCTCCTCGATATGATTGAATAATTTTTGATAGGGCTCGATGTAAATGTCTCGTACTTCCGGTAAGTTCGGTAGATTTTTCAAAATTCGAAGTTTCTCAGCGCATTCAGGATGGATCAACTAGAAATTATATATATATATATAGTAAGTATAACAAATAAGACACGTCTGACATTTTGAAAGAAATCCAAAAGAATCTTAGAGAGTTCGCAAACAACAGAAGAATGATAAACCAACCCGAGAGATATCGCAGGGAAAATTTGTACATATATAGTATTATAATTTATCAAATATTATAAATAAAAGATTCAACCTAAATTTTTATTTAATAAAAAATCCAAAAGAATCGTAGAGAGTTCGAGATGTCCCAAACAATAGGTGAATTATAAACTTACCCCAGAGATATCGCAAGGAAAAATGTTATATAGTATTATGGTTTATCAAATATATAATACATTAAAAATAAAATAATAAAACTTTAATCTACATTTTTATTTAATCCAAAATAATCTTAGAGAGTTCGAGATGTCCCAAACAATAGGTGAATGATAAACCTACCCCAGAGATATCGCAAGGAAAACATTTATATAGTATTATAATTTATCAAATATAATAATATATTAAAAATAAAAAAATCAATCTAAATTTTTATTTAATAAAAAATCCAAAAGAATCTTAGAGAGTTCGAGATGTCCGAGAGATATTGCAGGGAAAATTTGTATATAGTATTATAATTTATCAAATATAATAATATATTATAAATAAAAGATTCAACCTAAATTTTTATTTAATAAAAAATCCAAAAGAATCGTAGAGAGTTCGAGATGTCCCAAACAATAGGTGAATTATAAACTTACCCCAGATATATCGCAGGGAAAATTTTTATATAGTATTATAATTTATCAAATATAATAATATATTAAAAATAAAAAAATCAATGTAAATTTTTATTTAATAAAAATCTAAAAGAATCTTAGAGAGTTCGAGATGTCCGAGAGATATTGCAGGGAAAATTTGTATATAGTATTATAATTTATCAAATATAATAATATATTAATAATAAAAAATTCAATCTAAATTTTAATTTAATAAAAAATCCAAAAGAATCTTAGATAGTTCGAGATGTAGGAGAGATATCGCAGGACTTTTTTTATATAGTATTATAATTTATCAAATATAATAATATATTAAAAATAAAAAATTCAATCTAAATTTTAATTTATTAAAAAATCCAAAAGAATCTTAGATAGTTCGAGATGTACGAGAGATATCGCAGGGAAAATTTGTATATAGTATTATAATTTATCAAATTTAATAATATATTAAAAATAAAAAATTTAATCTAAATTTTTATTTAATAAAAAATCCAAAAGAATCTTAGAGAGTTCGAGATGTCCGAGAGATATCGCAGGACTTTTTTAAATATAGTATTATAATTTATGAAATATAATAATATATTAAAAATAAAAAAATCAATCTAAATTTTTATTTAATAAAAAATCCAAAAGAATATTAGAAAGTTCGAGATGTACGAGAGATATCGCAGGGAAAATTTGTATATAGTATTATAATTTATCAAATATAATAATATATTAAAAATAAAAAATTTAATCTAAATTTTTATTTAATAAAAAACCAAAAATGTTCGAGATGTCCCAAACAACAGGTGAATTATAAACCTACCCGAGATATCGCAGGGAAAATTGTTATATAGTACTATAATTTATCAAATATAATAATATATTAAAAATTAAAAATTCAACCTAAATTTTTATTTAATAAAAAATCTAAAAGAATCTTAGAGTGTTCGAGATGTCCCAATCAACAGGTGAATGATAAACCTACCCCAGAGATATCGCAAGGAAAAAAATTATATAGTATTAACAACATTACGATCAAAATTGTAAATTTTGTGATCATATCTTTATCGTTGCTCGGGGTTCCTAATCAATCATGCGGCGCCATCTCTTTCAATACTATTTCCTTCATGTCCCTCTGAATATTTGTCAACCTAGTGATTATAAGTCTTCCTCTACCGCTTTGTATCCACGAAAAGATACTTTTTAACAACATGATCTTCTGGTATTTATATTACGTGATCGTTCCATTAAGATGGAAAGATGGAAGATGGAAAGACTAAGGTCTGAATTCCGTTATTTTCTCGGTAATTGGTGCAACCTTCCTCTTATGTATTCGTTGCGCACTTTGTCTTCAAGGGTAATTACTGCCCATCTTTTGTTATTAACGGTTAGTACAGTCCCGACTCTAGGCGTGCACACAGCCTAGAGCCGGGGCTGTATAATGGCATGTTCTGGATAGTTCTGGATAGTTGGCTGGAGGGTAACAAAGCTACAGACACTTAGGCCTCAAAATGGGCCCATTGTGAAACCTCCCTTTAAGGCTGCTCACTCGTCCCACCAGTCAATTTTGCGTGCAAGCCGCAAAACTCTGGCGGGTGAGGAGCTGCCAAATAATGGCATGTTATATCCGCCAATATAAATATTATATGATCACCATAACAAACTCTCTCAAAGGATAAATAAAACGATTTTTTACTTTGTTTTTTATCACACTTCAGTTACACTTTGCAACTAGTTTCCGCTAAGCTCTAACCATTTTCGAGCTCTTCCGAAAGTAGTTGCAAAGTGTAGCTGAAGTGTAATAAAAAACAAAGTAAAAAATCATTTTATTTATCCTTTAAAATGAATTATCACAAAGTAGACGCCTTAACAATCTAATATTTGAAACTGTTTCAAATTTAAATCTCTCTGATCATGCGTGTAAGTGAAACTATTTCTCAAAATTCTCTACTGCAAGACATTAGATATATAGTTTAATTAAAGTGACTACTTACGTCTTCTTCGGGTTTCAGTTTGCTATATATAGGAATCGGTTGCCACATCAACTCTGGATGCCAGAGCTGCTCTTTCGTAGGTGGAAAGAGCCCTGCCAAGACCAATTGGGCACTCATTATTGTGCGAACTGTGCCCGTACTGCGCACCTCCAAAATATCATCAGAGTATATATCTCCTAAGAGTTTTCCATACTCTTTGCGCAGAAATTTTCCGAGTTCAAATTCACCCATTTTACCTTTCTATAAAGAGAAATATTTCATTTTATTTTTCAGAATAATCGTGCTAAAGTTATATTAAAAACAATGATCCGAACTCAATTCGCTAGTCTAAACTATGAAATTAATTGCAGAAGAAAACGTCCGCGCTGTTTCGCAACAATAACTTATACAGAACTAACTTTCGACGAAAAAATACAAAATACATACATAGATATGTATATATATATATATATATATATATATATATATATATATATATATATATATATATATATATATATATATATATATATTTATTTATTATAACTTACGTTTGTTAAACCCCCTAAACCAATGGGGTAAAATGTGCTATTTCTGTGGGGATCATTCGGGTAAAATTGGTACGTCGTTCTCTCACCATGTCGAAATAACTGCAAATATAAATTGGAAAAATGAAAAACACATTTGTAGCGGTGATTACTAGCTGACATGCATGTCGTCCGTCAAAAAAATCTGGAATATATTTGGAGAATTTTACAATAGATCAATTATCAAGCTTTATTTTGCAACATTTCAATTGTTTCTACCGCCACCACAAAATAAATCAATGCATACCTTGATGGAAAAGATTATAATACTATACAAAAAAATAAACAGGGCCGATGCCACCAATTATCGCCCTATCTTATTATTACTAGCTGATAAACATATCCTCCGTCAAAAAACCTTAAAAGTTGCTTAAAAAGAATTCGTTCTAAAATCTTTCCTAGGGTAGAAAGATTTTAGCAAATTTGGTTCGTATAAAATATCCTTTAACTTAAAATATTTTTTTTAAAGTTAATTTAAGTTTTAGACTAGAGTTTTAAACATTGATCATTTTCCAACGGCTTCCAACTGCGGGGACGGTAGAATACATTTGTTTCTACCGTCCCCCCAGCTGGAAGCCGTTGGAAAATTATCAATGTTTCAAACTCTGGTCTGAAACTTACATTTACTTTTTTGCTAAAATTTATTCATTTGATAAAGCATATATTGTAAAATAAAGCTTGATAAATTAGCTTTGAAAACTGCTCAAAAATCTTTTGCAATGAGAATATATATATATATATATATATATATATATATATATATATATATATATATATATATATATATAATAAAACAAAGAAGTTTTCTTTATTGTATGTTTAAAATGGTTTACCACAGTGTTTCTAAAATCTGTTGGCCCGCGACCCAATTTTGTACTTAGAAATTTCAAAGGACCCCTAAAGAATGGGTATGTGTAGAACAATATCAATATTGTCTGTAATCATTTTTTTGTGCGACCCCCACTTTGCTAATCACTGGTTTACAGCAGTGCTTCTACCCTGCAACCCAATTTTGCACTTATAAATTTCAAAGGACCCCCTAAAGAATGGATATGTATAGAACTACATCAATATTATCTTTAATCATTTGTTTCTGCGACCCTCACTGTGATAATCACTGATTTACCGCAGTTTTTATAAAAAAAAAATACCCCGCGACCCAATTTTGGACTTTTGAAATTTCAAAGGACCCCACAAAGAATGGATATGTATAGAACTACATCAATATTGTCTTTAATCATTTGTTTCTGCGACCCCCACTGTGATAATCACTGGTTTACCGCAGTTTTTCTAAAAAAAATAATTAACCCGCTACACAATTTTGCACTTAGAAATTTCAAAGGACCCCCTAAAGAATGGCTATGTGTGGAACAACATCAATATTGTCTGTAATCATTTTTTTTCTGCGGCGCCACTTTGACCATCACTGGATTACCACACGGTAATGATAGCAACAATACTATTTATGCTCTCATTATTGTTGATATGACTCTTATATAGAAATCAATATAAATAAATAATACCAGTAATTAAATTTAATTACAACATATTCTACTTACTGTGTGCACTTGTACGATCTCGGTTTTACTCTCGTCAAACCGATAGGAAAGCGCGCATCCGATAATCAGCAAGGTGAGGAGGCACGTCGTCGTTGTTGGAGCCATTGTCGCTGAACTTGAACTAACTCGAGACGTAAGACTCATACAAATTATTTATACGATTGATTCCCTCTTAAAAAAGAAAGATCGCAATTTTATCGAATTATCACAAACTATTTATAATAATTGGCTGATCTGTTGACCTTATAAGTGAATGTGCTTGTAATTTGATTAGAAAGACATTAAACGCGAGCCTTATCGTCCCAATTTTGTTTTATCTGTCTGAGAGCGTTGGGGATTTAAATATCTCCGCAGTTTTCTGCAAACCAAATTGATTCCTGTCAACAAGGGGAAAATTTTGTTTTTGGGATTTAATTAATAATAATGCAATTAAATCTTTTATTTGTGTTATTATTTTTTTTATCTTTAGATACACTTAGGCTCAGTTGTATAAATCAGATAACAAGAGTTAATTTCCAATATATGATTCAAATGTCACTTTTTACAAATTTGACAAATAAATACAACGTTGCAATTTGGTATGTTGTCAAGTAGAAATCTATCAAATTTATATTATAATAATAATATAATTTAAGTACATTAAGGCGAATCTCGGAAAATTAAATACGGTTCAATGGTGACCTAATCGCGCGGTCTTTTCTAGTCAACATTTTATAATTTTCTGAAAATATGTTTGGATATTTCTCCAATCTAAGGATAATTTGATACTTTGTTAGGACGAAAAAGTTAATTTTTTGTCTCGAAATAGTTGTAAAAAATACGCAAAAGTAGTCAATATTTGCATCAGAAAAGTATATATTTACTCCGATTTGTAATGAAAATTCAACAGAAATTCCTCCTAAGAGATTGCAGTTTCATATTTCAAGTTTTGATAAATACAATCTGATAATGCTTAATAAGTACAGTAGTATAGTTTATAGACATCCGCGCAATTACCACAAAATGCTTCATTATTTCGAAATAAATTAATTTCTCGGTGCGCACCCCTCCAGTTTTTCCTGGGGCCACGGTTTATACACTCCCCAAAAGAAGTAGCAGCAGTTCCGTTATTCTCACAACGCGTTTTTCGAATAGATTTTCAGCTCGAATCCTCGAACGAGATTTTCGAAGATTCGGCTTAAGATTCTTTATTTGGTATGTTTTGCGGTAGAGTAAATTAGTAACTGATAAGATGTGGAATGTTGAAAATAGAAATATTGAATTGACGACTATTGTATGAAACGATTACAACGGATAATGTTCCATTATATATATATATATATATATATATATATATATATATATATATATATATATATATATATATATATATAGTGAAGTACTTCTTGCCATTGTCGGCTATCTGAATGAAGAATCACCAGATGTATCAATGTTAATTACGGCCGCGATAGCCGGAGACGTGGGTTCAAGTCCCACCGGAGAGTGAAATTTTTGAGAAATTATATATATATATATATATATATATATAAATGTTCCAAATTAATTTGGTATTAGCCTCTTTAGACCTATTATATATTTTTGCATATTAGTCTCAGAGGTATGATTAATGTATAAAATACAATAAAAAATTATATGGCAACGTCGCATTATGTGAAATAGATGAGGCATGATAAACATAATGTTCCATTAAATATATATATATATATATATATATATATATATATATATATATATATATATATATATATATATAGTTAACTCGCTTTTATACAACCGCGCATTAGTATATTGCACTAAGTAACTTCATCTCAAAATGTAAAACGCCCATTACGATTTCAATAATTGAAGAGAAAAGATAATTGATTTCTATTATATTTCTACTTTTTTTTTGTTGTATACTAAATGAATATATTTATTAGAATGCATAAAAAAATAATTTTGCTCTATGAATATTATAATTGATAATTCATTAATTAACCGGTATAATCCGAATTCATTGTAAAGAAAGGTTGAAGGTGACATTTACTATTTAAATTACATGTGTGAGGAATAGGCTCTCATGGTCATTAACCCAATAAATCATCGTGTTTTTTTTTCAAATCTTTTCTGCAAAGAAAGGCTACGGTCGATGCTCTTTGAACTTGTATGGGGAAATAAAGATGTGTAAAACCAGAAATAATCTTTATTGGTTCCATATCACATTTTTATTATTACATTATTCCGTTGTTATTTTATATAATATGATAAAAAATTTATATGTATATATATATATATATATATATATATATATATATATATATATATATATATAATACATATATATACATATATACATATATACATATATATATATATATATATATATATATATATATATATATATATATATATATATATATATATATATATTATCAAAAAGAAAATTATAACTGAACAATTTACTTCTATAATATTAATCACAATAAGAATATGCCAAAAATCTTCTATATTTATAAGGCCATTAGCTGAAGGGGTTTTTGACTGGTAAAGTCCTGGTTTCCTAGCAAACGGTGTCGATAAAAATGTGTATTTACGACCGTTTTTGACGTCATTTACACATTACAACATACGTTTTAAGTACATCTAATTGAATAACTCACCAGATTCCAGTGTAATTCATGACATTTTCCCAATACTTTGAAGTATACCGCTCTCTGGATTACCAGATGTATTTAAATATACATAAAAGAAATATGTGAGGTCGAAATGACGTGAAATGCGGCCACTTTTGTCGACACCGTTTCCTAGGAAACCAAGGCTTAAAGGAAGAAGCTCGAGTAGTTTTTCTCACTCAGTATTTACATTAAGGGTGGGACCACGTCTATATTTTTCTAATAACGCGAATTGTGAAATTGTATTGAGCTTTCAACAAAAACTTAGCAGAGCAGAGAAATATCATACAATTTTTATTAGTTGATTAAAATACGTTTTAGTTTACTATGAAAATTATTATTTTTTTTTTAATAAATATAATAAATATTATATATTACAAAATTACAATTTTATTATATTATAATTTACAAAAATCAAACTTTGGGGTGTCACCATCACAGAGCTCTGCAATGGAAAGGTGCCAAATTTCATTCTATACCACCCTCAAAATACAAAATTTTCACCGCACTGGTCACACAATAATAAAGATATAATTTACCTCTTTTGTCTTCAGCCCAAACAACAACCTCCGAACACGCCTATCCTCACATTGCAAGACAAGCACACACAACGACAACGTATAAACCTCGCACGTTCCAGATAAATTATAAATAATTAAGTATCGCGCCAACTAAAGACTTTATACTTGTATTATCACCCGCAACCACTTTGTTCCTGTTAACACTTGTATGCCGGCCGGTCGGCCGGGAATGCTGACCGTTATAGAAAGTAATATTGTGTTTTTTTTTTAAAGAATGTGTGTTATATAAATTTGCAATTTTAATTTTTCGAGCGGTATTAGTTTTCTCTTCATTTCACGCACAATTGCCCTTTTTCTACAACATTTTATCGCTACAGATATATTATTTAAATCTTATGTAGATTACACTGTGTGCATTTTAACGGCCATCACGTGTAGGCCATAAAAAAAATCGTAATGGTACTTGAGTGCATGAGATAGCCGATTACATTATTTGCACGAATTATGACGAATTTATTGATTGTGTTCATGCTATCGTTATTTAAGATGAATTTTGTGTTCGGTATAATAGCTATCGTTTAACGGGCTACATGACATACGTGCATTTTTTTAGAAAAATGAGTTAAAATATTGTTGGATTTGTCTAGAAGAAAGAACAAAACAAAAAATATAGAAAATTTCAAAATAATATTATATTCCTTCATTTTAGTTGTTTTGTGAGCAATGTTTTTTTGAAATTAACTAAATTGAAGCAATGAATAAACAAGAACCTGAGACACCTGAGAACCCATAACACCATAGACCACAACTATCCAGGAAATGGCCACCGAAAGCAGGGAGAAATAGCAAATGTTTTAAATTTTTGTATAGGGTGCAATTAGAATTAAACCAGAGTGCAATATTTTTTAGAAACAAATGTTTATTTTTATAGTTATGACATAATCAGTGCCAACTATTACAGAGTTATCTGATTTCTTCCTTATTTCTGTGATTTTTACATTAATATGCATAATTTCACTAGTAATGGTTAATTAATATCCTAAAGATGTAGCAATCATCGCCCAAAAATATTTACCGGTAAAAACTTGGACACAAAAAAATCATAAGAATGTGGATAAGTATTATACCACAAGGCTCAATCTTAGGCCCGCTGCTCTTCACCATATATACTTCAAATCTATCCAGTCATATCACGCATTGCAAAACAGAAATGTATGCAGATGATACACAGCTATACCTAAGTTTTCCCTCAAATGCAATCGATAGCGCAATAAATTCAATTAATGACGATCTAAACAGTATCTCACTTTTTTCCAAAAAACATAACTTACTCTTAAATTCTATAAAATCAAAAGTAATACTATTTGGTAGAAGCAAACAAGTCGAATTCTTAAAAAACAAGCTCTTAATTAAGATAGATAATGAAGTTGTACCTGTAGTAGACGGTGCGAAGAATCTAGGACTATATATAGATAATTCCTTCAGGTTTAAATACCAACTCTCTACTAACCTAAAAAATGGATATAGTGCTCTACGCCAACTTTATCAGCACCGGCAATACTTGCCTAAGAAATGCAAAATTATGCTTTGTGAAAGCTTAGTACTATCTCAAATTACATATTGTAGTGAACTCACGTGGAACTGTTGAGATTGTAGTGATAAACGACGTGCACAAAAATTACAAAATGCTTGTTTACGTTTTATACATGGCATTAGGAAGTATGAACATATTTCCAATAAACTGTCCGAGATGCGCTGGCTCAACATACACCATCGTAATATTCTATCATCTGCTTGTCTGTACCACAAAATTATTATGAATAAAACTCCACCATATCTATACAAGAAAATTTCATTTAGAACAGATATCCATAATGTTAACATCAGGAACAAGGGTCTTATAACACCGCCTATCCAGAAAACTGCACTTTATGAACGCTCATTTACGTATAGCATATACAAAGTCTACAACAACCTACCACCAGATATTAAACGAATTAAATCCGTCTCAACATTTAAATACGCATTATTTCTTCATTTGCTTGCTACACAACATATATATGATATATGAATTTAATATTGTAGTAGTCATTTAATGCTCTAAATTATGCACTAACAAGGAAATAAGTTAAGTAGGTATGTATATATGTAGGTGTGTGTATGTATATGTATGTATGGATGTATAGTCAATCATGATATTTATGTTACCAAGGTTGTTTTGAAAAGCAGAGATTGTTCATCTTGTATAAGATGTACAATCACCTGAAAACCGCCGTTTTCTTTTTCAATGTTGTATTGTTCTAATGTCAAACTGTTTTGAAAATGTAATTGAAAAGGAAATAAAGACACTTTAATATTATTATTATTGACCCACCATAGCAAAGCAGCTGAGGGTTAAAACTTTCCTCAACATTCCTATATTTTATATATTATTTCACTATAGTACAGTAAAAGTCATTGAATTCCCATTAGTCGCGAAAACATTTAAATAATTTTGAAGGCATTGCAAATACGCCTAGGAGAAGATATCCTTAGTAATTGAATAAATAGGTAGTTATTTTATTTCCTACCCTGGTTTGCACGCCATAGGTTTTAACATACCATCGAAGGTAATCTAACAGAAGTACAAGAGCGGCAAAATTCAATAACAAGTAGCAGAATGGAGAGTATCAAGGAAATCAAGAGCATGATATTTCTGCCCAAGTATATACTGGGTTTCAAACCATGAGCTGATTGCTAGCTATCGGTTTGGAAATTAGAAGAAATGGGACAAAGACTAGATAGGGAATGAATATAGAAAATATGGAATGTGCGTAATAGGAGAGTATAGATGGGAACATCGGATGAAGGAATGCATGACATGGGCTGGATACAACGCAAATATCATAGAAAATACTCTGTTGTTATCAGTGGCATCTATATTTATATACAGTTACATATAAGAAATCAATTACAGACAATTATTTAATACGAAATTGTATACAGCAGGAACCTATATAAAAGTAATGTAGAAACGTATATAATTTTCAAATACTTCATGCATTCACGGATAGATAGCAGTGCGCGTTATATATCTAACGTGAAATTCAAATAAACACATAAACTAATTCAAACGTGCAACAATTTATAATGAAAAAATCTCAAAGAGCAATATTTTATCTACAAAACTTCTATCAAATTTCTATCAAATAAAGAGAACAAATTCCAGCCTGAGACAATTTTTTAAAATTAATAATTCTAGTATTCACCAACATCCCATAAACTTTATAGGTCCCATAAGTTATTGAATGAAAAAATTGAAAATGTCATTAGGACAGAAATGGTCATCGGAAGAGCTCGAAAATGGCTAGAGCTTAGCCGAAACTAGTTGCAAAGTGTAACTGAAGTGTGATAAAAAAACAAAGTAAAAAATCGTTTTAATTATCCTTTAAAATGAATTAGCACAAAGTAGACGCCTTAACAATCCAATATTTAATTTTTCCAATATAGCAAATCTAAAGTAACTACATTCCCTAGATAATTTATTTATTGTTGCTATAACAACTCATATTTATGGGTTCAATAGTTATTGACGTTCAATAATTGTATCTTAAAGGCACTTTACACGATCAATATTACTGTCAATATTTTAGAATAATGACAGTATTACTGTATGATAATATGTTGAAAATGTTCATTATTCTAAAATGTTGCCAGTATTACCTTTCGTGTAAGGTATAATAATGATGTAATGAGGAGAATACTGATCTTGTAAGGTGCCTTATAGAGGCACCTTATACGATACTCAATAATACTGTCAATAGCTTGGAATAATGACAGTATTACTGTACGATAATATGTTTAAAATTTTCATTATTCTAAAATATTGACAGTATTACTGATCGTGTAAGGAATAGTAATGATGGAATGAATAGCATACTGATATTTATCTCGATTATTGATTACTTAATAAATATTGAAGCAGGATTCAAGCAAATACTGACAGTACTAGGATTGGCAGTAATATTGACCGTGTAAGGTACCTTAATAGCTATTGAACCCATAATTATTCATTGTTATAGCAACAATAAATACATTAGCTAGGGAATGTAGTTAATTTAGATTATCTCTATTGGAAACACTGAATAATTAAACAAAACTGTCACCAAAGTTCCAATCACAAGCACTATTCAAGGTGTTTGACATTTGTTTTCGAAATTACTATCAGAATGATGTTTTTAATTTATTTATTAAATAGCTTATGGGACATATCAATTTTATGGGATGTTGGTGAATACGGGCATTAGTCTCTTTATTTTTTGTAAATATAAATAACAGAAATATAATTATCAGGACCCTAACTAGCTTTATTAGGACCCTGGACAATACCTGATTACTGGACTCTCCTATACTAAATTGTATGAATTAAATAAAGCTACTTATTTCGTACAACCGTACAATCGTTCAATACTTATTCTAAAAGATTTTAAAGATTTTATTTTTTTATGGCTGAAGTTAGCTATGTTGTTAGGACAGTAGTAGGGGGGGGGGTGATCTACTGGATCTTAATGTTCTGGATAGTTAGCTGGAGGGTGGCATAGCTACACACACTCATTTTCCTACGGACATCCCCATTTCGGAGCCTTTGCATTAAAATCTTCCGCTAATATTAATTCCTCGGTCCTGCCCGTTGTTATCCGCTGTACATACAGCACATACTTGGTGTAACCGAATATTACGCATAGAAATATTTTGAGAGGGAAAGTATATTGTTACTAATAGTTTTCATACGCGTTCAGAGAAGCTGCCGAGATAATTGATTATTATCATACCGCGTCGAACGACGGGAATATCAAATAGTTGTCAATACACTCGGTGAGCAATATTTTATCTAATCTAATATTTAATCATCCTTGTATATTTTGTATGTATTGTATATGTAATTTAAATACTGATATGCTTATATTTTGTGATAGTAAGTAGTAACTTAAGAAATAAATGTGACGTAAGAACTGATATAAAAATAAACAATTTATCATTATACACGTATATGGGACTCGAACCCACGTCTCCTGCTATCGCGGCCGTATTGCAACCAACTGCGCCACGGAGGGTGGTAGTAGATGTCCAATAAAAACTTTTTTAACATTCTAACACTTCTGTTTTCAAGCCTAAAATCGTTTAGTTTTAGTATCAAATGAAAACAATGCATGTTATTGGTAGTCAAGATGTTCTTAATGTCCAATTAAATTTTTGAGATTCCTATAATTCAATTTAATAAATCTGGTGATTATTCACTCAGATAGCCGTACTGCGGTGGAATTTCTCTCATTACTATGTGTATTTATTATGTTCAAGAAATGTTCTAACGTGTTTGTTTAGCAATTCTAGCCATTATCGGTGTTGCAAAACATGTAAATTATTAGACACTATATAAACTAATTGCGTCAGTTGAATCTACAACAAATTCAAAGAGCAATATTAATCTACGAATGATACAAATTAAAATAAATGAGACAGTTTCACCATAATAGTAATGTGTACATCCATATCAGTTCCCAATTAAATCTAATTCACTAATCACCAATGAGCATACAATGAAATAGATAATCACGCTGTATTGTTAAGTTCATATGAATGGTTGCGTTATCTATCAACTTGACCACTTACTCTCGCTTGTATAGTAAATCTAAATCGAGTGCATATAAATACGCGAACAACAACGCGATACCGCAGCGCGCGTGTATAAGAGTTTTATTATCCTGTCGATATTAACAATGGAAGTTTATCGGTGGCTGCTTGTTTTCTGCGTGATTGCTACAAGTAATTCCCAGTCGACTCTGCAGTTTGTTAGTGTGGTAAGTGGAGTGATTCCCCAGGTGTGTTTGAATTTGTCCGTGTACGTTTTGAGCAGTTTTTTAGACATGGCAGTCGCACCCCCGAGGAGAAAGATAGCTATCCAACAGATCCGTATACGATTGAGGACTTTAGACCTATGGGATGGGGACAGTTGACCAATGTAAGTAATTTTTCATAGTGTAAAAATACTACACGACAGATATGTATTGTGAAACTGTAATTTTTGTATGGATAATCTAAAATAGCCGTCATATTTCGTCCATCAGATTTCTTTTTACGGATATATTAATAACGCATAACGTTTCCATCAAAATATGTCACTCAAAAAATCGTCATTGATTGGATTCTTTAAATTAAAATTAAATTGGTATATGAATTATAATTGACACTTAGTTAACTTTAAAATGAGGCACTGTTTGTTTTTTTTATTCAATTAATAAGGTCTCATTGCGGGATAAATCAAACATGTCGATAAAAAAATCCTAATAAATTCAATTTTTGAAATTAAAATTAAATATTCATATAATTTTTTTTGTCACTTATTAAGATTCAGAATTAATCTGTACTTGTTTATTTTGGACAATTACTAACATCTAAATGTGGGATAAATCCAGACAGATATATAGTCGATATAAAGGTTTTGTTTAAAAAATCGTAGTAAATTCAATTTTTGCAACTAAAATTAAGTAATAATACAATTTTATTTGTCACTTATTTAGATTCATAAATAATCTTTACCTGTTTATTTTGAACAATTACTAACATCTCAATCTGGGAAAAATCAAGACACATATCTAGCCGAAATAAACGTTTTGTTTAAAAAAACGTAGTAAATTCAATTTTTGCAACTAAAATTAAATAATGATACAATTTTATTTGTCACTTATTTAGATTTAGAATTAATCTATACTTGTTTATTTAGGACAATTACTAACATCTCAACGTGGGAAAAATCAAAACAGAGATTTAGTCGATATAAACGTTTTGTTTAAAACTTATTAAATTCCATTTTTGTAATTAAATTAAATAATAATTCAATTTTATTTGTCACTTATTTAGATTCAGAAATTGTCTTTACCTGTTTATTTTGGACAATTACTAACATCTCAATCAGGGAAAAATCAAGACACATATCTAGTCGAAATAAACGTTTTGTTTGAAAAAATCGTAGTAAATTCAATTTTTGCAACTAAAATTAAATAATAATACAATTTTATTTGTCACTTATTTAGATTCAGAAATTATCTTTACCTGTTTATTTTGGACAATTACTAACATCTCAATCAGGGAAAAATCAAGACACATATCTAGTCGAAATAAACGTTTTGTTTAAAAAATCGTAGTAAATTCAATTTTTGCAACTAAAATTAAATAATAATACAATTTTATTTGTCACTTATTTAGATTCAGAAATAATCTGTACTTGTTTATTTTGGACAATTACTAACATCTCAACGTGGGAAAAATCAAAACAGAGATTTAGTCGATATAAACGTTTTGTTTAAAAAAAAATCGTAGTAAATTCAATTTTTGCAACTAAAATTAAATAATAATACAATTTTATTTGTCACTTATTTAGATTCATAAATAATCTTTACCTGTTTATTTTGGACAATTACTAACATCTCAATCTGGGAAACATCAAGACACATATCTAGCCAAAATAAACGTTTTGTTTAAAAAATCGTAGTAAATTCAATTTTTGCAACTACAATTAAACAATAATACAATTTTATTTGTTGCTTATTTAGATTCAGAAATAATCTGTATTTGTTTATTTTAGACAATTACTAACATCTCAATCAGGGAAAAATCAAGACACATATCTAGTCGATATAAACATTTTGTTTAAAAAATCGTAGTAAATTCAATTTTTGCAACTAAAATTAAATAATAATAGAATTTTATTTGTCACTTATTTAGATTCAGAAATAATCTGTACTTGTTTATTTTGGACAATTACTAACATCTCAACGTGGGAAAAATCAAAACGGAGATTTAGTCGATATAAACGTTTTGTTTTAAAAAAATCGTAGTAAATTCAATTTTTGCTACTAAAATTAAATAATAATACAATTTTATATGTCACTTATTTAGATTCAGAAATAATCTTTACCTGTTTATTTTGGACAATTACTAACATTTTAATCTGGGAAAAATCAAGACAGATATCTAGTCGATATAAACGTTTTGTTTAAAAAATCGTAGTAAATTCAATTTTTGAAATTAAAATTAAATAATGACACAATTTTTTGTGGCACTTATTTAGATTCAGAAATAATTTGCATTTACTTATTTTGGACAAATGCTAACATCTCAATGTGGAAAAATCAAGACAGCTATCTAGTCGATATAATCGTTTTGTTTAAGAAATCGTAATAAATTCAATTTATGAAATTAAAACTAAATTATGCTATATTCATATTTAGTATTCAATTAGCTTCAAAATTAGTCATTATTTGGATATTTTGGTTCATTAATAACCTTGCAGTTCGAGAAAATTTATGACATAGGTTTTCAATAAAAACTTAACCTTAACATTGTAATACTCTACTGGTTTGAAGCCTAAAATCGGTAAATTATTATTATTATCAAATTAATACAATGCATGTTTATTTGCATTATTTTAGATTATAATAATAAATCATTTCTTAAAAATAAATTGAAAAAAAATTATGTAATATTTTGCATGAATGATTTTCACTAGCCTGGAAAATCGCGCTCGTACCAATTAGGAAAGCTGCTGCGGGCGCGTTATGATTCATTCCTAGGTGCCATTTATACGCCGGAAACGGCCGCAACAATGTCCACTGATTTTGACAGGACAAAAATGACGGCCCTGCTGGTCCTAGCGGGCCTCTTCCCACCAACGGCCTCGCAACAATGGAGCGGCGAGTTATCCTGGAACCCCATTCCGTATCATATGGACAAAGCGGATTACGACTATGTGTGTGCCCACACACTCTCACAAAAGACAAGTTTTGTAATTAAACAGTTTGCAGTTCCTGCGACGGCCTACAGCTTACTGCCCGGCCTATGTAAAGGAACTGGCGAAGGTCCTTAATTCGGATAAATCGCATCTCGAGAATGACACGAAAAACGCGATGGATTTCATTGCGGAGCATAGCGGACGCTCCATGCAAACCCTAATGGATGTCTTTAGAATCTACCAAACCCTCAACGCGGAAGACAACATGCACTTAACTCTGCCCGAATGGACGCAATCTGTGTATCCGGAACGCATTCACGCCATTGCGGCGAGACAATGCCAGTTGGAGAACTACAATCCGATACTAAAACGACTAAATGGAGGTGAGGGTAGGTTGGCCGGGTGGCAGCAACCATGCTATAAATTCACATGCTTGCAGGTCGTGTTCTGGGGCGGGTGATTGAGAATATGAGGGCGAAGGCGACGGGCGCTGCGCTGTGGGGAACGAAAATCTTTCTCTACTCAGGACATGAAAATAACGTGATTAATATATTAGCCGCGTTGAACCTGTACGAGCCGCACGTTCCCGACTACAGCGCTGCCGTTCTGCTGGAGTTGCATTACCTCCGGGAGTCGGATACCTACGCCGTTAAAGTAAGCACCCTTTAGATTAAATTTGCATGGAGATGTGTTTTTTAACTAATGGGGGAGTTCGCACTGCGTAATGATGGTGCGTACAGGTTTAACAATGGTAGGTGATTGTGGGCGAAATATTAAAACATTCATATTATAATACGTCTAGTCTTTTTGTAAGTTAATGGGTGAATTGTAAAACGTGCAAATATTTAAAACGGCTGCAAAATTCTCCAAGGAATTAAACGTTAATAGCATTTGTATACCATGTTTAAAAGATTGCAAAATAATTAAATATCAAAACACAATTTATTCACATGTTAACAGATGTATTGTTAATATGTTTTCATAATTTTGAGTAAATTCAATAACCAAAATTCGAGTTATATTGATTTTATATAAGTAGGATTCCTAATAGTTCTAACATTGACCATATATCACGTTTAAAATATCGTAAAAAAATTAAATATTAAAACACACTTTTGTAAATTTTTGGACATCTTAAGACATGTGTTCTTAATATGCATACATAATTTTGAGTGGATTCAATAACCACCACTCGAGTTATATTGATTTTATTTATGTAGGATTTCTAATAGTTCTAAGATTGACCATTTATCACGTTTGAAATATGGTAAAAAAATTAAATATTAAAATACAATTTAATAAATTTACATACATGTTAGGACACGTCTTCTTAATATGTGTTCATAATATTGAGTGGATTCAATAACAATAACTCGAGTTATATTGATTTTATATAAGTAGGATTCCTAATAGGTCGAACATTTACTATATATCACGTTTAAAATATCGTAAAAAAATTAAATATCAAAATGCACTTTTGTAAATTTATGGACATCTTAAGACATATCTTATTAATGTGAATACATAATTTTGAGTGAATTCAATAACCACAACACGAGTTATATTGTTTTTATTTATGTAGGATTTCTAATAGTTCTAACATTGACCATTTATCACATTTGAAATATGGTAAAAACGTTAAATATTAAAATGCACATTTATAAATTTACAAACATGTTAGGACACGTCTTCTTAAAATGTGTTCATAATTTTGAGTGAATTCAATAACCAAAACTCGGGTTATATTGATTTTATATATGTAGGATTCCTAATAGTTCGAACATTGACCATATATCACGTTTAAAATATCGTAAAAAAAATAAATATTAAAATACACTTTTGTAAATTTATGGACATCTTAAGACATGTCTTCTTAATACGCATACATAATTTTGAAAGGATTCAATAACCACAACTCGAGTTATATTGATTTAATTTATGTAGGATTTCTAATAGTTCTAACATTGACCATTTATCACGTTTGAAATGTGGTAAAAAATTTAAATATTAAAATGCACTGTTATAAGTCTACATGCATCTTAGGACACGTCTTCTTAAAATGTGTTCATAATTTTTAGTGAATTCAATAACCAAAACTCGGGTTATATTGATTTTATATATGTAGGATTCCTAATAGTTCGAACATTGACCATATATCACGTTTAAAACATCGTAAAAAAATTAAATATCAAGATGCACTTTTGTAAATCTTAAGACATGTTTTCTTAATATGCATGCATAATTTTGAGTGGATTCAATAACCACAAATCGAGTTATATTTATTTAATTTATGTAGGATTTCTAATAGTTCTAACATTGACCATTTATCACGTTTGAAATATGGTAAAAAATTGAAATATTAAAATGCACTTTTATAAATTTACATGCATGTTAGGACACGTCTTTTTAATATGTGTTTATAATTTTGAGTTGATTCAATAATCAAAATTCGGGTTATATTGATTTTATATAAGTAGGATTCCTAATAGTTCGAACATTGACCATATATCACGTTTAAAATATCGTAAAAAAATTAAATATCAAAATACACCTTTGTAAATTTATGGACATCTTAAGACATGTCTTCTTAATATGCATACATAATTTTGACTGGATTTAGTAACCACAACTAGAGTTATGTTGAGTTGTTATATGTTTGGTAATATATATTACAGTTGGCTCCTTTTATAAGATTTTTTTCTAGCATCTTTTTAAAATATCCCATGACTGTTTTTTAATCATAATTAAATTTTTAGGTATTATACGCAAGGGACGTATTCGCAGAGCCGGAAAATCTGAGTGTAGAAGGCTGCGATAACCTTTGTCCCCTCGATAAGTTCGTAGAGTTAACGCGACCACATGTGCCCGTTAACTACACCGCCGAGTGCGGTTCAAACATAAATCTAGGATAAATTAATATTTACTGCACGTGTCGTAATTTAGCACACATTCTGCACACGCCCGCCACAGTGCGATGCAATTCGCTAAATACACAACAGGAATATTAGCATGGGAAATATTTAAAACAGACATTTTTGAAATAATATATTGCACGAGGACAAATCCTATGAGAACGGGTAGTGCACTTTCGTATGATATTGCAAATCCCAAGATATATAGTCTATTACCTTCAATGCTGGTAATAATATGAATTTCCCTGAAGTGTCTTTTATGATTGAATTATTTTATATGCGCGTATACGACTTGAAACTGTTGGATATTAATAAAATTATTTCTATTTTTCTATATTATTTACCCCTTTATAAATACAGAGAGCTGCAAACAAACCTTTAGTTTATAAATAAGTATTTTAATATAATTTCCTGGAAACTTACCTGCTCATATGTCAATAAAGGACACTAATAACTGGAACAGTAGAAACCTAATATATAATTTTATGCGAATAACAAACAAAAACCCCGAAATCTATAGATTTCATCAGTTGTTTTTATTGTTTTCCTCATAAAACACCGAAATTTATTGCGGACAAACCTTTCGGCTGTAAAAATAAACGTATATAACGATATTTACAGCTATATACGCAAGTAGGATTCCTAGTAGTTCGAACATTGACCATATATTAAGTTTAATTTACTTTTTGAAAAACACACAAAATAAACTCCTTTCAATTCCTTTAAAACCCTTTATTTTAAGAAGCATGATTATAAAACCAAGCAACAACGTATAACAACTCTTAAAAACTAATAAATACAACATTTTTGTAATCATATTTATATATTTATGGTAACCACAGACAACTACAGTCTAACAATCAATTAAAACCTATTTACAAATAGTGATCCCGTTATGTCTTTTAGGCAGTCTATATAACTAAACAATTTATTTATTTTTATATATATTTTTTTGTATTTTGTGGCTGTTTTTTTTTTAAACTAACACTAATTATTATTCTCTTACTGGCATCTCATCAGTTTTTTTGTTTTTTAACTCTATATATTATTTAGTTATTTTTAATACATCTCTGGTTATTTTTTTATTAACGTGCTAACGGTAACCATTTAGGATTTTTTGTTTTATTAATTTTTAATGGCACTACAGTATTATTTACTTGTAATAAAATCATATCACAAACAATTGCTCTACCAGCATACAAATTCATATTAATTTTGTTTTATTTTTTTGGGTATGTAAAATATATAAATATATACAGTATATATTTATATTTGGTTAATTTAGTCATAAGGTTTCTTTACAATACAATCCGACGCTCGCGTGCTATTTGGCGTCAGATATTTTATTTTGAGGACGACATTGTGGTTATGTTTTTTCATGTGGACAAAGACTGTTTTGAAAATTCGCCCTATCCCTTACAAAAATACCTAATATTAAATTTTGCTATCAATTTGAGCAATTTGTATATATAAAAAAGGATAATTATAAAATGGTAAATTATTAACATACCTAATTGTTAATCATAAGATTTCAGTCTTAGTCCACAATATTGTTTTTTTTTTCTTTGTGCAAACCATTCGTGATTATGATATTTTATATATGTACATAAGGTACGGGTTTGCGCGAACAAATGTTGCGCTGTGATGATAAAATGAAAAAATAATGTAGTTACTGGGGCGGAGGGCAACGAACAACTGTCGTGGTGGCGAATTCCGAAAATTTCTTATCTATAGGGATGCGGTCGTCATATAGAGTTGGCGCTTGCAGGATGATCCCTGCTGTGCCCACTAGAACCGCCAGGGTGAATATCCATAAAAATAAACGGTCCAACACCATGGCCACATATTTCCAATCCTCCTTCACCTAATATAATATTTAGTTTTGCAGTAATTGTGTTTATAAATATAAAACTAGGTAATATATATCACACACTAAGATGATAAATGTCGTAACTAACTAATAACTAACAAAAATAAATAGAGATAAATGAATTTTAAAGATTGAAATAGTTTCAGTAGTTTTACTATTGAATATAATGTTATATAATTTTTTAAATAATAATTTGGTTTATTCTAAACACACAAAAAAGGATAAAGGAGCGTTAAAATATATATAAGAATCATTAAAACAAAAATCAAAACCTGAAAATTCATACTTATCATCTCATGGTGCGATATACAAGGAAATTGATTTCACTAACCTTCGTTGAATCCTCCAACATTTTCGTGTGTTCCGCGATGAAGCGCACACAGAAACACGATTTGTGTATTTCCGGCGGACATCTGGAATGCGAAAATGCGGGATTGCGTAGCACTGGACTTTTGATGCCAGTATCGCCGTCCAAACCAGATACAGTGAGGTCTTCTGAATCTGACTGAGGCATCGCGAGCGGGCCGTGTATCTGGCAGCTGCCGCCAAATGGACCGCCGCCCAAACCGCCCAGGCCATCCGCCAAACTATCGACAGATAATTGGACAATATTTTATTGAATCGATTTAATTTTAATAGGCTGTTTATGTAAGCTAATTATGCAGCAGAATAATCGTTTCTAAAATAGATTATTATTATTTGAATATTTATTATTAAATTATATATTATATCAAAACGCTAAACGTAGAGGATCGGACATTTCCCTATGGCTGACCATCTTTGATTTCCCTAAAGGGGTTACACCTTGAGTGTTTCAGAAAAAAAAATTATTCTATAAATCGTTTCTTTAAACTTTTAAGAATATTTTAAACATTCAATTATTTCAAAATTCATAGTATTTCCGAAGTTATAGCAATTAGAAGTGAGCACGGCCGGATACATTTAAAAAAAATGTCATTTTTACAAACAAAAACAAAATTAAATTATCCTATCCTATTTCGTAGATAATACCTTTCTAAATAAGAATATTTTTTTTAACAGATGATTGACTCCCAAACTATGTACACCATCATCAAGGAATTTTTTTATTCGTTATTCTTTCATGTTGTTCACAAAACTAACATGTAAAAAAGACCTTTATTTCGCATATCAGCCCAACCCTTCCCTTTTACACACATTCCAAAACACTACTTTCACGGAAAGAAGTAAAAAAAAAGAATACAAATTAACATAAAATTCTTTTTTCTATCCATTAAAATAACCCCACTCTGCCCTCGCAAATTTCCTTTCCCGCGTCAGCCTCCTGCAGATTTTCACGTCTTTCCCATCCTCTCCTAACCATTCGTTCAGCTTTCTGCACTCTCCAACCCACTCTTCTTTCACTCCCTCACATTCTTTGCTAAGGTACCACCACGTGTCAAAAACTAACATATATATATATATATATATATATATATATATATATATATATAATATATATATATATATATATATATATATATATATATAAGTATAGTTAAAAATTATTTTATATTCTCAATGGCTGCGTTAACTATATTTTTTAAATGTATACCTCTTTTTCCGAGTGCCAAGGTGATGTAACCCCTTAAGTTTGAATTGCGTCTGCTTGTTTTGCCCTAAAGTATCTGCTAGTCAATTAGAACACCAAGATTTTTGTATATTGTCTTTGGAAGCATGTATTTTAATTTGAAGTGTAACACCCTTTATGCTGAAATTTGTAGAAAGCTTGTGCCACGTCGAGAAATATCACGGAACAAATGTTCTTTCCTTCCAATATTTTTCTATTTACCCTAGTTATCCTATGTGTTTGTGTATCGACCCTTCACGCCACTGTAGGCTCTTATCTGCCTATAGTGCTGGTAACTAACACTATAGGTGTATCTACAGTTTACAGTGGATTCTGAACCACTGGCGTACGTTTAGATGAGAATATCATCTACTCAGGACTACAGAAGGGTTAGTAATCCTATGCATTTGATCAATTGTGGAGTGGTGGATTAACTACAGTAGCTTTTTGTTATACTACTTATCTTTTCCCATTATTATACCTTAAAATAACTGTCTGCAAATAAAACTCAAATGGCCACTTAAAACTATCATATCAACTCCTAAAATAATTATCTTTTAAAGCAGACAGCCAACGCAATTAACCCCCATTTTAATGGAAAACGCGCAGACGAGCGCCGTAAATGCCCGGAAGGATAATTAAATCTGTAGAGATTTAAGAACACATCAGAATACATAAATTATAAACAAACAGCGTACGGTTTTTCGCTTACCCTGGAGACATATCCTCCTTCGACGGCGTCCTGCTGGGGAACCTTCTGGGACTACAGTCGTCTGTTTGTACGGTCGACTTGTATGGGTACATACACGACGAAAACTGTCGACCTCTCATTAAAAGTCGACCCGAAACGTATCTGAAATTGATACAAATGTTAAATGGAATTCCGCCACTAAGTAGTTTCTATAGTTCGTATGTGTAGTGGATTCGCAACTAATTGGGAGAAATTTGTGAAATCCTGTATACCAATAAGAATTTATTTACTGCTTATTTATATGTTAGCTACGTATAATAATAATAATAATAACAATAATAAGCTTTATTGTCCAACAGGAACAAAATCCAATGACTGAACAACAACAATAATATCATTTATGATGACATAAGAGTAAATTTAATTTTCTATCTTTGAAAAATAAGGCGCTTTGTATAAAATTGTATACCTACCAGAACTTATTTGCGCTGTTATCAAATATTTTGTGAAAAAAGGGGTTGGAAGGCAACATAAATTCATAAAGATATGCAGGATACGTTAGAATTTACGACTGTGCATAAGTGGGTAACATAATTTAAAGATGGGCCTCTATTCTAACTGTGGAATAACGATTTAAAAAATTTAACTTTATGATACTATTTTATATTCTATATTTAATTAAGCTGAAAATAAGCAATGTTTTCATCATTTTCACCGAAAAATAAAGTCTTCAGGAAGGTTTTTATTGTACGGGCTGTTTTAAATTAAACGACTGAGTTATTAAAAAGTATAAAAGATTTAAGACATTTATATTTATGATATTATTTTATATTTTATATTGAATTGGGCTTAAAATAAGCCCTATTATGATCATTTTCACCCAAAAATAAAGTCTAAAGGAAGATGTTTATTGTACGAGTTGTTTTAAATTAATAGACTAAGTTATAAAAAATGATGAAAAAATCAAAGATTGAGGACATTTAAATTTACTATTTTATTTTAAATTCTATATTAAATTGGGCTGAAAATATGTAATTTTTTGCTCATTTTCACCCAAAAATAAACTTTGCAGGAAGGTTTTATTGTAGGAGATGGTTTAAATTAATCGACTGAGTTATAAAAAATTATAAAAAATTAAATATTTAAGGAAATTAAAATTTATGACATTATTTTACATTCTATATTTAATTGGGCTCAAAATAAGCCATATTTTGATGATTTTAACCCAAAAATAAAGTCTGGCGCAAGCTTTATATTGTACGAGCTGTTTTAAATTAATCGACAAAGTTATAAAAAATTATAAAAAATCAAACATTTAAGAAATTTAAATTTACATTATTATTTTACATTTTGTATTTAATTTGGCTCAAAATAAGCCCCTTTTTGATCATTTTCACAAAAAGATAAAGTCTGTAGGAAAAAATAAAAATTGTAGGAGTCGTTTTAAATTAATAGACTGAGTTATAAAATATTCTAAAAAATTAAATATTTAATAAATTTAAATTCATGATATTACTTTACATTCTATATTTAATTGAGCTCAAAATAAGTAAATTTTTGATAATTTTTACCTAATAATAAAGTCTGCAGGAAGATTTTAATTGTACGAACTGTTTTAAATTAATCGACTGAGTTATAAATAATGATAAAAATAAAATATTTAGGAAATTTTAATTTATGATATTATTTTACATTCTATATTTAAATGTGCTCAAAATAGGCCATATTTTGATGATTTCCACCCAAAAATAAAGTCTGGAGGAAGGTTTTTATTGCACGAGCTGTTTTTTTAATAATCGACTAATATATAAAAATTGATAAAAAAATAAATTTTAAGAAATTTAAACTTACGATATTATTGTACATTCTATACTTAATTAGGCTAAAAATAAGCCATTTTTGGTGATTTTCAGCAAAAGATAGAGTCTGTAGGAAAAAAATAATAACTGTAAGAGCTGTTTAAAATTAATAGACTGAGATATAAAATATTCTAAAAAATTAAATATTTAATAAATTTAAATTCATGATATTAGTTTAAATTTTATATTTAATTGAGCTCAAAATAAGTGATTTTTTGATAATTTTCACCGAATAATAAAGTCCGCAGGAAGGTTTTTATTGCATAAGCTGTTTTAAATTAATCGACTGAGTTATAAAAAATGATAAAAATCAAAGATTTAGGAAATTTTAATTTATGATATTATTTTACATTCTATATTTAAATGGTCTCAAAATAAGCCATATTTTGATGATTTCCACCCAAAAATAAAGTCTGGAGGAAGGTTTTTATTGCACGAGCTGTTTTATAATAATCGACTGTTATAAAAATTGATAAAAAAATAAATTTTAAGAAATTTAAACTTACGATATCATTGTAAATTCTACACTTAATTAGGCTAAAAATAAGCCATTTTTTGGTGAATTTCACCAAAAGATAGAGTCTGTAGGAAAAAAATAATAACTGTAAGAGCTGTTTAAAATTAATAGACTGAGTTATAAAATATTCTAAAAAATTAAATATTTAATAAATTTAAATTCATGATATTAGTTTAAATTTTATATTTAATTGAGCTCAAAATAAGTGATTTTTTGATAATTTTCACCGAATAATAAAGTCCGCAGGAAGGTTTTTGATGCACAAGCTGTTTTAAATTAATCGACTTTGTTATAAAAAAATTTATAAAAATCAAAGAGTTTGGAAATTTTAATTTATGATATTATTTTACATTCTATATTTAAATGGGCTCAAAATAAGCCATATTTTGATGATTTCCACCCAAAAATAAAGTCTGGAGGAAGGTTTTTATTGCACGAGCTATTTTATATTAATCGACCCAAGTTATAAAAATTGATAAAAAATTAAATTTAAAGAAATTTAAACATACAATATTATTTTATATTCTATATTTAATTAGGCTAAAAATAAGCCATTTTTTAGTAATTTTCACCAAAAAATAGAGTCTGTAGGAAAAAAATAATAACTGTAGGAGCCGTTTAAAATTAATAGACTGAGTTATAAAATATTCTAAAAAATTAAATATTTAATAAATTTAAATTCATGATATTACTATACATTATATATTTAATTGAGCTCCAAAATAAGTGATTTTTTGATAATTTTCACCTAATAATAAAGTCTGCAGGAAGGTTTTTATTGCACAAACTGTTTTAAATTAATCGACTTTGTTATAAAAAAATGATAAAAATCAAAGATTTAGGAAATTTTAATTTATGATATTATTTTACATTCTATATTTAAATGAGCTCAAAATAAGCCATATTTTGATGATTTCCACCCAAAAATAAAGTCTGGAGGAAGGTTTCTATTGCACGAGCTGTTTTATATTAATCGACTAAGTTATAAAAATTGATAAAAAATTAAATTTTAAGAAATTTAAACTTACGATATTATTTTGCATTCTATACTTAATTAGGCTAAACATAAGCCATTTTTTGGTAATTTTCACCAAAAGATAAAGTCTGTAGGAAAAAAAATAAAATTGTAGGAGCCGTTTTTAATTAATAGACTGAGTTATAAAATATTCTAAAAAATTAAATATTTAATAAATTTAAACTCATGATATAGTTATTCATTCTATATTTAATTGGGCTCAAAATAAGTGATTTTTTGATAATTTTTACCTAATAATGAAGTCTGCAGGAAGGTTTTAATTGCATGAGCTGTTTTAAATTAATCGACTGAGTTATAAAAAATTATAAAAATCAAAGATTTGGGAAATTTTAATTTATGATATTATTTTACATTCTATATTTAAATGAGCTCAAAATAAGCCATATTTTGATGATTTCCACCCAAAAATAAAGTCTGGAGGAAGGTTTCTATTGCACGAGCTGTTTTATATTAATCGACTAAGTTATAAAAATTGATTAAAATTTAAATTTTAAGAAATTTAAACTTACGATTATATTTTACATTCTACACTTAATTAGGCTAAAAATAAGCCATTTTTTGGTGATTTTCACCAAAAGATAGAGTCTGTAGGAAAAAAAAAATAACTGTAGGAGGCGTTTAAAATTAATAGACTGAGTTATAAAATATTCTAAAAAATTAAATATTTAATAAATTTAAATTCATGATATTACTTTACATTCTATATTTAATTGAGCTCAAAATAAGTGATTTTTTGATCTTTTTCACCTAATAATAAAGTCTGCTGGAAGGTTTTTATTGCACGAACTGTTTTCAAAGTAAACGACTGAGTTATAAAAAATGATAAAAAATCAAAGAGATAAGAAATTTAAATTTACGATTTTACTTTACATTCTATATTTAATTGGGCTTAAATTAAGTGATTTTGTGATAAGTTTCACCGAATAATAAAGTCTGCAGGAAGGTTTTTATTGCACGAGCTGTTTTAAATTAATCGACTTAGTTATAAAAAATGATAAAAAATCAAAAATTTATTTCAAATGAATAATTTTTGAGAAATATCTTACATTTTAATTTGGTATTAATTAAGTAATTAATTCAGAAACCCACCAGATATTATTCAAAACAGATAGAGACTAGCCTTATACATCCCGAGGTCTTTCCGCTGGCTCAAGCCTTCTAAATATACTTTTATTGTTAAATATAAGTCACCTAGTATTGTGATAAGACACATCACATCTATTATTAACTTGTTTTCAACAAAATCCGCGGCTGTGATTGGAGGAAGATCACGTCATTTATGCGATCGTCGAGCGCATGAATCACAAGACCGGTCGTGGCCAGTTGAGTGCAATCTGTCGGTCGGAGAGCCGTGCGGTGGCTCGCGGTAAAAAATAACACACAAATAGTTAATAATGTTAATTTAAGAGAAACTATAGTGATAGTGAGTGGTACCCAGTGATTACAAGTCATATAGTAGGAGCCACACTCGTCAGATGTAATAATGTAAGTACATTATATAATTTTTATATCAGTGCATTGGGTAATTAGTAGCGGCTTTAGGAATAAAATAGGGCCTTTCGAAATTTATATTGAATTTCGACTTAGTTCTATATTGCAATTCAATTTATATTTCGTGTAGTGTCTCAACAACACACTAAATAATTTCGATAGTATTTTAAGGGTACTGTGAAGACATTTTATTTATTGATTTTATTATATTTTCGTCTTGATCATTATCAAACTAAACCTATTATGAAACAAATAAATCTTATGATATTAACAAAGTAAGTAATTTTATCATATTATCCAAAAAATAGTGTTGACGAGAATGAATGTACTCACCAATCATAAAATTATTATTAGTATTAAGAGTTATTGTAATTGTTTTAATTCTGTAACTTGGCTATCAACCTTCGGGCATTTCTGACGTGTGTTAGTGTATGTGAGTGTGAGTGTGAGTGTGAGGACTTGCTACTTCTAAAAATCGTTCCCGAAGTGCCGTTAATTGTATCCCAATGACTGATTCCAACCCAGACAGCCAGTTTGTAATACGGGGGCTCTAAACACTGCACTACATTGTGTGTAATTATTATTATTTTCTCGGGTTATTTTTGTATTATTATATAACTTGTTTTTACACAAATAAAAATAATTCCTTTTCGAAGCGAATTAAATTCACTCGCGGAGACATGTTTATGACACAGCGAACAAAAAATGATTCATCTGGTGCGCGCGAGTTGAGTAATTCTGTCGCGTGAAGATTTACGTTGTGCGCGTACCAATTCCTGTTTAAGTAAGGTGAAACGCAATATATTATTTGGTTTTAATAGCGACTATGTTTCTTGCAAGTTCTGGGCTCAAAATAATTTCTTTTTTGATAATTTTCCCCCAAAACTAAAGTCTGCAGGAAGGTTTTTAGTATACGAGTTGTTTTAAATTAATCTACTGAGCTATAAATAATTATAAAAAATCAAAGATCTAAGAAATTTCAATTTATGAAATTATTCTACATTTTATATTTAATTGGGATTAAAATAAAACATGTTTTGATCATTTTCACCCAAAAATAATGCCTGCACTAAGGTTTTTATTGCACGTGTTGTTTTAAATTAATCGTCTGAGTTATAAAAAATAATAAAAAAAACAACGATTGAAGAAAATTAATTATATGATATTATTTTACATTATATATTTAATTAGGCTCAAAATAAGCCTATTTTTTTGATAAATTTCACCCAAAACTAAAGTCTGCAGGAAGGTTTTGTTTGTACGAGTTGTTTTATATTAATCGACTGAGTTATAAAAAATGATAAAAAAGCAAAGATTTAAAAAAATTAATTTTGTCATATTATTTTACATTCTAAATTTAATTGGGCTCAATATAAGTCATTTTTTGATCATTTTCACCTAAAATAAAGTCTGCAGGAAGGTTTTTAGTGTACGAGTTGTTTTAAATTAATCAACTGAGTTACAAATATTGATAAAAAATCAAAGATACAAGATATTTAAATTTTTGATATTATTTTATATTCTATATTTAATTTAAGCCTATTTTTGACAATTGTCACCAAAAAGAAAGTCTATATCAATGGTTATTATCCTGTTCTCTGCGAAACACTGGCGCTTCGCGAGTTTACTGCAAGTGCTTCGAGAAATTATGAAAGCCGAAATTGAATCTTGGCTTATCTACGGTATGTGATTGACTTTTTGATTTTGGTGAGTTTTTCTTATGATCAAAAGTGCCCCCTGACTTCAAAAAGGTTAAGTATCACGGCTCTAGAAAGAGGTGATTTTGATGGTACGAGTATGATGGCAGAAGTGTTTTTAAAAAAAAAATTATTGAAATGTGTACAACCATAAATTAAAACTATTTTCTAATTACAAAGACAAACAAAAATGTTAATTTTGTTATTTCTGCCAGATGGTGTTACACTTTCTCTATAGAGAGACTATAATTTCATATTAATGCAAATGTTTCTCTATAGACTTTTAATGGATCAAAAAAAGTTTTAAATAGAATTAAACACGATACATACCTGTTTGTTTCAAACTGATACTGAGGCCGTCGCATTACCAACAGCCTGGGCAGTATGTGAATGAACACTCGTTTCACCCAGGGTGACATTTTGTGCGTCTGCGGTGACCGGAAGTGGACGTTGAGCACGACCACCGTCACACATATGCTGAAAGGCAAAACGTTAAATTCATTCCACATCAGAGCATTTACTTAAGCCCGCTAAAACGGCCAGCAGTGCGCGAATCAATATTTAACATTTAAATTTTAATAGTGGCGGCGGAGGGCGGACGATCCCCACGGGAGCAGACGCGGCTGTTTTAAATATGTCGTATCTCCCGTTTGTTGGCAGGGGCGAGCCCGAAGTTTTTCGCCGCCCCCGTCGGCGTGAGCGTGATGGGTGATTTATTGAGTCCGCTCAATGGGCTGTACGAAATATATTATCTATGCAAGATAGTGATCATGAAAATAAATTGTTGAGACTACAATCTAGGCATGACTGTAGTTTATTATCATAATTATTTTTTATGTTGATTTCATTATGGATATTCTCCCCTTTATTATAAGAATGTTGTTACATTATAACACTTGAAAAAAAATTTAATCACTGGTCAACAACTAGAAAATTAATACATGACCAAAAGAACGCGTTTAAATTATTTAATCACTGATCAACAACTAAAAGCATTGACCAGTGTTTGCATACTCAATTGAGTTCATCTATATCGGGAATTGGATAAATTCATATTGTAAAAAATTGTGCATGAGTAAAAGAGATTCAATTTTTGGTATATTTTTAAACGCAATAAATGCATAACATAGCGGGTTTCATTCTTTAAAACCTTCAAAAAGTTATTAAAACGTTGGCTAATTTTGACCAAGTTTTATAAAAATATACAAAACACGTCTATGTACTATTTATGAGAAAACCAAATAAAAATTTTTATAATTCAATTTTTGGTGAATTTTTAAATGGAACAAATGTATAACATAGTGGATTTCACTCCTTAAAACCTTCAAAAAGTCATTAAAACGTAGGCCAATTTTGACTAAGTTTTACCAAAACATGTAAAACAGATGTATGTACTATTTCTGAGAAAACTAAATGAAAATATTTAAAATTAAATTGTTGGTAAATTTTTAAACGCAATAAATGTCTAACATAGCGGGTTTTATTCTTTAAAACTTTAAAAGACTCTTTAAAACGTGGGCCGATTTTGATCAAGTTAAACCAAAATATGTAGAATAAATGTATCTAATATTTCTGAGAAAACCAAATGAAAATTTTCTCAATTCAATTTTTGGTGAATTTTTAAATGCAATAAATGTACTAACGTTGCAGTTTTCATTTCTTAAAACCCCTAAAAAGTTATTCAAATGTCGGCCGATTTTGACCAAATTTTACCAAAATATGCAAAACTCATCTATGTACTATTTCTGAGAAAAAGAAATGAACATTTTTTTCATTCAATTTTTGATAAATTTGTAAACGGAGTAAATGTATAACATAGCGGTTTTCATTCCTTTAAACCTTCTAAGTCATTAAAACGTAGACAGATATTGACCAAGTTTTTTCCAAAATATGCAAAACACATTTATGTACTATTTCTGAGAAAATCAAATGAAAATTTTGTTAATTTAATTTTTAATACATTTTTAAACGCAATAAATGTATAACATAGTGGTTTTCATTTCTTAAAACCTTCAAAAAGTCATTAAGACATGTGCCGATTTTGACCAAGTTTTACCAAAATATGTAGAACAAATGTATCTATTATTTTTGAGAAAACCAAATGAAAATGTTCTTAATTCAATTATTGATGAATTTTTAAATGCAATAAATGTACTACGTTGCAGTTTTCAATTCTTAAAACCCCTAAGAAATTATTAAAACGTCGGCCGATTTTAACCAAATTTTACCAAAATATGTAAAACGCATCTATGTACTATTTCAGAGAAAAAACAAATGAAAATTTTCTTAATTCAATTTTTGGTGAATTTTTAAACGGAATAAATGTATAACATAGCGGGATTCATTCCTTAAACCTTCCCAAAGTCATTAAAACGTGGGCTGATTTTGACCAAGTTTTACCAAAATATGCAAAATACATCTATGTACTATTTCTGAGAAAAACAAATGAAAATTTTGTTAATTCAATTCTTGGTAAATTTTTAAACGCAACAAATGTATAACATAGCGATTTTCATTACTCAAAACCATCATAAAGTCATTATAACGTAGGCCGATTTTTACCAAGTTTTAACAAAATATGCAAAACATATCTATGTACTATTTCTGACAAAACCACATGAAAATTTTGTTAATTCAATTTTTGGTAAATTTTTAAACGCAATAAATGTATAACATAGCGGGTTTCATTCCTTAAAACTTTCAAATAGTCATTAAAACGTGGGCCAATTTTGACCAAATTTTGCCAAAATTTGTAAAACAGATGTATGTACTATTTCTGAGAAAATTAAATGAAAATTTTGAAAATTAAATTTTTGGTTAATTTTTAAACGCAATAAATTTAACATAGCGGCTTTCATTCCTTAAAACCTTCAATAAATAATTAAAACGTAGGCCGATTTTGATCAAATTTTACCAAAATATGTAGAACAAATGTATCTACTATTTCTGAGAAAACCAAATGAAAATTTTGTTAATTTAATTTTTGGTTAAATTTAAATGCAATAAATTTATACATAGCGGCTTTCATTCCTTAAAACCTTCAATAAATAATTAAAACGTAGGCCGATTTTGATCAAATTTTACCAAAATATGTAGAACAAATGTATCTACTATTTCTGAGAAAACCAAATGAAAATTTTGTTAATTTAATTTTTGGTGAATTTTTAAATGCAATAAATGTACTAACGTTGCAGTTTTCAATCCTTAAAACCTCTAAAAGGTCATTAAAACGTCGTCCGATTTTGACCAAGTTTTACCAAAATATGCAAAGCATATCTATGTATTATTTCTGAGAAAATCAGATGAAAATTTTATCAATTCAATTTTTGGTAAATTTTGAAATGCAATAAATGTATAACATAGCGGTTTTCATTCCTTAAAACCATCAAAAAGTCATTAAAACGTGGGCCGATTTTAACCAAGTTTTACCAAAATATGAAAAACATATCTATGTACTATTTCTGACAAAACCACATGAACATTTTGTTAATTCAATTTTTGGTAAATTTTTAAACGCAATAAATGTATAACATAGCGGGTTTCATTCCTTAAAACTTTCAAAAAGTCATTAAAACGTGGGCCAATTTTTACCAAATTTAGCCAAAATATGTAAAATAGAAAATTCAATGAAAATTTTGAAAATTAAATTTTTGGTAAATTTTTAAACGCAATAAATTTATAACATAGCGGCTTTCATTCCTTAAAACCTTCAATAAATAATTAAAACAAGGGCCGATTTTGACCAAATTTTCCCAAAATATGTAGAACAAAAGTATCTACTATTTCTGAGAAAACCAAATGAAAATTTTGTTAATTAAATTTTTGGTGAATTTTTAAATGCAATAAATGTACTAACGTTACAGTTTTCAATCCTTAAAACCTGTAAAAAGTCATTAAAACGTCGGCCGATTTTGACCAAGTTTTACCAAAATATGCAAAACATATCTATGTATTATTTCTGAGAAAAGCAGATGAACATTTTATCAATTCCATTTTTGGTAAATTTTGAAATGCAATAAATGTATAACATAGCGGTTTTCATTCCTTAAAACCATCAAAAAGTCAATAAAACGTTGGCCGATATTTACCAAGTTTTACCAAAATATGTAAAACAGATTTATGTACTATTTCTGAGAAAATGAAATAAAAAAAGGGTAAATTAAATTTTAGGTTAATTTTTAAACGCATTAAATGTATAACATAGCGGTTTTCATTCCTTTAAACCTTCAAAAAGTCATTAAATCGTGAGCCGATTTTGACAAATTTTTAACAAAATATGTAAAACATTTGTACTATTTGTGGAAAAATCAAATGAATATTTTGTAAATTAAATTTTTGGTGAATTTTTAAACTCAATAAATATATAACATAGTGGTTTTCATGCCTTAAAATCTTCAAAAAGTCATTACAATGTAGGCCGATTTTGACCAAGTTTTACCAAACTATGTAAAACAGATGTATGTACTATCTCTGAGAAAAACAAATGAATATTTTGTAAATTCAATTTTTGGTGAATTTTTAAACGCAATAAATGTATAACATAGCGGATTTCATTCTTTACAACCTTCGAAAAGTCATTAAAACGTGGGCCGATTTTGACCACGTTTTACCAAAATATGCAAAATACATCTATGTACTATTTAAAAAAAAAACAAATGAATATTTTGTTAATTAAATTTTTGGTAAATTTTTAAACGGAGTAAATGTATAACAAGTGGTTTTCATTCCTTAAAACCTTCGAAAAGTCATTAAAACGTGTGCCGATTTTGACCAAGTCTTACCAAAATATGTAAAAGACATGCATGTACTAACTTAGAGAGCTTTTTGCTAAATAAACCTTCTGACTATTAATAAAAGTACATGGTGTCACCACGATATAACTTTCCAATAAAGTAACAGCTCAAAAACATATAAGCCTTTAGAAAAAACAAACATCGAACTGTTATTTTTGTTAGTTTCGAATGACCTGCAAATATACTACCCACATGTATATACTTGATTTATAAATTATACTTTACTTGTTTTATTGACTCTTTATATTTATCACCTATCATAGTATATGTATGATTTATACATGCATTATTTAATGTCAATAGTGAATGTGTATAGATACTTTTTCATATCTATACAATATTTTTTAGTTTTCATCCTGCAAAAAAAGGATTAAATCTGTATAGGATTAAACTAAAGTTTCCACTTACCTTATTGAAACTAATATCATAGCAAATATAAGATATTTCCCTAATAACGGCACCACTAACGACGTGGGCGGAATGATCTCTACGACGAGCAGGAAGAACACGTGCAGACTAATGAGAATTGAAATTGATAAAGTCACCTGTAACAGAAGCACAAACACATTTGTAGTACGAAACCGTAACTCTCGCCCGGCCTCGTTATGTTAGAAGATTCAACAATTGCTCTCGTTACAGCCGCCCCTCGGCTGCATTAATATTTCGGTACGTGCTAGAATATATCGGGAAGGGTGCTGCGCTATCGATTCTCTTTGCAAGTGCAATAACACTTGAAAATACAGGTCAGAGCAAATGGCATGAGAACTTATCGTTTATCATTGTCAGCGTTTCAAATGTTTACCACTCTAAATGAGTTAGGATTTTATTGGGATACTTCGAGCGGGTTGCGCTCGAGTCAAATTGAAACATAGCTCAACAAGCCAATTATAGTTTATTGAAAACTGCAGGAATCGTACAAAATTCATATGGAACTTATTACTTATGGCAATTCAAGTGATATTATTAGATTATTCACTTAAAATTCTGTCTTATGTTTTTTTAATTAATAAATTATAGATAATATAGATTATTCTTCAAAAACTATATAATATTTTTAAAAATATTATATAGTTTTTAGGGTAACCTAGAAGATGTTATAGAAAACCCGAGATTACATCGATAAGGAATACGCCGTGCTTCAGCAGGAAAATGCAGTTTGCTGACTTTTACTTTTACGGAAAATTTATGGGGTTGTTTGCTAGCTTTAAAGTTAGTAGATAAATTTTAAGCGTTTTACTTCGTAGGTGTTAATTTCAAAAGGAAGTCACATGCAAGTTTGCAGGATCCGAAATTGGGTGAACCGTGCGTCATAAAATTGAAATCATTAAAGTTTTAAAATGCATTTTACTTAGAGTTAGGCAGACATTTCTCTTTGCAGAAACGTTTGCAGGCTTTAAAATGACGATTTATTCTATTGGCAAAAGTGGAAAGTGCCTAGTGTCGCCAGAATAGGAACGCAAAACCTGTAACATAAAACTTTTAAGAAGTTTTACAGTCTTGAGAATTACTATATGGCGGGGAAATGTGGAAAAATGTGTACTAGTAAAATTTAATTTGATAATTACATACACACGCAATCTAACTCAATATAATTTCGTATACTAAAATATAATCCTAAAACTAGATAGAATATACACCTCCTTCCAAAGGTGTGAGTGACTGATTAAGAAACGATGGGAAATCTGCAATGGGCTGACGTGGTCGAGCAAATGTGTGGGTAGAGTAATTAGCCCACACAGATTTGCTCGACCACGTCAGCCCATTGCAGATTTCCCATCGTTTCTTAATCATTCACTCATCTTTCTGATATCGCATGAAATCATGAAATGGGATATATATATATATATATATATATATATATAGATATATATATATATATATATATATATAGATATATATATATATATATAAATATATATATTATAAATCTTTCACTAGGTAGTTTACTACCTACCTTATAGTGCCAGTAAAGATAAGCTGGTTAAGTGAACTCTTAAATCTTAAAACTAGTGAAATTGGAATTAAATAATTGGAACCACGGCAGCATGTATAATTTGTTGGCGTTTTACATCAATTTGTAAAAGACAGTTATTTTCGGCTATATTTCTGTACATTTGCAATGTAAATAGTGGTCTACTGCGGATTATAAATATTACTAGCCGGTATCGTAAAATATATGATCCCCGATGGACTAATACAGTCTATAGAATTATTTATAGGAAATTAGATATAGGAGACTCTGATGTATATATTTTTTATTAATGTAATTGCATTTATAAATTTTATTGCCGTTGGTAATACTACAAACAAACTTTTTCATCCAACTTATCTTGCAACATCCGTAAATTCCCCGATACCATCAATTTAATACCCCAATAACACTAAAGAACTGCATTTGTTCGATATCTTAAGTGCCTGTTAATAAAACTGCGGGAATTGCGTCCATTCCGCACGCGAATATTGCTTATAAAACGCGATCCTTCTTTGCAAAGTTTAATTGCAGTCTGTGTACACAACAAACTGTTCGCATTTATTATGCCGCTCGATAATTAGTTCAGGTGAGATGCACTGTGGCGCAGTTAATTGCGTGTATTGTTGGTAATTTACTACCCCGAGGAGCGATCGTACATCCCTAATAGCTCCAATGTCCAGTGTGCTCTACTAAATACGTCTAATGGTCACGTCCTAGGGACTGGATGGGTATAAATTGTATACCCGTAGGGCAAAAAAGATATTTATTTTGATTATAAGTATTTTATTTTTTCGGCGACCAAGTCGAACAAGTTTCATTATTATTATTGTTGACCATGGATCCGCCATGCAATTGATTTGAAAAAATTACACAAAGTTTATAACAAACTGACAATGGAAAATGGAAAGTCTACGTATTTTTCTTTCTATTTATTTTTAATTTTTAACTTTTACGCTCCTATCTCGATATTCCGTTTTTAGAGGTTGGGTCGATAAAACAATTATGCAACATATTTAGTTTAATTTTTTTAGTGATTTTAGTGCAAAACATATTGGTGCAACAGATGCCCGTAGGAAATTGGAAAATTTAGATTATAAATTTTTTTTTCGGTGACCAAGTCGAACAAATTTCATTATTATTATTTTTGAGCATGATTCGCCATACAATTGGTTTGAAAAAAATTACACAATATTTATAACAATATGACAATGGAAAATGGAAAGTCTCTGTCTCTACGCATTTTTCTTTCTATTTTTTTTTAATTTATTAACTTTTACGCTCCTATCTCGATAGTCCGATTTTAGACTCGGTCGATAACAAAATTATCAAGATATTTAGTTTAATTTTTTTACTGATATTAGTGCAAAACATATCAGAGCACAAGATGCCCATAGGAAATTGGAAAAGTTAGATTAGAAGTATTTTTTTTTTTTGACGACCAAGTCGAACATATTTCATTATTATTATTTTTGACCATGAATTCGCCAAGCAATTGATTTGAAAAAATTACACAATATTTTTAATAAACTGGCAATGGAAAATGGAAAGTTTCTACCTCTACGTATTTTTCTTTCTATTTTTTAAAAAAAATTTAACTTTTACGCTCTTATCTCGATATTCCGATTTTAGAGATTGGGCCGATAAAAAAATTATGCAACATATTTTGTTAATTTTTTTTACTGATATTAGTGCAAAACATATCCGCCATACAATTGATTTGAAAAAATTACACAATATTTATAACAAACTGGCAATGGAAAATGAAAGTCTCTACCTCTACGTATTTTTCTTTTTCTATTTTTTTTTTAAATTTTTAACTGGTACGCTCCGAACTCGATATTCCGATTTTAGAGACTGGACCGATAAAAAATTATGCAACATATTTTGTTTAATTTTTTTACTGATATTATTGCAAAACATATCAATGCACCAGATGCCTGAAGGAAATTGAAAAATTTTGATTATAAGTATTTTTTTTTTTCGGTGACCAAGTCGAACAAATTTCATTATACATTCATATATATTCCGATTTTAGAGACGGGGTCGATAAAAAAATTATGCAACTTATTTTGTTTATTTTTTCACTGATTTTAGTGCAAACCATATCAGTGCACCAGGTGCCCGAGGGAAATTTGAAAATTTTGACCACCAGTATTTTTTTTTCGGCGACCAAGTCGATCAAATTACATTATTATTATGTTTGACCATGATCCGACATACAATTCATTTGAAAAAATTACACAATATTTATAACACACTGGCAATGGAAAATGAAAGTCTCTACGTATTTTTCTTTATATTTTTTTATTTTTTAACTTTTACGCTCCTATCTCGATATTACGATTATAGAGTCGATAAAAAAAATGATGCAAATTATTTTGTTTATTTTTTTTACTAATATTAGTACAAAACATATCCGTGCACCAGATGCCCGAAGGAAATTGGAAATTTATGATTACAAGTTTTTTTTTTCGGCGATCAAGTCGAACAAACTACATAATTATTATTTTGGACTATGGATCCGCCATGCAATTTGATTTACATATTAAACAGTTTCCTAAATGACAGGACTCTTCATGTTATTTCTTCATCCCTATACCCTCAGTCTTCGTTGATGGTGATGTAAAGGAAGACCGGGAATAATATGGAGCGAGCTCCATATTTTTCGCGGCCTTCCTTTGCTTTGCGTCTCCGACGATGGTTTGTTCCTTACTACTTTTACAGATGGTTTAGTCGCTCTCTAATGATATTTATTTATACCCATCACATTCCATTTTTATCATTTTGTTGCTCATATATTCTAAATTTTTTTTACTGATATTATTGCAAAACATATCAATGCACCAGATGCCCGAAGGAAATTGGAAAATTTTAATCATAAGTATTTTTTTCGTCGAACAAATTTCATTATTATTATTTTTGACCATGATTCGCGATACAATTGTTATGAAAAAATTACACAATATTTATAACAATATTACAATGGAAAATTAAAAGTCTCTATCTCTACGTATGTTTCTTTCTATTTTTTTTTTAATTTTTAACTTTTAGCGCTCCTATCTCGATATTCCAATTATAGAGGCTGGGTCGATAAAAAAATTATGCATGATATTTTGTTTATTTTTTTTTACTAATATTAGTGCAAAACATATCAGTGCACCAGATACCCGAAGGAAATTGGAAACTTTTGATTATAAGTATTTTTTATTTCGGTGACCAAGTCGAACAAATTTCATTATTATTATTTTTGACCATTCATGCGCCATACAATTGATTTGAAAAAATTATACAATATTTATAACAAACTGACAATGAAAAATAGAAAGTCTCTACCTCTACGTATTTTTATTTCTATTTTTCTTTATATTTTTAACTTTTACGCTCCTATCTCGAAATTCAGATTTTAGAGGCAGGGTCGTTAAAAAAATTATGCAACTTATTTTGTTTAATTTTTTTTTCACTGATCTTAGTCAAAAATAATAATAATGAAATATGTTGACGACTTGATTTCCGAAAAAAAAATACCTATAATCAAAATTTTACAATTTTCTTCAAGCATTTGGTGCAGTCATGTTTTCCACTAATATCAGTAAAAAAATTAAAAATTAAAAAAAAATACTTATATTAAAAAAAATTCCAATTTCCTTCAGGCATCTGGTGCACTGATATGTTTTGTAATAATATCAGCAAAACAATTAAACAAAATATGTTGCATAATTTTTTTAACGACTCAGCCTGTAAGATCGGAATATCGAGATACGAGCGTAAGAATTAAAAATTACAAAAAAAATAGAAAGAAAAATACGTAGAGGTAGAGACTTTCCATTTTCCATTGTCAGTTTGTTAAAAATATTGTGTAATTTTTTCAAATCAATTGCATTGCGGATCCATGGTCACAAATAATAATAATGAAATTTGAAAATTTTGAATTTTGAAACTTGGTCGCCGAAAAAAAAATACTTATAAGTAAAATATTACAATTTCCTATGGGCATATGGTACACTGATATGTTTTGCACTAAAATCAGTAAAAAAATTAAACAAAATATGTTGCATAATTTTTTTATCGAGCCACCCTCTAAAATTGGAATATCGAGATAGGAGCATAAAAGCCGAAAATGAAAAAAAAATATATAGGATCAAAATTTTACAATTTCCATCAGGCATATGGTACACTGATATGTTTTGCACTAATATCAGTAAACAAATTAAACAAAATATGTTGCATAATTTTTTTATCGAGTCAGCCTCTAAAATTGGAATATCGAGATAGCAGCATAAAAGCCAAAAATTTAAAAAAATATATAGAATCAAAATTTTACAATTTCCTTCGGACATATGGTACACTGATATATTTTGCACTAAGATCAGTAAAAAAGATTACACAAAATATGTTGCATAATTTTTTATCCACCCAGCCTCGGAATATCGAGATATTAGCGAAAAAGTTTTAAAACAAATTAAATAAAATAGAAAGAAAAATTCGAAGAGTAAAGACTTTCCATTTTTCGTTGTCATATTGTTATAAACATTGTGTAATTTTTTACAATCAATTGCATGGAGGATCCGTCAAAAATAATAGTTTTTACAACATTACAACATACATTATACAACCACGCCTATACAAATTATTAAAAACAATATATATATATATATATATATATATATATATATATATATATATAGTATGTATTAGTATGGGACTGAAAGGTTACAAAAAATCGCATTATATTAAAATACGATTCGCGTTTCAACAACTTTACAAGAATACAATTAAATAAATTTTTATCTTAAAACAATTGAATATTATAAATTATTAAAATTTAAAAAATAATATTATATTAAAACAAAACTGCACGCCTTTCAACACCCTTACAATTAGATACATTTTAAGTTTAAGACAAATTCAATATTATAAATTATTAAAACAATTAAAAACAGTTAAAAAAATAAATATCAAGACTATTTTTTTGTACGATTGTTATATGAATCATATATTTTATTCCTTTTCAAATAATGAATGAATCTGAAGGAGTTAAAACCAGTTATCAATACTAATAGGGGAGTGGTGAGGGTGCGCCCTCCCTCGTCTCAAAACACGAAAAATACACGTAAATTGATTTTTTTTTTGTAGAAATCAGTGTGAAAACAAACACACCTAAAAATAATTAGCGGCCTGCAAATTTTGTTTTTCTGAGGTGCTTTCGTTTAATCGCCCCACGGCGTGTTGTACGCTCCAAATTTTGCAGTTTTGCACCGATTTTAAGGGACGAGGTTGAATTGTGCAAATCGAAAGCGACAAGTACAAGAGACAATATGCCCGGAGCAGAAAATAGTGATAAACGAACATAGCTCTGGTTGTACTACTGGATAAACTATTACTTTAGGGAAATACGTAGCTTATTTTTAATTTAAAAATGTATATAAACAATCTTTATTGGGCTATCGACTATGCCCGGGTCTTTCCGCCAGTGTGTACAATTTAGTTATAATATAACTATTATACTATCTACCCGGCGCCTCCACCAATATGTCGCGGATAGGGGGTGTAGACTCTAAGAGCTTAAGGTATCGGTGTATTTATTAATATAAAAGGGTATTTACCCGCAACATGGGCTTTAATTACTATTACAATAAACTAAACTAGACTTACCTGGGCATCGCCATGGTTGAGTTACTATACTCGGCCAGGCAAAGGAAGAACCAAAAGAGAGAATTTCTGCCTGGAGCACAGGTATTTATGCGTAACTCGAGCATGGTACGCCCGGTGGGGTGAACGGGAGCGCAGTTATATAAATATACTTATTTGTGACAGTATAAAGTGAAACTAATATTCTCTCGAAAGTTACAAAATAAAAATAAATAAATTAGCATCAAATAAGTAAAAAAAAAAAATAATTAGATAAAAATAAAAATCAGTGTCAATGGTAAATAATTATAAAATATCTAAAATATATGATTCATGTAGTGTCTCCGTAGGGTACTTTATATTTGATCGTGTATTAAGTCGTTTTATGCATAATTCGTCTAGTATTGTCCTGTTTGTTAGTTTTTGTTAAAATTTTATTCGTAGCCATTCCAGCCTTTCCTGGATAGGTACTATTCCAGTGGTGGTGTATTAGCAGTATAAATCTGTGTTGGATATATTATGTAATAAAAAGTGTCGAAGTTTAGTCTTAGTGTCTTCCGTTCCGTGATAGTAGTTATTTTTTGTCTATCTGTCATACATATTTTTAAATAATATCTGTCCGTAGTCTATGAGTGGCCTGCAGATTTGTTGATTTTAGTTGCTGTTTTTATTGAGATACCCCTACTTCTATATTTTAAACATCTAAAATGCTTCGCTCGATTGGAAATTTCGGAGCTTGTTTTCTTCAAGTGCGTGTTAAATTTGTGTTTGTTATCAATTGTTATTCCTAGATATTTGATTGTGGTTGTCGGTGTGGTGATTGATCCGTTGGCATTAATAAAAATAAAATCATTAATTTTATGGTTTGTTATAAGGAGCTGGCACTTTGTTGGCTTCGGTTGAAGCCTCCACTTTTTGAACCATGTCATAGTATCATTTGTAAGGATTTGTAGTACATTTACTGTCTCGTCTAATCGCTTTTTATGTGTTATTAATGCGGTGTCGTCTGCATATTGTAGTATGTATTGTTTCTGGTTAAAGTGGTCTTTATCAGTTTTGTTACGGTTATTATATGTCATGGCAATATATGTAAAGTATACAATATAGGAGAGAGTGGGGAACCTTGTGGTAGTCCTTGTCTTAGGAAGAATGTCCTGGATTGTGTGTAGTTCGTTCGTATCTGTCTGTGAGAAAGCTTTGTATAATAATGATTAGGTATTTCGATATTTGTATAGTGTCCATTTTGTAAATCATTATGCCAAACACTGTCAAATGTCTTGTCGTAAAATAACGCTGCTGTATGTCGGTCCTGCAAGTAAGTCGCTTGTATATTGTTTGCCAGTATGTATAGTAGTGTATTGTTGAGTGCTCAGGTTTAAATCCAAATTGGTATTTAGGAAGTTTTTCCTCCACTAGATCCCATATTCTGGATTTCAATATTTTTCAAGGTTCTTTCCTAGAACTGGTAGTAGAGTAATTGGTCGATAACTACTAGAGGCTGTCTTGTCTAGGCTCGTTTTCTCCTCGTATTATATCAGTATTTATATTTCTATAAATTCAAGTTCAATTATATTTCTATATTTATTTTTATTTATTTATTTTATTTATCTATTTATTTATTACCTCCAGTACATTCATACAATATATACAAAAGAACAATAGAAATATGGGATGTAATGATTAAGTTCGGGTTAGTAGATTATTTAATCTACTTAATATATATTATTTGTTCGGATTTACCAATTTTATATATTTGTGTTTAGTATTATAATTGATTTGTCAATATTGAATAAACTATTTTCATTATCTGCAAGTATATAACAATATAGTATATACCCTCCAAGGATTTAAGTTCGAGATGTGAGAGGCTGCACTAGTTTATGAACTTGGAAGCGAACTTGAAACTGCGAGCAAGAATGGCCGGAAGTCGCAGGAACTTTATTACTGAAATTTATTATTTGAATGGCAATTCGTGTATTTGTTCGATGGCAGGCGCGGAAGAAAAGTTGCCGAGATTTTCAGTAATTTACAAAAGTATCGAGATCGTTTATTACTGCGCTACGCGAACAAGCGGACATTTGGAAAATAGATTAGTATTTTGATTGATTCACCACAAAGCCAATCGTAATACGAGCGGGATTGGTGAATGTTATCCAGAAAAAATGCCGACAGTGTATGCGGAAATTCAATAATAATAAAGATTTTATTTGTCCAAAAGAGCGAACTGCAATCACAGGCTAACCAAAGATTACCAATAATTACATAATTTAAAAACAACACGCTAAAAACTATATATGAGAATGTGAGAATGAAACTGGTGTAAGTCAGATTTAAATTGTTTTGAAAAGGAGAAGATTTTGCGTTTGGAATTTATGTAAATCGACTAGTAAATCGACTAGTAAAGGGAGAAGCGAGAATAGGAGTATAATAAATTTATTCATAAATAAAAATGTAACTGCGTAATTTTTATATATGAATAAATTTATTATACTCCTATTCTCGCTTCTCCCTTTACTAGCGAAAAAGACCTTTGAGAGGATAGCTCAGTGGCATATTAGTTAGGTGTTTCTAACCACTATGCCACTGAGCGTTGGTAATCAACAGTTCAAACCCCGTTATGAGTATAATTCCCTGAATCACCCTTCGCAGTTTTCTGAGGTTTATTGTGCAGTTAAAGGCGATTATACTCCTATTCTCGCTTCTCTCTTTACTAGCTGAAAAGCCCTTTGAGCTGATATCTCTAAAAATACAAGTTTCTTTATGTAGGTTTTTCCCTTTCATCTAGTATTCCGGCTACACAATTAATAGTAATAGTGTTTATATATGTTATCCATTTGTCTTTTTTACCCTTAATTTTCTCTTTGATTTTTTTAGTCCATCACTCTGTTCTTTTTTCAGATATAACTGTAATTTATGAAGTCTGTTTAATTCATGTTTTCATGCTGTATTCACAGGTTCTTTTTATTATTTACTCCCTAACTCTAACAAATAAAATAATAGCGGTTGCAAAATGATGATTGATTGATGTCGCAGATGCTTTTATACATACGCGGATGTGGTTTAAGATTTTGATTTTCTTCGGCTGCTTCTAGAATATCATTATTAAATTCTTCCCATTTGTCCTCTACCTCACTCTCCCTTACATTTTGGGTCCTTATTATTTCTTGCTAACAATAAAGTCAGAATTTAAATTCAATAAATATAATTTATTTAGAAAATTTGTGTAGGGAATGTTAAAAATAAAACATTCCCCACACAAATTTTATCCCATAATACTTTTTATATTCCAAACGAAATTTCAATATTAATTTTGCTAGTTGCGTGCCAATTAAAAAATTGATTGCAAATCGCTCTTGCAATTGCAATTTATTCCGCTAATATTACATTCGGTGCGTTTATTTTAAAACAAATTACACGCATTTAGTAGCAGATATTGAGTTGAATTCATTGATGTATTTTAGTGCAGAGGACGGGGGTTGTATTTTAATTAAGCCTGACTATCGAATCATGTATCTAGACCTCACGGCGTGTTCGCAAATAGAGCGTGAAAATGTGCAATAGATTTTGAGAGGGGCCGCTTCGTATAGCCAATCTGCAAGGGCTTTATTTGCGCCATTAAATTAATGCCGCAAACATTTCGATAAGCAATTACTTATGGTGTTTATTACGTATTTTGTGCTTAAAATTGATTCTCTTTATAATAAAATGTACAGTGAACTAAAGGGCGATTCACAATAAGCGTGATAGACATAACGTAGCGGTAAGCGAAATTTTGCACATGTATAAAAATTCAGGCGTTTACAGCAGGGCGATCAAACTAGTAAAAAATGCAATAAAACGGCTTGAACTGTACAGCATTGTTATTATTAATAATATATAATGACATTTATGAAAAAATAAGCTGCCCTGCAAAAAAAATTAAATAAAACTTTGTTTACTCGGTGAATATAGTACGTTTTTAAATCAAAAATATACCAACGCAATGTACTCCATAAAATATTTAAAACGCAATTTGCAGTAAATCCCACCTTAATACCACGTCACCTTACTTTTTATGAAAAAATACTTTACATTTATTTTTCACTCCCCCCAAACGCACGCATCGCACCAACAATATGACGCACGGTTCGCACCCTCCTAGGAAATTTTCCGGAAATATTTATGTCACTGGCAGCGCGAGAAAACTGAAACGACAATGCTTTGCATGCAGATACACCCTTTGATGCGCATTCCCCCCTGACGATAGCACATCCGTGATGTATAAAAGCGGCCGCGACATCAATCAATCATCATTTTGCAACCGTATGGGGGTTGTATTGACAAAGAAGTCGTTGTAATTAATAACGTGGAAGATTAATGGGGGCGAAAGGTGGTGCGCTTATTGACGGCGCGTATCGGGTTTTGATATGGTAGGGGTGGGTTTATATATGCTACCTACAGAAGAACTGAGAGGTTATCATTAATATCTTCAAATGTATGGTGTTAAAAAAAAACAGCATTAACGCGCTTTGCCTAAAGTGAATTTACTCGCATGGGTGTTTTACCAGACATGGCTAATTTTTACCAAATCTAACTCTTTAAAGATAGCCCTCCTCTCAAACATTTATCAATAATACCAACTACACCAAGGAGGGTTATAGTTGATAGCATGCGATAGTCTGATACAGGGGTTCGATTCTACGTTTCAATTTTTGAGGGATTCATTAATTGAGCCTGTGAGATATCAATATTTCGAATAAACTCTACATGTAGTATCTTACTAGAAGTACAAATGTGATTTTTTTTTCAAAATTGTATTTGTTTGAATTATATTTATTAATTGAGCCTGTGAGAATGAAAGTGGTGTAAGTCACATTTGAATTATCTTGAAAATGAGAAGATTCTGCGTTTAGTATTTATGTAAATCAACTTACGCAGTTACATTTGTATTTATGAATAAATTAATTACATGTATGTAATTGCGCACGTCGATTTACATCAATGCCAAACGTATAATCTTCTCTTTTTCAAGACAATTCAAATGTGACTTACACCACTTTCATTCTCACAGACTCAATTAATAAATAATATTCAAACAAATACAATTTTGAAAAAATAAATACATTTGTGAATGCAAATTTATATTTAAAAAAAAATTCTTATTTGCCATTTATGGCGTAAACAATAAAAAAGAAACTGTGAATACAGCTTAAAACCTTATTTGACTTAATTTCTTTTGAATTTTTATGCAAAAAAGAGGATGTTGCCTCAATTCTAACTACAGCGTGAAACCTGATATGACTTACAATCTATTTTGACTAATTATGAAAAATAAAGTATGTTGCTTCAATCCTCAAACATACAATTTCTGAAATGTTAGTATAATAAAAATAGTAATATATATTCAATATATGTTAGTATAATAAAAATAAAGTATGTTGCTTCAATCCTCAAACACATAATTTTTGATAGTAAACGAGTGTTACGTTTTTATTTTAAATAACATTCACTCACGACTTCATATATTTCAATAAACAACGTTAATGGATAATATACGTCCAGGTACAGCTAGAAAAAAAAGTAATTGCATTTTTCCTCTGTCGCGCCCGCTATTCCGCATCCATTTACATAACATTACGCCTCACCCGCGGTCGCAATTTTCCCTAAAATTTAATAAGCGGTTCCCTATTTAAATAACATTATTGCATGCCAGGGGAATTCTATTACAAGAACGCGCGGCCCATGTACCCTCCCCAGGCACCAAAAAATAAAATAAAATAAAATTGGTATCACATTACGTTTTATTGTCTACCGGTGTGTATACTTCGGCCTCCCACCACCCCCGGCAACGTGTGAATAGGATATGGATCTTTCATTACCTTCTCTCCGCTGTCTGATGGAAGATAGAATGTGAGCACTGTGAGGAACGAGATTCCCATGCACGGGATGATTATGTTCACTGTATAAAATAATGTCTTTCGTCGCATCGTTATATTGAACGTTATATCGAGATATGGTTCGTCGCAACAGGTGTAGAATTTTTCATTTCTGAAAAAAAAACGGAGAAATTAGCATAATGAAAATAGTAATATATAGGATAAATAAAACGATTCTTCAATTTGTTTATTATCACACTACAGTTTCACTTTGCAACTAGTTTCGGCTAAGCTCTAGCCAAAAATCGTTTTATTTATCCTTTAAAATGAATTATCACAAAGTAGACGCCTTAGCAGTCCAATATAGTAATATATTCAATATGTTAGTATAATAAAAATAGTATTATATATATATATATATATATATATATATTCAATATATGTTAGTATAATAAAAATAGTAATATATATATACTCAATTGATGCAACTTTCTCTCAGGAGAGAAAGTTTAACGCCATCTGGCAGCAGCAACAGAATTAATAATGCACATCCTTATAGTAATAACCTTGAAAATACTCATACTATCAGAATCATCAAGTGGTGCCCACCATTGAATAGTATTTCAACGGAGTATTCCAGATATAAGCTCAAAGTCAATCTTACAAAATATATAATCGTGAATTCACCTCTAGGCAATCTACAGATTTAGATTTCGATGTTATTCGTTCTCATTAGCTGAGCTACACTGATGAGATTTAATAAGATCGAAATCTAGATCTGTAGACTGCGTAGAGGTAAATTCATGCTTATATATGGTAACATATAATTATTAAGTAAAGTTGCTATTAATACTTCTTACTAATTTTGTTCCTTGCCTTTTCATACAGGAATCATCTTAAGTCCTTGTTTATTTTTATTTAATTATATGCCTTCTACCATAAGGTGTAGGCTTAAAGTAATAGTTTATAAATGGTATAATAAAGAAATCTGCTATCTTTGTTATGTTATCAGCGCAAGAACGAATCTTATGGAAATATTATACCCACTTATTTGTGGAGTGTGATTCGCCCAAATTCACCAGAGAAGGGTTTTAAACTCTCCCCAATACTCAGTATAAGATACGCGCCTCTGTCCGCTAGGCAACTGAGTTGGATTGATTAAACAATTATACTATACTATACTATAAAATATACTACTAACTTTTCTCATTCAAAAATTACTGGTAAATTCAATATGTTGAATCTTATGTGCATACCTAGTTCCATTTTCGTTTTAAAGTGACAAGTTGAGGTATAAGTGAAATTGTATAATATAGATACCATTAAACATGTTGCAATAACTTGAAAATTAAATTTTTCTATACATATACTCCTAACTTTTTTCATTCAAAAATGTCTGGGGAATTCAATTTTTCAAACAAGACGTTTCTACCTCATGCCATTTTTGATACGCAGGGCTTTAAAGTACCAAGTGGTGGGATAGGTGAAATTTTATAATATGCATACCATTAAACATAGTATAAGAACATGACAATTAATTTTTTCTATACATGTACTCCTAACTTTTTTCATTCAAAAATTACTGAGGAATTCATTTTTTTAAACAAAACGTTTCTATCTCATTCCATTTTTGTACAGAGGGCTTTAAAGTGGCAAGTAATGGCATAGGTGAAATTTTGTAATATAGATATCATTAAACATAATGTAATAACTTGAAAACTAAATTTTTCTATACATATACTCCTAACTTTTTTTATTAAAAAATGACTGGGGAATTCAATTTATCGAACAGGATGTATCTACTTTATGCCATTTTTGATACGCAGGGCTTTAAGGTGTCAAGTAGTGGGATAGGTGAAATTTTATAATATAGATACCATTAAACATGTAATAACTTGAAAACTAAATTTTTCTATACATATACTCCTAACTTTTTGCACTCAAAAATTACTGGGAAATTCAATTTTTCGAACAAGACGTTTCTACCTCATGCCATTTTTGATACGCAGGGCTTTAACATGCCAAGTAGTGGGATAGGTGAAATTTTATAATATACATACCATTAAACATAGTATAAAAACTTGACAATTAATCATTAAACATAGTGCAATAACTTGAAAACTAAATTTTTCTATAAATATACTACTAACTTTTTTCATTTAAAAAATACTGAGGAATTCATTTTTTCAAACAAAATGTTTCTACCTCATGCCATTTTTCGTACACAGGGCTTTCAAGTGCCAAGTAGTGGCATAGGTGAAATTTTGTGACATAGATACCATTAAACAATTTTTGTATTCATATATTCCTAACTTTTTTCATTCAAAAATGACTGGGGAATTCAATTTTTCGAACAAGATGTTTCTACTTCATGCCATTTTTGATACGCAGGGCTTTAACGTGCCAAGTAGTGGGATAGGTGAAATTTTATAATATAGCTACCATTAAACATGTTGTAATAACTTGAAAACTAAATTTTTCTATACATATACTCCTAACTTTTTTTATTCAAAAATTACTGGGGAATTGAATTTTTCGAACAAGATGTTTCTACCTCATGCCATTTTTGATACGCAGGGCTTTAAAGTGCCAAGTAGTGGCATAGGTGAAATTCTATAATATACATACCATTGAACATAGTATAAAAACTTGACAATTAATTTTTTCTATACATATACTTCCAACTTTTTTCATTCAAAAATTACTGAGAAATCAATTTTTTCAAACAAAACGATTCTACCTCATGCCATTTTTGGTACACGTGGCTTTAAAGTGGCAAGTAATAACATAGGTGACATTTTGTAATATAGATATCATTAAACATAGTGTAATAACTTGAAAAATAAATTTTTCTATACATACACTCCTAACTTTTTTTATTGAAAAATGACTGGGGAATTCAATTTTTCGAAAAAGATGTTTCTACTTCATGCCATTTTTGATAAGCAGGGATTTAACGTGCCAAGTGGTGGGATAGGAGAAATTTTATAATATAGATACCATTAAACATGTAATAACTTGAAAACTAAATGTTTCTATACATATACTCCTAACTATTTTTCATTCAAAAATTACTGAGGAATTAATTTTTTCAAGCAAAACGATTCTACCTTATGCCATTTTTGGTACACAGGGCTTTAAAGTGGCAAGTAATGGCATAGGTGAATTTTTGTAATATAGATATCATTAAACGTGTTGTAATAACTATATACATATACTCCTAACTTTTTTCATTCAAAAATGACTGGGGAGTTCAATTTTTCGATTTAGATGTTTCTACTTTCTGCCATTTTTGATACGCAGGGCTTTAACGTGCCAAATAGTGGGATAGGTGAAATTTTATAATATAGATACCATTAAACATGTTGTAATAACTTGAAAACTAAATTTTTCTATACATATACTCCCAACTTTTGTCATTCAAAAAGTACTGGGGAATTCAATTTTTCGAACAAGACGTTCCTACCTCATGCCATTTTTGATACGCAGGGCTTTAAAGTGCCAAGTACTGGCATAGGTGAAATTTTTGTAATATACATACCATTAAACATAGTATGTTCTTATACTAGAACATGACAATTATTTTTTTTATACATATACTCCTAACTTTTTTCAAAAATTACTGAGAAATTAATTTTTTCAAACAAAACGATTCTACCTCATGCCATTTTTGGTACACAGGGCTTTAAAGTGGCAAGTAATGGCATAGGTGAAATTTTTTAATATAGATATCATTAAACATAGTGTAATAACTTGAAAAGTAAATTTTTCTATACATATGCTCCTGACGTTTTTCATTCAAAAATTACTGGGGAATTCAATTTTTCGAACAAGACGTTTCTACCTCATGCCATTTTTGATACGTAAGGCTTTAAAGTGCCAAGTAGTGGCATAGGTGAAATTTTATAATATACATACCATTAAACATAGTATAAGAACTTGACAATTAATTTTCTCTATACATATACTCCTAACTTTTTTCATTCAAAAATTACTGAGGAATTCATTTTTTCAAACAAAACATTTCTACCTCATTCTATTTTTGGTACACAGGGCTTTAAAGTGGCAAGTAATGGCATAGGTGAAATTTTGTAATATAGATATCATTAAACATAGTGTAATAACTAGAAAACTAAATTTTTCTATACATATACAACTAACTTTCCTTATTCAAAAATTACTGAGAAATACAATTTTTCAAACAAAACGTTTCTACCTGTTGCCATTTTTGGTACACAGGGCTTTAAATTACCAAGTAGTGACATAAATGAAATTTTAAATTATAGAAACCATTGAAACAAAGTGCAAGAACTTGAAAACTAAATTTTTCTATACATATACTACTAACTTTTTTCATTTAAAAATTACTAAGGAATTTAATTTTTCAAACAAAATATTTCTAACTCATACCATTTTTGATAAACAGGACTTTAAAGTGCCAAGTAGTGGCATAGGTGAAATTTTATAATATCGATACGATATTGTAAGAAATTTAAAACTATTTTTTTTATATACATGTACTCCTAACTTTTTTCATTCAAAAATGACTGGAGAATTCAATATTTCAAACAACATGTTTCTACCTTATGCCATTTTTTGCACACAGGGCTTTAAAGTGCCAAGTAGTGGCATGGTTGAAATTTTATAATATAGATACCATTAAATTTAGTGTAAGAACTTGAGAATTAAATTTTTCTATGCATATACTCCTAATATTTTTCATTCAAAAATTACTGGGGAATTCATTTTTTTAAACAGCATGTTTCTACCTCAAGCCATTTTTGGTATACAGGGCTTTAAACTGGCAAGTAATGGCATAGGTGACATTTTATAATATAGATACCATTAAATATAGTCTAACAACTTGAAAACTAAATTTTTTAATATATATATATATATATATATATATTCCTAACTTTTTTCATTCAAAAATTACTGTGGAATTATTTTTTTCAAACAACTCGTTTTGATTTCATGCCATTTTTGGTATACAGGGCTTTAAAGTCACAAGTAGTTGGATAAGTGAAATTTATTATATAGACACATTTAATATAGACACCATTAAACATAGTGTAAGAGAAATTGAAAACAAAAATATTCTATACATATACTCCTAACTTGTTTCATTCCAATATTACGGAGAATTTAAATATTTCATATCCTACGTTCGTATCTCCAGACGTTTCTGATACTCAGCGCAGTAATGGATTAGGTGAAACTTTATGGTATACATGCCATTAAATATAGTGTAATAAATAAATAAATATAGTTTATCTTCTCAATATGAATTAAAAGAAGTTCACTTCTTAATAAAACATGGCTGTATAACTCAAATTTTGCGGTTCAAAAATCAGATATCTTGAACTATTTTTGAAATACTACCCTTCAAAGTCAAATTGTTTAGGATAGAAAGTGCTCAATAATTGTAATAGGCTGTTTTATACATTTTATCGTCTCACTATGAAATAAATCCGGTTCAGATTATAATAAAAAATGGCTGAAAACACAAATTTTTAAACCGCTTTCTCATATCTTCATCTGTACTTGAGTTACCACCCTTTAAAGTCAAAATGTGTATAATTGAAGTTGCTCAAGAATTTTCATTGGCTGTTTTATACATTTTATCGTCCAATTACGAACTAAAACAACTTCACATCTTAATCAAAAATGCCTGAGCAACTCATATTTTCAAACCGCATTCTCATATCTTCAACAGTTTATGAGTTATTACCCTTCAAAGTCAAAATGTGTATCACTAAAGGTGCTGAAGAATAAAGGAGATGTATAAAACTACTATGGTTTTTTTACCACTGGACCGGTGAATAGAGAAGCTTGATGCAGGCAAGGTTATCAGATGCTGTACGTGCCTGGGGTTGGTTTATAAGAGCTCGTACGAATTGCTAGCTCAGTTGCAGAGGAAAAGTGCACATTTTTGTGTGGGATACATTTCGCCTTTAAGGTTATCCTACCCCTTCTCTATAGCCGGGTATGCTGTAAAGGAGAGGTAGGATAACTATGTGAATTAACAGATATCCTGTAATTTTTTTGCAGGGTAACTGTTAATTCACGTAACGTTATCCTACCCCTACTCTATAACCGGGTAAAGTTATCCTGCCCATACTCTATAGCTAGGTATGCTTTAGAGGAGAGGTATGATAACTTTAAGTTATCCTACCCCTACTTTATAGCCGGGTATGCTGTAAAGGAGAGGTAGGATAACTACGTGAATTAACAGATATCCTGTAATTTTTTTATAGGGTAACTGTTAATTCACGTAATGTTATCCTACCCCTACTCTATAACCGGGTAAAGTTATCCTACCCCTACTCAATAGCTAGGTATGCTTTAGAGGAGAGGTATGATAACTTTAAGTTAACCTACCCCTACTTTATAGCCGGGTATGCTGTAAAGGAGAGTTAGGATAACTACGTGAATTAACAGATATTCTGTACATTTTTACAGGGTAACTGTTAATTCACGTAATGTTATCCTATCCCTACTCATTAACCGGGTAAAGTTATCCTACCTCTACTCTATAGCTAGGTATGCTGTAGAGGAGAGGTATGATAACTTTACGTGAATTAATAGATACCCTGTACAATTTATGAATGGATAGTAATAATAAAAATAATCTACTCATGTCCTCATTCTCACTGTCGTTATTACAGTACACATCTACAATTGCTATCATAAAAAATCACTTATCGTACTAGTTCCACAAACAACAATTTCCTACAGTCGCGCAACTTCAAGTAAACTTTCCATTCTGAATCTATTCCAGCAGAAGCAGAAATGCCGCAGCGAACTTCGGTCGTTAGTGCAACTTTGCTCTAAACGTATTAATAAGTTTAAATGTAAATATTGAAAACTATGCGGATTGTCGGCGTAAATAACGTTGACGAGTCGCGGAAAGTTTGTCGCCGGCGATGTTTGAGTTTCACTATACGACCGAAACCATTTCAGCTAGATTTTTTTTCCCGGGGCACTGACTGCCGCGGACGACTGTATAATTAAAAAGTTCCGGTGAAGTTTAATTAACAATTCTATTGGATAAGTTTCGCAAATATTTAATGGGAGATATGGAAATTATATTTTTTAAAGTTACCACGTAATAGATTGAGTCATAAATATGTTTGTTTGCGGATTTTAAATTTTGCCTTAAATTATAAATTTAAGGATGTACGTTCCATCTACTCCACTCCAATGTTTCTCAAACGTGTTGGTCACCGGCCCACTGTTGCATTTAAAATTTCAAATGACCACCTGAAGAATAGGTATGTGAGGAAAAAAATCAAATTTCCTGCGATCTTTAAATATATTTTGCGAAATATCTCGTAGATATTAAAATTATCGCTTTTGTGCGGAACATTTTTAAGACTTTATTTATTCGGTGTAGCACTTTCTTATTTTGAATTATACTAAATAATTATAAAATATGCGCTTTAATCTTTTCACTGCACAAAGTACAATGTTTTACGGAATAATAAACTGCATCCCTGGTAAATCCCTAGTAACAGTTTCTCATTACAATATGCAAACTCCGCTAAGCACCGAATAACTTCACACTAATTACCTCACGAACTGAAGCCCATAAATTAATACCAGCTCAAAACAAACACAATCCATACATGATATATCCCCAATATATACACAAACAGATTAATTTAATTACCATCTCACGATTTAACAAATCCCGCACATACTAATTACCCAAACAGCACGCATCTAATTAAACCAGCACTATTTACTAACCTCACGGCAGGTACTTCCAGAATATCCCACTCCACTGACATGTAGAACTCAGACAAGTCCACCCCGACCTCCACGACGTTGCTACCCGCCTTCTCGTCCATGTGCCGCAAGTCCACCTAGTTTACAAAAAGGCTAATTATAGTCCAACGCGAAATGCGACGCGACTCTCTCTAGACAAACACGCTAACACTGAAAACAGTAGTAATAAAAAACACATCCAAAACAATATAAACTGTACACAAAGAAATATATTTACATTTCGCGACGTTCCAACATATTTTCGTATAATTTTGTGTGTTCAACCTGTAGTAGTGTAATGATTAAAACCGAAACGAAACAAAATAAACACATAAAATGAATCACATACAACATTTAGAATATATATAGTTTATAGTATCTTTTAGCTTATTGATTTTTTATTAATGACCACTATAAACTCTATATAGTTGTCGCATGCCGACATAAAAGAGCATCTAAACTATGCGGGTAATGGTGATTTAAGAGAGTCTAATTAGGTGAGGGCGCATTCTTGGATAAGGGGTGGAAACAATGCGGCGACACTGTACGTTTAATGCATGGGGGATGGGGAGGATGGGGTTTCGCGATGAGAAATGCGGTCGTGTGCATTTGGATGGATGTGTATGCGGACTGGTGCGTTAGTTTCATTGGTATCCAGATTACTCAAAATTCAGTGCTGCATTTGAAATAGTGAGTACGTGACGCTAATGTTCATCAAGGGGCATGCATTGCGTGAAACCGGCTACAATAATTGGTTTGTGGTGCATTTTATAGAATTTAAAAATTATAAATAACAGTGTCGAATGAACTGTTATATCGATAATAGTTATCGTTAGATGTTAAACTATCGAATAAAAAGTATCGATAACTATTGATGAAAAGATATTTATTACTTTTACTGATTAAATGTGTCAATTGGTAGAAAATATGTACGATTTTTTGATTTCTTACAAGTAGAGAAAACTAAAAATTATCTGAACTATACATAATAATTTTTTCATAACATGAAGTTATCGTTAGAGATAGAAGTATCGATAACTATTGGCTAAAAGACATGTATTACTTTTACTAACTTTAATGTGCTAATTATGTGCCACATTTTGATTTCTTACAAGTAGAGAATACTAAAAATTCTATTAATATTTCCATACCATTAAAAGTAGCTATCAAACAGTTTGATTATACTATTTTAGTAGTTGCTATTATAGAAGTATGCTGCGCGAAATAAAGGCAGTAAGTATGCCATTAATTCTCATATCGGGCAAATACAGTTTGCATACTCAGTAAGAATTATTACACACAGCGAGTTCATTCGCTTTTTAAAACGCTGCTGGTTGGGATTGTGTAGCGTAAATTTTGTTATATGAGCTTTTATGAGCGGCCGCGAATGGGTTCGTATTTCACAAAGGCTTTTAAATTACTTACTGGTCGTATCGTATCATACTTTTTAATTATTACTCCATAAATATCGCTCGGACTGCGAGTTATGGTTATTGTATTTGTAATTTATGTGTTAACTATTTACTTACTTACATTTAAAATGGTATCCATTTATCTTATATTAAGGTAATTCAATTTAAAAACCCAGCACAGTGGCCGACTTGTTAGAGGCGTCGTCCGTCTCGTACTGAGCATTGGGGATCCTGAGTTCGATCCCCAGCGGGGAGCGAATGTTCGCGAATCACCTTTCACAGTTTTTCAGAGGTTTTATGTGAATTAACGTAATTACCGGGTGATTAAACTGCTCTGAGCTTCTCCCTTGACCGACGGAAGATCCTCACGGCTGATAGCCCTATAAATATAGAATTATTTTGAATTTAAAACAAGCAATTTAAACTGTTTTCTACGTAGTTTTGCGTAATTCCGATGTAAATATCTGATTTATCGGTGGTAACGGTGCCATGGATATTTTTTGTTTCGGATATTCTCCCCTTGGTATTTGCCAACTTGCATCTTAGGACTCGCGTGTTGTTATTATCTTCTATGGTGACTTGTATCGTTTGAGTATTGTATGTTCGTATGTCTTTCCGTATATGTTAGCTAATTTGCATGTTTTGACTTGAGTACTCTGGTGTACCAGTGAACTGTTTTACTCGTAAGTTAGATGAACTAGTAAAACAGTTCACTGGTACGCCAGAGTACTCGAGTGTTATCTTACAACATGCCATTCCCAGCTCCACTTGAGCTTCACAATGCGTCTATCATTTTCCTGAGAAGCATTTGCATAGCATGGCTTGATCTACTGCCATTTGTGAGACTTGCAGCTTCTTAGTACTTGAAGCAGTCTGTTTTTATTTCTGTTTGGTCTATATGAGGTATTTCCTCTGATCCAACGTTGGTAACAAATTCTCCATCTAAACCATGGATCCGCCATAACTGAAGTCAATTATATTTTTCATGTTTCATACAATGTTTTTCATATTTTAGTCGATGCGTTCAAGATCTAATTGACGTTTTTCATGTTTCAAACGTTTCATGGTTAACTGCCATAACTGCTCAAACTATGTAAACCAGCGTTTCAAACGTGAGAAACATCAATTAAATTATGAGCAACATCAATTAAATCGTGAGCAACATTAATAAAAACATGAGAAACATCGGGAGAGAAAAACTTGATTTTTTATTGATGTGTTTCACATATTTTTCATATTTTGTCGATGCTTTCAAGGCTTAATTGACGTTTTTAATTTTTCAAACAATTTTTTTATGTTTCAAGCAATATATTTCACGTTTCAAGCAATATATTTCATGTTTCAAACGATGTTTTTCATGTTTAACTGTCTTAACTAACTGAAAAATACCGTTTCAACTGTGAGAAACATCAATTCAAACATGAAAAGCATTTAAAAACGTCACTTGAATTTTTAATTGATGTTTGTCATATTTTAGACAATGTTTTTCATGTTTTAGTCGATGCTTTAAAGATCTAATTGAATTTTTTCATATTTCAAACGTTGTTTTTCACGTTGCAATAGATATGTTTCATGGTTAACTGCCATAACTGCTCAAACTATGTAAAACAGCGTTTCAAACGTGAGAAACATCAATTAAATTATGAGCAACATCAATTTAATCATGAGCAACATTAATGAAAACATGAGAAACATCAAGAAAGCAAAACTTGATTTTTTTATTGATGTGTTTCATGTTTCAAACAATATTTTTCATGTTTTGTTGATGCTATCAAGGTTTAATTGACATTTTTAATTTTTCAAATAATTTTTTTATGTTTCAAGCAATATATTTCATGTTTCATGCAATATATTTCATGTTTCAATCGATGTTTTTCATGATTAACTGTCACAGCTAACTGAAAAACACCGTTTCAACTGTGAGAAACATCAATTCAAACATGAGAAGCATTGAAAAACGTCACTTGAATTTTTAATTGATATTTATCATATTCTAGACAATGTTTTTCATGTTTTAGTCGATGCTTTAAGGATCTAATTGACGTTTTTCATATTTCAAACGTTGTTTTTCACATATCAATCAATGTTTTTTCATGTTTCAATAGATATGTTTCATGGTTAACTGCCATAGCTACTCAAATCATGTAAAACAGCGTTTCAAATGTGGAAACATCAATTAAATCTTGAAAAACATTAATTAAACCTTAGAAACATTAATAAAAACATGAGAAACATCGATAAAAAAAAAACTTGATTTTTCGATTGATGTGTTTGATGTTTCAAATTATATTTTTTATGTTTGGTCGAAGCTTTCAAGGTTTAGTTGACGTTTTTCATTTTTCAAACAATTGCTTGAAGCAATATATTTCATGTTTCAAGCAATATATTTCATGTTTCAAACGGTGTTTTTCATGTTTAGCGTCATAGCTACTCAAACCGTGAGAAACACTTTTTCAAATGTGATAAACATCAATTAAAACATGAGAAATATTTAAAAATGTCACTTGAATTTTTAATTGCTAGTTTTAACTGTCATAGCTACTCAAACCTTTGAAAACACTGTTCCAAATGTGAGAAACATGAGAAATATTAAAAAAACGCCACTTGAATTTCTATTTAATATTTTTCATGGTTCATAAAATGTTTTTCATGTTTCATAAAATGTTTTTCCTGTTTCATAAAATGTTTTTCATGTTTCATAAAATGTTTTTCATGTTTTAGTCGATGCTTTCAAGATCTAATTGACGTTTTTGATGTTTCAAACGTTGTTTTTCATGTTTCATTCAATTATTTTTCATGTTCCAATAGATATTTTGCATGGTTAACTGCCATAGCTACTCAAACCATGTATTTTATTATGCAAATTTTCCAATACTTTTTATTTCCGATTTATCGGTAGTAATAGTGCCATGGATATTTTTTATTATGATTATTCTCCCCTTGCCATTTGCCAACTTGCATCTTAAGCCGGCCATACACGTTATACCGGAGAGGTAAACCTGTCGGTGCGAAGAAGTACTCGCCTGTGGGTAGAAAAAAACGATTGATTAATTCTTCTCCGGTTGCCTGTACAGGTCACTAAGCCTGTGCAGGTTTACCAAACTTGTCCACACACACGTTCCGGTTTACCTGTACAGGTCTTTGCGCAGGTATACTGGAACTGCTGACTATGGGGTACCTCTGGTGACGTTTCTCCGCTGATTAATTAATTTAAAAGTAGCTGCATTGAGCGTTTTACCGTTTTACAGTGTTGTTTTCATATAAATCTTCTTGGTACATACTTTAATGTCTTCCGTTATTCTCTCTGATAGCTGATCCAGTAACATTTTGGCTTGACGTTCGATCTGATTAAACTACTTTTTTAGTTCTTCTTGAAAGAATGTTTTATTTTGCTTTAAGTTCTCCAAACTCAGAGGTTTATTTTTCTGAACCAGTTTTTTTCTTTCAAAATTGATGTCTATATCTAGAGCTGCTAGTTAGGACAGGTCTAGATATTAATATCAATAATGAAAGAAGAAAATTCGTCCAAAAGAAGAAATCACTGACTCTGGAGGATTTAAACCAAAATAAAATATTATATCAGTTGTTTTCTTTCAAAATTGAGATTTATATCCAGAGCTGCTAGTTAGGGCAGCTCTAGATATTAACATCAATAATGAAAGAAGAAAACTCGTTCAAAAGAAGAAACCTCTGACTCTGGAGGACTTAGCAAAATAAAACATTATATGAGTTTTTTTCTTTCAAAATTGATGTTTATATTCAGAGATGCTAGTTAGGGCAGCTCTAGATATTAACATCAATAATAAAAGAAGAAAACTCGTTCAAAAGAAGAAAGCTCTGACTCTGGAGGACTTAAAGCAAAATAAAACATTACATAAGTTTTTTTTCTTTAAAAATTGATGTTTATATCCAGAGCTGCTAGTTAGGGCAGATCCAGATATTAACATCAATAATGAAAGAAGAAAACTCGTTCAAAAGAAGAAACCTCTAACTCTGGAGGACTTAAAGCAAAATAAAACATTATATCCGTTTTTTTATTTCAACATTGATGTCTATATCTAGAGCTGTCAGTTAGGGCACCTCTAGATAGTAATATCAATAATGGAAGAAGATAACTCGTTCAAAAGAAGAAACCTCTGGCGCTGGAGGACTTAAAGCATAATAAAACATCATATGTGGTCAGCACCCATATGAAACGGTAACATCGCTAATTATTGTTTTTGTTATTTGAGATTACAAAATCGATTTCGTTTTTTGTTTTTCCATCCAAATTGGTTGGCAGCTTTTAAAAAAGGTATTCATACAGAGCTGGTTCTAAAACATCTCACCCTTTCTATTTATTTTCATTTTAATTTTGCTTTTAAATTCTCAAAAAACTCAGAGGTTTCTTTTACTGAACCAGTTTTTTTCTTTCAAAATTATTGTCTATATCCAGAGCTGCTAGTTAGGGCATCTACCAATATCCTTGGCGAGCGGAGGGTGAAGCATGTACAAAGTATGCATAGCAAGAGCGAGGAGTGGATTAGAAGAGAGACGAAGAAAATTGTAAAAGTGTTGCGCTGTGACCTAAGGGGAGCGATAGGTGGTAGCACCTTAATGCGAGGGAATAAAAGCCACTCTGCTTTCATTCCTTTCAGGCTGAAGAAAGTTAAGTAAATGATTAGTAGAGGATGAAAAAGTCGTGAAAATCTGCAAGGGAACGACGCGGAAAAGAAAGGCCTAAACGGTTTTAGTGTGGAGGAGAATGTAAAGCAGTGGATTCCACTGCTTTAGATTCTCCTCCACACTAAAACCGTTCAGGCCTTTCTTTTCCGCGTCGTCCTCTTGCAGAATCTTATGGAATAAATTTAAAATTTCTAATTTACTTTATGTTATTGTATTTGGTATGTTTTTATAAAATGAGAGATGTTTATTAGAATTTTTAAACTGCAATGTCTCTTGTTTTTCAGAAATTTTTATATTTTACCAACGCCATTAATTGCTAACGATCGCCAAACATTTTATAGGGATATATAGTACACTACAAAAACAATATTTTACGGCTACAAGAACTATATAATTTGTTGACTCGCCTGTGCTGACATAAAATCCGCAATTTGTCAGGGAAAACCTAATTAAACTTTTTTGATAAAAATCCGGTCGAGAGTAATGCGCTCTTATAAAAACGTCATGCGAGCAGTTAATCCTGCACAGCGGATGTCTCCCCGTAAACAAATTACTGTCGCGCTTTGAAGCATAACTGGCATCTCTTTGATAATGAAATATTAAAATCAACTTATGCAATTCACGCAGAGAGGTTTATTCTACCGCTCCATAAAATATATTTTTAAGTTAATTTCATCATTTTGCTTTATAAATCATTCGGTGCAATTTATTCAAGATGATTACTCTGCAAAATGCGAATTGCTAGACAACCAGATGACTCAATTACTATTAAATTTATTTTACTATCTCAATTACTATTATATATCATTAACAAATTAAATTTATATATATTTTTTTTAATTTATTTAAAATAAGATATAAAAATATATAAATATATAAGACAGATCGTAAAACAAATATGGTTTGCAGATGGACCATACCTTCCTGGGTGAAGGGCTCATCCATCTGCATGATTTAGGAAACTATTTCCTTTAATACTTGATTAGATGGTCAATTTTTACGTCTGCATACGAAGTTATGATGATTTGATGGTAATAGTTCCTATTAATATATTCGTTAATTTTATTTTTTTAAAATCGTTAAAAGAATAAAATTTTGTGTATAAAAGCCTGAAACATATTTAGGTCATTACTGAACTATTTGGAAACCTTATACTTGAAGTATCTTAACAGCACACTGTGGTAGAATATATATATATATATATATATATATACTTGAACTTATGATTGCAATAGATCTTATAATTATATTAATTATTCAATTTACGCCCAAAAATTCGCACTCCGTGGGACTCGAATCCACCGGAGTGTGCATTTTTGAACGTTAATTCATGAATATTTGAAAAATCTGGTGATTCTTCACTCAGATAGCCGTAAAATTCTTACAGTCTAAATTATAGAGAGATAATCTATCTTTATTCAGGCTATGGGCTATAGCTTTTCCGCCGAGTAAATTATATTAACCAACGTTATTAAAAGAACTATACAATATTGATTTTTGTATAGAAAAGTCTAAAATATTGTTTGATTGTATTTAGAATGTATGTATGGTAAATTACTTAAGGTACAGAGTCACCAACTTAACTAGTCGGTGACTCTGTACCTAAAGTTATGACGATTTCATCACAAGTTCTCATAAATTTATTAATTAACACTATTAAAAATTCGGTAGAAAATTCAATTTCTAACACAGAAAGCAATTAATATACAAATTAATCGCTCGATTGGAATAATTAATTTTATAAATATTGGATTGAATCGGCATGATCAGTCACCGGATTAGCTTGTTAATGGCTAGAGCGTAGTCGAAAATATTCGCAAACAGTAATAAACAAGTGATAAAAAAACAAAGAAAAATTCGTTTTATTTAATTAATTTTATGTTTTTGTACATATTTACTAGAAACTTAGTAAGAACAACAAATATTAACATAATACTAATAATAAACTTTCATAAATGGAATGGAAACGAGTATAAAATTAATCAAAAACTGTATATATACAGTCAACTTTTTGTAAGCTTGTGTATAATTCCGTCCCGCTTTTACGTCCCTACATAAGAGATATATGAGCACTGCAACTCAACTCATAAATCCAAATAACAGCGCGGCGCGCGTCTTTACAAAACGGGAGTAAATGTAAAACGGCACCGACATCATTGTTTATTAAGACCCAGCCGCTTTGGAGCTGTCAGCTTTTATTGGGTTAAAAGCCCAGCGAGACCGCGCTCACGTCCCCCTTATGAATGTACAGGATTAGGGATGCGTTTGGGCTACCAAGAACCAAGCACGCATATCGCATGAATCGAACGGCGTCACAGGATTGGGGGAGAAGGTTAAACAAATGACCTCAAGCCTGCATCGTTACATGCAAGCCTTTTCCAAGCGAGCGACACTTAACACTGATTCCATAAACGCTCTAAAACACTAACCTCCCTTAATGGAAAAGGTATAAAATTCGTGGTGCCTCAAAAATCACAAAATACACCACCCCCCCAAAAAACAACGCGCACAACAAAAATAATTTTAAATTAAACAATTGATTATTTAAATCTTTGTTTAGTTAGGATCAAAAAAATAATTGGATCCTGTAGTGTGCACATAAAATATCACATGCTTACGGTTAATTAAAAAAATATTGGTTTTCTTAAGGGAGGATTATGTAATCCAGTTGGTTTTTTTAGAACGAACTAGTCGTCGAGGTTTATTTTATTGTTTATACATTTTTTTTTTAATTAAAAACACAAAGAACTAAAGATTGCTTGATGTATATTCAGCAAGTTTTATGTAATAAGGGCATGCACATAATCCTCGCATGGATTGTTACGGTTGGAAGCGAGCACAATTTCTGCGTGGAAAATATAACACATAGTGCAGCAAAAAACATTTATTATGGCCAACATTCATAAATCAGAAGCTTTTTACCCTCTCAGCTGATTTTATACGCATGTTTCATACGAAGAATATCATATATGTCAATATCATACAACAATAGTTTTAAATACAGCTAGTCTTTAGTTCACAGGGCTATAAATGTTATTAAAACTTGAATCAGGATTTAATAAATGCTGTTAAAAGTAATGTGAACATAAATAATTACAGGGATGAGTATGTCAAGTTGAATCAGTTTAAATCGTTTTTTTAAACAGCGATTTGAGTATAACAACTTATTTAAAACTAGTCTTTAGATCACAGCGCTACAAATGTTAGCTCATTTATATCACTGATAAATAAGAACGTTGAAGCCTTATGAAGGATTTCGAAGGAAAATATTGTTTGACGGATATAGGAGTAGTCCAATTATTTTAATATAATATAACACCTTTCCCAAGATTTATATCTATAGCTTTTAGTGCTCTATTTAAGCTTTTTCCAAGTTTTCTATCTACTACGAGTCATATAGAATGTTCTACTGCTCTATTTAAGTTTTCTTGAATAAAATTCGTTGTTCAAACTATGACAACTCGAGTTGTAGTAGAGGTTCTAATTTACACAGAACATGGATTATATAAATATAATACAATTTCTAAGATTTCTCTATAATATGAGTCAAATTGAATTATTTACGAATTTTCTAGTGCTCTATTTCAGCTTTTTCCAATAAAATTCGATGTTCAAGCTATGATAACTCGAGTTTTAGTAGAGGTAACTCGTTCTAATTTACACACAACATGGATTATATAAATATAATACAATTTCCAAAATTTCTATCTAATATGTGTCAAATTAATTTATTTACGAATTTTCTAGTGCTCTATTTAAGCTTTTTTCAATAAAATTCGATGTTCAAACTGTGATAACTCGTTCTAATTTACAAAAAAACATGGATTATATAAATATAATACAATTTCCAAGTTTTCTATCCACTAGGATTCAAATAGAATTATTTGCGAATTCAAACTATGATAACTCGAGTTGTAGTAGAGGTAAATCGTTCTAATTTACACACAACATGGATTGTATAAATATAAAACAATTTCCAAGTTTTCTATCCATTAGGAGTCAAATAGAATTATGTGCGAATTTTCTAGTGCTCCATTTAAACATATTTCAATAAAATTCGATGTTCAAACTATGACAACTCGAGTTGTAGTAGAGGTAACTCGTTCTAATTTACACACAACATGGATTATATAAATATAATATAATTTCCAAGTTTTTTTTTATCTAATATGAGTCAAATTGAATTATTTACGAATTTTCTAGTGCTCTATTTAAGCTTTTTTCAATAAAATTCGATGTTCAAACTATGACAACTCGAGTTTTAGTAGAGGTAACTCATTCTAATTTACAAACAACATGGATTATAATATAATACAATTTCCAAGTTTTTTTTATCTAATATGAGTCAAATTGAATTATTTACGAATTTTCTAGTGCTCTATTTAAGCTTTTTTCAATAAAATTCGATGTTCAAACTATGATAACTCGAGTTGTAGTCGAGGTAACTCGTTCTAATTTAAACACAACATGGATTATATGAATATAATACAATTTCCAAGTTTTTTATCTAATATGAGTCAAATTGAATTATTTGCGAATTTTCTAGTGCTCCATTTAAACATTTTTCAATAATATTCGATGTTCAAACTATGATAACTCGAGTTTTAGTAGAGGTAACTCGTTTTAATTTACACACAATATGGATTATATAAATATAATACTATTTCCCAGATTTCTGTCTAATATGAGTCAAATTGAATTATTTGCGAATTTTCTAGTGCTCCATTTAAACATTTTTCAATAAAATTCGATGTTCAAACTATGACAACTCGAGTTTTAGTAGAGGTAACTCATTCTAATTTACAAAAAACATGGATTATATAAATATAATACAATTTCCAAGTTTTCTATCCACTAGGATTCAAATAGAATTATTTGCGAATTTTCTGGTGATCTATTTAAACTTTTTTCAATAAAATTCGATCTTCAAACTATGATAACTCGAGTTGTAGTAGAGGTAAATCGTTCTAATTTACACACAACATGGATTGTATAAATATAAAACAATTTCAAAGTTTTCTATCCATTAGGAATCAAATAGAATTATTTGCGAATTTTCTAGTGCTCCATTTAAACATTTTTCAATAAAATTCGATGTTCAAACTATGACAACTCGAGTTTTAGTAGAGGTAACTCGTTCTAATTTACACACAACATGGACTTTATAAATATAATACAATTTCCAAGATTTCTATCTAATATGAGTCAAATTGAATTATTTACGAATTTTCTAGTGCTCTGTTTAAGCTTTTTTCAATAAAAGTCGATGTTCAAACTATGACAACTCGAGTTGTAGTAGAGGTAACATGTTCTAATTTACACAAAACATGGAATATATAAATATAATACAATGTCCAAGATGTCTATGTTATATGAGTCAAATTGAATTATTTGCGAATTTTTTAGTGCTCTATATAAGCTTTTTTCAATAAAATTCGATGTTAAAACTATGAAAACTGGAGTTGTATTAGAAGTAACTCGTTCTAATTTACACACAGCATAGACTATATAAATATAATATAATTTCCAAGTTTTCTATCCACTACGAGTTGTATAGAATTATTTGCGAATTTTCTAGTGCTCTATTTAAGTTTTCTTCAATAAAATTTGATGTTCAAACTATGACAACTCGAGTTGTAGAAGAGATAACTCGTTCTAATTTACACACAACATGGATTATATAAATATAATACAATTTCCAAGTTTTCTATCCACTAGAAGTCAAATAGAATTATTTGCGAATTTCTAGTTCTCTATTTGAGCATTTTTTCAATAAAATTCAATGTTCAAACTATGACAACTCGAGTTGTAGAAGAGGTAACTCTTTCTAATTTACACAAAACATGGATTATATAAATATAATACAACTTTGAAGATTTATATCTAATATGAGTCAAATTGAATTATTTACGAATTTTATAGTGCTCTATTTAAGCCTTTTTCAATAAAATTCGATGTTCAAACTATGACAACTCGAGTTGTAGTAGATATAACTCGTTTTAATTTACACAAAACATGGAATATATAAATATAATACAATTTCCAAGATTTTTATCTGCTACGAGTCAAATAGAATTATTTCTGAATTTTCTAGTGTTCTATTTAAACTTTTCTCAATAAAATACAATGTTCAAACTATGACAACAAGAGTTGTAGTAGAGGTAACTCGTTCTAATTTACACACAACATGGATTAAATAAATATAATACATTTTGCTTTCTTAATAGTCTATTTTTTGGATAGCCTCATTAATCTAGTTACATATAATAATGGGAAATAATTATGTTAATCGTATATATTTTCGATATATTGGATGAAAATCGAGGATATGATTTTAGCGTAAAATAAAATTTCACTATTTTTTCATTAAGCCATAGAACTAAATCCCAATGAAATAAAACTATATATTACACAGATTTAGATAGCCTATTTAATCTGTTTTCAGATTATAATAAAAAAATATAAGTCACTACTAATCATTTTTGGAGATATTGGATAAAAACTGAAATCGTGATTTTGAATATGTTTGACTCAAACAAATATTCACTCTTTTTCAGTAAGTTAAAAAGTTAGTTGCTTATGAGATAAAAAAATTTTTATACATTTTTGAATAGCCTAATTAATGTACTTTAACATACAAATGTAAAAAATAAAATTAATGTGGTATTTTCTGAGATATTGAATATAAACTATGGGCATGCTTCATTACTAGTAACTGATTATTTATGAAACTATAAGAATACAATCATTTGTACTTATTTATATATAATATAAATATAGAATCAGAAGTCATTTGAATTAAAAAAAAAAAAAAAAATTCGTTTAAAACGCAATTTTATAGGATATTTCACAGAGCTCTAACTGCGATTTCATATGAGATAAAACTAAAATTTAAACAGATTTGAATCACTGGATTCATATATCTTTAAATACCAAAAATATCCATATATTTAATGTATTTTTCGAAATATCAAATGAAAAGCTTGGCCGTCAATTCTGAAAATTTTGTCTAAAACGCAATTTTTCACAATATTTCACAGAGCTCTAACTGTGATATCATATGAGATAAAACTAAAATTTAAACAGATTTAAATAGCTGCATTCATATATTTTTCATAAATACCAAAAATATCCATATTTTTAATGTACTTTTCGAAATATCAAATGAAAACCTTGGCCGTCAATTCTGAAAATTTTGTCTAAAACGCATTTTTTTCAGGATATTTCACAGAGCTCTAACTGTGATTTCATATGAGATAAAACCAAAATTTAAACAGATTTGAATAGCTGCATTCATATATTTTTCTTAAATACCAAAAATATCTATATTTTTAATGTACTTTTCGAAATATCAAATGAAAACCTTGGCCGTCAATTTTGAAAATTTTGTCTACAACGCAATTTTTCAGGATATTTCACAGATGTCTAACTGTGATATCATATGAGATAAATCTAAAATTTAAACAGATTTGAATAGCTGCATTCATATATTTTTCTCAAATACCAAAAATATCCATAGTTTTAATGTATTTTTCGAAATATCAAATGAAAACCTTGGCCTTCATTTCTGAAGTTTTTCAGTTATAACTGAAAATGTAATAGTCTGAATCCACTAAAACTGTCCAAAATACGTTTATACAATAGGTGGTAATAAATTTGTAAAATTTTATGCATATCAAAAAATTGCCAAATTTTGACAAAAATCCTTCTAAATATTTGTGTCATTTTTTGTATTGTTCGCCGTTGATATGAAATTTTGCATAAGTATTATATATTACTGATGTTGAATCTAAAATATGCTGCTGCAATGCAATTAAAAGCGTTTTACTATATTAATATTCTGCATGCGGGACGATTATATTTCAGATTTCAGTAATCTATTATACGATAAAATTAAAAAGTACGGTGGCAGTTTATGGCGTTAAAGATGGCCCGTTAGGTAGAATGCGAATATTCTAGTGTAATTTATAGTTCTGCTTATAATTTCAGCCCCGGGAGGATAGCTATTACGGATTTTATTAAGCCCCAACGAACGCTTAATTTGGCGCTGCGCAAAAAGATATGCCTCAGTGAATAATTGCTGCGGTGGGAGATATAATATGTCATTTGTACATGAGGGGGCGTTTTGATTATAATTTATTTAGGGCTGTTAGTTTGAATAGGAAACTAAATAATTCAAGGTGCGAGTTTATAAAGTTTAGTCAGTCTAAAATTGTTATTAAAACTTGAATTAGGATTTCATAAAGGCTGTTAAAAGTAAATGGGAAATTAAATAATTAAGATGTGAAATTAAATAATTATAGGGATGAGTATGTCAAGTTGTATCATTTTAAATCGTTTTTAAGCTGTTTGAGCATAATTTTTTTTTCTTCTAGAATCTGCTTTAAAATAGTTTATTGTATAAAGTAATGATACTTTCGCTCTAGAGAGAATTTAATTTTGACAAATAATTATATAATTTTTCTAAGATTTCTCAGAGGTGAATTCACACATATAGTTTATAATAGTTTAGAACAACTTAGAACAAGCTTGTGACAGGTCTCTTACACAAAAACTGTAATTTGAATCAGGATATTAAAAATAAATGTTAAAATGAAGATATGAGTACGTTAAGTTGGATCTGTAAAAATAGTATTTAAAAAATGAAAGATTTTTTTTAGAGCTGTTACATAAATATGAAATTTATTAATTATAGGTATGAGTATGCAAAGTTAAATTAGTCAAACAATTGTTGATTTAAAAAAGCTGTTACTATCAACAGCAAACTAAATATTTGCAGGTGTGATTTGGATCATTATGAAGAAGAAAAAAAGGACCTTTATTTGGCATAACCCCTCAAAAAATACAAAAATCCCCCAACACAGAATGCTCATAACAGCAAGAACAACAAAAATTACATTAATTGGCTGATTAACTCGATTTCTAACCAACTTTCATTAATTTTCAGTTTACTATAGAACTAGACTCATCAGCAAATTATAGTCACATTAATCAATTATTATTATTGCTAGTAATAATACTTATGAAGTATATTTCTGCTCAGCATCTGTTGTTTTCTTGCTCATGTAGTAATACTGAATGTAATTAGGCATCTCTTGGTAATCTAGCTCCAAATCGCGAGCGACTGATAGCGTAATGTAAGACCTATTAGTGAATTGACGAAGGATATGCGATAGTCAAGTTTGCAGAAGGAAAACGTGCAACAATTACAATGTTTGTTAGCAGATAAACCAGTTTTGAAAATATATTCCTATTATTTTATTACTATTATTATTTACATACAAATAAATCTGTGTATTCAAAACTAGAATAACTCGCAAACAATTCACACAAAAAATCGAGTTTCCTACTTAAAATTCATATAACTTTCAGTTCAAATTAAAAACGTGTGTGTCATGAATATTAACACTTGCCAGGTTTCTGTAACAATTTGAATATGATGTTGCATCAATCGCTGGTCCGGGTCCAGCTAAATAATTCAAATTGGCACATCATAGTCCCATCCGACGTGTCCCCAGAATGCTCATTTGCATCTAACAACAAAGTTCGCATCCCCGGATATCTTAACTGATGAATATTAATCCTACACATTTTTATGTAAGACAAACAACTGGGAATATGCATAGCAAACAATTTTTTGTTCATTTAGTATTTCATACTGAACAAAACATTATTTATTATGCATATTCATAGTTTTATTTAAAAATGTGTTGGAATATTATTCAACAGTTGAGATTTTTATGGTAAAATTTACAGAGGAATGGGAATGTAATTTAGATTTTGAAAGATCTGTTAATTCAGAATATGTTATTATATATTTCGTATAGATTTGTATGTATATATATATATATATATATATATATATATATAAATATATATATATATATATATATATATATATATATATATATATAAATATATATATATATATATATATATATATATATACATACAAATCTATACGAAATATATAATGATAGCCCGGAGTCGTGGATTTGAGTCCCACCGGAGTATGAATTTTTGAGATTACTATAATTCAATTTGATAAATCTAGTGATTTTATTCACTCAGATAGCCGTACTGCAGTGAAATTTCTCTCACTCTAAATTATTATAATAGATACCATTATAGAAAAGAAAACGGTCTATTTAAAGAAAACAAAAATTCTAAGGATGAGTAATGATTCAATGAATGCTATTCAAAAACTGCGGACAACGCCTCAGCCCCTCCCCAGAAAATTTGATCTTAATTGAGGACGTGTCACCGCAACGGGGTATTATATTAATGACCCTAATATTCACCCGGAGTTTCCCCGCAAGGGTGGTTCGGATTTGTGCACACATACCGTCCTGCCCAGGTTATTACACGGCAATTTAATTAGATTGCAGTCATTGGAAAGTTGCTACCAACTTCTCTAATGGAACTGGTGAATGGAATATTAATACAGGCTCAATGCGCCGATTTAGCTAGAGGGTAAACGCTGTTTCCGCTATTTATTTCCAGTAACAGATACACTAAGTAACATGCAGTGCATACTAATCTAACTAAACTACCTAATAAATAAAACTACACGAGAAATGAGAGCATGCTGGATTAACAAGTTTCGTATTTAATGCTTTTATTAAGTTTTTATTTATGGTGTGATTTTTCATTCGCCGGTGTTGTGGATGATTAATTAGTAATGGTGAATGAGATATAAAAAATGTGTTACAATTTGTACGGTGCAGATGGATTTAACTGCAATTTACAGCACAAAAAAAAACTCGTGTGGTTTAGTAGTCTGGTGTTTTCGTTTAGATTTTAAATATATTTGATTTACAAAGAAAAAACACTTGTGATGAGTGTGAAAAATTTTATACCTTTCCCAAGTGTAAATAAATATATAAAACAGTAGATATGTACAGGGAGCGCAACTCTAAACAAACATCAAACACCTCTCTCGCGAACCTTAAACCCATCATACGTCCAACTTCCTAACTTCAACACGCATGTTTGGACGTCGTACGGAAAGAACTCTACGTCAATAGCGCACGAGGACTTATACACGGCCGGCGGCTGCCAAACCACAAGCCCGGTGTAGTAGACGGTTGCCTTTGTCATCAATGTGACTTCATAGTTGCCATCGGCGCTGCAAGAAAACACACTGAAAGTGCCTGGCGCGACGCTCGATTTACCGTCCACGGGGACCGCCGAGGGGGTGTGCGCGCACACACCAATCTCACCCTGCCCCGCGGAACAACACCCCCAACACACACCTCTAATCGCGCAAATGAACGACCCATCAGAAACTTTTTGAAGGATTACAAGTTCAATCTAGTACACTGGAGTGTATTTAAAATAAATGATTGTGCGGAACCGTTTTTTTTTTCATTAGTTGCGTATAATCATGTCTGTAATGAGGTCAAATCCTGGAATCCCTGGACGCTCACTAGACCAAATGCCAATCGTTGTTATTGAATTGATCGGTTCAGTGAACACACCGCTGCTAAAGCTTACTGGGCTATAGAAAAATGCAGACGGGGTAGTATAACAAAATCTAATTGATTTACTTATTGACGGTCGTTGATTTTTCATCTTCAGTTGCTTGGTAATAATTTCAAAATATAGTTGCTTCAAAATTCAGCTAACTATGATATATATGAGATGACAAATGTCGTATAAGTCAAAAACAGTTTTTAAAATAAATGCATTTTAAAGATTGCAGTAGTTCCAGTAGTATTATAGCATTGAGTATAGTTATTTATTTTTTTTAAATGATAATTTGATTCATTCTAAACGCAAAAAGGATTAAAGAAGCAGAGTTATAATATACATAAGAATCGTCAAAATAAAAATCAAAACCTGAAAATTCATTTTCGGAGTTAGAATACTCTCACAGTGCGATATACTGGTCGGCAAAATTAATTTAAAACTAAAATAGTTTTAAATATTGGATTGTTAAGGGGTCTACTTTGTGATAATTCATTTTAAAGGATAAATAAAACGATTTTTTACTTTGTTTTTATCACACTTCAGTTACACTTTGCAACTAGCTCTAGCCATTTTCGAGCTACTCAGTCATCGGAGGAGCTCGAAAATGGCTAGGCGAAAGTAGTTGTAGTAGTGTAATTGAAGTGTGCTAAAAAAACAAAGTAAAAAATCGTTTTATTTATCCTTTAAAATAGTTTTATTTTAGATTTATGATTTTACATATATTATGTGCTAATTCCAAAAATACATGCAATTTTTTTTCGTATCATTATTAAGTTCAAAAACTAGATCTAAAATCTAATGGATATTTTGTATTCTGCATTTAAAAACTACCTTGAAAACCATAGTATAATGAAACATACCAAGTCACCGCACAGCTTTTGAGAATCTTGCTGCTACGTCCGTGTCCATGGAAATAACAGGCGGGAATTTGAATGTAGGGGAAAATCTATTTTTTGCTTATATTGGCTCTTACTGTATTGTATTTGTATTTTTTTAAGGGTCAGTCCAGTTTAATAAATATTATTATAATTATGTGTGGTGTGTAATATATCTCATGGTGATATTGTCATAACTCAAGTGATCACCACAACTGAATGAACTCAAATTATCACCACAACTAAATGATAACTTACAAAGGTGACAGCTGATGGACACACATTCCTCTCACCGGTGTGAAAACCTCTAAGATCCCAGTCTCTATACCGCTGTTTGAGGGCCTGTACTGTCCAATTGGGGTGACCAACAACATCCAAATTTTGGGGAATCTTTTATTTATGTCTTGCCTACCATAATATATAGTTATATATTTTTATTAATAATTTTTATAGGCGTTATTGTATAATATATGTTGTAACGTAAATTATTATTTCTAATCATGCCACCGTCGTACAATTGATTTGAAAAAATTACATAATATTTATAACAAAATGACAATAGAAAATGGAAAGTCTCAATCTCAACAAATTGTTCCTTCTATTTATTTTTTATTTTTAACTTTTCCGCTCTTATCTCGATTTTAGTGACTGGGTCGATAAAATAATTATGCAACATATTTTGTTCAATGTTTTTACTGATCTTAGTGCAGAAAATATCTGTGCATCAGATGTCCGAAGGAAATAAGAACATTTTTATTATTTTTTGTTTTGCGACCAAGTCGAACATATTTCATTATTTTTATTTTTTACCATGCCACTGTTCTACAATTCATTTGAAAAAATGACACAATATTTATAACAAAATGACACAATATTTATAACAAAATGACAATAGAAAACGGAAAGTCTTAATCCCAGAAAATTGTTCCTTCTATTTATTTTTTATTTTTAACTTTTCCGCTCTTATCTGGATATGTAGATTTTAGAGTCGATAAAAATGTTATGCAACGCATTTAATTTAATTTTGTAACTGGTCCTAGTGAAGAATATATCAGTGCACCAGATTTCCGAAGGAAATTGGAAAATGTTGATTATACGTTTTTTTTTTCGGCGACCAAGTCGAACATATTTCATTATAATTATTTTGTAGCATGCCACCGTCATACAATTAATTTTAAAAAATTACACAATATTTATAAGAAAATGACAATAGAAAATGGAAAGTCTCAATCTTAGAAAATTATTCCTTCTATTTATTTTTTATTTTAAACTGTTCGGCTCCTATCTCGATTTTAGTGGCTGGGTCGATAACAAATTTATTCAACGTATTTGGTTTAATTTTTTTACTGATTTTAGTGTAGAACATAGCAGTTCACCAGATGCCCAAAGGAACTTAGAAAATTTTGTTTAAAAGTTTTTTTTTTGCGAACATATTTCATTATTATTATTTTTACTATGCCACCGTCATACAATTGATTTGAAAAAATGACACAATGTTTCTAACAAAATGACAATCGAAAATGGAAAGTCTTAATCCCAGCAAATTGTTTCTTGTATTTATTTTTTATTTTTAACTTTTCCGCTTCTATCTGAATATCCTGACTTTAAGGGCTCGGTCGATAAAAAAGTTATGCAACGTATTTGGTTTAAATTTTTTTACTGATCTTAGTGTCGAACTTGCAGTTCACCAGATGCCCGCAGGAAATTGGAAAATTTTGATTACAAGTTTTTTTTTTGGCGAACAAGTCGAACATACTCCATTATTATTATTTTTTACCATGCCACCGCCATACAATTGATTTGAAAAAATGACACAATGTTTATAACAATATGACAAGGGAAAGTCTCAGTCCCATGAAATTATTCCTTCTATTTATTTTTTATTTTTAACTTTTTCGCTCCTATCTCGATTTTAGTGGCTGGGTCGGTAAAAAAGTTATGCAACATATTATGTTTAATTTTTTTACCGATGTTAGTGCAGAACATATCAGTACACCAGATGCCGGAAGGAAATTGGAAAATTTTGATTATAAGTATTTTTTTCCCAATTTCCTTCGGATATCTGGTGCTCTGATATGTTCTGAACCAAGATCCAAAAAATTAAATAAAACATGTTGCATAATTTTTTTATAGGAGCGAAAAAGTTAAAAATAGAAAATAAATAGAAGAAATAATGTGCTCAGATTGAGACTTTCCATTTTCCATTGTCATTTTGTTATAAACATTGTGTAATTTTTTCAAATCAATTATATGACAGTGAGCTGGTAAAAATGATAATAATGAAACATGTTCGACTTGGTCGCCGAAAAATATACTTATAATCAAAATTTTCCAATTTCCCTCGGGCATCTGGTGCACTGATATGTTCTGAACTAAGATCCAAAAAAAAAATTAAACAAAATATGTTGCATATTTTTTTTGTCGATCCAGCCTCTAAAGTCGGCATATACAGATAGCAGTGGAAAAGTTAAAAATAGAAAATAAATACAAGGAACAATGTGCTCAGGCTGAGACTTTCCATTTTCCTTTGTCATTTTGTTATAAACATTGTGTAATTTTTTAAAATCAATTGTATGACAGTGGGCTGGTAAAAAATAATAATAATGAAATGTGTTACATTTGGTCGCCGAACAACAAATAATAAAAAAAAAACAATTTCCTTCGGCCATCTGGTGCATTGATATGTTCTGCACTAAGATTAGTAAAAAAATTAAACAATATATGTTGCATAATTTTTTTATCGACCCAGCCTCTAAAATCGGCATGTCCAGATAGGAGTGGAAATGTTAAAAATAGAAAATAAATAGAAGGAATAATGTGCTGAGGTTGAGACTTTCTATTTTCCATTGTCATTTTGTTATAAACATTGTGTAATTATTTCAAATCAATTGTATGACACTGAGCTGGTAAAAAAAAATAATAAAACATATTCGATTTGATCGCTGAAAAAAAATACTTATAATCAAAATTATCCAATTTCCCTCGGGCATCTGGTGCACTGATATGTTCTGAACTAAGATCAAAAAAAAAATTAAACAAAATATGTTGCATAATTTTTTATCGATCCAGCCTCTAAAACCGGCATGTCCTGATAGGAGCGGAAAAGTTAAAAATTGAAAATAAATAGAAGGAATAATGTGCTGAGGTTGATACTTTCCATTTTCCATTGTCATTTTATTATAAACATTGTGTAATTTTTTCAAATCAATTGTATGATAGTGGGCTGGTAAAAATGATAATAATGAAACATGTTCGACTTGGTCGCCGAAAAAAAATACTTATAATGAAAATTTTTCAATTTATTCTGAATCAAGAACTAAAAAAAATTAAGCAAAATATATTGCATAATTTTTTTATCGAAGCAGCCTCTAAAGTCGGCATGTATAGATAGGAGCGGAAAAATTAAAAATAGAAAATAAATAGAAGGAATAATGTGCTCAGGTTAAGACTTTCCATTTTCCATTGTCATTTTGCTATAAACATTTTGTAATTTTTTCAAATCAATTGTATGCCAGTGGGCTGGTAAAAATTATAATAATGAAACATGTTCGACTTGGTCGCCGAAAAAAAATACTTATAATCAAAATTTTCCAATTTCCTTCTGGCATCTGGTGCACTGATATGTTCTGAACTAAGATCCAAAAATTAAACAAAATATATTCCATAATTTTTTTATCGACCCAGCCTCTAAAACCGGCATGTCCAGATAGGAGCGGAAAAGTTAAAAATAGAAAATAAATAGAAGGAATAATATGCTGAGGTTGAGACTTTTCATTTTCCATTGTCATTTTCTTATAAACATTGTGTACATTTTTGAAATTAATTGTATGATAGTGGGCTGGTAAAAAATAATAATACTGAAATGTGTTAGATTTGGTCGCCGAACACTATTGTTAGTTTGTTATACATATTGTGTAATTTTTTCAAATCAATTACATAGCTAATCCATGGTCAAAAATAATAATAATGAAATTTGTTCCACTTGGTCGCCGAAAAAAAAAACTTCTAATCAAACTTATCCAGTTTCCTTCGGGCATATTGTACAGTGATATGTTTTGCACTAATATCAGTAAAAAAATTAAATAAAATATATTGCATAATTTTTTTATCGACCCAGCTACTAAAATCTAGATAGGAGCGGAAAAGTTAAAAATAAAAAATAAATAGAAGGAAAAAGGTGTTCAGGTTGAGACTTTCCATTTTCCATTATCATTTTGTTATAAACATTGTGTAATTTTTTCAAATCGACAGTGGGCTGGTAAAAATAATAATGTACGTAACAACATATATTATACAACAACGCCTATAAAAATTATTAATAAAACTAAATAACTATATATCATGATAGGCAAGACATATATAAAAGATTCCTCAATATTTGGATTTTATTGGTCACCCCAATTGGTCCCACAAACAATCCGCTGTGCGCCCGCTCGCGGCCTCGCGCGGTATAGAGGCTGGTATCTTAGAGGATATCTTTACACCGGTTATGTCTCTCCTTAACATAACTTAATCGGACCAATTTTAAAACTTTAAAAGTCCCTATCCAGTATTTTTATGACATGCACAGAATGAGTCAATAATTGTACTGTGGTACGGCTCACCTATTAAATTTCTCCCACCACACTTGAAAAAAGTCTGCTGAGTAGTGTAAGGGATACTTTCATATAAATATGAAATATATATATATATATATATATATATATATATATATATATTGACCCTTAATGGGTTTTTTCGTCTGTTTGTATACATTTCGTTTTACAAAAGTATAAAATAATACAAATAAATATTCCCTTGATATTTAATACAATAAAAGTAAACCTAAACTAAAGTATGTTGAAAAAAACAAACGAAAATAATAATAACAAACTTAAGAATTAATGATAAATAAATAGAAAATAATAATGAATGCTAAAAATAAGATTCGTAGAGTGTCTGTGTCGGGTGTTTTTTTTTCCTGTTCGTCTGTCAAAAACTTATTTCTTAACATAAATATATAAATAGAATTTTTGAAAATATATTTATATACTGGAACGCCTACATACCAAAGAAGCAAACAGATACTTGATAATTTATGTATAAAACGACATACATAAATTATCTAGTATCGTCCTGTTTTTGCTGCAATTTTGTTCGTAGGCGTTGCAGTATATAAATATATTTTCAAAAATTCTATTTATATATTTTTTTTAAGAAATCAGTTTTTATTGATTATAATATAATATTGATTTAAGTTATGTGTCTTGAATTTTCTATCATTCAGACGTATTATGTATGTTTTTAATTTAATTTGCTGAATTAAATAAAATTCATACATTCATGTAGCTTCTAATTAATCTAACATGGGTAGAAAAAAACTTGAGGTTTGTAATATTAACCGACTGTGTGACAAGAAGTGTAAATTGCACAAGATCCTTTGCCTTTGTAAGTGGAAACCCAAATGTAAATGAAATGTTACGAAATGAACTATTCTGACCACGCTTCAGATGTTTGGCCAATTACCCGGCTCATTACTTCCTGACAAAGGCGAATCTACATGTTCTTTCATTCTTTAGAATCCCATTCTGCTATTTAGTTGATTGCACCGAAAATAAGTAAGGAGGAACTTTTGTTCAGTCACTATATTTTAATGTATATTCTCTGGTATGGCTAAGTATATTTATTATGAGGTCAAATTTTTATAATAATCATAATAATAATAATAATAAATAATAAGGGGCAACGGAAGAAATACCGAATAAACTGCACAACTCATTTAAGATACTGGCCCCGCCACCTGAACTGTACATCGATATGCAGAAAGCTGTAGTAATGGGCTCCTGCAGTATAATCAGGAAAATACTCAATAGAAATAATAAAATGGTACCTGTCGTCATTCAACCATAAAATTAACTGTACCGTTCATGTAGTGTATACCGAATGATACCAAGGAGAATACACAGAATATAATAATAGTTCTTTATTAGCGATTTCGCTACAGCACAATGACAATTTCTTCCCGAATAGCAGGAAAACATGAAGTTGTATTGTATTTTAATATTTCAATATTAAATTTGTTTGGTTTAATAGCCGTTCCAATCAAAATACTAAGTGAGTAGAATTGAATTTCCCAATTACCATATAGTCATAGTCCGTACCGAGCTCTGAGCTTATGTAATTAATATGCACCAAATAATGCTCTAAACTAATTAAAATAGCTGTTTTTCGGGCCTCCACGGCTTTGCTGGCACACGCATGCACTCTTTTATCGAAATTTCCATGACTATTCTGCATAAATGTGGCTGAATTTTATTGATGCAGCCTTTAATTTCCTCCTTGTTATGCGGAATAGTTTAACATAAATAAAAATATGATAATGTCAATGTCAATTATTTGCGAAGTGAATTGTATTGAAATATGTTACGAATTCCAATAATTTTAAAATACCTAACTGTGAACTGGCTGGATAGATATATTATTTTATAGGTTTATACTAAATATCTACAATAGTTTAACATAAATAAAAACATGATAGTGTTACAAGAAATGTATTGTATTGTAATATTGAATAAGTGATACTAACTAAAAATTCTATTCTTCATATTTTTTTATTAACCGTTACTAACCCGGCGATTTTTTTCTTCTCGAAGACATGGGAATACTTTTGGGGTATAAAAGTATTCCCGAAGAAAAAAATCGCCGGGTTAATAACGGCTAATAAAAAAATATGAAGAATTTTTTGTTAGTATCACTTATTCAATATTACAATACGGGACGGGATGAAAGAAATTCGATAATGAACTAAACATCACTTCTTAAAACAAGATTTAAATACGATAATTATAATTGTTGATTATTAATTATGAAAATCTAATAATTGCAATAATAAGTAATTTCTTGTGACATTATCATATTTTTATTTATGTTAAACTATTGTAGATATTTTGTATAAACCTATACAATAATATATCTATCCAGCCAGTTTACAGTTATATATTTTTAAAATGATTGCCATTCGTAACATATTTCAATACAATTCACTTCGCAAATAATTCCACCGGCATTTATTAGCCATCAAACGTGTTTATCCATTTATCCAACCCCCAATCAAACGCAACAATTTCCCCCTCTAATAAATCCACATTTGTTGCAACGCGTCACCTGCAATTCCCGCCAGCTCCACACGTCCGCGCTAATTTCTCAACAAACATATTTTACATCTATCGCGCCCAACAATATTATCAGCGGACAATGGAAAATTAACGCAAGCAATTTTATGTGTGTTATCATATCACGTGCAGGCCTAACGAGCCGAGCGCCCGATTTTAATACGACTAATTGAACCCGTGGTTTTGTTCATCGTTAATCTTCAACGCAGGCCGACAGTGACATGATAGGGCTATATATTTACTATCTGCTATCTTTTGTGTTATGGAGTAGATTGAGTATTAAAAATATTTATGGATGGAAATCAATAATGGCGGGTAATATCGTAACAGAGTGCTATTTTGAAATAATAAGCACCCCCAGAAATAGGGGAAGAGATTGCAGTACAAATATCTGAGTATTATATTTTATAAACATGGAAAAGACCAATATTTTCGATTTCTCACCTATGTCAGCATATCCTAACAGGTAACAATGTTGAAATCAATATTATGTTTGTAAATATCCCCTGTAATCCTTCGTTTGTTATTTTTGCGGTTATATATAAGCCCGTACATATTATTGTATGTGTGTTTCGGGTTGATGTTTCTTGTGGGTGTCGTTCCGCTGAGCGTGGCGGTGGTTATTGACTGGTCACGATAGCTGCTGCCTCTCAAGTCCGAAACGAAATAAAACAGTACAAAATAAAAAAGAAATTGGGATAAGAAACCAAACAATTTCATCTCCGCATATCGGCCGCTGCGACATGTGACAAAATAAACGCGAAAACAGTTTTCATTGCATTGGAGATGCGTGGCTTCTTAATCCGAAAAATGGGTGTTATTTGTGTCGTGTACGAATGTAAAATGAGTCTCGAGTGCAATGAAAACTGTGTGAGTGTCGTGGAATCCACCTTACAGCATGCTCTTACCTTGAAGCCGTCATACGTCCAACTACCGAATTTCAGCACACAGGTTTGCTCGTCAAATGGAAAATACTCAACGTCAATCTCACAGGACGACTTGTATATGGCGGGCGGTTTCCACTCCACCAAGCCCTGATGGTAGATGGTGGCTTTCGTCGCTAGAGTTACTTCGAAGTTGCCGTCAGCGCTGAAAGTGAATCAACAACGACCAGCAACCGTCACCAATAAACAAATAAATACACTCGCTGCTTGCAGATCGATTTGCTCTATGCACCCAAAATAAACATAAAAATAAATTGTTCACGGTGTGTGCGGATAACACATCTGTTTATGCGCCGACCGGATGGGGTTATAAATTAAACCCACCCGCCTCACGCCAGTGTCAAACAATAAAACTTCCTTGGCCGCGTTTTATGGCGGACGAACCGTAGTACTAATTATGTAAAACCATGATAAAACAGATTCGGTGAATTGAATGTGTTTTAGAGGGGACGCTGCGGAGGGTTTTGGTTTCATGTCTGGGCACGTTTTGTATAAACCCTAACATTTACTACTTGTATTATGTGGCTCTATTTAAAACAGAATATTTCTGGCATACTAACTTTGTTCGCGTTTGGTGCAATATCAAGTATCGTAAAATCTTTATCGGACTGGATTTTATGGGTAACTAAATTTATTTGTTAGTAATTCGTAATTTTATTATGGTTCCGGTTATAGAATAATTTTTATATAATTTAAGAGAAATTTGGATTATTTGAGGAGCCAATAATAACAGTTATCGTTTGCAAACCCAAAAATTAAACATTAAATTGCAGATTTGGCCCATAACATATTCAGTATTATCATCTTCAGCAATAATTATGGCTTTAAGGGCCGAGTAGTTAATTTTATATATTTATCGCATATATAAAATTAAATACTCGGTCCTTAAAGGGATAATAATAAATATATATGTATTCTTTTTATATTCTTCAATAATGAATTACGGTTTTAAGTACCAACTTTTTTAAATTTTATATCTGCACCAAACCCGAATAATAGGGTTTTTCGCAGATATAAAATTTAAAAAACTTGGTCCTTAAAACCGTAATTCATTATTGAAAGTCGCAATCATCGACAAATATGTGTTAATGAACATAATATTATAATAACAAATAGTTGTTCTTATTTTAAATTTTATATCTGCGATAAACTCTATTATTCGAGTTTGTCGCAGATATAAAATTTAAAAAACTTTACCCTTAAAACCGTAATTCATTATTGAAGGTAATAATACTGGAATATTTTTAATAATTTGTCATAAAAAAGATTTAAAATGTTTTATTATATGTAATACATATAGAATGTAATATATAAGGGTTAGTCGCTGAAGATATATTAACACAGTCGCTATGGGCGGGTTGTTACCCGGCGCATTCACCAAAATTGCTTTTTTCTTGAGTGGTGGTCAAATGAATTCGGGGTTCGATCGGTGCTATTCTCGCGAATCAACTTTTAAAGATTTTCTGTGAACTTAAGGTAAATACCGGATGATTAAACATATTTTTCTATTATATTTTTTTGGAGGATTCAAAATACTTTTTCTCCCATCATGTTTGAAAATTCGAAATAACTTTTATATTTCTCAACATATTACAATTTTTAGAGAGAAGATTTTTTTTGTATGATAAACAAATATTAATGTTATTTGTTTATCATACAAAAAAAAATCTTATCTGTAAAAATAGTAACATGTTGGGAAATATATCTTATACCCTAACACAGTTTTTGCAAGGGTATGAATTACCTCTTTTGTAATTCAGGTCAGAAATATTATTTCAACATATTTTTCTATTATAATTTTTTGGAGGATTCAAAACACTTTTTCTCCCATCATGTTTGAAAATTCGAAATAACTTTTATATTTCTCAACATATTACAATTTTTAGACAGAAGATTTTTTTTTGTATGATAAGCAAATATTAATGTTATTTGTTTATCATACAAAAAACATTCTTATCTCTAAAAATTGTAACATGTTGGGAAATATATTTTATACCCTAACACAGTTTTTGCAAGGGTATGAATTACCTATTTTGTAATTCAGATCAGAAATATTTTTGATTTCAACATATTTTTCTATTATATTTTTTTGGAGGATTCAAAATACTTTTTCTCACATCATGTAATCCAATGTTTGAAAATTCGTTAATATTACAAACGTTGCAATATACGTATTCAATTTTTGAGCAAGTTGCAAGTTTAAAAATTCGTCAAAAATTCAAAAAACCAAATACATTTTTGTACATTTATATACATATTACTACATGTATATTTAATACCTGATGTTGATTTCAAATTGATTCATAACTAATTTTTATATTTATCAACATTTTTTTTGTATGATAAACAAATATTAATATTTAATTAATTATAATTATTAATATATTAATATTAATATATATTTGTTTATCATACAAAAAAAAGTTTTCTCTAAAAATTGTATTATGTTGGAAAATATATTTTTCGAAAATTCAACTTCACAGAGAATAAATCTCGCACAGCATTCAGTATAGTGAGAAGAAAGTAGGGTAGTAGAATAAATACTAAAACCTTGATTGAAAAATTATCAGCAATCCCACCACACCAACCGCCACTGTAACACATTCTTTCAGTTCGGATAAAAACAAACAAATATCCATGGCGTGCGTGCGTGCGAAGATAACGGATGCGGAAGTAGAGACGTACGATTTAGGGGGCCGCACGTTCCTCAAAAGGCGGATAATAAAGTGGCGGCGGCGATGTGTGCTCGTCGTCGGCGGCATCGTGGGTCGGGAAAAAATGGGAGCCCTTATCGCGCCGGGGTCTAGAAAAGTGCCGCGTCAGGCCTGTTTAATCTCATGTGATCTATTGTCGCCGGCCGAGCGGAGCACTAAAGAAGAATTTAATTTTCCTCCCTCGCAGGTGATACATGCAAACGTAATGTCGCATTCTCTGTAAAATTATTTACGGAAGGGTGGCACGCGTAAAGGGCAGACATTAAATATTCGGGGGGCTTCCTGTACATACCAAAAAAAAAACGCACGCAAGAATGACAAAGAGAGCGAAAATGTTGGAAAAATTAAACAGATGAAATTGAAGATAAATAGAAAGTTATCAGGAAGTAGTATTATATACGTTTTCAATATTATTCGTCTTTTTATGGCTTATTATCCTACAGATTTTCACAAAAACTTTTATTTATTTACATGACATGAAAATAATTGCCTTCGGCATTTCACATTTCTCGCCAAATTTATAGTTTGGTGAGTTACTAAATCCAAATATTTATTAAGGGCATACCCTAAAATTAACTTTGTAAAGCTAAATAAATGGCCAATATGATGATATTTGTATAATTTTCCAAATACACATTTTTTATTTTTTACAATGTTATGTAATGCAAATAATGACTTTATATAAACTTTTATATACTACGAGGTTAATAATTGAGACAAATAAATGAATCAAGCATTTTTCTATAGCTAAATAAATGGCCAATATAATAAAACTTGATTAATTTTCAAAATTCAAAAATTTTATTTTTTACAATATTATGTATTGCGAGAACTGGCTTTATATAAACTTTTATGCAGTGCGACTTTAATAATTAAGACAAATGAATAATTCAAGCTTTTTTTTAAAGCTAAATAAATCAGCAACATGATGAAATTTGTACAATTTTCATAATTCAAAAATTTGATTTTTTTTTATAATATTTTCTATTGCGAAAAGTGACTATATAAACTTTTATGCAACACGAGGTTAAGAATTAAGACAAATTAATGAATCAAGCTTTTTTATAAATCTAAATAAATTTGGAACATGATGAAATTTATACAATTTTCAAAATTCAAAAATTTGATTTTATACTATATTTTGTATTGCGAAAAGTGACTTTATATAAACTTTTATGCACCACGAGGTTGAGAATTAAGGCAAATGAATGAGTCAAGCTTTTTTATAAAGCTAAATAAATGTGGAATATGATGAAATTTGTACAATTTTCAAAATTCAAAAATTTAATTTTTACAATCTTTTGTATTGCGAAAAGTGACTTTATATAAATTTTTATACACTTCGAAGTTAATAATTAAGGCAAATAAATGAATCAAGCATTTTTATAAAGCTAAATAAATGAGGAACACGATGAAATTTGTACAACTTTCAAAATTCAAATTTTTGATTTTTTATAATATTTTGTATGGCGAAAAGTGACTTTATATAAACTTTTCTGCCTTACGAGGTTAATAATTAAGGCAAATTAATGAATCAAGCTTTGTTATAAATCTAAATAAATGTGGAACATGATGAAATTTGTACAAAATTCAAAATTCAAAAATTTGATTTTTTACAATATTTTGTATTGCGAAAAGTGACTTTATATCAACTTTTATGCACCACGAGGTTAAGAATTAAGGCATATTAATGAATCAAGCTTTTTTATAAATCTAAATAAATGTGGAACATGATGAAATTTGTACAAAATTCAAAATTCAAAAATTTGATTTTTTACAATATTTTGTATTGCGAAAAATGACTTTATATAAACTTTTATACACTACGAAGTTAATAATTAAGGCGAATAAATGAATCAACCATTTTTATAAAGCTAAATAAATGAGGAACACGATGAAATTTGTACAAGTTTCAAAATTCAAATTTTTGATTTTTTATAATATTTTGTATGGCGAAAAGTTACTTTATAAAAACGTTTATGCACCACGAGGTTAAGAATTAAGGCAAATTAATGAATCAAGCTTTTTTATAAAGCTAAATAAATGTGGAATATGATGAAATTTGTACAATTTTCAAAATTCAAAAATATTATTTTTACAATATTTTGTATTTCGAATAGTGACTTTATATAAACTTTGATGCACTAAAGCGTTAATAATTAAGGCTAATTAATTTATCATGCTTTTTTATAAACCTAAATAAATGGGCCTCACGATGATATATGGATAATTTTGAAAATTCAAAAATTTGATATTTGCATAATTTTGAAAATTCAAAAATTTAATTTTTTTACAATGTTTTGTATTGTTAATAGTGACTTTATATAAAGTTTTATACTCTACGAGGTTAATAATTAACTCAAATAAATGAATCAGGCTTTTTTACAAATCTAACAACAAAAAATTTAGATAATTTTGAAAATTAAAAAAATTGATTTTTTACAATATTTTGTATTGCGAATAGTAACTTTATATAAACTTTGATACACTTCGAGGTTAATAATTAGGACAAATTAATGAATCAAGCTTTTTTGTAAAGCTAAATAAATGGACAACGCGATCAAATTTGCACAATTTTCAAAATTCAATAATTTTATTTTTTACAATATTTTGTATTGCGAATAGTGACTTTATATAAACTTATATGCACTACAACGTTAATAATTAAGACAAATAAATGAATCAAGCTTTTTTCTAAAGATAAATAAATGGGCACTACTATGAAATTCGTTCAATTTTTTTTACAATTTTTTACAATATTTTGTAATGCGAATAGTGACTTTATATAAACTTCTATGCACTACAACGTTAATAATTTAGGCAAATTAATATATCATGCCTTTTATAAAGCTAAATAAATGAGCAATACGACAAAATTTGCACAATATTCAAAATTTAAAAAAATTGATTTTTTACAATATTTTGTATTGCGAATAGTGACATTATATAAACTTTGATGCAGTACGACGTTAATAATTAAGGCAAATAAATGAATAAAACTTTTTTATAAATCTAAATAAATAGGCCTTACGATGAAATTTGTATAATTTCCAATATACAAAAAAAATATTTTTTACAATTTTGTGTATTGCGAATAGTGATTTTATATAAACTTTTATGTACTACGATGTTAATAATTAAAGCAAATAAATGAGTTTAGCTTTTTTCTAAAGACAAATAAAAGGGCAATACGATAGTATTTGCATCATTTTCAAAATTTAAAAATTCGATATTTTACAATTTTTTCTATTGCAAATAGTGACTTTATATAAACTTTTATACACGACGAGGTTAATAAATCAGGCAAATAAATGTGTCTAAATTTTTTCTAAAGCTAAATAAATGAAAAACATGATGATATTTGTATAATTTTCAAAATTCAAAAATTCCATATTTTTCAATTTTTTCAATTGCAAATAGTGACTTTATATAGACTTTTAGACACTACGAGATTATTAATTGAGGCACATAAATGAATCAAGCTTTTTTCTAAAGCTAATTAGAGGGCAACACGATAAAATTTGCAAAATTTGGAAAATTCTAAAATTTGGGTTTTTTTTTCAATATTTTATATTGCGAATAGTGACTTTATATAAACTTTTATGCACTATGACGTTAATCATTGAAGTAAATAAATAAAGTAAAGATGAGTCTAGCTTTTTTCTAGAGTTAAATAAATGGAAAACATGATGATATTTAACATATATAACATATATAAATACATATATATTGCTAATTGATGTGGTGCCGCCAGATGGCGTTTAACTTCCCTCTACGAGGGTAAGTTGTACTGTTTATGATGATATTTGTATAATATTAAAAATTCAAAAATTTGATATTTTATTCTATTGCAAATAGTGACTTTATATAAACGTTTTTACACTACGACCTTAATAATTAAGGTAAATAAATGAATCAAGCTTTTTTCTAAAGGTAAATAAATGGACAATACGATTAATTTAGTATAATTTTCAAAATTCAAAAGCTTGATTTTTTACAATTTTTTGTATCGCGAATACTGACTTTATATAAACTGTTTTACACTAGGACGTTAATAATAAACGCAAATAAATGAATCAAGCTTTTTTCTAAAGATAAATAAAGTATTATTTATCATTTTACATTCGGGCTTGCAACAGTAACAAGAATAACAGCTACTATATTCTTGTTATTTTTTGTATATTGAAAATATAGCTACAACGACATACAAAGTGAGACCATTGTGAAACATTAGTTTGAAACCTCAACCCGGGCTTGCAAGAGTAACAAGAATATAGTAGCTGTTATTCTTATTACTCTTGCAAGCCCGAATGTAAAATGAAAAATGAACCACCTCAAGGCGCACCAGAAGTTGACGTTTATTTTTCATTTTACATTCGGGCTTTCAAGAGTAACAATAATAAGAACTAATATTAAACCTACAGAAGTAAACAGAGAATTTCGGAAACATTGAAATAAAAGAACATTTACTAGGTATTCTTTTAGTTACAACGGACTGTATACTTAAAATTTTTTAATTTAATGGAGCGGCGAAAAATATGTTCTACCACGGCCGGCTCTGCATAAGGCTAAATTCTATAATCATAAAAGTTTTTTCATTTTCTTTGGGAATCTAATAATTCTGATAAATCACATCTGATTTAGACGAGAGAACAATCTTCATGTTCTAATCGAATCGTTTTTATTTTAAATTTTAATTTTCCGCCTCCCCAAACAAGTCAATTCTTTAAAATCACCCGATAATCACCAAATGGATTTACGTAGTTTTCTTCTTTCTTTTAATTTTCCGCCTCCCCAAACAAGCCAATTCATTAAAATCACTCGATAATCACCAAATGGATTTACGTAGTTTTCTTGCCCCCCACGTCTAATATTTATAGTTACTGAGGGCGGGTTGGGATTTTGCTATGCTCTCGGCGCGCATTATGAGAAGGATGAAATCGATGCCTGATTAAATCCAGTCCCCGCATACGAATTTCCATTGTGCTCGCGCTGCCAGGGAAATGCGGAAATTTTTAAGCTTGTAATAATGAAAAGGTACGGAATTACTTCATATTGTGAAGTTAATGCGCAGATGAATCTGCATATGTATTTGTTCAGGTCCAGTGACATGTTTTTTTAATGAGAACGTCATGTATTTGTTTAGTTAGAAATGAAGTCAGGTTTATCTCTGTTATGTGAAATTGAAATTCGTTTTGGTATGTTAATGACATTATTTGTAGATTATATTTACCTTACTAAGGGCCCGTTCTACAAATGACATTTAACTGGAGAATAAGGCTATTCGTGGAATAAGTTTGATATATTGACACCAATATCTCAAACTTATTCCACGAATAGCCTTATTCTCCAGTTAATTGTCAATTGTAGAACCGGCCCTAAATAACTCTCGACTCATATTTAAATAATTAATAAAAACTTCTATCGTTATAGAGCTATCGGCCGTGAGGATTTTCCGCCGGTCAACGGAGAAGCTCAGAGTAGTTAAATCACGAAGTATTGAATTCACAAAAAACCTCTGAAAAGCAATGACAAATGGTACCGACTTTATAATCATAAAAAATACTTTCATCTCTTTACGGGTATCAGCCGTGATGAATTTTCGCCGGTCAAGTCAAACTTAGAGTAGTTTAATCACCCTTAAATTCACAGGAAACCTCTGAAAAACTGTGAAAAATAATGCGCGAAAATTCGCTACGACCGGGAACGAAGTCAGGCTCCCCAATGCTCAGTACGAGACGGACAACGCCTTTAACCGGCCACTGAGCTGGTTAATAATTAATATAATCGTAGAAAATATGAAAATGCTGGTTATAATCTTAATTTTTCGTCGGGCGCAATATTATTTTAACAGGGACGAGCGCCTTGACTTAGTATAGTAATTAGTTGTCGCTTCAACAAATTACGACTATACCAATATTTTTTTCAAAACTATTTTTTTTTGTATTCTACAACATCATAAGAGGCCATAGCTGAACATATATTACAAAAATAAAACTGAATGTATCAAGCAAATCGAACCTAGACACCATAATAAATGTGCCCCGTGTCTGAGAGATCAAATGCGCCTGACAGAAGATTAAAAGCCTCACGGCTGATAGCCCGAAAGATAGAAGTTTTATTTTAATTTTCAAGTGAACAAATCAAAATAATATGCATCAAATATTCAATACATTTATTGAAACACAATAGCGGTCGTCGGAATGTCACAGTCGTTTTTATTCGGATTAAAATAGATCGCAATATATTTTTGGCGTGTATACGAGCAAAAACTGGTTTCCTTATCATCAGTTCACTGAGAGCGGAGCGCGGAAAGTCAGTCGATGTAGGCCTTCAGAGTGCGCGTAGTGCCGTCATGTTTAAGTGTAGTGCAGTGCAGTTTAATTAGTTCCTTGGTTTTAAGTGTGCGTATATTAAATACATCTGGAATATCTTGTGAGGAACTAGGTAAGTCACACTTTGTATTAATTTGATATCAATCTGATCGTTTTTGTGTGATGTACAGCGGTTTTTATGGGCACGATTTATTTGCAAAGACGATGATTCATTTCAATTAGGTAATACAACTTTTAATATTTATTCTACGCGTGCAATTTGTCTAATTCAACTCGTTATTCATTAAGTAACAACGACAATATTACATAATAAAAAATATAACAATCGTTGCAATCATCACAACCCTCATTGTAGCCGGAAGTGTTAACTCCAATCAATTCCAGACAATTATGTAAATACCTGAATGAATATTAATAACTTTCCCAGGATTAATTATGCCATTTCACTCGTTTGTTTCGCGCCTCGCTGTACATGCACAGATCTTAATTTCGCTGCTATCGATCGCCACCACCGGCTCATGAATAATTAAAGGACCTATTGCATCGACGCCTCAATGCATTAATCGTCTGTAAAACGAACAGCGATAATTATAAATTTCCCATCAATTATGCGCGCTGCTGTAAAACAAACACAATATGATAACGCATTATTCGCCATACGTTTCCAGCTATGCAGTAACTTATATAATTATAAAGCAAATTGTATCCATAAATTAGTTTAGGAATATATGCCGGATAATTTTGCATAGTAACTTGAAGTTTTCGGTTATCTAGTTTCATTGCTAGGTTGCGTATCCGAGTTAATTTTAGCAGCTCCCCATCTGTGTGCCGCACGACATTCCCCTAATTATTATATAACCTCGGGGCGTGATATGCAAACATGCCATATTTATTGCACGAATTTGCTCAATCGGTTCATTTGATGGAGTACTTCGAGGCGTTCCAGAATACTACTTAACTCGCAAATTCAATTTCTGTTTTCGGTGTAATAACACTTTGAAAAACACAACACTGGTATCATAAATATTGAGTGTGCACCACTCGACTTTCCGAATTACATGACCTATTATATTATTTTCTTTGTAATATATAAAATTGTATATATATTACAATATATTTCTTCATCTAGTTTAGTCTTCTAGTGCAGTGATTCTCAAAGTGGGGGTCGCAGAAAAATTTATTACAGATCATTCTGTATGTTTTTTTTGCACATACACATTCTTCAGGGAGTTAATTTTTTTCCAGACATGTTAAAATATACAATTTTAACACATACATTATAATTAAGCTCCTTTATGGATTGAGATTGGTTACAAAAGGCCCTTTTGGGCTGCGTCCTTTTTGGTAGCAAATGATTGATCAAACATGTCTTTACAAAATACATCCATCCCACTGTGGGACAGCGTCTCTAACCACTCGGCCACTGAGCTTTGTGCACACATAATACAATTTACAAAGATAAATACTGTTTGTCAGGACTCATATTACATGCATCAAAGTCTTTATTGGATAAACTTGTGATAACCCTTCCAGTCCCTCTCGCTACCTTCTGTTATAAAGTTGTACGAATAATTTCATAGTCCATAAAGATAGGGACGCTCGTTCAATATATCCCAAATAGCCAGCGGTACTTAAACCCATCCCCATCTTTTCTAGCTAGCTCCCACGGGACATGGTTACATGTCCGTCCGAAATTTGCTTCTGCATGCCATACCGGGCTGTTACAACCCCCTGGCTGAATATTTCCGGTTGAAACCACTACTACTGAGAATTCAATTCTTTGTTACTGGAAAATAAAATTAATTTTGCAACAAAATAATTGTATTCTAATATTTTTCTACAAGAATTGTATGTTATGTCTTTATATAATTCTGTGTCGACTAGGGTTTTCAAAACAGATCTGATTATCCGAACAATTTTGACTATTCAATAATTTTCATTGTATACCAAAAATATTAAAAAAAAAAATAGAATACTATTTGTATTCTATATTTAATTGGGCTCAAAATAAGCCATTATTTGATAATTTTGACCCACAAAACAAGTCTGCAGGAAAGGTTTTATTGCACGATCTGTTTTAAATTAATCGACTTAGTTATAAAAAATGATAAAAAATCAAACATTTAAGAAATTTAAATTTATTATATAATTTTATATTCTAATTTAATTGGGCTCAAAAGTAATAATTTTTTGATAAATTTACCCAAATATAATATCTACAGGAAGCACGAGCTGTTTTAAATTAATTGACTGAGTAATAAAAAATAATAAAAAATCAAATATTTTAGAAATTTAAATTTATGATACTATTCTACATTCTATATTTAATTGAGCTCAAAACAAACCATTTTTTGACAATTTCTACCCAAAAATAATGTCTACCGGAAGGTTTCTATTGCATGATCTGTTTTAAATTAATCGACTGAGTTATAAAAAATGATAAAAATTTAAAGATTTAAGAAATTTAAATTTATGATATTATTTTACATTCTATATTTAATTGGGCTTAAAGCAAATTATTTTTTGAAAAAATTTACCCAAAAATAATATCTACAGGAAGGTTTTTATTGCACGAGATGTTTTAAGTTAATCGACTGACTTATAAAAAATGATAAAAAAATCAATGATTTAAGAAAATTCAATTTATGATACTATTTTACATTCTAAATTTAATTGGGCTCAAAACAAACCATTTTTTTGATAATTTTTACCTAAAAATAAAGTCTACCGGAAGGTTTTTATTGCACGAGTTGTTTTAAATTAATCGATCGAGTTATAAAAAATTATAAAAAAAAGATTTTAGAAATTTTTATTTATGATATTACTCTACATTCTATATTTAATTGGGCTCAATACAAACCATTTTTTGATAATTTTTACCCAAAAATAATGTCTACAGGAAGGTTTTTATTACACGAACTATATTAAATTAATCGTGTAAGATATAAAAAATGATAAAAAATCAAAGATTTCAGAAATTTAAATCTAAGATATTATTTTACATTCTATATTTAATTGGGCTTAAAACAAATAATTTTGTGATCATTTTTATGCAAAAATAATGTCTACAGCAAGGTTTTTATTGCGCGTGCTGTTTTAAATTAATCGACTGAGATATAAAAAATGATAAAAGAATCAATGATTTAAGAAATTTAAATTTATGATATTATTTTACATTCTATATTTAATTGGGCTCAAAACAAACCATTTTTTTTATAATTTTTACCCAAAAATAAAGTCTATCGGAAGGTTTTTATTGCACGAGTTGTTTTAAATTAATCGATCGAGTTGTAAAAAATGATAAAAAATTAAAGATTTGAGAAATTTATATTTATGATATTATTCTACATTCTATATTTAAATGGGCTCAACAGAAATCATTTTTTGATAATTTTTACCTAAAAATAATTTCTACAGGAAGGTTTTTATTACACGAACTATATTAAATTAATCGTCTAAGATATAAAAAATGATACAAAATCAAAGATTTCAGAAATTTAAATTTAAGATATTATTTTATATTCTATATTTAATTGGGCTCAAAACACATCATTTTTTGATCATTTTTATTCAAAATAATGTCTAGAGGAAGGTTTTTATTACACGAACTATATTAAATTAATTCGTCTAAGATATAAACATTGATAAAAAATCAATGATTTAAGAAATTTCAATTTGTAATATTATTCTACATTCTATATATAATTAGGCTCAATATAAGCCGTTTTTAGATAATTATAAATATAAAAGAAGTGTTCTAAAAAATTTAATTCTATAATTTTTTAAAAAAGATAGATTTTTTGATTAAGTTTTTTTTTTAAATAATTATCTGTTTTGCTATAAACGCGTCGATATGTTAACTAAAGCGCTTGATGCATGAGATTGTCAATTTTCTGAAGATCGTCGTTGATGGTTCAATTCCATTGTGGCCTCCCCTTATTTAAGCAGTCACTCGCAAGTAAGATTGAAATTAACTTTTCGATATCTCGCTCACCCCTTTAGGCGCACTCGAAACAAATAATTGCGTTGTAGATGGGGGGTCGTGTCGAGTTGACGCCGAATGAGTTAATCATACCAAATTTGTAGCTACATCACCCTAGAGGTAAACGGAATGTATAACTATTTCTATAGAGTGGTATTAAATTGTATTGAAATTTAATTTAATATTCATGTAAATACAACACAACTAAGAGACTTATAAAAAAATCACTTGCTGCTTTTTTCTTAATTGACATAGGAATTGATACTCGCATGTTGGACGTAAAAAAATAAAAGTGATTGTTATAAAGAAAAAATATATACATACATACATAAACACCGTCTTTTAAGGAATATTTTGACAAGAAAGTTGGTATTGTTATTATTATATTATATTCTTATTTATTGCCAAGTGTGAAAAATTAAATCTTCAACCAACTACCACACACAGTCTTTGGAAAATTGAATATCTCACACATCAATCATTTCAATTGATATATCAATTGAGAAAATCGCAAATACCATAATTAATAACAATAGCAACTTTCTTTAAAATATGCCTTAAAAAGACAGTTTTTGTATATATATATATATATATATATATATATATATATATATATATATATTTAATAATATATTTCGTTATATATATATATATATATATATATATATATATAATTTTCTTTATCACAGTGGTTTTATTTTCGTTTCCGTCCAGTATGCGAGTATTGTGGAGTCTTATCGATTGTCTCGAGAAAGGGGACGAACAATGAAGATTCTTGGCGGGTCCAGATCAAGTAGGCTACGTAACTGCGAGCGCCTCCTGCAAGGCATTTAACTGGGTTATCGCTATCTTGTCTCAACACCCTCACCTTATCTAATCCATATTCGGGCACATATGCGAATACGAGGCCTGTACCCAACGACAGTAATATTTTTTTATAGCTACTATGAAACTTGTATATAAGACAACTTTTTGAAACCTGTTTTGCGTTTTAGCGATACACTGAATTTGATAGTGAAACTCAATATTAAAGCCATGAACTGTGGTTGTAAAAAATTGTTTGAAATAGGGTTGTTTCAATTTTTCCATAGCCTAATCTCGGATTTTTAAATGCCTACTGCTGTATTATTTTAGCAATTTTCGTTAATTTCATTTCGTTTCTCTACTGCGAAATCTATATATATATATATATATATATATATATATATATATATATATATAATATATATGAATGAATAATTATTGCCAATGCAAGGCTATGTATTAAATATCGATAGATTCTCTAAAAATTTCACCCTCCGGTGGGAATCGAACCTACGTCTCGCGTGCTACCGACCACCTACGTGGTGCAATTGGTTAGCAAGACGGCCGCGATAGCCGGAGACGTGGGTTCGATTCCCACCGGAGGGTGAAATTTAATAAATAATATAATCAATATTTATTTGGCTATCGACCCATACATGGGACTTCGAAATCTAATATCCAATAAAATATTCTTATATCTATAAATATGTTACATATTTGGATCATATTAAAACGTATATTTCTTTAATAATTTTCAACAGTTTTACGCGATAGTATTTATTGTGTTGAAAGTGTTGAAATATATTATAATAGATAAATAATTCAATCAAATAGTAGTGAGAACACACACAATCTTTCTTTTGATTGCATCATAATAAAATTGGATTGCAATATGAAATAACTCCCCTGTGCAATTCTCGTTCGCTAATTTCATTTCGTTTCTCCACTGCGAAATCTAATATCCAATGAAATATTGTTTGTAAGATATTTGGGTCATATTAATACCTATATTTCTTCCTTGTAATAATAACAATTAAATATTATATGCATTATTTTAGTTATTACCATTGAAGTTAGTTGATGTGGCATAGTGCAGTATAAAACTGAAAAGGAATCTTTTTGGTATTAATTTCTACAGCAACAAATATGTATTGATTTCTACTGGAACCTATATGTTGATGTAGAAATCAATATTTATACAAAAAAAAAATCAGTTTCTACACAGTGCTACATCAACTAATTTTAATTCCAATAGATATTTCAATAAATATTCCAATAGATATTTCAATAGATATTCCAATAGATATTCCAATAGATACTTCAATAGATATTCCCAATTTTCAACACTTTCACTAACATCAACAATGTAACATAAGTGCGTACATTTTTGGTCTTCCACTTTTTGGTTTATCAATAACACAACCAGTTTCTTCGAATTTTTTTGGATTATATTTAGATATTATTTTGATTGAAGATTGATTTGGCCGATTATTTACACCGAAAAAAATCACGATTTTTGCAAAGAGTATTTTTCAAAGAACGCCTATTTTCAGTTTGAATAATGTAATGCCGTTGTTGCAATGTATACTTGCCCATGGTTGAAATTTTACTACCTTCTACTAAAACAAAATGGCTTAATAAAATGATGGAGGAGTTAAACCACCCGGTATTTACCTTAACTTAACAAAAAACTGTGAAACGTGATTCGCGAAAATTTGCTCCCCGATGGGGATCGAACTCGGGGTCCCCAATGCACAATACGAGACAAACAACGCCTCTAACCACTCGGCCAGTGAGCTGGGTGCTTTTATATGTTTTTACAAAAATTCAAAAATTTTAGCGATGTTTTGAGTTATTAACGAATTTCTCCTTTTACCATTTTTTTTAAATAGTTACCTTACCTTACTAGAGAGAATATAACTGTTGGAGATTAGCATGTATTTTGACTTAGTCTACTACATGATTAAATAGTAAAATCTGTATAAGCTACTATATATTTAATTTAACTTTTAGGCAATTAAAACAAGAACAAGAAGCTTTTAAATACAATCAAACCCTTTTCACTCTTACTGCTTCAAAATCACGAAACAAAAGAAAACCCGGTGCCATAAAAATACAATCACACTTCCAAATAAACTCTTAAACCTTAAATAAAATATTCCAACCCTCCTTCATAAATTACACGGCAAAGCCTCTTTCTCCCCAGCGTGCCATCCACATTAAAGCCTGTAAAGTTTCCGTGGCAAACTGCGAGCTCACTTATCAATTGTTTCCGCGCGCGAATATTAACCCTTCGCACCCGCGGAGTATATCAAAAAGGAGCTCAACCGGCACGAGGTGCTGATGGAATCACGCGGCCTAATTTTTTTCTCTCGCTGCCACCCACTAGGGGGGTATTAAGAAACCGCCAGACGAGATAATATCGTTGTCAAAAAGTCCTTTCACACTCTTGAGGCTAATGTGAACTGATAAGGGTCCCCCTCATAATGGAAAATGCGTGTTGTAGGGAGGAGTGCGAAAAAAAAAATCGCTAATCTTAAAACCTTGTAAACTAGTGAATGTTTCGGCCCCTACTAGAATTAACTAGGTTACTTATAAACTGTATTTATTTCACGTGTTTTAAGGATTGTTACAGCAGCTTTTGCAGATATACAATTTAAATTTTACCTTTTATATAATTATGACAATAAATTACATAGAGGAAAGGCAATTAGGATCATGGGGACGCATAATTAGGATGTCAGGGACAACACCGGTCAAAAGAATATGGAAAAAAATCATAAACAATAAAAAAAATGGGATGAAGCTATTAGAAAGGAAAGGAAAAAACTGGAGAGAGACATTAAACAGAAGGGAATGGAAAACATTTACAAAAGAATACAGGAAAATTCAAGCCTAATTATGATGGCGTTGTGTATGGACAGTATCTCAAAGAATACATTAATTAATTGATTATTTACACTATTGTCTGAAAATAGACTAATCAGGCTTTCTGAAAACAATTTATTTCTATCTAGTATAATTCTAGCTATATAGATGAATGTTTTAAAAAATTCAGAAAATATTTTCATCAAGTTTTTTTCAGGTTATTAACTGCATATTATATTGCATATTATTAGATAGTAGTCGTTTATAAAAGAAATTAAAGTGTGAGTTTTAATGGCAGTGCTAGTTGCACGTTGATTGCGTTGCTGTACCTCCTAATTGGAAAAGGCGCTCTAGTGCTGCTTTACTACTCATAATGCATGTCTGTACCTATCTGAAATTACATTAATTATAAAGTTTATAATGAATTACCAACATAAAATAATGAGTGTTTGCAAATATTGTTAGAACGGAATTTATAATATAAAAAAATTAATATTCTTGTCGACGCTAATGAGTTAAAGCAGAAAATGTCAATATCATATCAAGTAGTAGATGTATCATATATACTAGAAAATTAAGAACCACCTTCCATCATTTACTAATGAATACAAATCGTATATTCTGTTGAATTGTGAAATATAAACCATCGATACAATGCAGCCCTAATATTTCCAATTTTTAGTAAAAAAAAAGACTTTTATATAGCATACTGCTGAAACAATACACTCCTCCCCCAATACACAATTCTCATACATCTTGAGCAAGAAACAAACAAAAAATACAAGTAACACTCCTCACAATACAAATTAAGAGAATATAAGACAATTTTTAGTATTTTTAGGCATTATTCATCAATTTATTATTCAATACCATTAAAACTGTTATTTAAAATCCATTATAACTTTATATAGGTTCCTTTAAGAAAACATCGGTGGAAGTTTTACGCTGTTTAATCGCCGTTTGTGTTTTGCGGCTGCCTCTCAACCCGAGCGTTTTTCAATGTACATCCCCTTTTATAGCTACGTATTTATGGTGGTGAGTTTCACCTTTATCAATTTTAGTGCGGGCATCGAGGCGCACCTCAAGAAAAGCTACTCTGCGATGGCTTTTTATACCTACTCTCTGGGGTTGTATAAATAATGTATGTTATATATTTATCGGTATTTAATAGCACTATAGGGAATTGGTTATTAATTTTTTAAGAGTTTAAGGCTCGGTTGTACAAGGAAAACCCGTGATTATGTTATTAGATGTTGCATAAATTGTTGTTAAAACTATCAATTTGATACCCTTGTGTACCTCTGTTTATATATTTCCAATCCAATATATTTCTGTTTTTCATTACTCATTATTAGTTTATATAGCACTATTTGGTTATCAGAAATGGTGTGGTGCGGTGCATGCTCTCAAAGTATCAGCCCAAATTTCCACCATATTAAATGTTATGGAGTTTGTTTTAACTGGCATCATACAAAGTGTACGAATTTAACACCCGAAAAAGGGAAATTCTCTGGAAATGAGAATTCTAGGGAAGGCGGAAATAGTTGAATTTGTAATGCATGCATAGCTTTAGATAATGCAGCATCTGATGAGGATGTGATGGATTTGTTCTCGCTGGTTGATTCCCCATCCCATGATACTACAATATTATCAATGTTCGAAGAGCGGCTGCAAAAGCAATTTAACATTTTCAAAGCTGATATACAACAATCTTTAAATACATTTTCAGAACCAAGCCTAAGAGTTAAGGTTACACCACCTTGAGATTTAAATTTTTGGTTATATAAATTATTTATACTTCTGACCATTTCAAAATTCGCAGCATGACCGATTTTTATAATTCGCTGGGCACACCTTTGCAGCCAATTTTGAAATATGTTAAAAGTAGCAATATAAGGTACAAAATCCAGAAGGAATGAAAGCTTTGATTTTTTTTTCTATTTAAAAATCGCGATTACATAAAATCTGTAAATATTTTAGTCGTTCATTTATGCCATTTTTATACTTGTTAGCTGCACTTACACGTACAGCAACTATTAGGTTACAGTTATTACAATTAAACTGAAAACAAACAGTGCTATGTAACATTAGTACAGTGTAGTAATTTAAATCCAGTAAATATAACTTCAGACAACAGTCACATGTATTAAACTAAAGCCTGGCGAACTCTATGAGCCCCTCAACCAGCAGCCTCTTCTAATTAATGTTTACACCTTCAGTTGCACTGTGTATTGGTGCAACCAGATCCTATGCAATTATTCAGACTACTAGGGGATGATGCTGGATGTGTAATGAGTGGCAAATATATCAATTTTATATTCATTACTCTCTCTGTCCCGTAATAAGTAATTTGGTAAAAAATTAACTTCCTAAATAAGCGTCCGTTTTAAAATATAGTTTTATAGGAGTCAACTCTGTGAAAATATAAGTAACCTTTCACTTTATATTATAGTTATAATGTAAGATGTTTCGTTAAGTTGGAAAAATAATGAAATATCTTACTACTATTATAACTTAACATAACGTGAAAGGTTACTATCGTGCCACTGGTCAACACAGTCGGCGAGCATCCAGTAGTAGTGCTGATTGCTAATCATCTTTGCCTGTGTCGCTTCAGCAGCTTTATTGAAGTTCAAAGTGCAATAATCAATACTCAATAATTTTACCTAAAACAAATGAACAAATCGGCATAGATATTGTGGAAATATAGTCAATTATTAAGTCTTTATAAACTGAGAATTTTAAGGATCACCTTATAGAGTTATCTCCCCAAATCGAAACAATCCCTAAAACTGGAACAATTGTCCTACTTGAGAGAAGACTACATAACATATAACCCTATATTATTAGGACAAATGCATTTTTTTGTTGATATATGCTGGAATTGTATTACAATCAATTTGATCCCTCGAGACTTAGGGGCGTATGTTGATAGTTCAATCGCGCCTCTCGGGGCTCGATCTTTCGTCCCACAACTAATCCATTCGCACGCGTAATTAGAATTTCAAATGCGAATGCGGGGCTGGGCTGTCTCCATCACGTAACAGGTTTCAAAGCGAGTAATTTCATTTTGAAAAGTTTTTCAAGCTTTAATAAAGCTTCAATGTAGTTTAAAATTGTATAAAACGTAAATTCTTCAGTATGGAATCAAGAGGTTGGATTCGATACATTGTTAGAATGAAACCAAACTTTAATTTTGATATCTCTGAATATTGTTGGCAATTTTTTTATTAATTTATAAATGATTGTATATAATATTTCAATATTTACACTTAATTTTTTTATATACTTTATATTAAAAGCTAAAATTATAATTTATTGAAAAATATTCATTTATTACAAACTATTAAAAGTGGGTGGGGTATAAAATACCCCGCGCGACCACCGATGGTATGAAATACAGCCTAATTAAGGGTTAAAATTAACTATTTTTTTCTCCAAACGTAGACTACAATCACTTTTTATAGCTGCAATCTGAAAATTTTGTTATATTTGTGTTTGAAGGCCAAAAACGTACATATGTAGTCGAGTTACAATTTCCAAAATTTATATCTAACAAATATAATTATTTGTTAGCATATTATGAAAATTTAGTGAAATTTGGTACATAAAAAAATAAACTATAATCACTTTTTGTAGCTGTAATCAAAATATTTTGTTATATTTGAGTTTGAAGTCCAAAAACGTACATATGTGGTTAAATTACAATTCCCAAAATTTATATATAACAAATATAATTATTTGTGAGCATATTTTGTAAATTTAGTAAAATTTGGTACATAAAAAATATACTACAATCATGTTTTATAGCTGCAATCTGAAAATTTTGTTATATTTGTGTTTGAGGGTCAAAAACGTACATGTGTAGTCGAGTTACAATTTTCAAAATTTATATCTAACAAATATAATTATTTATGTGTATAATATGAAAATTGGGTAAAATTTGGTATACAAAAAAATAAGTACAATCACTTTTTGTAGCTGCAATTTGAAGAATTTGTTATATTTGAGTTTGAAGGCCAAAAACGTACATATGTAGTTAAATTACAATTCCCAAAATTTATATCTAACAAATATAATTATTTGTGAGCATTTTATGAAAATTTAATGAAATTTGGCAAATAAAAAAATAATCTATAATCACTTTTTGTAGCTGCAATCTGAAGATTTTGTTATATTTGTGTTTGAAGGCCAAAAACGTACATATGTAGTCGAGTTGCAATTTCCAAAATTTATATCTAACAAACATTATTATTTATGAGTATAATATGAAAATTTGGTGAAATTTGGTATATAAAAAAACAAACTACAATCATTTTTTGTAGCTGCAATCTCAAGATTTTGTTATATTTGAGTTTGAAGGCCAAAAACGTACATATGTTGTCGAGTTACAATTTGCAAAATTTATATCTAACAAATATAATTATTTATAAGTATAATATGAAAATTTAGTGAAATTTTGTATATAAAAATACAAACTACAATCACTTTTTGTAGCTGCAATCTGAAAATGTTGTTATATTTGAGTTTGAAGGCTAAAAACGTACATATTTAGTTAAGTTACAATTTCCAAAATTTATATCTAACAAATATAATTATTTGTGAGCATATTATGAAAATTTAGTGAAATTTGGTACATAAAAAAATAAACTACAATCACTTTTTGTAGCTACAATCTGAAGATTTTGTTATATTTGTATTTGAAGGACAAAAACGTACATATGTAGTTAAGTTACAATTTCCAAAATTTATATCTAACAAACAAAATTATTTATGAGTATTGTCGCAAATAAGTATATTTGCCGTATGTGGCAACTGCGGTCCCGTTCACCCCACCGGGCGTACCATGCTCGAGTTACGCATAAATACCTGTGCTCCAGTCAGAAACTCTCTCTCTTGCTTCTTCATCTGCCTGGCCAAGTATAGTAACTCGACCATGGCGATGCCCGAGTAATACTACTTTAGTTTATTGTAATAGTAATTAAGGCACATATTGCGGGTAGATACCCTTTAATATTAATAAAAACACCGATACCTCAAGCTATTAGGAGTCTACACCCCCCTATCCGCGACATATTGGTGGATGCGCCGGGTATCGAACCCGGTACGTCTCGCACCCTTCAATAAAAGGCATATGTCGCGGATAGGTAGGGGGGTGTAGACTCTAAGAGCATGAGCTATCGGTGTATTTATTAATATATAAACAGACTGACATATAAAAAATGATAAAAAATCAACCATTTTCGAAATTTAAATTTATGGAATTAATTCACATTCTATATTTAGTTTTATTCAAAATAAACTTATTTTTGAAAATTTTCACCCAAAAATAGTCCGCAGGAAGGTTTTTATTATACGAACTGTTTTAAAATGATCAACTGCGATATAAAAAATGATAAAAAATCAACCGATTGAAAAATTTAAATTTATAGTATTTTTTCACATTCTATATTTAATTGTACTCAAAATAAGATTTTTATGTGTTAATTTTCATCCAAAACTAAGTCTGCAGGAAGGTTTTTATCATCCTACTGTTTTAAATTAATCGATTGCGATATAAAAAATGATAAAAAATCAAATGATTACAAAATTTTACTTTATAGTATTTTTTCACATTCTATATTTAATTGTACTCAAAATAAGATTTTTATGTGTTAATTTTCATCCAAAACTAAGTCTGCAGGAAGGTTTTTATCATACGAACTGTTTTAAATTAATCGACTGAGATATAAAAAATGATAAAAAATCAACCATTTTCAAAATTTAAATTTATAGTATTGTTTCCCATTCTATATTTGATTGTACTCAAAATAAGATTTTTATGTGTTAATTTTGATGCAAAACTAAGTCGGCAGGAAGGTTTTTATCATACGAACTGTTTTAAATTAATCGACTGAGATATAAAAAATGATAAAAAATCAACCATTTATAAAATTTAAATTTATGGTATTGATTCACATTATATATCTAATTTTACTCAAGATAAACTGATTTTTGAAAAATTTTACCCAAGAATAAGGTCTGCAGGAAGGTTTGTATTATACGAACTGCTTTAAATTAATCGACTGAGATATAAAAAATTATATAAACTAAACCATTTACAAAATTTAAATTTATAATATTGGTTCACATTCCATATTTAATTGTACCCAATATAAACTTTTTTTTAAATAATTTTCACGCAAAAATAAAGTCTGCAGGAAGGTTTTTATATACGAACTGTTTTAAATTAATCGACTGACGTATAAAAAATGATAAAAAATCAACCATTTACAAAATTTAAATTTATGGTATTAATTCACATTCTATATTTAATTTTACTCAAAATAAACTTATTTTTGAAAATTTTCACCCAAAAATAAAGTCTACCGGAAGGTTTTTATTATACGAACTGCTTTAAACAAAAATAACGGCTGATGTCGCACACTGAGATAAAAAATGTCGTAACTTCCAGAAATAAATAGAGATACATTTTTGCATTTTAAAGATTGATGTAGTATTATATATATATATATATATATATATATATATACAAATTAATTTTAATCAACAAAAAATAAAACCGGTAAACAACATACAATATCTACCAATATCCATACAAAACAATCTAAAATGGAATTGCCAGATATATATATATATATATATATATATATATATATAAGAATGATAAAAACCTGAAAATTAAGTATAGAAATTGCGACACTTGTCATCTCATACTGCGACATATCATTTATTTATTCTGTACTCCATCTATCATAAAACACTATCAGTGTCAAGACCGGTGCAATTGAAAAAAATTATTACCATTATAGCCGCAACCGTAGAATTTTCATTTTAATTGCATTCGAAACAGCTGCGAACACCGATGCTACCGCGGTTTATTTTCGCGTCCCCCGCAAGTGGGCAATTAAAATCTGCATAAATTTCGTTTGGGCCCATAAAAATTAATTGAAAGCGGCGCGTGAAGTTCTTGTTGACGACGACGGGGTGGAGAGGTTAAGTGTTGGGAGTTAATTAAAAGTGATCGCCCGTTTTATAATATAAGAATTTTTTTTACTCTCCCAAGTATTTTTAAACTCAAATACTTCATTGATTACCAAGATTTTTACAGAGGAAATATCGATCTAAAGAGAAGAGGTTTCTTTTAGCCCTAATCGCCGCATTCCCAACTATCTCCCTCTAACTAGTTTTTTCGGCGAAAAACTACCCTCAACTATATATATATATATATATATATATATATATATATATATATATATATATATATAATATAATCTGTATAGTGCATCTAATATTTTAGTGTTATTGTTACTCTTCTGGCGATTCCATTTTAGATTGTTTTGTATGTATATTTCTAGATATTTTATGTTGTTTTAGTTTTTGTTGATTAATATTAATTTGTAAACTCCTCTGAGCTTCTTCCTTGACAGAAAAACCACGCGATGCGATGAGTGAAGAAATAAAACATTCCTTATTCAATGCTTGCGGCTAATAGCACTATGAAGATTTTTGTACGTATTTGCTTCAATTATTTCACGCATGATCGACATTTTCTGTATTATTTTCTTTCTCTATTGTTTGGGGTCGTGGACGTGGTCTGCGCCGTAGGCACGTATCGATAAATTCGATTTTACTTATATTTTATATATTGCGGACTACATTATTCGATTTTAAATCAGTAGCAGGATTTGGTGAAATTTCGTGTGATGAAATGTGATTTATAGATTGGCAATTGATTTTATCGCAGTGTGTACATAATGCAATTTACAGTAAAATACACTTGAGACCAGACCACAACTGGCTAGAGCTGCTAGAGGTGGACCTGTTGATTCCTTCAGTGAGGTAATTCAAATAGAATTACTGGCCGAAAATCCGCAAGGAAAATATAGTTTCAGCGCCTATTTTAGAAAGTCAATAATATTATTTATTTTAATAATACAATAAAATAATAAAGGTCATAATGGAGACATAACTGTGAAACATCGGGTAAAACAACATGACTGTATCTGCAGGCATTAATTCGAATATCAAAATTTTAATTTTCAATGACTTTTCAACATGTTAAACGTAAGATTAAGGGCCGGTTCTACAATTGACATTTAACTGGAGAATAAGGTTATTCGTGGAATAAGTTTGACATATTGGCGTTAATATCTATAAGATAAGATAAATTTATTAAGCAACATTATCATTACATGTAGTAGTTCCTATATATAATTATTTTGTTACATGTCAAAATGCGAGACAAGAAAATCTTACGAAATCGTAAGATTAAATCGTAAGATTTTCTTGTCTCGCATTTTGACATAATAATTATATATAGGAACTACTACATGTAATGATAATGTTGCTTAATAAATTTATCTTATCTTATCTTATATATCACGAACTGAAATTGAATGTTGTTCTTTAGATCGTTGATTATGCTTGGCTTGTTTACATACAGTCATTATGCTTTTTTTAGATAACACGAACAAAATATCAAAATTTGTTTTGAGTACATCCCACTATAAAAGTATTATGAATATATATTAATATATATTTAAATAATCAGAGGATTGTGAAGAAATGTATACAATAATTTTGGATTTAGAGCATATAATTTTTCATGCACTACTAAATGAAAGAGTACGATATAAATAAACGAATTTAATCCACTAACTTACATTCGTTTATTTATATAGCAAGAGTACGCCTCCTGCTATATATCCTTTGTGACGTGTGTTTGGTCTGCGCCGATACACTAAATAATTTATAGACTCTCGCACCGGAAAGTTTCCTTCACACAAGGATTCATGAATAAACTTTATCTAACCCAATTCCACTTATCACCGGAGTTTCGCAATAAAAGAATCCGTCGCGGGGGAAATATGCGGCAATTACTTCAAACTTCCTTGAATGCACCGTACAGCAGTAATGGGTCCGAATACTGGACAGCGTACAGTTAGTTGTGAACTTGCAAGCAATTTTCCACCTAACGATTCACAGAGAAATGCAGAGAAGTCAACTGAACACACACAAACAGTATGCGTTAATTCATGCACAAACAAGAAAATCCATTAATAAATCTCAGCACAGTCAACAAGTTAACTTTTATAAATAAATTATAAATGTATGGGGAAATACAAGTAAAAAGAACATAAGCAAAATACAAATTCAACAAAATAAAATTCTAAAAATACTGTACAACCTAGACAAGAGAACCTATACCAATGAGGTGTATAAAAAATTACAGGAATAAACGACAAAATAAAGTAAAATAGCTTAAACAACTGGACAACATACATCCCTCGAAACCGATAGCCCGGCATGGGACAAGACCTACAAATCCCGAGGTGAAGACAGAGGGAATGATACCATGTTTTTTTTTAATACAGAAGTCTGTAGCTTATCCATGATGATTATCAATGCGGACCAACAAAAAGAGCAAACCTACATAATTTATGAAAAAAAAGACCTTTATTTGGCATACCGCTCAACAAATACACGCCTCCCCGAATACACAATGCTCATACATCTAGAGCAAGAAACAAAAAAAATACATAACAATAAAAATAAAAAGTAACACTCCGCACAATAGAAATTAAAACTAATAATTTATGATATTACGACAATTATTAAATTTAACATTCAATTAATTTATAAGTTACATAGCTAAATTATTACTGAGAATAATGAAGCATCTTTACTATGTGTATATTATTATTATTATTATCACAATTACTCACTTTTAGGTTTATTTTGTCTTATTACTAATTACCCAGTGATGTCACCGATCTTCTGATGGAGTTGTAGCACCAATGAACAATTGTTTTGTAGTGTTTTATACACGGGGACCAACAAATTGAAGAAAAACCTAATAGATTTTGCAAAGTTGATGGCAAATTACATTCACCACCCTGATCCTGATTTTTTAGATGTATTTCAATGTCTTGTTTTGAAAACGCCTTATCATTATTACATGCAGTTTGTAATAATGATAAGGCGTTTTCAAAACAAGACATTGAAATACATATAAAAAATCAGGATCAGGGTGGTGAATGTTTAAGTATATGTATTAAATATAAAGATGTATTTTCCATATATATTTTCATGCAAGAAAACAAAATTACGCTTTTTATTTATAAAAGCTCATAAAACCAACCCTCCGTAAACTTGGCATTAATTCGCAGATTAATCCACATTTTTATGCCGTCCCGCATCCTGTCGTCGTAAGATGTTTACGAGCCGCAGTAATTTCCGCATTATGAATAATGAAAGTTGCACCAACTTTGCATGATTTTGGCCCGTAAAACGCACCGTGGTGCTGCTGTGTATGCATTTTCAATTAAAAACCAAACAGCACTCAACACCCGCCCCCGGTTTTTCATTTTAAAGTTCTGCAATCCTTGATACTGCAAGAAATCTCATAAACGTAAAACTCGGGGCAGCTTTAAATTAAACTTTTACAACGCGCGTTGTACTCGAAGGAGTTAAAAATGCGCTCTCGTTTAATTTATGACGGTGGTTAAGCTTAAAATCGAATCCACAATGTTCATAAACGCTATCATTTACAGGGATTCACTTTTTTTTATAATGAATTAGCTATATAATTTTCGAGCGTCAAGTAAATAAATTTACGTTTAATCGATTCGGCTATTGTATAACGAGCTCTGCGTAATTCCGGATGAAACTTTAAAGTCCAATAACAGCCACAATGGATGGTGTTTGATGATAAATAAATTATTAGTCGGATTAGTGTTGTGCTGTCAAAACAGTGCACGATATGCGGAGGGCTGCTTATCATAGCAAACCCTCGCTATAGTATTCAAAATGTTTAGGTTGAATTTTTCGTATTTTGTATCATCTGTAATATTTGTTACAAAATTGTTTGCAATAGTTTTCAAATTGAATTTTAAACACAGTCTTTTTTGTAAATTCTTATGATCATTTATAAAAAATTTATTGTTATGTATTTTTTTTGTTTCTTGCTGTAGATGTATGAGCATCGTGTATTGGGGAAGGTGTGTATTGTTTAAGCGGTATGCCAAATAAAGGTCTTTTTTTTATTATTTTTTATATTAAAAAATATATATCAAACAAACATAATATTATGCACACTGTCATCATTTTTTTATGCTAAATTAATTAAATAAGAACATATTTACTTTTCATTGTACAATTTAAATTGATTGCACCTTTTATTTGTCGAATTATCGCCGAAAATTATGCATGCCGCGCCATTCAATTAACTCGTTCCAACTCAGGAATAATTATATTTAATCGCACATTGTTTGATTGCAGCAAAACACATTCAACACAAAATCGCGCACTTGTTTACAATTGAATGATTACCGCAATTAATTCACTGCTAAAGCCCCCAAAAAACAGAATGGTGTGTTAATTTTAAAATTTGAAACCCCGCTTAGTGTATAAATTAATTACAAAAAAAAACTGCGATCCATCTTAGGTGCGGGTTGAAAATTTAATATCGCTCAAGATGAGATACTTTTAATATTTCAGCCTGAACTATCACGTTTAATTACTTCTGCGTTATAATCCCAAGAGGGTCGCGGGAGATGTGTATCATAAATTACTTTCCGGAATGAAACCGCCGGATCGGGCTCCGGTTTGAGTAATGTAAAGGCCCCAAACGCCATTTATATTTACCACGTTCGGCTGCCGATTAATTGCATGTGCAATCCTGCACACATAAATGCGTATAATTTATTTAATGTTCAACTAATTTATTTAAATATATTATCAACTAATTTGCCTACACCGAAAGGTAAAAAGCAAATAGATAATATATTATATATATATATATATATATATATATATATATATATATATATATATAATAATAATCAACTAATTTATTTAGATATATTAGTTTAGTAATTTATAAATTACAAAATGTGAGTTTTTATATATAAATCCGTCTAATATTGATATGAAGTATATTCATAGCATATTTAATCTGTAAATATATAACTTTATATAAAAAAAATAGTGAAATCTATTAACATCCAGCAATTCCAAACGTATAGAACTACATACCGGATTTCGAGTTAAAACTTTCCGTAGACATCCGATAACTTTCATATTAAAATTTTCTGAATGGCTCAATCGTGCTACGCTAATTACAAAACAACTTGTTTTCCCCAATTGCACCGGCTAATTACAGCTTCACGATAGATAATCCCGCATTTAATTTTGCTAGCGCCGATGTTTTCAAAAGTGCCATTACCATATTCATGTCACGAGCACACACAAAGGATAAACATACATTACGGCCGCGGTGTTACAATGCTTAAGTCAATATTTCCTAAGTGCTTCCTCTGATGGAACCTTTAAGATTATTACCATATGTTCTCTTACAAAGCCGCATATGTATATAAAGCACTTATGGGGATTATAACTTCTTGTTTAATGTTACATTTGTACTTTGTGTTAATATTTAATTGCTACTCTAATTTTGATTGTTCTTAGAATTTAATTCATTCGTAAGATGCAGACGTGTATAGAATTGAATAGAATAGAACAGAATATATTTATTTTTCTGAAACTGTATACTATTACAGAAAGTAGATGAATAAAACTTATTTAAATAAGTGGTAAAAAACATAGTACTTTTATTCATCTCCTTTATTTAAAATGAATTACCACGCAGTAGACGCCAAAACCATTCAATTTCTATTACAGAAAATATTTCTCAAAACCTACAAATGGACGCCTTTCTGCAAAAAGGAACCAACCCACAAAATATGTTTGTTTCTCTTGCCTTTTTACTTTATAGCTATAAAGATGGAACCTTTGTTTAGTTTTATGTTCAAAATTAATTTAATTTACTATATTAAATTAATCATTATTTCTTGAAGTATTAGACCAGTGGCTGAATACATCTCATGGGGACTATGCCACGTCTCCCCTGAAACTACCGCCCGGTTTCTCCAACGAATCTTAAAGCTCGTCTCATATAAACTCGTCTTATATAAGCTCGTCTTATATAAGCTCGTCTTATATAAGCTCGTCTTATATAAGCTCGTCTTATATAAGCTCGTCTTATATAAACTCGTCTTATATAAGCTCGTCTTATATAAACTCTTCTTATATATATAACCACGTCTTAATTTTTTTTTCTGTTGCACCAAACATATGTAGATCTTACAATGTAAGACCGTCTTATCTGTTTAAGATCCGATTTTTGTTTGGTGCAACGCTTTAAGACCGTCTTATTATTAAGACAGTCTTCTTAAACTAGTTAATATTCGTTGGAGAAACCGGACGTAAATAAAAATAGGGCTGTGAAAAAATAAAGATAAGTTTTAAAACTCTTATCAATAAACCATTTTTTTTGTGTGTGTGTGTGTCCAATGGACGTTAAAATTAAGAGAGAGAAAAAAAAAATCCGTAAACATTCGTCCTGGCCAAACGTAAATTGCTTTCGTGTTCATCTGCGGTGCGGTGAGGAGTGAAAAACTTCTTTCATTTACTTCATTCCACTAGGGTGGCCGCCCTCGTGTCCGCAAGAAGACTCTATCTTTGTCACTATAGCCCACCGCCCCCCAAAAAAAAAAATTATCTCTCATAATTATCCACACAATTTATTTCACTCGGCGCGATTTAATTGCTGCGACGGCGCGGATCATGTTTTGCCCATCGTAGAACTAATTAATAACATTCTGTAACATGATTAATTATTCATGGCAACGGCGGAGGAAAAAAAGTAAACTGGCGCCCCACGCAATCGATTACGGCTTACGTCCGCCGATCGTAATTAATTGGAGTGGGCTGCTTATCGGACGGTGGTACGTGTTTCGGATAAATTGTCGAGTGATTTTCCCGGCAACTAATTAATAACAATTATTAAATTTTGGTCACTCATCGCGTTATACGTACAGCCGGGTTAATTGCGTCATTAATTAAGTGACCGTTGTAAATTACCACCATCATTAGATTCGAACTGTATGGAAACATATTTTCTGGCTTTGTAATGCAAATGCAGGTTATTACTGAATTGTAATTATTATATTATTGGTGAGTCGGATTTTCACAGCAGTCGCGTTTAATTATTGGAAATTATTATCTATATAATTGTGTGCGAGCATTAATTGAATTAATAATTGTTTCTTTTCAAACAGTTTGCTTTTTCGCAAAATAAAAAATAAAAATTAATAGATAACAGTATATTGCAGAGTTCAAGTCATTTGAAATAGTGGACGGGCATAGTTTGGTTGGTAGGGGCCCCCCGCCCACCCCACCTTCGCTCGCATAGTTTTTTTCATTGGATACAGACGTTTTATATTGTTTAAACCATTCCAAGGAGAGTGTTATCCTATGAAACAACTATGCAAACAAAGGTGGGGTGGGCGGGCGGTCCCCACCAACCAAACTATGCCCGTCCACTATTTCAAATGAACTATGCACTACACTGTTATCCATTACTTGCTATGATTCAATTATTTTCATTTATTCATTTACGCCTAATTCATAAACAAATGTGAAAAACAATGTAGTGCATTGTTCAAGTCGTTAATTTAATTATGCCTGTCCACTATTTCAAACGACTTGAACTATGTATTACATTATTTTTCACAAATATTTTTTTAAATTAGCTTTAAAGGAATAAATGACATTAATTTAATCATAGAAAATAATGGATAACAGTGTAGTGCATAGTTCAAGTCATTTGAAATAGTGGACAGGCATAGTTTGGTTGGTGGGGGCCGCCCGCCCACCCCACCTTTACTCGCATAGTTTTTCCATGGGATAACACTCTTCTTGGAATAGTTTAAACTATATGAAAACTTTGTATCCAATGAAAAAACTTTGCGAGCGAAGGTGGGCTGGGCGGGAGCCCTCAACCAGCAAAACTATGACCGTCCACTATTTCAATCGACTTGAACTATGCACAACACTGTTATCCATTAATTTCTATGATTAAATTAATGTCATTTATTCCTTTAAAGCTAATTTAAAAAAATATTTGTGAAAAATAATTTAATGCATAGTTTAAGTCGTTTGAAATAGTGGACAGGCTTAATTTGGTTGGTAGGGAACCCGTCCACCCCATTAGGGGGCCGGTAATAGTGTAGTGCATAGTTCAAGTCGTTTGAAATAGTGGACGGGCATAGTTTGGTTGGTAGGGGTCTCCCGCCCACCCCACCTTTGCTCGCATTGTTTTTCTAAGGGATAACACTCTTCTTGGAATAGTTTAAACAATATAAAACATCTATATCCAATGAAAAAACTATGCGAGCAAAGGTGGGGTGGGCGGGCGGTCCCCACCAACTAAACTATGCCCGTACACTATTTCAAATGACTTCAACTATGCACTACACTATTATCCGTCCCCCTAATGGGGTGGACGGGTTCCCTACCAACCAAATTAAGCCTGTCCACTATTTCAAACGACTTGAGCAATGCATTACATTATTTTTCACATATATTTTTTTTAATTAGTTTTAAAGGAATAAATGACATTAATTTAATCATAGAAAATAACGGATAACAGTGTAGTGCATAGTTCAAGTCGTTTGAAATAGTGGACGGTCATAGTTTGGTTATATATATATATATATATATATATATATATATATATAGGAAACTAGATAATGTCATACGAACTTAAACAGATGATAAACTAAATTATTTCGTAAGTCCTCATGCTCCCCCTCCCAATCTTTATATCCCGCATAATAAAACGGGAATCCAGTTCTATAAAGCGATGCATGTTACTCCACTCCCGATCCACCAGTCGATATTTACATAGTAACCTTGTTCAAGTATTTCCCGGCACTCTCAATATAGAAAAAAAGTACCAAACTCTCGTAAACATCTCCGACCGAATTATCCCGCAGTTCAAAGGCGCTACTTTCCATTGAACCACCCCTCTGCAAACTCGAACTTTCGATTTTCCCGATGAATTTCACAGCAATTGAAATCCCGTCCAACGGGAAGCCTGTTACAAAGAGAGGGAGCGTGAAAATAATTTCTATAAATGTGACAAACATTTCACGAACTTATGGCATTTCTCTGTGCGAAATGTTTCCGCCGAAACTCGATCCGGGCCAAGCTGATAAAACGGTCGCGCCCGAATTTTACCGCAACGCTCAAAAAGAAGAAGAAAAAAATGGAAGCGATTTATCAAAAGCGCCACCCCTGTGAAGTAGTTTTAATGCGGCTTATTAATCTCAATTGGGGAAAAATGCGTTTGGAAGAAAAAGTGGATGTAATAATGTGTGATATATGCCTCCAGCGGGATTTTCATTGCGGTAATGTAGGGGCTATTACGAATTCGTAATGAACTTTTAAATGTTATGTCTCAATTTTTGAGATTTTAATACATTTATAATTTAAATACAGCCTTCAAGTTGATCGAATTAAGACCCAATGACTTTTTTCTACAATTTCTTTATGTGTTTAACTTTGTAATAGCCCTATTTTTAGCAAAATGCCAAATAAATGTAATATACAATAATTGTAAACTAATTTCATTATAACTGCTATAACTCGAATTGTAGCTATTGAATATTGCTATAAATTGATACCTATAGTGAAAACATATGGGCTAATGACCAAACAGAATATTAAGTTGTTATATAAAAAAATGAATTTTTGGTGATTTTTTAAATTTCATATACAATAATTGTAAACTTATTTCGTTATAACTGCCCTAACTCAAATTGTAGCTATTGAATATTGCTATAAATTGATACCTATAGTGAAAACATATGTGCTAATGACCAAACAGAATATTAAGTTGTTATATAAAAAAATGAATTTTTGATGATTTTTAAATTTCATATACAATAATTGTAAACTTATTTCGTTATAACTGCCCTAACTCAAATTGTAGCTATTGAATATTGCTATAAATTGACACCTATAGTGAAAACATGTGTGTTACTCACAAGCCAGAATATTAAGGTGTTGTAAAAAAAAAATTTTGGTGATTTTTTAAAATTTCATATACAATAATTGTGAACTAATTTTATTATAACTGCTAAAACTCAAATTGTAGCTTTTGAATATTGCTATAAATAGACATATATAGTGAAAACATATGTGTCCATCACCAAATACAATTTGAAGGTGTTATACAAAAAACATAATTTTTGGTGATTTTTTAAAATTTCATATACAATCATTGTAAACTAATTTCATTATAACTGCTCTAACTCGAATTGTAGCTACTGAATATTGCTATAAATTGGCACCTATAGTGAAAGCATATGTGTTAATCACCAACCGCAATTTGAAGGTGTTATAACTGCCCTAACTCAAATTGTAGCTATTGAATATTGCTATAAATTGATACCTATAGTGAAAACATATGTGCTAATGACCAAACAGAATATTAAGTTGTTATATAAAAAAATGAATTTTTGATGATTTTTAAATTTCATATACAATAATTGTAAACTTATTTCGTTATAACTGCCCTAACTCAAATTGTAGCTATTGAATATTGCTATAAATTGACACCTATAGTGAAAACATGTGTGTTACTCACAAGCCAGAATATTAAGGTGTTGTAAAAAAAAAATTTTGGTGATTTTTTAAAATTTCATATACAATAATTGTGAACTAATTTTATTATAACTGCTAAAACTCAAATTGTAGCTTTTGAATATTGCTATAAATAGACATATATAGTGAAAACATATGTGTCCATCACCAAATACAATTTGAAGGTGTTATACAAAAAACATAATTTTTGGTGATTTTTTAAAATTTCATATACAATCATTGTAAACTAATTTCATTATAACTGCTCTAACTCGAATTGTAGCTACTGAATATTGCTATAAATTGGCACCTATAGTGAAAGCATATGTGTTAATCACCAACCGCAATTTGAAGGTGTTATACAAAAAAATGAATTTTTGGTGATTTTTTAAAATTTCATATATAATAATTGTAAACTAATTTTATTATAACTGCTATAACTCAAATTGTAGCTTTTGAATATTGCTATAAATGGACATATATAGTGAAAACATATTTGTCAATCAGCAACTACAATTTGAAGGTGTTATACAAACAAATAAATTTTTGGTGAATTTTAAAAATTTCATATACAATAATTGTTAACTGATTTCATTATAACTGCTCTAACTCGATTTGTAGCTATTGAATATTCCTATAAATTGTCACCTATAGTGAAAACATGTGTGTTAGTCACCAGCCAGAATATTAAGGTGTTATACAAAAAACATATTTTTTGGTGATTTTTTAAAATTTCATATGCAATAATTGTAAACTAATTTCATTCTAACTGCTCTAACTCGAATTGTAGCAATTGAATATTGCTATAAATTGGCACCTATAGTGAAAACATGTGTTTTAATCAACAACCAGAATATTAAGGTATTATACAAAGAAATTAATTTTTCGTGATTTTTTAAAATTTGATATACAATAATTGTAAACTAATTTCATTATAACTGCTCTAACTCTAATTTCAGATATTGAATATTGCTATAAATTGACACCTGGAGTGAACACATGTGTGTTAATCACCAATCAGAATTTTAAGGTCTTATACAAAAAAATGAATTGTTGGTGATTTTTTCAAAATTTCATATACAATAATTGTAAACTAATTTCATTATAACTGCTCTAACTCGAATTGTAGCTGTGGAATATTGCTATAAATTGACGCCTATAGTGAAAACATATGTGCTAATCACCAACTACAATTTGAAGATGTTATACAAATAAATCAATTTTTGGTGATTTTTTAAAATTTCATATACAATAATTGTAAACTAATTTCATTATAACTGATCTAACTCTAATTGTAGCTATTGAATATTGCTATAAATTGACACCTAGAGTGAACACATGTGTGTTAATCACCTACCAGAATTTTAAGGTCTTATACAAAAAAATGAATTTTTGGTGATTTTTTCAAAATTTCATATACAATAATTGTAAATTAATTTCATTATAACTGCTCTAACTCGAATTATAGCTGTTGAATATTTCTATAAATTGACGCCTATAGTGAAAACATGTGTGTTAATCACCAGCCAGAATATTAAGGTGTTATGCAAAGAAATGAATTTTTAGTGATTTTTAAAATTTCATATACAATAATTGTAAACTAACTTCATTATAACTGCTCTAACTCAAATTTTAGCTATTGAATATTGCTATAAATAGATACCTATAGTGAAAACATGTGTGTTAATCACCAACCAGAATTTTAAGGTGTTACACAAAAAGATGAATTTTTGGTGATTTTAAAAAATTTCATATACAATAATTGTAAACTAATTTCATTATAAGTGCTCTAACTCTAATTGTAGCGATTGAATATTGCTATAAATAGATACCTATAGTGAAAACATGTGTGTTAATCACCAACCAGAATTTTAAGGTGTTACACAAAAAGATGAATTTTTGGTGATTTTTAAAAATTTCATATTCAATAATTGTAAACTAATTTCATTATAACTGCTCTAACTCTAATTGTAGCTTTTGAATATTGCTATAAATGGACATATATAGTGAAAACATATGTGTCAATCAGCGACTACAATTTGAAGGTGTTATACAAACAAATCAATTTTTGGTGAATTTTAAAAATTTCATATACAATAATTGTAAACTAATTTCATTATAACTGCTCTAACTCAAATTTTAGCTATTGAATATTGCTATAAATAGATACCTATAGTGAAAACATGTGTGTTAATCACCAACCAGAATTTTAAGGTGTTACACAAAAAATGAATTTTTGGTGATTTTTTTAAAATTTCATATACAATAATTGTAAAGTAATTTCATTATAACTGCTCTAACTGTAATTGTAGCAATTGAATATTGCTATAAATATATACCTATAGTGAAAACATGTGTGTTAATCACCAACCAGAATTTTAAGGTGTTACACAAAAAGATGAATTTTTGGTGATTTTTAAAAATTTCATATACAATAATTGTAAACTAATTTCATTATAAGTGCTCTAACTCTAATTGTAGCGATTGAATATTGCTATAAATAGATACCTATAGTGAAAACATGTGTGTTAATCACCAACCAGAATTTTAAGGTGTTACACAAAAAGATGAATTTTTGGTGATTTTTAAAAATTTCATATTCAATAATTGTAAACTAATTTCATTATAACTGCTCTAACTCTAATTGTAGCATTTGCATATTGCTATAAATGGACATATATAGTGAAAACATATGTGTCAATCAGCGACTACAATTTGAAGGTGTTATACAAACAAATCAATTTTTGGTGAATTTTAAAAATTTCATATACAATAATTGTTAACTAATTTCATTATAACTGCTCTAACTCGAAGAGTAGCTATTGAATATTGCTATAAACTGTCACCTATAGTGAAAACATGTGTGTTAATCACCAGCCAGAATATTAAGGTGTTATACAAAGAAATGAATTTTTAGTGATTTTTAAATTTTCATATACAATCATTGTAAACTAATTTCATTATAAATGCTCTAACTCGAATTGTAGCTATGGAATATTGCTATAAATTGGCACCAATAGTGAAAACATATGTGCTAATCACCAACTACAATTTGAAGATGTTATACAAATAAATCAATTATTGATGATTTTTTTTAAATTTCATATACAATAATTGTAAACTAATTTCATTATAACTGCTCTAACTCTAATTGTAGCTATTAAATATTGCTTTAAATTGACACCTATAGTAAATACATGTCTGTTAATCACTAACCAAAATTTTAGGGTGTTATACAAAAAAATTAATTTTTGGTGATTTTTTCAAAATTTCATATACAATAATTGTAAATTAATTTCATTATAACTGCTCTAACTCAAATTGTAGCTATTGAATATTGCTATAAATAGATACCCATTGTGAAAACATGTGTGTTAATCACCAACCAGAATTTTAAGGTGTTACACAAAAATATGAATTTTTGGTGATTTTTAAATTTTCATATACAATAATTGTAAACTAATTTTATTATAACTGCTCTAACTCTAATTGTAGCTATTGAATATTGCTATAAATAGATACCTATAGTGAAAACATGTGTGTTAATCACCAACCAGAATTGTAAGGTGTTACACAAAAAGATGAATTTTTGGTGATTTTTAAAAATTTCATATACAATAATTATAAACTAATTTCATTATAACTGCTCTAACTCTAATTGTAGCTATTGAATATTGCTATAAATTGACACCTATAGTAAACACATGTGTGTTAATCACCAACCAGAATTTTAAGGTGTTATACAAAAAATTGAATTGTTGGTGATTTTTCAAAATATCATATACAATAATTGTAAACTAATTTCATTATAACTGCTCTAACTCGAATTTTAGCTATTGAATATTGCTATAAATTGACACCTATGGTGAAAACATGTGTGTTAATCACCAACCAGAAATATAAGGTGTTATATAAAAAAAAAATTTTGGTGTTTTTAAAAAATTTCATATACAATGATTGTAAACTAATTTCATTATAACTGCTCTAACTTTAATTCTAGCCCTTGAATATTGCTATAAATTGACACCTATAGTGAAAACACGTTTGTTAATCACCAACCAGAATCTTAAGGTGTACAGTATACAAATAGAAACATGTTGTTACTCAATTATTTTCTTCAAAATTACCTATAACAAATACATGTATACTAAGGATTTGATAACAGCCAGTAAATCCAGCTATATATAGATAAATAAATTCTATATAATATTCACAAGTTACTTGCATACACTCTGACACTCTGGAACACATCGCGTGGCATTAAATACTAAATAATGCAGATTGTATAAATTCTTCACTGTCCGTTTACAGTGACGAATTTATAAAATTTGCGTTATTTAGTATATTCGTAAAACTGAGAACTACCGGCTGTGACAATCAAATTTGAGATATGAACAAACAGATGGACCTATGGTAATTTTTTTACCAATGTATTCAAACGAGTACACTGGGAGATAGTGGATGATATGATAAGTTTGATGGTCCAACTATTTAACTGAATCATTAGAAGGCTTTCAGATATTCGGACGACGTTTTTTTTTACAAAACTAGCCATGTTTTTGCTAAAGATAAACCCTATTCCATAAGCGATAAGAGAAAGCTTGAAGAGATATAGAGTGTGGTAAATATGCTTAAGGAGTGTGGGAGTTGCTGAAGAGAAACGAAACAAAGGAGAACATAAACATTGACCAGACAGAATGGGAGAAGAGTGGCAGGACAATGGCATGGACGGTAAAGGATCTGGGAACCGTGAGGCAGGTAGTTAGTTCTGTTTCATATATCTTATTACATAGAGAATCATCTAAATGTTGCTAGGTCATCAGGGCCAGGAGCTTTTCCATCTTTGGCTGATATTATTGCTGCTTGTACATTTAAAATAGATTTCAATATTACTGTTAGTAGTTATTTCTTCTCGTTGGTCCTTGAAAGGCGATTTGTAGAATACATCGAATCCCTAAGGTGGTTGGGGATGTACTTACACCATCCAACCACCTTAGTTCATGTCAATTTGCGCCACCTGCACGAATTTCTCAATATTTCCCCGATTTTATTTTCTGATATTAGTGAATAATATATTACATTCACTCGTCTAAACATAAAACTAATATTATCCGCAATCGGTAAATTTTCGGACTTTCCACCACCGAAAATTTCTTTCATTAAAATATTGTAATGCGGAAATAATAAAATTCGGAAGTTAGAAATTAACATAAAATCTGTTGGACTTGAGCTGTGTCCCCTGGCGCGGGACAATATTTTAAACTGCCCGATATTAACTTTCGCGAATTTAAATAATTCTCTCCCTGCGGTTATGATCCGCTGGTGATATCGCTGGGAAAATAATAATAACGAGGGTAATCTTTTGATATTTGAAAAGAACTTTTGTAAATGTAATTATGAAGGATTTAAGAAGATGAGTCAGCCGAATTTCAATTGTTAAATTAATAATCTAATTTTGTTTAGATAATTTTTTGGAAATTCAAAATTCTGAACATGTTTTCCCAACCGTAATAATATTAATTAACAATCTTCCCATTAATAATTTAAAATCTGTCTTGAGAACATATTAAATCCATCCCGAACCCCCCCACATAATCATCGACATTATAAATTAAATCGAAATTTACTAGTGCCCCAGTAAATTCAAGACGCTGTTGCGGTTGAGCTGAGTTTGCAAGGGTTTCGCCCCCATAACTAAGTTCCGATCCGAAATACCAAATGACAACGGATCTCATAAATAACCGAAGCGGGCGGCTTTAAAACGATATACACATGCCCGCAATTTTCGCAGATTAATTCAATATACAAACTTCCGGTCGCGTCGTCACGTTCGTTTGATGCGGCGAACGTTGCATTTGCATCGGTAATTTTAATTCCATCGCGGGGCTCGATACTTCATCGAGTTTCAATACTGGTTTTAATTAAGCACGAGTAAAAATAATAGGCGTGCACTTAATTAGATTCTTTCGGTGGAATGTATTCGCCACGGCTTTTATTTGCAGCGGGGTGTGTCATATTTGTGAGAATTGAAAATGCTCATAACGTTGTTTGTGTGTGTCAATATGTCATGCGTTTACACTAGGGGAGGGAATAAAAACATTTGTGCGGTACGGAGGTGTTGACAATGCAATGAAAGTTAATCAATACTCGATGTGACTTTATTAAGTTACAGTGTGTTTATTCAGTAATCAGTGAGGTTTAGTTTTTGTGTATAGTTTTCATATATTTTCATGAGCTTCCGATGGAAACCAAAACCCTCGCCACACCGTCCAAACATATAAAACATGAAACATTAGTTTTAAAACCACTTGAAAGTTACGACGGATTTTTTTTATGTTTTAGTTTTTTGGCTCAGATACAATGTTAACATGGTATATGAACTAAAAATATAATTTAAAATATAGGATATGGCAATGTTTTAAAATCTGATCATGATTCATTATTTCTGTTGTTGGCGTCGTTCGAGCTACTCGAAGAACATTCCGGTTTATAATTAAATGCACACTAAGCGCAAAAATAATAAAGACAACTGTAGTTTTAATCAAATAATATCATATAAGAAACTAACAAAAATTACTGAAAGACAAAAGTGAGCTGGGAGAAATCTGAAAAATATAGTTAGTGTGGCAACAATCTACCTCCCACCCCGCTACACAACTACAGTATTTTTTTTTGTAAACTACATCCCATCTACACAGAAAAATATGGATTCGAAAAATGTGCTGCAACTTACTTGTTGTACAGCACGATGTCCGGCCTCCAGATGTGATCCGAGGGCACGTGCAGCATATGAACGCCACCATACTCCTTCGGCTCCCACCTTAGTTTGTAGTCGTACCACGACTGAAAACGGGGGCGACGTGTGAGAAACGAATCCGGGAATTAAATAAACCCCGCCGCCGTTCAAAACGCGTGCGATTAATACCCGCACGTCCCGCACTCACCTGTTCCACCCACAGGTTGGTCGTCATGATCTGATTCTTTAAATTCTGAAAGAAATAAAAATATCATGAGGATTATTTAGTAGATATACTCAATAATAATTACTACTACTTTTATCGACTTATATCTTTTATAATATTGATTAGACTAAACAATTAATTGAAAAAAACTCATATATGAACCCAACGACTCAAGTTATCAAATATCAATATATCAAATCAGCTCTCTACCAGAAGTATAGCCCCCCGCCCGCTTTATACACAACTAAATACCCATAGTATATAATGGTCGCTCCACCTCTTTGTTCATATAAGTTGTATATTTTTGTATTTAATTTATTTTATTTTTCAGCTCTACATTCCCATCCGAGGATTATTTCCGCCATAGTAGTTGAAACGTGAGTGACCCATTTTCAATTTTTATCCGTGTTTTATTCGACGAAAATATTACTTTAACCTCCGTTTCACTCCCGTTTTATTTTTGATACCCGTGTCGTATAATAAAATATTTTCAAGGATTTGAAATAAATCTAGCGTGTATCGAAAATATTGGCTTATTCCGTTCAATAAAGGGATACGCAATATATTGCTTACTGTTTGCCGTCGAAAAAGGAAAATAGCGTAAACAAGCCACAGGACTGCATATGTAAATAGAACCCACGAAAATCCCGGGAATATTTTATTTTCCAACACATGTATTTATTTGAAATTTCACATTCGGAGACGGCAGGAATCAATAAAGCGTTATAAAAGTATGAGGTGTGGTGATTTGAAACCTAAAAAATATCTATCGTTATAATGATAATAATAAGCTTTATTAGCATAGCTAAAAAATAGACAAACAATCTGATATAAATACAAGCGGGAGCGGTGGGTTTAGCTTAAATTCAGAGAAACCCTATGAAAACTGTAAAAGGTGATTATTCACCCATAACGGGGTTTGAACTCTTCCTCCCCAATGCTTTAATTTGAGACGAAAGGACGATGACTAGGCTACTGATCTGGGCATTTTAAATTTTGTTTATATATTCAGGTTTTTAATTAAGCTTATATTAAGGGGAAACTAGCTGACATGCCAGCGACGGGGAGGGATTTATTAAAAAAAATACCAGCATGGTGCACTGTATTCATTAAAGGCAATTATAAATTATATTTAATAAACGCACAGCTTTGTTGATGCGTTTAATTGGAACGTGACGCTATAAACGTGGAATTCACAATTAAAATTTCATACAAATTAATTAATGAATTGAAAATACGTTTGATTATAAATTACTTGAAATGGTAATATTGCAAAAAAAATTAGGTCGATTTAGAACTTAAGTTATTAACGCTAATATGGTAACAAAAGTATAATTGAATTTCTAATATACAAAAATTTTCTAACTAATAAATAAATATATATATATTTATATATAGTCTTTTATATATATATATATATATATATATATATATATATATATATATATGTATAATACATAATTTGGCATTGGTATTTTGAAAACTAATTTTTTAATAAACCATTTTACTAAAACCCCACTAACTTGAGTTGTAGTGGTTGAAAACGAAAAAAAATGGATATACTTGTTAAAAACAAGTAAAGTAATAACTAAACTTAATTTGAAATTTGCATTTTAAAAATTCAAATTTTGACGAATTTTCAATCTGCGGCTCACTTAGATTTAATAGACCATTTTACTAAAACCCCACTAACTCGAGTTGTAGTTGTTGAAAACTAATAAAAATGGATATACTTGTTAAAAATAAGTAAAGTAATCACTAAACTTAATTTGAAATTTGCATTTTAAAAATTCAAATTTTGACGAATTTTCAACCTGCGACTCACTTAGATTTAATAAACCATTTTACTAAAACCCCACTAACTCGAGTTATAGTGGTTGAAAACTAATAAAAATGGATATACTTGTTGAAAACAAGTAAAGTAACCACTAAACTTAATTTGAAATTGACATTTTAAAAATTCAAATTTTGCCGAATTTTCAACCTGCGACTCACTTAAATTTAATAAACTACTTTAATAAACCATTTTACTACAATCTCACTAACTCGAGTTGTGGTAGTTGAAAACTAATAAAAATTGATATACTTATTAAAAACAAGTAAAGTAATCACTAAACTCAATTTTAAATTTGCATTATAAAAATTCAAATTTTGACGAATTTTCAACCTGCGGGTCACTTAGATTTAATAAACCATTTTACTAAAACCCCACTAACTCGAATTGTAGTGGTTGAAAACTAATAAAAATGGATATACTTGTTGAAAACAAGTAAAGTAACCACTAAACTTAATTTGAAATTGACATTTTAAAAATTCAAATTTTGACGAATTTTCAACCTGCGGCTCAATTAAATTTAATAAACTACTTTACTAAAACTCCTCTAGTTTGAGTTATAGTAATTGACAACTAATGAAAATGAATACATTTATTAAAAACAAGTTTTGTAACAAATACGCGCAATTTGATAAATATATTTTAAAAAAATATTTTTTTTACGAATTTTCTAACTGCGAGTTACTTAGATTTAATAAACTACTTTACTAAAATCCCTTTAACTCGAGTCATAGTGGTTGAAAATTAATACTTTTATTAAAAACATTATATGAAACTACGAAAAGTAAGTTGAAATTTTATAAATTGAAATTTTGACGAATTTTGAAAGTGCGACTTACTTCGATTTAATAAAACTACATTACTAAAGCCGCTCTAACCCGGGTTACGGTGGTTAAAAAGTAATGAATATACACACGTTTATTAAAAACAAGATATGAAATCACGAAACCTAATTTGACGTTCATATTTTAAAAATTCAAATTTTGGCGAATTTTTAAAATGCGGCTCACTTAGATTTAATAAACTACTTTACTAAAACCACTATAACTTGTGTTATAGTTGTTGGAAACTAATGAAAATTAATGTATATGTTAAAAATAAGTTCAGTAATCACCAGTCGTAATTCAATATTAATATTTGAAACATTTAGAATTTAGACGAATTTTCAAAATGCGACTTACTTAGATTTAATAATAATAGTTAACTAAAACCGCTCTTATTCGGGTAATAGTGGTTGGAAACTAATTAATATGAACATGTCTGTTTAAAACAAGCTAAGTAACTGTTGAACCGAATTTTACATTCATACTTTAAAAATTCAAATGTTGACGAATTTTCAAACTGCGGCTCACTTAGATTTAATAAACTACTTTACTAAAATCCCTCTAACTTGAGTTGTAGCTGTTGAAAACTAATGAGAATTAATAAGATTGTTAAAAGTAAGTTAGGTAATCACGAAAAGTAACTTGACGTTGATACTATAAAAATTAAATTTTTGACGAATTTTCAAATTGCGACTCTAGCTTAGATTTAATAAACTACTTCACTAAAACTGCTTTAACTCGAGTTATAGTAGTTGAAAACTACTGAAAATTAACAATTTTATTAAAAATATGATATGAAGTCACGGAACGTAATTTGAAGTTGAATTTTTATAAATTGAAATTTTGACGAATTTTGAAAGTACGACTTACTTAAACTTACTAAAACCGCTCTAACTCGGGTTATAGTGGTTGAAAACTAATGAATATAATCAAGTTTATTAAAAACAAGATATGAAAGCACGAAATCTAATTTGACGTTGATATTTTAAAAATTAAAATTTTGACGAATTTTCAAAGTGAGACTCTTGCTTAGATTTAATAAACTATTTTACTAAAACCCTGCTAACTCGAGTTGTAGAAGTTGAAATCCAATGAAAATTAATATATATGTTAAAAATAAGTTCGGTAACCACAAATCGTAATTTAAAATTGATATTATAAAAATTAAAATTTTGACGAATTTTCAAAATGTGACTGACTTAGATTTAATAAACGACTTTACTAAAATCGCTATAACTCGACTTACAGTAGTTGAAAACTAATGAAATTTGAAACGTTTGTTGGAAACCAGTTATATAACAAACTAATTTAATTTGACATTGATATTTTGAAAATTAAATTTTTGACGCATTTTAAAAGTGCGACTTTCTTAGATTTAATACTCTGTTTTACTAAAACCCCTCTAACTCGAGTTATATTCGCTGAAAACTAATGAAAATTAATGTGGTTATTAAATGCAATTTAGGTAATTACAAAACGTAATTTGGCATTGATATTGTAAAAATTAAAATTTTAACGAATTTTCAAAATGTGATTTAATAAACTACTTTAAAAAAAATGCTCTAACTCGGGTTATAGTCATTGAAAACTAATAAAAATTTATAAGTTTGTTAAAATTAAGTTAGATAATCACGAAACGTAAGTTGACGTTGATATTTTAAAAATTAAATTTTTGACGAATTTTAAAAGTGCGACTTACTTAGATTTAATACTCTATTTTACTAAAACCCCTCTAACTCGAGTTATAGTCGCTGAAAACTAATGAAAATTAATATGTTTGATATGTGTGTATTAAATGCAAGTTAGGTAATTGCAAAACGAAATTTGACATTGATATTGTAAAAATTAAAATGTTGACGAATTTTCAAATGCGACTTACTAGATTTAATAAACTACTTTACAAAAATCGCTCTAACTCGGGTTATAGTTGTTGAAAACTAATAAATATCAACAAGTTTATTAAGAACAAGATAGTAAATAAAGAAACGTAATTTGACGTTCATACTTTAAAAATTCAAATTTTGACGAATTTTCAAAATGCGACTTACTTAGATTTAATAAACTACTTTACAAAAATCGCTCTATCTCGGGTTATAGTTAGTTATTAGTTGAAACCTAATGAATATCAACACGTTTATTAAAAACAAGATATTAAATCACAAAACGTAATTTGACGAATTTTTAAAATGCGCCTCACTTAGACTACGTAAACAACTTTACTAAAACCCCTATAACTCGAGTTACAGTAGTAATTGCAAAAGTTTATTGGAAACCAGTCATCTAACTAATTAATGTAATTTGACATTGATGTTTTGTAAATGAAATTTTTGACGAATTTTAAAAGTGCGACTTACTTCGATTTAATACTCTACTTTACTAAAAGCCCTCTAACTCGAGTTATAGTCGCTGAAAACTAATTAAAATTAATGTCTTTATTAAATACAAGTTGGGTAATCACAAAACGTGATTTGACATTAATATTTAAAAAAATTATTTTTTTTACGAATTTTCAAAGTGCGACTTACCTAGATTTAATAAACTACTTTACTACTAAAACCGCTCTAACTCGGGTTATAGTGGTTGAAAACTAATGAATATTAACACGTTTATTAAAAACAAGATATGAAACCACGAAACGTAATTTTACTATCATATTGTAAAGATTCAAATTTTGACAAATTTTAAAAGAGCGACGTAATCAGATTTAATACTCTTCTTTACTAAAATCCCTCGAACTCGAGTTATAGTCGCTAAAAACGAATGAAAATTAATATGTTTATAAAACGCATGTTAGGTAAACACAAAACGTAATTTCATATTGAAATTTTAAAAATTAATTTTTTTACGAATTTTCAAAGTAACTTCCTAAGATTTAATAAACTACATTACTAAAACTACTCTAACTCGAGTTATAATGGTTGAAAACCAATGAAAATGAATAAGTTTGTCAAAAGTAAGTTATATAATTATTAAACATAATTTGATAATGATATTTTAAAAATAAATTTGTATTTCAAATTTTTCAAAGTGTGACTTACTTAAATTTAATAAACTACTTTACTAAAACTCCTCTAATTCAAGTTGTAGTGGCTATAAACCAATTAAAATTAATATATGTGTTAAAAACAAGTTAGGTAACCACCAACTGTAATTTGACATTAATATATTGAAAATAAAAATTTTGACGAATTTTTAAAGTGAGACTTACTTAGATTTAATAAACTACTATACTAAAACCGCTCTAACTCGAGTCATAGTCGCTGAAAACAAATGAAAATAAATGTGTAAATGTAAGTTAAGTAATCACAAAACGTAATTTGACAATGATATTGTGAAAATTAATTTTTTTACTAATTTTCAAAGTGCGACTTACAAAGATTTAATAGTCTACTTTACTAAAACCCCTGTAACTCGAGTTATAGTTGCTGAAAACTAATGAAAATTAATATCTTTCTTAAATGGAAGTTAGGTAAACATAAAACGTAATTTGACATTGATATTGTAAAAATTATTTTTTTTTTAATGGATTTTCAAAGTGCGACTTACTTAAATTAAAAACTACTTTACTAAAACTCCTCTAACTCGAGTTATAATAGTTGAAAACTATTGAAAATAAATGAGTTTATCAAAAGCAAGTTATATAACCACTAAACATAATTTGACATTGATATTTTAAAAATACAAATATTGACGAATTTTCAAAGTGCGACTTATATAGATTTAATAAACTACTAAGTAAAACCCATTCTAACTCGAGTAGTAGTAGTTAAAAAAATAATAAAATTATTATTTTTGTTGAAAACACGTAAAATCACCAGCAAATGCAATTTTACATTAATATTTTAAATATTAAAATTTTGACGAATTTTCAAATTGCGGCTTAAACAGATTTAATAAACTACTTTACTAAAATCCCTCTAACTCGAGTTGTAGTGGTTGCAAATCAATTAAAATTAATACTTTTATTAAAAACAAGTTAAGTAACTAACATATGTAATTTGACACAATTATATATTTTGAAAATTAAAATTTTGACGAATTTTTGAATTGCGACTTCCTTAGATTTAATTAACTACTTTTCTAAAACTCTTCTAACTCGAGTTATATAGGTTTAATCCCAACGAAAATAAACAAATTTGTTATAAACTAGTTAGGTAATCAACAAACGTAATTTAACATTGATATTTTAAATATACAAATTTTGACGAATTTTTAAAGTGCGACTCACATATATTTAATAAACTACTTTACTAAAACCTTTCTAACTTGAGGTGTAATGGTTGGAAACTAATTAAAATTAATACATTTGTTAAAAACAAGTAAAGTAACCACCAAATGTAATTTGACATTGATATTTTAAAAATCAAAATTTTTATTAATTTTTAAAAGGCGACTTACTTCGATTTAATAAACTATATATCTTGAATTGTAATGGTTGGAAACTAATAAAAATTAATATATTTGTTAAAAACAAGTAAAGTAACTACAAAATTTAATTTGACATTGATATTTTAAAAGTCAAAATTTTCATGAATTTTTAAAATGCGACTTACTTCGATTTAATAAACTACTTTACTAAAACCCTTCTAACTCGAGTTGCAGTGGTATAAATCTAACGAAAATAAACACATATGTTAAAAACAAGTTAGGTGATCAATAGAATTTATTTAACATAGATATTTTAAGTATTCAAATTTTGACGAATTTTTAAATTGCGGCTCACTTAGATTTAATGAACTACTTTACTAAAATCTCTGTATCTTGAATTGTAATGGTTGGAAACTAATAAAAATTAATAAATTTGTTAAAAACGAGTAAAATAACCACCAAATGTAATTTGACATTGATATTTGAAAAATCAAAATTTTGATGAATATTCAAAATGCGACTTACTTCGATTTAATAAATTACTTTACTAAAACCCTTCTAACTCGAGTTGTAGTGGTTTAAACCTAACGAAAATAAACAAATTTGCTAAAAACAAGTTAGGTGATCAATAGAATTAATTTAACATAGATATAAATATATAAGTAGGTGATCAATAGACGTAATTTAACATTGATATTTAAAATAATAAAATTCTGACGAATTTTTAAAGTGCGACTCCCTTAGATTTAATAAACTACTTTACTAAAATCCCTCTAACTTGAGTTGTAGTGCTTGAAAACTAATGAAAAGACGTTTGTTAAAAACAAGTTAAGTAACTACTAATAGCAGCTTTTCCAGAATCTATCTGTATTTGCCTGGTTGTCATTCTGGTTTGAACCGTACACAACCACCAATCAAGTTCAATTGTATTTTCGGATGGTAAAATTTTCAATCTCATTCACTCAAGTGACTTTTCATTGTTTCCCACAAGCAATTCTACAGGGTCGTTTGTTAGCTGTTTTGATCTAAACCAATTACATAATTTAGAATCCGTGTGGCAGCTGCGTTTAAAATATTTGCCCGAATAATTCAACATCAAAGAAAAATAATGGCACCCCTCATTATTTATTCAGCAATAAATAAACCCGTCACAGCTAAATAAACCCTTGCCGTGGCCCCGACACCCCTCCCTCTTCTTTCGTTTCGCAAATACACTCACGTAATTCACCCCCGCCGCGGGCATTCCAAATGCAAATTCGATAATTGGCAATATTTAGGCCAGGCTCGCTATCAATGCCATTGAAACGCGACGGGAAATTGGCGAAATAACAATAATGATGCCCCACCCCCGCACGTTTTACGTAGTTGTGCAATTTTATTTAGAGATGGAGGGAAAAAAACTCTCCTTCGTTCTTCTTTATTCGCCCGGTTTCCAGATGACAGAAATGTGGAATCAATAGCGGGCAGCAATTTTTGTCCGTGCACCGGCTGCTAATAAATAATAGCTCAATAAAATTGTACGGCTGTATATTGCGAGTTTGGCACAAAACTGTGTGTGCATGTACCAAATAGCAAGATGTAGTTTGCTTGCCGCCGCCCACGTGTTGTGGCTGCTTATATAAGCATCACCGATCGGTGGCTATGGCATTCAAGCGGCAAATTTGATTTAAAAATTATCCGGTCGTGTTTATTAAGTCAACCGCCATCCATACCAACACCATCTATAATAACAATAATAATAATAATAATATGCACATTTTACATATATAGAATAATTAAAAATTAATAAATTGTGCATTCGACATCGTCGGGTACTTCCCGGACTAACCTCGAGAGTAGGTAGAAAGGAAAAGTATATTGATGTATGAGATAAATGTGAAATAAGGTTGAAATTTATATATATATATATATATATATATATATATATATATATATATATATATATATATATATATTAATTTGTGAGGAAAGTCGTATGATATATTTGTTAGATTTAATCAACTTGCTACGCCTACTGAAATAATTTAATTTAATTTTGTAATTAATTCTGAAAATGAAATGTCAAACAGTTGAAAGCACTAAGCATATAAGTGGTAGCGACAAGCGCGATGGTAATTTCAATGCATTATTCGCTTAGAAACGTACGAACATAATTCAACATCCCCCCACTTGCCATCCCGCCATTCGATTCAAACGCACTAGAGACCTAATTGCTCGCGAAAAATGGCGCGCATTATTCACGCGCCCCCCACTAAAAGTTACTATTCTCCCAAAAACTTTGAAACCATCAACTGTTGAAATGAAATAGAATTGATTATAATATATTATGATAATAATCCGCCCTAATGCTGTAAGTAATTTTATCCGGGCCGAAGAGAAGTTTTAATTTCCGCCAGCCAGGGCGCTTGTAATTATTTAACAGAATTTATCGTCGCTTAAGTGCAGAATTTCTGCAGCATATGTTTCCTGTTTGTCTTGTTTGCATATTTTCCGCTGGCGGCTCTTTAAGACAACTTGGGATTTTCGCGATTTATGACCCCGGGAACGTATTCTTCGTGTCATATTTATAGCCCATGCCGCGAGGGGGATGGTATCGTATATGGCGTATTTCATAAATTGAAACTATGTTGTTTTATAATTTATATTTCTGTATGCGTGTTTTTCTATGTTTATTCTAATGGTCGATTGATTTTTTTTTCTATTCGAAACATTCAAACTATATATATATATATGTTTTTACAGTTTACATTATATACAAGTGATGAAACAATATTTTTTGATTTCTTACTACTAATGTTTGTTAGTAAAAGGGCTATAGACCCGAGGTCTTTCTGCCCTATGATTTATATCATTTATTCTCATTACTTCACCTATACACTAACACGCACTGACTATGGACAGACACATCACCCATGGATTAATAGACCCAAATTCCGAACGGAAAAGAGTCTATTAATACCGGAGCTGAACCGGTGACGGCGTGGACGCAATGGCTTCAGACCGTCGCCACGACCGCCCCTAATGCAAGATTAATGCGTTATTTTTATATAAATTGCGTATATATTTTTCTGCTAAGCTTTTACCTATTCTCAGCTAGAACTCAAAATATGTTTGAAAATGCATCCTATAAACAGTAACCGAAATATTTAGTAGTCAACTCTAATATAATCCTTTATATATTTCGATGCAAAAATAAGTTGCGAGAGGTCGTTATCCCCGTTAAATAATTCACAGCGGACAGTGAGCGTGCGAGTAAAAGGTCCACCGGGGCCTCGTCCTGCGGGAAGAAGATGCACGGTCCTGTAACGATCCAAATAGAGACAGATCCACCATTCAACCCCCACGTATAATAATGCCATCCAGTATTATTTCTTTTGCGGCGTGTACAATGCACAATGAATGTTAGCACCGCACAATGAATTGTCCCCCATTGTTAATGCAAGCGGATATTTATCGCGTTTGCAGTTTTTTGCACGCAATATTGTGTGTTGCAACGAGGGTGGAGGGGCGGCGGGCTCATGAAATTGCATTCCGTTAAACCACTTACGCGCGCGGCAACGACAGAAATTATCCGTCTAAGCGTGCTCGAAAATACCGGATTTAAAGCAGCACAAACTTCATCTGTTGGGGAGGGTGCTTGAATGAATATGTACGTAGAAACTCTACTGTAACTGCATAAATGTCAAGTGTGCACAACTGTGATTATTTATATATTCTATACTAAATTTGCATGGTAATCTTTTGTAGCTGTAAACAGTTTTAAGATGGAGTTTTCATCTCTGTAGTATATTGTATAATGAACTTAGAAAGGTTGTAAAACTTAATATTAATACATTCGAATTTAATATCAATAAATATTGCTGTTAATATGACTTTTTCGTCTAGTTTGATCTTTATATAGTTTATTAGGTCACTTGTAGCATATATAATTCCAGATTCTTGTTTAAAAGAAAATTGTGCATGGCATATATTGTCGTTTGTGTTTACATGTTTATTACTTTGCATTTTTACAGATTTTTCCAGTATTTTATTTAGTGTTGAATTTATTTAATTAAAAACGCAATAAAACTGTTAATAGTACTGGAGTGATAACATAAGCAACAATCTTAAAAAACGAAACTACACAGCTAGATTATTTGTCTTAATTATCGTTAGCTTTAGAATAATACCATAGCACGCCCAATTAAAATATAATAAAGGCGCCAAGCTTTATATTCCCGCAATTCAGAGGACAATTAAAATAATGAACCTGCAAGCATTTTCATTAGAGATCTAGCAGCAGTTTCGTTTATTATATAGTTATATAAATGCGGCAATTATAATTAAAATCTGCTCAAGTTTTGCTGATTTAACATAATTATATTAAAATGTTAAATCCCTATAGGTATGTAAACTGCTTCTCATATTCGTACTGTAAGTCACGATGATATTCGGAAAATTGACCGGTGGGAAGTTGAAACAATTCTGATAATTCTCTCGGTGGGGTCTGTTTTTCTCGGTGCATTTTGACTAAACGGAATGTTAAAAAAAAGTTTTTTTTTTCTATAATTGTTTGCTCATATCTTGGCAACAATAAAATAAGAAAAAAACAAATTTAAGTTAATTTTGTTAGCTGTTATTGAATAATATTTGCAATAAAACAAATTGCAATTTTTAATATTTTACCGCGCACGATTTTTTTTTTAAATTTCAATATACTACTTAGAATTTAACAACAATTATCAGACATATTTTCCGATATTTTTACGATCCTTGAATTTCCGATAATTCCGGCTCCCGTGTGGATTCACGCGACGGGGTCTTTTTTCTCTGTGCATTATTACTAAACGGAATGAGCAATAAAATTGATTTTTTCTACAATTGTTTACTCATGTCTTGACAACCATAAAATAAGAAAAAACAAATTTAAGTTGATTTCGTTAGCTGTTATTGAATAATATTTGCAATAAAACAAATTGAAATTTTCAATAAATAAACACGCACGATTTTTTAAATACATTTAATATATTCTTAAGAATTTAACAAAAATTTCAGACATATTTTCCTATATTTTTACGGTCCTGTCCTGACTTTTCCGATAATTCCGCCTCCGCGTGGATTCACGCGGCGGGGTTTTCTCTCGGTGCTTTGTTACTAAACGGAATGAGCAATAAAAATTGTTTTTCCTACAATTGCTTACTCATGTCTTGACAACTATAAAATAAGAAAAAAACAAATTTAAGTTGATTTTGTTAACTGTTATTGAATAATATTTGCTATAAAACAAATTGCAATTTTTAATAAATTTCCGCACAAGATTATTTTTTAAACTTTCAATATATTATTTAGAATTTAACAACAATTATCAGACATATTTTCCTATATTTTTATAGTCCTTACTTTTCCGATGATTCTGAATCCTGCGTGGCTTTTTTTTTCTCGGTGCAAAAAAAAAGATTTTTTTTACTCACATCTTTTTAACCAAAAATATACATTGTTACTAAACGTGCAAAAAAAGGTTTTTTTTTTCTATAATTGTTTACTTATTTCTTGACAACCATAAAATAAGAATAAAACGAATGTTAGTCAATTTTGTTGGCTGTTATTGAATAATATTTGCAATAAAACAAATTGCAATTTTCAATAAACTAACGCCCACGATTTTTTTTACACATTTAATATATTCTTAAGAATTTAACAACAATTTCAGACATATTTTCCTATATTTTTACGGTCCTGACTTTTCCGATAATTCCGGCTCCGCGTGGAATCACGCGGCTGGGTTTTCTCTCGGCTCATTGTTACTAAACGGAATGAGCAATATAAATTGTTTTTCCTACAATTGCTTACTCATGTCTTAACAACTATAAAATAAGAAAAAAACAAATTTAAGTTGATTTTGTTAACTGTTATTAAATAATATTTGCTATAAAACAAATTGCAATTTTTAATAAATTTCCGCTCACGATTTTTTTTTTAACTTTCAATATATTATTTAGAATTTAACAACAATTATCAAACATATTTTCCTATATATTTATGGTCCTTACTTTTGCGACGATTCCGGCTCCCGCCGAAATAGATTTTTTTTACAATTGTTCACATCTTGTTAACCAAAAAATAAGAAAAATATTAATTTTAGTCAATTTTGTTGGCTGTTATTGAATAATATTTGCAATAAAACAAATTGCAATTTTTAATAAATTACCGCGCACGATTTTTTTTGAAACTTTCAAATATATTCTTTAAAATTTAATTAGAATTATCACACATATTTTCTTATATTTTCACGGTCCTTAGTTTTCCGATAATTATGAAGCCCGCGTGGATTCACATAGCGGGGTCTTTTGTTACTAAACGGAGTGTGCAAAAAAATTGATTTTTTCTAAAACTGTTTACTCGTATCTTGGTAATCATAAAATATGAAAAAAACAAATTTAAGTTAAATATTGGATTGTTAAGGCGTCTACTGTGTGATAATTCATTTTAAAGGATAAATAAAACGATTTTTTACTTTGTTTTTTTATCACACTTCAGTTACACTTTGCAACTAGTTTCGGCTAAGCTCTAGCCATTTTCGAGTCAACGGAGGAGCTCGAAAATGGCTAGAGCTTAGCCGAAACTAGTTGCAAAGTGTAACTGAAGTGTGATAAAAAACAAAGTAAAAAATCGTTTTAATTATCCTTTAAATTTAAGTTAATTTTGTAAGCTGTTATTGAATATTATTTGCAATAAAACAAATTGCAATTTTTAATAAATCACCGCACACGATTTTTTTCGAAACTTTCAAAATATTATTTAGAATTTAACAAAAATTATCAGACATATTTTTCTATATTTCTACGGTTCTTAATTTTCCGATAATTCGGACTCCCGTGTGAATTCGCCCGCGGGGTCTTATTTCTCGGTGCGTTGTTACTAAACGAAATGTGCAAAAACATTGATTTTTTCAACAATTGTTTACTCATGTCTTGACAATCATAAAATAAGAATAAAACAAATTTAAGTTAATTTTATTGGCTGTTATTGAATAATATTTGCAATGAAAGAAATTGCAGTTTTTAATAAGTTACTGCACACGATTTTTTTTTTAAACTTTCAATATATTATTTATAATTTAACAGCATACATACATCATCAGGCATATTTTCTTATACTTTTTCGGATCGTAGTTTTTTTTTAAATTATTTTTAAACATAAAGATATATGTAAAATATTTGTAAAATCATTTTTTATATATAACAAATGTATGTGCCCATATACAAATGGTTTTATTTCACCATTTTATTTATTCGTCTTTACTTTAGTGATTTCAAAAAAGTTTAACATAAAGGGACATTGCCAAAAAAAAACGCTTGTTATAATATATTTATATTACATAATATTATTATTTGTTAGTTTTTTCAAGGTATTTATTATGCACAAACATTTTAAAATAATATTTTTATTTTTTGGAAATCAAAACCACGTAAAAATATTTTTTTACAAAAAAAGTAACATTCCTTATTCAACTCTACAATGAAATACGGTAGTTTGATTATAAGGTTGAATAAGAAATGTTACTTTTTTTTGTAAAAAATATTTGTAAGTGGTTTTGGTTTCCAAAAAATAAAAATATTATTAAAGGATAAATAAAACGATTTTTACTTTGTTTTTTATCACACTTCAGTTACACTTTGCAACTAGTTTCGGCTAAGCTCTAGCCATTTTCGAGCTCCTCCGATGACTAGAGCTTAGCCGAAACTAGTTGCAAAGTGTAACTGAAGTGTGATAAAAAACAAAGTAAAAAATCGTTTTATTTATCCTTTAAAATGAATTATCACAAAGTAGACGCCTTAAGAATTCAATATTTAAAAATATTATTATTTACTATAGACTTTCGATTAAATAAATAAATATTTTTTTTATTTTAATTATCTACAAAGTAATGACTTATATTTGAGGAGTAACCTTAAATGCCTTAAATTGTAGTCATTCTAGATTCTCTGAACACTGAGAATATTTCATCTTTCTGATGCTGTGTATTTTACATACAAAATGTTTGCATAATGCACAATCACAGCAGTATTGTGACTGAATGACTGGGGTGGTTGGGCCGCCCATCTAACTTCTTGTCTATGACATCTTTATACAGGAATACACTGAGGTCCTATCGGATTCAATATGTTGTGTTTAGTTATATTTCAAGTTTTGTGATTTTGCGGCAATACGCGCCCGCTAGAAGGTTTAAAAAAGTAGATTCAAGGCTAAGAATTTTCAATGATTTATTTATACTTTGCAAAATTTATTTAACTCTCGAGTTGTTCACATGTAGATTTTATTATATGTATAATTTGACACACATGCTATTCTGTAGAGGGTAAATGCCGCTACGATCTCGCTAGAGAGTAAAAAAAAAAGATTCAAGGCTAAGATTTTTTAATGATTTATTTATACTTTGCATAATTAATTTAATTTCCGAGTTGCTCTTATAGACATTTCATTATATTTATAATTTGGCATACATGCTATTCTGCAGAGCGTAAATGCCGCTACGCTCCCGCTAGAGGGTTAAAAAAGTAGATTCAAGGCTAAGATTGTTTAATGATTTATTTATACTTTGCAAAATTAATTTAACTTCCGAGTTGTTCACATGGAGACTTTATTGTATGTATAATTTGGCACACATGCTATTCTGCAGAGGGTAAATATAATTTCATTGCCGCCTTTTTTATTTCACTTCTCTCGGTTTACATAGGTTTTCGCGGGTAGCATGTGTGAGCGATTTTGCAGCCGACAATTTTCCGGAACATGCGGGCGGTCATTACACATCACATAAATAAAATTCATAAAATCTCCCCCATGGTGCTCTCATAATTATCATGAATTTCTTCTATCTCTCAGTATAAAGCTTTAAATATTATATTATACAGTCTATTTCTAGATATCACGGGCCTTTGTAGGAATATAGGGTCGATCCTTTTTATTATCAATATTTTTTCTTTGCCCCATGACTACTCTAATAAGTATTATCACTTTATGGCACCATCTGTAAAATATTATTTATTTAGAACTTTATGAAGTGAGAACTTTAGGGTGGCTTATACCCTGAGGGGAGAAACCAGCTAAATTAAAAAAAAAATAAGTTGGAGAGCTGGTATGACTAACTTTTGGTGAATGCGCCGGGTATAGTTTTTAAAACTTTTATTTCTATAAAATGTTGATAGTTCTATAGAAATAAAAGTTTTAAAAAATATATACCCGGCGCCTTCACCAAAAATTAGTCTACAATTATTGTCACCGTTAAAAATAAATAAATACAAAAACCCATCTCAGTGGTCGAGTGGTTAGTGGCGTCGTCTCGTACTGTACATTGGGGTGACTAAGTTCGATTCCCAGTAGGGAACGAAATTTCGCGAATCACCTTACACAGTTTTTCTGAGGTTTTCTGTGAAGTTAAGGTAAATACCGGGTGATTAAACTCCTCTGAGCTTCTCCCTTGACCGGTGGAAAAGCCTCATGGCTGATAGCCTTATAAAGATAGAAGTTTTTTAAAGATAGAAATTGTAAATTGTAATAATAATTAACAAAATACAAATATAAAAATCCAGGACTGGAAGGATTAATTTAGATTTATCTTTTGTCTAATGCATCCGAGAAATAGCACTCATTTCTATTTACAGTATGTTAAATATTCATAAACAATTTTGTTAGTCATAAAATTGATAGTTCTATAGAAATAAAAAGTTAAAAAAAAATACCCGGCGCATTCACCAAAAATCTAAAGTCAAAAGACTTCCACGCCGGTAAAAATTCGAAGGAGTTATCGCACCTGGTATTTGCTATAACTACACAGTAGACAGAAAGTGATTCGAAGGGTCACTTTTCACGATTATTTAAGTTTCTGGCAATTTTTTTACAAGGAATCGGGAAATTTGATTTTGATCCTTTATTTAAAAATCTTAATAAATGCGAAAGTAGGTAGTGTTGAAAATTTAATTGAATCGAAACATCTCCACACTATTAATTCCCAAGAGGCACATTATCTTTTACCTCGATGCGTATGCTACAGGATCAATTTTATGACTAACAAAATTGTTTATGAATATTTAACATACTGTAAATAAAAATGGATGCTATTTTTCGGATGCATTGGAAGAAAGATACAAATTAATCCTTCCAGTCCTGGATTTTTATATTTGAAAATATTTTGTTTTTTGTTAATTATTATTACAATTTACAATTTTTATATTTAAAAAAACTACTATCCTTATAAGGCTATCAGCCATGAGGCTTTTCCGCCGGTCAAGGGAGAAGCTCAGAGGAGTTTAATCGCCCGGTATTTACCTTAACTTCGCAGAAAACCTGTGTAAGGTGTACTGGGAATCGAACTCAGGCACCCCAATGCACAGTACGAGACGACGCCTCTAACCACTCCATCACTGAGATGGGTTTTTGATTTTTTTTCCCAACGGTCTTCTTCTTATGGTGCCTATCTGTTCCGGATGTTAGCATCAAAATGTTCTTTGATTGTTCCCCATAATATTTTTCAAGTATTCAAATTTTCGAGATTTTATCGTTAGGAGGAGTTCTCTCTCCTTGCCAATTCTTTCGAGGACATCTTTGTTGGTCGCGTGCTCTGTCCAAGAGATTTTTAAGATGCGTCGGTACAGCCACATTTCGAATGCTTCTAGTTTTTTTGCAGCTCGCTTCTGTTAAGGTCCACGATTCCACCCCATACAGGAGTATGGGTAGGACGTAACACTTTAGTAATCTGATTTTCGTTAACAGGGATAGATCGTGGGTTTTGAATAATTTTGACATTTTGAGAAATGCAGTTCTAGCCTTCTCTATTCGGCATTTAATTTCTAGTGAGTGGTCCCATTTGTTATTGATTGTTGTTCCGAGATATGTGTATGTTTGTACTTTTTCGATAACTTTACCGTTCACTATTAGTTGGCCAGGATGGTTGGCGTTGTTTGATATTACCATGTATTTTATTTTCTTGATATTTAGTGAGAGTCCATATCTCTGACTGGTTTCCGCTATTCTGGTCATCAGCTCCTGGAGATTTTCGAGGTTGTTCGCAAATAGTCCTGTAGCATCAGCGTATCTTAAATTGTTGATGTACTCTCCGTTCATCTTTATACCAGTGTCTATGTCTATTAGTGCTTCTTGAAAAATCTGCTCTGAGTATATGTTGAATAGTATTGATGATAAAACGCATCCCTGTCGGACGCCTTTTTTGATTTTTATGTCTTCTGTGATTTCCCCTTGAATACGTATTGAGGTTGTTTGATTCCAATATAAATTGCCGATGAATCTTCGATCGCTGTTTTCGAGTCCTATGTTTTTTAGTATTTCCATAAGCTTGTCGTGTTGTACGTTGTCAAATGCTTTCTGGTAGTCGATGAAGCATGTGTGGACATCACAATAGAAGTCTCTACATCTTTGGATAAGGACTTGGACGCTGAAAAGGGCTTCTCTTGTACCTAGTGCGTTTCTGAATCCGAACTGTGTACGGCTGATGTGTTCTTCGCATATCTTGACTATTCTGTGGTAAATTATTTTTAAGAACAGTTTTAGGAGGTTTCCCAACGGAAACAATACCAACAATGGAAATAACAGACTTTACAATAATTTTTTCTGTTTATAATTATTATACGTTTTTTTTCATTGTACAGATGTTTCCCTGAGTGGCTTTTCGTCTCACTTTCTTCGCCTTAAGAATCATGGAAGTAGTTCCTTCTTAGGTTATTGGCATTGAAGGATATAGTATGTTTTCCCTATCTAACCTGTTTTATTACTCCATATGTTATTGTGTATAAGGAATTTAATTCTTAGTTTATGTGATCTTTCGCTAAAACTAATAGACGTAATGGACAAGGTTTGCAAATTAACAAAGAGTTCAAATCATACTTTACATCAAGTTTCAATCAATTATTAATTTAATTTATATTTAATGGTGGTGAATAGTGGTAAACATACTTAAGAACTATTTACCAATTAACTGTGAAATTTATATATTTTATAGAATATTTACCACCATCGCCCACATATTTTTTGTATCCCTACCTATCTTTAGCGATGGTTATTTTGAACAAACTGTCAAAAATAGCTTACATTATGCAAATTCGTTAATAATTTATAGAGCATTAGTATAGTAATGGGGGGTTCTACTTGACGTCCTGACACGCTTCCATAAAAACGTATTTGTCATGTCATCATTTAACGTTTTGGAATATGGAAATATATAGCGTTTATATCTTCGAACCGGGGGGTGGGTAATGGCGTATAATAAGTCGTAGTAATGCGAACCGTTGAATGAGATTGTGTTTCAATAGCGCCGCGCCGCGCCTGTGAAACGGCGGAGGGATGAAAAAATTAATTGAAGCTAAATCGACGGTAAATAGACCTCAATGCAAATTTCCCGTTCGTAATGAACCGCTGATTAAGTTCTCGAGCGAACGCGCGGTTCAATCTGCGACGGGGGAAATTGTGAGATAAAACTTGTTTCGTTTTAATTACAGCCAATTTTATTTTCTGGAATATTTGCCGATCGTATAGATTTTCTGCAGCACGCCTTGAAACTTATAACCGTATAGCTTGAGAAATATAATTTTTATATTGGAAAACTTTAATTCAGTTTGTTCATTAACAAATTTAACGAGATTACAGATTTTGTAAAATATCAAGAAAAACTATGGTATCAGAGTATAAGAATATTGGTGTATACGAAAATCTTTCTATATGAGTAATTTAATAATAATAATGATTTATATTGGAAAACTTTCATTCAGTTTGTTCGTTAACAAATTTAACGAGATTATAAATTCTATAAAACATGTTATTTTTTATTGAAAATCACACAATGTAAACTCAAACGTATATAGAATTCCATCGTACTGAATTTGTGAGTTTGTTAGGCTATATCTTTGAGAGTTTTGAAGATATTTTTAAATGGATTGAAAATTGTGATTTCCCATTTAGTTTTATTAAAGAATTTCTTACTGAATACGTATAGCATTTGTTTATATTAATAGAAAATCACAAAACGTAAAGTCGGACGTATATACAATTACATCATAGTGAATTTCTGAGTTTGCTAGGGTATATATTTGAAAGTGTTGAAGATATTTGTATAATAATTGAAAAATATGATTATCCATTTGATTTTATTTAAGAAATTCATACAGAATAACAGCAGCATTTGTTTATTTTTATTTAAAATCACAAAACGTAAAGTCAGACGGTTATACAATTACATCGTAATGAATGAGTTTGCTAAGGTATATTTTTGGAAGTGTTGAAGATATTTGTAGAATAGTTGAAAATTATGGTTACCCATTTAATTTTATTTAAGAAATTCATACTGAATTAGTGTAGCATTTGTTATTTTTTATTGAAAATCACACAATTGGCGTATACGAAAATCTTTCTACATGAGTAATTTAATAATAATAATGAAAATAATTCAAACGAATTTAAATAGATCAAGAACAGCCCATAGTCTATTAGAACAAATAGCTGAGAGGAAAATATTGATATTTTAATCATTTCTGAACCAAATAAAAATTTCAATATTACCATATGGGTGTGCATTGCTAATTGATGTGGTGCTGCCAGATGGCGTTTAGTTTTTCTCCTAGGGGGTTAGTTGTATTATAGTCTTGTTTATATTCTATTTATTTTATTTAATCATATCCCTTTCATAAGGTGTAGGCGTTGTTTATATCATATGAATAAAAGAAAACCACAAGAACGTCTATTTCGGGTGAATACACCGGGATATAATTATTGACGCTTTAGAAGAAGATATATTTATTATAACATACATACATACAAGATATACATAATGTACAAAGGGCCATCGACCGTGGTCTTTCAGGTTATTGAAGCTTTGATAAAATGAAAAGACAGTTTTTGGACCTCCTCTGAAAATGTTTGAATACTTCTGTTATATACAAGCCCTAACATAGGATATACTTTAACGACCAATAATGTATTCAACGGTCAAATGGTTAAAACAAAATAAATCCTTATAGCCCACACGATCTCACTTAGCGGTCAACCGAATACATTGTGGATTCTGCAGATGCGATTTTTTTCCCGGGCCGTCGTCGCCGTATAAAAACTGCCATTACGGAAATGGCAACGCGCAAAAGAAGGACGGCCGTAATGGACAGTAAAAGTAAAATTGTGGAGATTGTATCAGGTCACTCATTTCACTAAGCGGCGCGCTGAGGGAACAACGACTGGACGAAATGGGGGTTATTTATGAAAGGAGTTTGGTGGCGCGGAATGAAGCACTGAATTTTTTTTTAACGGCTATATTAACGTTAAGAATATAAAAGTTTTCAATTGTGTTGAATGAAATGGCTTAGATATAATGGAGAGTCTGTGGGAGAAAATGCAGTTAGCATACATTTATAGCCGATTCTGTAAAAGTCGAGTACGCCCATTAAATGTCGTTTATATATATTATATATATATATATATATATATATATATATTATATATATATATATATATATATTATATATATATATATATATATATATATATATATATATATATATATATATATTTATAACGATTTGTTTAATGCGGATCAATACGCCTAAATTATGACAATAAATAATTAATAAAATTCTTTAATTTATCTATACAGAAAACTATATACACTACAGACATGTTTTGCTTATTATCACATTTGCTGGGGGTTGTAGCGAGTAAACGGTAAGAGCTAGAGAAAAGAGCCTAAGCCTCAATTTGTTGGCACTGAAATACTACCGTGAAGGTGAAATGGATACTTGTTTAACAGTGTTATATATCTATGGCTATTTACAATATAAAATGCTGATGTATATTTCAATTACCACATATTTATCATAAGTGTCGTGTATCTACAGTCGATCCGGCAGCAGTCCTGTAAAGAAAACCAATTTTTGATAAAGCCGAATGTCTTCTCAAAATCGATAAATTCAAGACATTGTAGAATTTTATATTCCTTATATTCCATGGTAACAATACGAAGCTTGTATTTATTGCTTGTATGTGATCGTGAATGCTGTATCTTCTTCTGAAATCTGCCTGTTTCACTGCTTTGTATCTATTTGGTTGGTTTGTGAACGTATTGGTGATAGTCATATGGCCTGGTATAAATATAAAATGCACTGTTGATAGTAAAAACAACAATAAAACTCCTACTGTTATTACAACCTGTCCACATAACGCCCATTTCGCACCAACAACGATATTTTTCAGTCCAGTAAAACCGTTTTTCTCCCGGTGTCATTGCAAATAAATTGTTGTCCCTCCGCGCGAAATACAAAAATTTACACGCGGCGATATTTCCTACGACACCCACACATACACACACACCCCGACCAGGCGATAAATCTTATCCCGTTTCCGATTTATAAATCCAATTCCGGTGCGCGCTATCAGCCTTTGATAAATGTAGAAGCCGCCGCCGTCCCCATAAACAGCGCACGCGATTCGTCAACAGCCATTATAGTTTATTGTTGTTTGAACCGTGAACTGCGTCCGATGCAACTGCAGCACGATCAAAGCCCGGCCGGTAATTGCATTAGCAACAATCAAACATAATTAACCGCCGACATGGGAGGGGCGGTGCGAGTTATTTTTTTTTAAATGTGTGTGAATTATAGCGCGTTAATGCCGGCGGCGGTTGGAAAGTTTCCGAATCTAATTTATACGGTGGAAATTCGTAAGAAATAATCCCGAGCGGGAATTTCCATAATTATATATGATGACACTGGATGAAAAAGTTTCGGGGGGAAAACGTTCTCAATAATAAAAAAAGAAACTATTAAAATGTTGGCGGTTATTAATGAAAATTTCGGGGGAGCGGATTTATGTGACAATTGCAGATGTGCAGCGGGTGTTTTATTTATTGCGTTTCGCAGTTGTATATCATCGGAAACGATATGGAAATTTATTAAAATAAATCATGATAAAATTTGCAATTAAATTATTGTGAAAACTATACTATATGCGTTAACGTAGCACACCGTGAGGGCAATTTAATTAAAAGATAAATTATAAATTATATGCAATACAATTAGGTTTTATTTAATTAATAATATATTAATATGTATAAATATGCAAATTCCTATGATGGTTTAAGCTAAAAATAAACAACATCTAGAGATCCTTTCTAAAACCTCCGCCACTTTATTTGGGAGTTCTTCCTTGTCCTCATCCTTCTACTCCTCATTTAGGCAATATTCAATAGTTATTTCTAGGACCTCATTTATCAAGCCGTTGCTAGAACCTCCTCCTGACGCTCAAGGTCGAGAGGAAGTTCTAGAATAGGCTTGCTCTCTCTATACAGCCTATACCTAATGTATGGAATAAATTCGATAAAACCTATATTTATGATATTTGCAAAATTTTCTCGGACATGTCGATTTTTAATTTTAAATTGACAATTTTTAATGAAATTTAATTAATAATTTTTGAAGCCTCAGCCTTTTTTCCACCCACACCGCTGATATATTCATTTATTCATACATATTTGATCAATCCGCTCTCTGCCCTACCCTTACATCTCATCCACACCAGTAGCACCAGTCGCTCTTCCTTTAACTCCTGGAAATATCAGGAAAAAACTAACTAAAACTTCACTACCCTTCCACGCAACTGCCATCACATGTTCATTTCCTGTAGAGCACCGTTATAGGCGTAGATCTTCCCAGGCCTAGTAGATTTTTCAGAATCTAACTTTGCACACATTCGATTATATCTCACTCGCAATCCCCACGCTTTCTACTCCATACAATAATAATGGCTTTATTAACACATCCCAATTTCTACACAATATTACTAGGTATCCCATTTTCTCATCCCCCACGCTAAAAGCCTATACACTTAAAGCAGTTCACTATCTCAATTATTCTTCCCTTCTATTTCACTATATGTGCTACACTTTCCTTTAAGCTCTATCATTACGATATATTGCACACTGAGATGACTAATGTAATTTCTAAAGATAAATTCATTTTAAAGATTGCAATAGTTTTACTATTGAGTATAATATTAGTTAAAAAAAATTAAATAAAAATTTGGTTTATTCTAAATGCAAGAAAGGATTAAAGGAATGTTAAAATATACAGAAGAATCATAAAAATAAAAAACTAAACCTGAAAATTGTTAGTTTGGAAGTTACGACACTTGTCATCTCATTGTGCGATATGGTGAACAGTTGTTTTCTGAGCCAACAACAAAATATTTTGATAATCGTTTCCTCGTATATTAATTTTGATGTATCAAAAGAATATAAGAGGAAACTCTTATTACAAAATTTGAATATATGATTCAAATGTATCACGGTAACATTGAACATGGTAAAAGTAAGCCCAGAAAACATAAACAAAAATTCACCTTTATGAACTGTATAGTCTACAATAGTCTATGATATATAAAAATGTCGCTATGACTAGAAATGGTGTGTAAACGTGTTAGAATAAAAACTTCTAGTAAAGCACAGACAAAAACCAACACCCACACATCCACAGTATGTCAATATAAATCCTTTACTGCAGCAACCACTGTGTAAATTTCGAGCGCGTTATCTCTTACGCAGCTTGGATTCTCTAAATGCAATAACAACCGGGCTGTGGGGGGATTTATCTCATTCCCGCGAAATTTCCCCCGGAAAACCTTTTCCATCCGGCTATCTAAATTGATACGGCATTTATAAGTGCATTACGGAAACCCCACTTTAATGCGCCCCGCCTGATTTATCGCCGACGACGCCGCCGACTATTATGCAAATATTAAAGAAATTGATCATTAATGTCAATATATTTCGCTGTAAATTATGTCTGGCACGCACCGTGCATGAACTAATGGCGGTCGTGCCACTCGGTGGCCATAAAAATTAAACGAATGGGCATTTAATGCAGGAAAAAAAATATTGAGGAAGTAATAGCTTCGTTTTTCTATGGGGATAGGTATGTGTTAGTAAAATTCGACTCTGTTAATTTTCTTGACTCCTAAATTTGTGAATATCAGTATACGGCTAATTTAAATAGATATTTTTTTTCATAGTTATACGAATTTCCAAATCGTCCTATAATTCAATTGGTATATAAACATATTTCGATGAAAGCCTATATTTGAAATAACTTTTATTCAATATAAACATTTTTTTTTTAAACCACCCCACACTCCCTAAAATTCTATTACTTTGAGTTTTAAAATCACATATCAGAAAAGAGAAACATATTTCTTAAAAAAAAACAAGCTATTGTCCTGTGGTATAATTTTTATTTTCATAATTATACCAATTATATATATATATATATATATATATATATATATATATATATATATATATACATGGGGGTTTGTGTATATAAATGTGCTTTAAACATGAAATTTGGTTTTCTAGAGTTACACTGACATTCCCCTTTCTGCCTTGTACTTATCTTCAATGGTTATAGGACGATTTGGAAATTGACTCGTCATTTTAATACTCAGGGGCTCAATTTCCAAATCCTCTAATAACAATTGGTACAATTATGAAAATAAAAATTATACCAGAGGACAATAGCTTGTTTTATTTAAGAAATATGTTTCTGTTTTCTGATATGTGATTTTAAAACTCAAAGTAATACAATTTTAGGGAGTGTGGGGTGGTTTTTAAAAAAATATGTTTATATTGAATAAAAGTCATTTAAAATATAGCCTTTCCTTGAAATATGTTTATATACCAATTGTTATAGGACGATTTGGAAATTCATTCTTAATTTTAATACTCAGGGGCTCAATTTCCAAATCCTCCAATAACAATTGGTATAATTATGAAAATAAAAATTGTACCACAGGACAATGGCTTGTTTTATTTCAGAAATATGTTTCTGTTTTCTGATATGTCATTTTAAAACTCAAAGTAATAGAATTTTAGGGAGTGTGGGGTGGTTTTTAAAAAAATGTGTTTATATTGAATAAAAGTGATTTAAAATATAGCCTTTCCTTGAAATATGTTTATATACCAATTGTTATAGGACGATTTGGAAATTCATTCTTAATTTTAATACTCAGGGGCTCAATTTCCAAATCCTCCAATAACAATTGGTATAATTATGAAAATAAAAATTGTACCACAGGATAATAGCTTGTTTTTTTTAAGAAATATATTTCTGTTTTCTGATATGTGATTTTAAAACTCAAAGTAATGGAATTTTAGGGAGTGTGGCGTGGTTTTTAAAAAAATATGTTTATATTGAATAAAAGTGATTTCAAATATAGCCTTTTCTTGAAATATGTTTATATTCCAATTGTTATAGGGCGATTTGGAAATTCATTCTTAATTTTACTACTCAGGGGCTCAATTTCCAAATCCTCCAATAACAATTGGTATAATTGTGAAAATAAAAATTATACCACAGGACAATAGCTTGTTTTTTTTAAGAAATATATTTCTGTTTTCTGATATGTGATTTTAAAACTCAAAGTAATAGAATTTTAGGGAGTGTGGGGTGGTTTTTAAAAAAATATGTTTATATTGAATAAAAGTGATTTCAACTATAGCCTTTCCTTGAAATATGTTTATATTCCAATTGTTATAGGACGATTTGGAAATTCATTCGTATTTTAATACTACTCAGGGGCTCAATTTCGAAATCCTCCAATAATAATTGAAATAATTATGTAAAATTATAACACAGGACAATAGCTTGTTTTTTTTTAAGAAATATGTTTATATCCAATAAGTTTTCTGATATGTGATTTTAAAATTCAAAGTAATAGGATTTTAGAGATTGTGCGGTGTTTTTTTTTTGAGAAATATGTTTATATTGAATAAAAGTGATTTTAAATATAGTCTTTCCTCGAAATAAGTATATATTGAATAAAAGTAATTTTAAATATAGCAGTTCCTCGAAAAAACAACATAAGATTTTGATTAGTTCCCCCATCTCAAACTTTATTGTTGATAAGAAGAATAGTAGCAAGATATATTTGTAATTGTAATTTGTACCCTGATTTATATAACAACATTAAATTAACGCATCATGCGGATTTATTTCCTATCTATTGAGTAGGGTCTATTCGAGAAAACCCAATAAGATTTATGAACCTGGTACGTACGTTGGTTATCTCTGAAATAGAAATCCTAGTTATATTAAATCACGTAATGTCCAGCTTCGTAATGTGTTACATATACTTGAATCCTCTAATTGTATTTCAATCTGTATGCTGTTCATCATTGAGAGTAACTGTGTAAATTTCCCAAAGGTTATACAAGGAATATTCATTTGGTGTAAAGTAAAATCTAAACCACTTATTAACCAATTTTCTATAAGGATAGTAACATCTAATAAAAATTCAATATTAATCAAAGACTCTTTGAATCTTTGATTAACATTCAATTTTTATTAGATGTTACTATCCTAATAGAAAACTGATTAATAAATGAATTAGATTTTGAAATTACCAAAAATTAAGATATGTGACAGCGTATAAATATATAATATTTTCCTCACAATTTTAAAGAAAACATATGTTTCTTTCTTTTATTTGTTATGTTGTTATTATATCATCTGTAATTGGTTTCTGTTAAACTGTAGATGTCTATATTAAATAAATAAATAAATAAATAAATTAAATAAAGAAGCAAATAATATTCAACTACAAATTTCTAGAAAATATAGAAAAAAATATTTTTTTGTGTTTTTCATTGATTAATAAATAAATAAATGCACTCGAATTATATGAAAAGGTGTATTTGAATTAGGAAAATAAAAATATATTTTTATAATTAATAAATATTAATATTAATAATATAATTTTTATTTGCATAATTATACCAATTTTAGTTTTTTTGAGAGTAGTTTAATAACTTGGCATGGATTAACGACGATTAATGTAGCACGACACCGAGATTTGAACTCGGGCCTGCTGCGTTTTACCCCTCGTTTATGTATTGCACTAATATATAACAAGATAATTGATCAATTTTATGTTCATCTGTATATTTTCAAAATATTAATCAACATTAAATACCTAATCAACTTTCTCTCAATAAGCGTTCCATATCCTGAAAAATACATATTGCATTTTTTTTACCCGGCGCATCCACCATTTCTTGCGTCGTCTCCAACTTTTAATTTAGCGCAAAACCTAATACCTAATTAACTTTCTCTCAATAAACGTTCGATATCCTGAAAAATACATATTGCATTTTTTTTACCCGGCGCGTCCACCATTTCTTGCATCGTCTCTAACTTTTAATTCGGCGCAAAACCTAATACCTAATTAACTTTCTCTCAATAAACGTTCGATATCCTGAAAAATACATATTGAATTTTTTTATTATCCGGCGCATCCACCATTCCTCGTCGTCGTCTCTAACTTTTAATTTGGCGCAAAACGAAGCGGTCATTTAATTACACCGGATAAAATCCCCGCTTGGGGCGATCCCATGCGATTACCTCTGCACGGAGGATAGAAAACTTGCGCCAGGCAATTTATCAGCCGTCCAGTGTAAAACGGGCGCGTTTTAAATTCGCAACTGATGCACGGGTTTGCGGTCTATTAGGATTTTCGGGAAAATCCCCGCAACGGGTGCCGTTCAGTGGAAAAACCTCAAACGGCTTTCGGGGGGTGAGGTAATTCTATTTAAATCCTGGCAAATGTTTGACTGACTTAAAAGCATGATTACCCCGGAAGTGGAAGTGAAAAAGTCGCTTTCAGTTAGTGTGATTTTTTAGCTTCTAAAGATATTTTAAGGGTATGTTTAGTTTGCTGGAATAAAAGTCTAACAAGCAACAACCTTATGGTATATATATATATATATATAATTTCATTACAGCCTTCTTGTGCAATTATGTGTAACAAACTTATAAAATTATTAAAATTTACTTAACCTTAAACCTATAAACGCTAGGATTCGATGACAAGGCAGCAATTTACTTAAAAGTAGCACAAAAAGCTTATTTTTAAGATATTTACGGTTTTGTGTATGAAATTCTATAAATCAACAATTTTTAAATTTTTTATTCCAGCCGTAGTGTATAATGACAATCACAAATTAAATGTGAATTTTTTTATTATTTTACCAACATTAATAACTTGTAATTTTATACGAATATAAAATTGATTTCAACTTAAAAATAGCATAGATGATTTATTTTGGATGCTATATGTCTGACAAAAAATATACATACAAGTGGCATTATATAATCAGTATCATAGTTGAAATGCTGTCGTTTCTATTAGATTATCCATAGCAGTCAGGATTATCTAGGCCAGGTGAATAAATTGTACATGGGAGGGAGAAAACGAAAACGCAATAAATGCAAACTATCAAGCTCGCCCTGCTGGTCGCTCGCTCCAGTTCGGAATCTGCACGGGGTGATTTGTATCACTGACCCAGATTCGAAGCACACACTTCCGTAATTTAGTGGAGGGTGCCACTCCATGCGAATCGGAGGGATCATTTTCGAGGAATGCATTTGAGCGGTACTAGGACTGTGATAAATATAACTTCTCAATTAACTCTTTTTCAGTATTATATAATACTAGTTTATATAATACATACGTCGTATTGGGTCATTCCTGAATACAATTATATAACCGTATGTGTTTTCATTCGGTCGATATTATGCAATGTACTGCTAATGTATGGAGAGTTCGTTTAAAAGAAGGAAAAAAAACGTAATAATAATGAATTAAAAGCTGTATGGTGGCCGGCTAATAAAAGAATAGCACCAGGGAATCTCCTGCCTGTCGTATGAGGCGACTAATTGGAGCGGCGTTCCGCTGTCCTACCATTCTTGTCCTACATTCAATACAGTATCCTGAACCTTTTCATATCCTCATAAGCCGAGAATTGTGTGCTTTTTCAACTTCTTACTAAATGAATATTAGTTTTGAAATCAACTACGAATGGAGTGTGTTAATTTATTTTACAGTAGAGGAAAAAAACTGGTCTTAAGCCCGTATGACATTATCTAGTTTCCTATATCGTTTTATATATAAGAATTGATATATTAAACTGTATAACTATTTCTAAATGAAAAATTAATATTGTGTATTACGGTGCTGTTATTGTTAAGTGAATTTATTACTATTCCGCCGCTATGTCATTTTCTTCTTCTCATGTGTTTATGACACTATGTAGTTTCTGTCTGCATCGAAAACGATATAAGAAACTAGATAATGTCATACGGGCTTTAGTTTGATGCAATAAATTATATTTTCATCCATCATTCATCTTTTTTTTGTAGATATACAATTAATTTTAATTTCAACTCGGGCCTGCTGCGCTTTCTATGTGTTCCACTAATATATAACAAGATAACTGATAAATTTAATTTTTATCTATATATTTTCAAAATATTAATTTAACATTTATCTAATAACCTGCAATAAATTTTGAAAATTTTACGCAAATCGAAAAAATGCCAAATTTTGACAAAAATCGTTAACCTTCGAAATTTTTGAGCATAATTTTTTGTGTGTGCGATTAATCTGAAATTTTGCATATATGTTATTTTGAATATCGGAGGTGATTTTTACCCAATTCCCTTGAAAACTTCTTGATTTATTGACTAATTAATTCAGCTGAAAACAATATATCACTATTTCTCAGTTAGCTGTAAATTTTTTTTCTTAACAGATAAAACTAATTGCGTTACAGTTTTGAGTTACCTCATTAATCTAGTTTGAAATAATAATGAAAAATAATTAGGTCAATACTGTATATTTTTGTTAGATTTGATGAAAAGCTAAGGTACGATGTTACAGGAAAATTAAATTTCACTCCTTCCTCAGTAGGCCATAAAACTATATCGTAATGAGATACAGATGTGTACCTTACAAATTTAGATAGCCTATTTAATCTGTTTTCAGATGACAATAAAAAATAGTAATGTCACTACAATTAATTTTTGAGATATTGGATGAAAACTAAGACATGACTTTCAATATTTTTCAGTCAAACAAATGTTCACTCTTTTTCAGTTAATTATTAAGTTATTTCTCTATGAGATAAAAATATGTTTTATACAGTTTTGTATAGCCTGATTAATTTATTTTAACATAGCAATTTAAAAGGTAATGTAGTACTATCTTTTTTCAAGATATTGTATGAACACTGCGGACTTGATTTTTGAAGTTTTTCAATCATTACTAAAAAACTAACGTGTTTCTTTCTTCTGAAACTGTCAAAACATATTCAAATATACTTGTATAATATAAATCTAACGTTTGAAGCTGATTCAAAAATTTTGAAAATTTTGAAAATTTCGTCCAAAACCCAAATTTTCAGGATATTTCTAAGAGCTCTAACTCTGATTCCATATGAGATAAAACTAAAATTTAAACTATTTTAGATAACTACATTCATATATTTATTAAAAATAATAATAAGTATCCATGATTTTAATAATTTTTTGGAAATATCGGTTGAACCCAGAACAGTAATTTCTAAAGTTTTTCGGTTATAACTGCAAAAATAAATGCCTGAATCAACTGAAACTCGCTAAAATACGTTTATCTAATTAGATGCAATAAGTTTGCAACATTTTACGGAAATCGAAAAAATGCCAAATTTTGACAAAAATCTTAAGGGGTTAACCTTCGAAATTTTGGAGCCTAATTTTTTTTTGTGTGCGATTAATGTGAAATTTTGCATAGGTATTATAGATGTTATTTTGAACATCGGAGGTGATTTTTACCCAATTCCCTTGAAAACTTCTTGATTTATTGACTAATTAAATCAGCTGAAAACCAAATCTCACTATTTTTCAATTAGCTGTACAATTTGTTTCTCAAAAGATAAAACTAAATGCGTTACAGTTTAGAGTAACCTCATTAATCTAGTTTGAAATAATAATGAAAAATAATTAGGTCAATACTGTATATTTTTGTTAGATTTGATGAAAAGCTAAGGTACGATGTTACAGGAAAAATAAATTTCACTCTTTTCTCAGTACACCATAAAACTATATCGTAATGAGATACAGATGTGTACCTTACAAATTTAGATAGCCTATTTAATCTGTTTTCAGATGACAATAAAAAATAGTAATGTCACTAGTATTAATTTTTAAGATATTGGATGAAAACTAAGACATGATTTTCAATATTTTTCAGTCAAATAAATGTTCACTCTTTTTCAGTTAATTATTAAGTTATTTCTCTATGAGATAAAAATATGTTTTATACAGTTTTGTATAGCCTGATTAATTTATTTTAACATTAGCAATTTAAAAGGAAATGTAGTACTATCTTTTTTCAAGATATTGTATGAACACTGCGGACTTGATTTTTGAAGTTTTTCAGTCATTACTAAAAAACTAACGTATTTTTTTCTTCTGAAACTATCAAAACATATTCAAATATACTTGTATAATATAAATATAAGGTTTGAACCTGATTTAAAAATTTTTAAAATTTTGAAAATTTCGTTCAAAACCCAAATTTTCAGGATATTTATGAGAGCTCTAACTCTGATCCCATATGAGATAAAACTAAAATTTAAACTATTTTATATAACTACATTCATATATTTATTAAAAATAATAAAAAATTTCCATGATTTTAATATATTTTTGGAAATATCGGTTGAACCCAGAACAGTAATTTCTAAAGTTTTTCGGTTATAACTGCAAAAATAAATGCCTGAATCAACTGAAACTCGCTAAAATACGTTTATCTAATTAGATGCAATAAGTTTGCAACATTTTACGGAAATCGAAAAAATGCCAAATTTTGACAAAAATCTTAAGGGGTTAACCTTCGAAATTTTGGAGCCTAATTTTTTTTTGTGTGCGATTAATGTGAAATTTTGCATAGGTATTATAGATGTTATTTTGAACATCGGAGGTGATTTTTACCCAATTCCCTTGAAAACTTCTTGATTTATTGACTAATTAAATCAGCTGAAAAACAAATCTCACTATTTTTCAATTAGCTGTACAATTTGTTTCTCAAAAGATAAAACTAAATGCGTTACAGTTTTGAGTAACCTCATTAATCTAGTTTGAAATAATAATGAAAAATAATTAGGTCAATACTGTATATTTTTGTTAGATTTGATGAAAAGCTAAGGTACGATGTTACAGGAAAATTAAATTTCACTCGTTCCTCAGTATTCCATAAAACTATATCGTAATGAGATACAGATGTATACCTTACAAATTTAAATAGCCTATTTAATCTGTTTTCAGATGACAATAAAAATAGTAATGTCACTAGTATTAATTTTGGAGATATTGGATGAAAACTAAGACAAGATTTTCAATACTTTTCAGTCAAACAAATGTTCACACTTTTTCAGTTAATTATTAAGTTATTTCTCTATGAGATAAAAATATGTTTTATACAGTTTTGTATAGCCTGATTAATTTATTTTAACATAGCAATTTAAAAGGTAATGTAGTACTATCTTTTTTTCAAGATATTGTATGAACACTACGGACTTGATTTTTGAAGTTTTTCAGTCATTACTAAAAAACTAACGTGTTTTTTTCTTCTGAAACTATCAAAACATATTCAAATATACTTGTATAATATAAAAATAAGGTTTGAAGCTGATTAAAAAATTTTGAAAATTTTGAAAATTTCGTCTAAATACCCAAATTTTCAGGATATTTCTGAGAGCTCTAACTCTGATTCCATTTGAGATAAAACTATAATTTAAACTATTTTAGATAACTACATTCATATATTTATTAAAAATAATAAAAATATCCATGATTTTAATATATTTTTGGAAATATCGGTTGAACCCAGAACAGTAATTTCTAAAGTTTTACGGTTACAACTGCAAAAATAAATGCCTGAATCAACTGAAACTCTCTAAAATACGTTTATCTAATTAGATGCAATAAGTTTGCAATATTTGACGGAAATCGAAAAAATGCCAAATTTTGACAAAAATCTTAAGGGGTTAACCTTCGAAATTTTTGAGCCTAATTTTTTTTTGTGTGCGATTAATCTGAAATTTTGCATAAGTATTATATATGTTATTTTGAACATCGGAGTTGATTTTTACCCAATTCCCTTGAAAACTTCTTGATTTATTGACTAATTAATTCAGCTAAAAACAATATATCACTATTTTTCAGTTAGCTGTAAATTTTTTTTCTTAACAGATAAAACTAATTGCGTTACAGTTTTGAGTAACCTCATTAATCTAGTTTGAAATAATAATGAAAAACAATTAGGTCAATACTGTATATTTATGTTAGATTTGATGAAAAGCTAAGGTACGATGTTACAGGAAAATTAAATTTCACTCGTTCCTCAGTATTCCATAAAACTATATCGTAATGAGATACAGATGTATACCTTACAAATTTAAATAGCCTATTTAATCTGTTTTCAGATGACAATAAAAATAGTAATGTCACTAGTATTAATTTTGGAGATATTGGATGAAAACTAAGACAAGATTTTCAATACTTTTCAGTCAAACAAATGTTCACACTTTTTCAGTTAATTATTAAGTTATTTCTCTATGAGATAAAAATATGTTTTATACAGTTTTGTATAGCCTGATTAATTTATTTTAACATAGCAATTTAAAAGGTAATGTAGTACTATCTTTTTTTCAAGATATTGTATGAACACTACGGACTTGATTTTTGAAGTTTTTCAGTCATTACTAAAAAACTAACGTGTTTTTTTCTTCTGAAACTATCAAAACATATTCAAATATACTTGTATAATATAAAAATAAGGTTTGAAGCTGATTAAAAAATTTTGAAAATTTTGAAAATTTCGTCTAAATACCCAAATTTTCAGGATATTTCTGAGAGCTCTAACTCTGATTCCATTTGAGATAAAACTATAATTTAAACTATTTTAGATAACTACATTCATATATTTATTAAAAATAATAAAAATATCCATGATTTTAATATATTTTTGGAAATATCGGTTGAACCCAGAACAGTAATTTCTAAAGTTTTACGGTTACAACTGCAAAAATAAATGCCTGAATCAACTGAAACTCTCTAAAATACGTTTATCTAATTAGATGCAATAAGTTTGCAATATTTGACGGAAATCGAAAAAATGCCAAATTTTGACAAAAATCTTAAGGGGTTAACCTTCGAAATTTTTGAGCCTAATTTTTTTTTGTGTGCGATTAATCTGAAATTTTGCATAAGTATTATATATGTTATTTTGAACATCGGAGTTGATTTTTACCCAATTCCCTTGAAAACTTCTTGATTTATTGACTAATTAATTCAGCTAAAAACAATATATCACTATTTTTCAGTTAGCTGTAAATTTTTTTTCTTAACAGATAAAACTAATTGCGTTACAGTTTTGAGTAACCTCATTAATCTAGTTTGAAATAATAATGAAAAACAATTAGGTCAATACTGTATATTTATGTTAGATTTGATGAAAAGCTAAGGTACGATGTTACAGGAAAATTAAATTTCACTCGTTCCTCAGTAAGCCATAAAACTATATCGTAATGAGATACAGATGTGTACCTTGCAAATTTAGATAGCCTATTTAATCTGTTTTCAGATGACAATAAAAAATAGTAATGTCACTAGTATTAATTTTTGAGATATTGGATGAAAACTAAGACATGATTTTCAATATTTTTCAGTCAAACAAATGTTCACTCTTTGTCAGTTAATTATTAAGTTATTTCTCTATGAGATAAAAATATGTTTTATACAGTTTTGTATAGCCTGATTAATTTATTTTAACATAGCAATTTAAAAGGTAATGTAGTACTATCTTTTTTCAAGATATTGTATGAACACTGCGGACTTGATTTTTGAAGTTTTTCAGTCATTACTAAAAAACTAACGTATTTTTTTCTTCTGAAACTATCAAAACATATTCAAATATACTTGTATAATATAAATCTAACGTTTGAAACTGATTCAAAAATTTTGAAAATTTTGAAAATTTCGTTCAAAACCCAAATTTTCAGGATATTTATGAGAGCTCTAACTCTGATCCCATATGAGATAAAACTAAAATTTAAACTATTTTATATAACTACATCCATATATTTATTAAAAATAATAAAAAATATCCATGATTTTAATTTATTTTTGGAAATATCGGTTGAACCCAGAACAGTAATTTCTGAAGTTTTTCGGTTATAACTGCAAAAATAAATGCCTGAATCAACTGAAACTCTCTAAAACACGTTTATCTAATTAGATGCAATAAGTTTGCAACATTTCACGGAAATCGAAAAAATGCCAAATTTTGACAAAAATCTTAAGGGGTTGTTAACCTTCGAAATTTTTGAGACTAATTTTTTTTTGTGTGCGATTAATCTGAAATTTTGCATAGGTATTATATATGTTATTTTGAACATCGGAGGTGATTGTTACCCAATTCCCTTGAAAACTTCTTGATTTATAGACTAATTAAGTCAGCTGGAAACAATATATCACTATTTTTCAGTTACCTGTAAATATTTTTTCTTAACAGATAAAACTAATTGCGTTACAGTTTTGAGTAACCTAATTAATCTAGTTTGAAATAATAATGAAAAATAATTAGGTCAATACTGTATATTTTTGTTAGATTTGATGAAAAGCTAAGGTACGATGTTACAGGAAAATTAAATTTCACTCCTTCCTCAGTAGGCCATAAAACTATATCGTAATGAGATACAGCTGTGTATCTTACAAATTACAATTAGATAGCCAAATACCTAGTCAACTTTCTCTCAATAAGCGTTCGATATACTGAAAAATATATATTGCATTTTTTTTACCCGGCGCATCCACCATTCCTTGCGTCGTCTAACTTTTAATTTGGCGCAAAACCTAATACCTAATTAACTTTCTCTCGATAAGCATTTAGCATTTAAAAAAATATTATCAATAATTCATGTAAGAAACTGTAGCTCCTGAGTAATAGAGAAAAATATATTTTGCAGACAGTATATAGTACTTGAGTGTTAAATATGACAATAATTATTTCGATACAAACATATTAACTGTATAAACACGCTTCTTGCTGTAACCCAGCTCACCCTCGGATGGTAAATAATGGACACTCGAAACATGAAACGCCATGAGTAATTCAGGCGCGCACGTCAAGATTGTGTTTCTGTATTTCGAGAGCGTGATTTGCAACGGGCGCGTCCATTGAGGACGAGGGCTGGTGTGATATAATTTTCGGGGAAAGAACAATGCGATGTGTCCTTATAAAATATGCTAATGGCGTTGCGGGCCCGCTCTCAGATAAGCGAATTCGGGTGAACTGGTGTGGCGGGCGCATCTGCCAAACCTGTCACGTGGTTTTCGGCCCAAGATCGATTATAGCCCGCCGGGCTAAAAGTATTTCCTTTCAAGTTCGGGAATATCGGGCCCGGAACGCGCGTATGCAACATTAAGGATGTCTATAAAATTGATGATTTATGATGTTTGCTAGTGCGGGCGGTTCTTGTTGAAATTGCTTAAGGGCGCGGAATTAAAAACGAATTCTAGGGTATTTAGTTATTAAATTGGTGGGTTACTAAAAATCTTTTGTATTAAATACATATTTTAAACAAAATTTTAAAAAAATTGTAACTACTATATAAGGAAATCCGATAACAAAACTAACGCCCGGTTTCTCCAACGAATCTTAAAGCTCGTCTTATATAAGCTCGTCTTATATAAGCTCGTCTTATATAAGCTCGTCTTATAAAAGCTCGTCTTATATAAGCTCGTCTTATATAAGCTCGTCTTATATAAATTCGTCTTAAATATAACCACGTCAAATATTTTATTCTGTTGCACCAAACATATGTAGATCTCACCTAGTCTTATAATGTAAAACCGTCTTATCGTTTTAAGATTCGATTTTTGTTTGCTGCTACGCTTTAAGACCGTCTTTTTATTAAGACGGTCTTAAACTACTTACAATTCTTTGGAGAAACCAACCTTTTTTTTCTCTAGTCGTACATAAGAATCGAAAATCACTCTCTCAAGGCAAAAATTATAGCCAGGATTTTGTAAAAGTCGTCAATAAAGACTATGAAAATTTTAATGCATTTGCGCCCATGCATTAAAATTTTCATAGTCTTTATTGACGACTTTTACAAAATCCTGGCTATGATTTTTGCCTTGAGATAGTAATTTTCGATTCTTCTGCACGACTAGAGAAAAAGAAGGTTGGAAAAATGTTGGTATAGTTCTGATATAGTTTCATCCCATTTTCTTTCGGTCTTCCTTTTTTCTTGTTTTTGACTTTTGCTCTCCATATTCTTTAGCTGGTGCTGTTTCTGCCATTCTAATTATGTGTCCCCACCATCGTAATTGTCTTTCCTCTATGTACTTTATTGTCGGTGTTACATTTAGTTCTCTTCTTATATATAATAATAATAATAATTTCTCAAAAATTTCACTCTCCGGTCTCCGTCTATTTTATCTATTCATTAACATTGATATATCTGGTGATTCTTCATTCAGATAGCCGAATATAGCACGAATATATATATATATATATATATATATATATATATATATATATATATATATATATAATAATAATAATAATTATGGTATTTTTTAAATATTTCTCTCACTATATAACTATGTGAGATATGCTTAAAGGTATAATAAAAAAAACCTTTATTTGGCATAATTCTTAAGAAATACAAAAATACAAATATCCCCCAATACACAATGCTCCTAACAGCAAGGCCAAGAAGAAAAAAATACATAAAAATAAAAATAAAAAGTAACAATCAATGTACAATACAGTATTCCATAAATAAAGAAATTGTAGAAGTTGAAATTTGTAAACCGAGTCTTTGTAGAGATCTTCTGAATAACTAAATTTAAAAAATATCAATTTAAATCAAGTAATAATTATTTTGAACATAGTAAATTAAACTAATGCGGAAATCTTACCATGCGACGCCGTGATGACGCATCAAAGCACCGCAGAAACATGTCTCTAGTTGCAAATGCATCACGACATATAGTGTTCGTATGTGACTGGCATGCTAAAACCGCCATCACACAATGCAACGATAACTCCGGAGCGTCCTTTCAACGGCTCAGAATGTTTGAATTATATAACAAACACTTGCTAACTAAGTAAATTGTAACTTAACTGAACGCCTTGCTTGCCTCGTTGGTCATTAATGAATGATAACGTTTACTGTTTAGACCCACACAACAATTAAGAAAGTTTCACTGGTAATATCATGCGAATCTTAGTGTAGTTATTGAATTGAATGCTTATAATATGAATGTAACTATAATATATTGTATGGTCATAAACAAAAAAATCATGCGAATCTTAGTGTAGTTATTGAATTGAATGCTTATAACATGAATGTAACTATAATATATTGTATGGTCATAAACTTTTTTATATTTTTCATTACAAAGATTATATTGTAATCCTCCAGAATTCCAGCTATCGTTTTTCACGTTATTACTCATGTAAGGTATCTGAATACAATCATTTAAAATGTATGTGAAGACAAGGTTTTTATTCAAACACAGAGAGGAATAGGAAAATAATTGTGTAAACACTAACAAGTATTTGTGAGCGATATATATTGAGGATATGAAATATTTATAATATGTAGCCTAATAGCCCTAGGTACGTTATTAAAAATTGCAATTTGTTTTATTGCAAATATTATTCAATAACAGGCTTATATAAAATACTTGCTGTCAACTTTTTTAACAATACTTTTTTTAAACCACTAAAGTAATGTCTTATAAACAAAATGGTAAAATCAAAACATTGGTTTATGGGCACATACATTTGTTAATATCATCAAACATATTTTCGAATACTATTTCGGGCCTTAATTTTTTTTAAATTGTTTTTAAACTTTCACATGTAAGTAAAATATTTGTAAAATCATGTTTTATTATAAAACATGATTTTACAAATGCAATTCATTACAGGCTTCTTAAGTACCACTCCCCATATTGATCGGAATAAAATTTATAAATCAAACCCCCCCCGGTAGCTCTTTATGTGAGCACCGCAGCTATCAAAGCAACCGCAGCTAAATCACACATATCGGTGACGTGCACCAAATTAAACATCGGCGCCGTCTGCATGGTGGATTTCAGCTGCAACCGAGCGGGCGGTTGGTAAAATCGAGCATTAATTTACTGAATGCTTTTAGTATGAATCGTGTAGGATGTCTAACGCTTTTAATAAGGCGAATCTTGATTATTACTTTCCGAATACAGCTACTGCTGTTTAAGGAAGGTATTGTTTTACCGAAAAACGTTTTCTAATCAAGATTGTGAAAATATAGGATAACTTTTCGAGAAAGAAAAACTACACTAAAAGGATGGTATAGTTATATAGTGGAACAATTTAGTAAAAATACATAAATTTCGTTACGTTTTATGCCTAAAATAGTCGAAATAAACACGATTTTTGCGATGTCTGTATGTATGTCTGTCTGTCTGCCTGTGAACAAAATTCTGGGAAAGCGGCACAACAGATTGCGATCAAATTTGGCAAATATCTGCGGACACTATCTGGGACGATTCAGTGAAAATTTGAGCACAATCGGTCTATTAAATTTATCAGCCGTCACAATTGACTATTAGTTCTCTCTTTTTTTTTGGAAAACATAAAAATAAAATTTAAAAATCTATAGAATTTATTGATTATGTAAACTAGATACATATTATCGCCTATAAATTATTGGATGATAAAAACCCCATTTATATTAAATCTATAAAACTATTTCCACTCACACGTTGCACCCGAGAAAAGACACGTTTCACTTCCTCCCCCACATTTTACATTTGAAGTGACAAGGTATCATTTTAAACGTTGAAGCGGCAGAAACGTCTCGGAAATATACGTCCGGATTTTCAAGGGTGAAGCTGCCAAACTCAGGAATTCAATCCGTTTTGATTTGTGCTGGTGCACAAATGCATCTGTCGCTATATGCACCTACCCACTGTTCAATATAGATTTTATATACATATGTGTGTACATAAACAACAAGTGAATCATATTTTTCAACAAACATTTGCACACAATAAATAATGAAAACGATATTCTACAACAGTAATATATTTAGTGGATTGTCGCTCGGATAACAAAATTATTAAAATGGTTTTATTGTTTATTACGAAGCTTCGAATAAATTATTAGCGAACACTGAAAGCCCAGTTTATGTTTTAACCGATCATTCTTTTTTGGCATGAATAAACGAAGCGTGCATTAATGTGGAATAATACAAGCCTACCTTTTGTATTGTTTCATTTTTTATACAGTATTATTTCATGATAAAAACGCGTTAGAATTAAAATCAATTCAATTTCAACAAATAATTCGCAGAACGATTATAAAAAAACGCAATTTATATTTCTATCGTAATTTGTTTACAATAAAATAAAACAAAAACTACCTATCCATAACTGTAGCATAATTAAATATCATAGAATTCTAGTGTGAGGGCGAAAAGAAATAAGTTTGCAGTCCTCTCACAGCGATTGCAATAACAATTAAAAAGTATGGCTGCATTAATATTATACCTTTTATTCAAACTGTGCTTTTGTCCAAATTGTATGTTCTCCACTACGTAGCCGAATAATAAAAATTAGGATTGATTTACTGTCGCTGTTAACCCGTCGAACAAAAAAAGTCAGAAGCCGCGAGGGGTGTGAGCACGGGCGGTGGCGCGACGGAAGCTTTCGAGCGCAAACAAGCTCGCGAAATTTATTACGGAAAGTTGAAATTTGAAATAATGAAAGTTGGGGGGCGCCGCTGCTGGGTTCCGGAATCGATTAAATGGCAACAAAAGCCTGAACTTAGCGCACATTGCTGAATGGTCCATGCACTTCGTATACCAACAAGCTACATATCAAGTAATATTTCCGGCAACATTAATTGATCAACATGAAAACTTATAATTAACAATAATAATAAAAATATGTTGTGATATATTACTTAATCTAAATCATACATTTAGCGTTTTTCTCCCTATATATGCGCTGAGCGTTCAAAACGCGCCCTAAAACAGTCAAATGTATGTTATGAAAAATTTATTTTTATAACAAAATATATATACATAAAATTAATTCAGTTGGTGGGCATTTATAGACAGCTCGAAAGGGAGAGCGAACGCCGAACACGGTTTTGCAATTTATTCTTTATTTCTAAAAAATCTAAATCATACATTTACATAATATGTATATGTAAATGTATGATTTAGATAAAAAAATATTGTTATACATTACTTAATCTAAATCATACATTATGTATATGTAAATGTATGATTTAGAGTAATATATCACAATATTTTTTTTATTATTGTTAAATATAAGTTTTCGATGTTGATCAATTAATGTTGCCGAAAAAAATGCTTGATATGTAGCTTGTTGGTATACGACGACCATAGTATTTCTGCTCAATTATACTTATTATTTTAATAAAGCCATTTTTTATACTAGCTTGATTCTTAGACTTAATCATAACAGAAAATTTATAAAAATATGATGTTGCCAATGCACATTACAGAGAAGAAATAAATTGAGTTTTAAAGAAAAAATATATTTGTGAGTCTTCGAGCTATGTCTGAAGCTAGATACCCCAACAATCTATTTTTTAATTCCCCTAACGGACTCCTATACTGAAAATCCAAAATTACCCCAGTTAATCTCAGATAGTGGGTAGTGAATTTTTCTTTTAATGTTTGTATTAAAAGTATCCAAAACAACATTGAACTAATTAACCAACATCTTATCCCATATAACCCAATAACTAATAAATAATCCATCACTAATGCCAATACACCCCCGGGTGTCTTTTGAAATTTCCCCACTTCAAGCCAAAAATAAAACAATATTCTCACATCTCACATTGTACTTTACTAGAAATGTAGAATTCTTATTCAATTTCGCGTAGACAATTATCAATTTCCATAATGCTAAATTATTGTCGAGCTATAAACAAAGTACATGTTTAAGAAACACATTCTATATGCACGAACTATTAAATTAGAATAATGCAGGTTTGAACACATTGAGAATGTTTATGTTACACACACAAAATGATTGGATGGCAACTTTACGAGCCACGTAATAAAAATCCGCACCAATAATAACATAATGCTGATTATTATAGGTCCCATAAAAGCTTTTTTATATTAGAACCGATATTTACGAGCGTTTTTCTCCCCATATATGCGCTGAGCGTACAAAACGCACCCTAAAACCGTCAAATGTATGTTATGAAAAATTTATTTTTATAACAAACCGCGTATACATAAAATTAATTCAGTTGGTGGGCATTTATAGACAGCTCGAAAGGGAAAGCGAACGCCGAACACGGTTTTGCAATTTCATTCTTAATTTATGCGCCGTAGTACGTGAATCCGCGAGGGATATGCCAGCCCACTGACATACATAGAGGCGTTATAGGGGTTGACGAATCTCACGTGCGTTGATAAACTCACTTCTCCCATCTCATCCCTTTATTCCAACTGTCTGAACTATTCGCAATCAAATTTATGTAAACAGAGCGCGCCGGCACAAAGGAGGAACTGAGCCCATTGTTAATGCATTAGCACGTTTTAATTATGCGGGTATCGGATCCGTCTTGACGAGGCACTTTTTAAAATACACAACACACAGGTAGATTGTGTGTGCACGCCTCTATTAATGTGAAACGTTTTGCCTGGCCCGTGGAGCCGGGGGTTTTTTGAAACGAACCCTGCTCATTACTCTAAAGAGTTCTTTATACGGCATGTACGCGCAATCTTCCTTGGCGACTAATGGCTTCTTTTATGTGTGCGTCTTGCTAAATTGTTTCGTATAAATAATGACGCGAGCTTGAACCGGTTTCCAATAAAGGTAAATTCTGGGGGGGCTAGGGTGTATCTGAATTTCAGCGAGGGTTTTGAATGATTACGGTGCGACCCAATAGGATACAACCCTATAAGTTTCATAGTGATGACAGGGTAATAGTTATTAGTTAATAATTTGATATTTATTGAAGAAAATATGATTGCCGATATGTTTGCTTGTAAACTACGTTAATGTTTACTATTATCTGAAAATTATTATTATTGCTTCGTCACACCAGGTATCATTTTAACTCACACATAGAAATTCTTTAGTAAATTAAATAACATTTACGATTTACTTATACAGTGGGTACAGCAGATATAACTAGCATATTTAACTGGGGAATTGAAAAAGAATAGTATCACCAACAAATTTATAAACGTATATATAGAAGAGCTTTTTCAATTTAAGATTTATAGCGTCCAAATTGCCGTTTTGACGGCCGATACACATTTTGAGACATTCTTTTAAGTTTTTTTTATTATTCTCACTAGCATGTGGGTTGAAATTCCTTCATTTTGAATGGCCTCCTTTAGTTGGTCCAAGGAGCCTCATAAAAGACAAACTCGAGAAGAGGTTCACCAATAGGGTACAAGGTTTCAAGAGATTTATTATCAAACAAATTAAGGACAAAGCAATTAATTTCAATATAATATGCCTACTTTATTGTTGCCGTGAATACATATCAACCATGATTTATTTAATGATAGATTGATTCTTCAGAAACACTATGAGATATAAATGATATCAATTGTTAGTTTGAATTTCGAGAAATGTGTTTTTATTGCAACCATAAAATCATAATTTTATTAACAAAAATTGCGATTTAAAGTTTTAATTTAAAATTTAAGGTTTGTATAGATTTTTAGTTGATGTATTCTGGTATTGCTTGTGCTTTGTTTTTATACTATTTACCTATGTACCTATATATATATATATATATATATATATATATATATATATAGAGGGAGATTGTTGGGAATGCGGCGATTAGGGCTGAAAGAAACCTCTTCTCTTTATATCGATATTTCGCTCTGAATCCAGAGCATCATCAGGATTTACTAAAAAACCAAACTGTATATATATATATATATATATGAATATATCAAAATTATTTGTTTGTGTAAAACTTATAGCAATACATCTTTCAACGTACTATTAATTTTTCAAGTTGACAACACCATACATCTCAATATCTCCCGCACATTACTTCCAGCAAACTGCATACATCCCCGTTACGCGGCCCTCCCCACATTACTCCAACTCTGTTATCTTGTTGAAGCATTACGAAGATGTTCATTTATTCCAAGTCTGACAAGACGAAGTCGCGGCGGCGGCGGCAAAGTTTTCATTTCTGACAACGACGCGAAATTACGCTTAACACAGTCGCAATCCGAGGACGGATTTTTATTTAGTTTTGCTGAGTGAGTCCAGCACCCGGTTTACACGGGAGGGATTGCATACATTTCTTAATATATACAAGACATGATTGCGAAACCGACGACGCCTCGCACGGAAATGGAATTAAGCGCAGACTCCTTTTGGCTGTAAAGATAAAGCTGGCGAACTGCTTTCAATTGCGTTTGCTTGGATGGTTCAATTTGAAAGTAACGGGAAAAGTGCTCATTGCAGAGCTGGGAATGTCCCAATTTTATAATAAAAAAAATTTAATATATGAAATTTTAATTTTAGGCAAATGTTTCTTACATATCTATATAATGGGATGTAGTATCGTCTAAAAATTGTCCCGTACGGATCATACGTTTAGGTCTTTTGCTCTTTATACTATACATACACGATCTACAATCACATACGAATGGAGAAAAATCACCACAATATATATGTGCAAGGCGGCTGCATAGTAGATGTCGTAGGTAATAAACTGAAATCGGCTCTATCTTCGGTAAAATCGTGTATATCCAATAATAGGTTACATATAAATGACACCAACATAGTGCGATTTTCTAAGGCTCGCAGGCGAGGATAGAGACGATGTATTGGATACCACATTTGGTGGAAGCCATTTATGAGCTCCTCCGATATTATCAGAGGCTACGACGGAGCCGAAACTAGCTGTAAAGTGTAAGAGTTCAAACCCTGTTGTGGGCCAAATTTCACGAATCACCCGTCACTATTTTTCATTTGGTGGAACTGAAATTCTCAAATCGAAAATCAAAATTATCTGGCTGTTGAACAAATTGAAAACAGTCTAATAAATTAAACATTAATACTACCTACCATGAATTTCATATGACCCCGATTCAGGTGTCACCACCAACCTGTCAATTGGCCCGTTTGAATCTCTTCGTCCTCAGGGACGGCAGGGCGACAGTTGGACGTGGCGGTCGCTGGGAATACGCGCTGCATAAAAAAAAGCGGCGACGCGCTCCCTTATGAGAAGTCGCGGTTTCATGTTTGTAATATGTTATGAAGGTTGCGAGTGCCATCAGTGGTGAAAGAAATTCTGCTTGGAAAATATGTAAAGTAGAAAATAAAACACGCGCGGAGGATTTATTTAGATTTTATACGAGATACGTGGCGGTTTTGGCAAGTGCACGCGACGGTCTGTTCATTTTTATCAACAGGAAATACGTTCGAGAGGACAAGAAATGTTGTGGTGCTTTATAATTTTGTATTCAGTCTGTATGAAATAAGAATTTATAAAAAGTTTCGGTTTGTCTATTGTACACTAGCTAGATCATAGCCAATAGTTATTTCAAATATAGGATTGTTAAAGGCGTCTACTTTGATCATACATTTCACGGAATAAATAATACGAGTTTTACTTGGTTTCTTTATCACACTTTAGTTACACTCGAAACTAGTTTCATCAAAGGTCTATAGCCACTTGTGAGCTCCGTCTTAGCCGAAATTATTTGTAAAGTATACCTACAGTGTGATAAAAAATGAAGCAAACATCGTTTTATTTATCCTTTAATAATTATTTTGTGTTCATAATCAAACTATAGAATATATATTTCAGAAATTCTCTAAAATGTCTGTCCGTACCCAGCTCAATGGCCTAGTGGTTAAAAGCACCGTTTGTATCATACAGAGAATTTAGTAGCTAGTTCAAACCCCATTGTGTGCCAAATTTTACTAATCACCTGTCACTACTTTTCAGAGGTTTTCTGTGCAGTTAAGGTAAATACCGGGTGATTCCTCTAAGTTACTTCCTCTACCAGCGGAAAAGTCCTTGTAGTGATAGCTATGCAGATAGTCGGACTGATAGCTATAAAGATAGAAGTTTTTTGTATGTCCGCCCATCGTCCGTTTGTTTGCTACAAGTTTCCGAAGAAAAAACTAAAATACTGCGTATTTTCAAACCGAATTATGGATGTAGCTCTTATATGAAGCAAATTTGAACATGGTTTGAATCTAACATGACTGTGATTGACTGCAATTTGTCTGTAAGATGACTGTGATTTGAATATAATATTACTATGATTTGGCTCTAAGGTGACCATGATTTGAATCTAACATGACTGTGATTTGACTGCGGTTTCACTGTTATTTGAATGTAAGGTGATGGTAATTTAACCATAAGATGATATGATTGATATATGATTTCTCTATAAGATGACTATGATTTAGATCTAACATAGCTGTGATTCTACTGCAATTTAACTGTTATTTGACTGTGATTCATAGTCATCTTGTAGTAAAATCATAGTCATCTTGTTGTAAAATCATAGTCACCTTATAGTCCTATCACAGTCATCTTGCAGTCAAATACCAGTCAAATCATGTTAGATTCAAATATTATCATTTTATAACTATTATTTAAATCTAACATGATTTGACTGCGATTTCGCTGTTATTTGACTGTTAGGTGATGGTGATTTACCCATAAGATGACTCTGATTTTATTATAAGATGACTATGATTTAAATCTAACATAACTGTTATTTGACTGTAAGATGTCGGCGATTTGAATATAAAATGACTATACAAGATCACTGTGATTGGGCTATAAGGCGACTATGATTTGACTACAAGATGACTATGATTTCAATCTATCATGACTGCGACTTGACTGACATCAATTTGACTATTATTAGGCTGTAGGATAACTGTGATTTAATTGTAACATGGCTGTTATTTGACTGTAAGGTGATGGCAATTTAACCTTTAACTGTTATTTGCCTGTAGGATGACTGATTTGAATGTAACATGACTGTGATTTGTCTGCAGTTTGATTGTAAGGTGATGGTCATTTGACCATAAGATGACTAGGATTCACTATAATATGACTATGATTTGAATCTAACATGATTTGACTGTTATTTCATTGTAAAATGACTGTGATTTGGATATAAAATGACTATTATTTGAATCTAATATGAGTTGACTTTTATTAGACTGCAAGATGACTGGACTATAAAGTGACTATGATTTTATTACAAGATGTATGAATATGTAAGAATGTAACATAACTGTGTTTTGACTGCGGGTTGACTGTAAGGTGATGGTCATTTAACCATAAGATGAATATGATTTCACTCTAATATGACTATGATTTGAATCTAACATGATTTAGCTGTTATTTCATTGCAAGATGACTGTGACTGGACATAAGGTGACTATGATTTTACTACAAGATGATTATGATTTGAATCTAAAAGGACTGCAATTTAACTGTAATTTGACTGTTATTTGCCTGTAGAATGACTGCGATTTGACTGCAGTTTGACTATAAAGTGGTGCTCATTTGACCATAAGATGACTATGATTTCACTCTAATATGACTATGATTTAAATCTAACATGATTTGACTGTAAGATGACTGTGATTTGGATATAAAATGACTATAATTTGAATCTAACATGAGTTGACTGTTATTTGACTGCAAGATGACAGTGATTGGAATATATAATAATAAAAAAATATAATGAACTATATGGTGGTTATGATTTTACTACAATTACTGTGATTTTAATCTAACATGACTGTAATTTGACTGAAATTTAACTGTTATTTGCATCTAGGATGACTGTGAGTTGAATGTAACATGACTATAATTTGACTGCGGTTTAACAGTAAGGTGATGGCCATTTGAGCATAAAATAAATATAATTTCACTCTAGTATGACTATTATTGAATCTGACATGATTTGACTGCAAGCTGACTGTGATTGGACTATACGGTGACTACAATTTCACTAAAAAAATGACTGATTTGACTCTAATATGACTGTGATTTGATTGCAATTTAGCTGTTATTTGACTATAGGATGACTGTGAATTTAATGTAACATAGATATGATTTGACGGCGATTTGACTGTTATTTGAATGCAAGATGACCGTGATTGGACTATAAGGTGGCCATGATTTTATTATAAGATGACTATGATTTGAATCTAACATGACTGTGATTTGACTGCAAATTGACTGTGTTTTGACTGCAAATTGACTGTAACATAACTGTAAGATTACTGTGATTTTAATGTAACATGTACGTGATTTGACTGCGATTTGACTTTTATTTGACTGCAAGATGACTGTGATTGGACTATAAGGTGGCCATGATTTTACTATAAGATGGCTATGATTTGAATCTAACATGATTTTGATTTGACTGCAAATTGACTGTAGGAGGACTGTGATTTGAATATAACTTGACAGCTATTTGACTGGGGTTTGTCTGTTATTTGACTGGGGTTTATCTGTTATTTGACTGGGGTTTGTCTGTTATTTGTCTGTGGTTTGTCTGTTATTTGACTGTAAGGTGATTGTGATTGGACTATAAGGTTATATATATATATATATATATATATATATATATATATATATATATATATATATATAGGTTATATTATGACTATAAAATGACTATGATTTCAGAGTATTTCAGATGAAATTTTGATTAGGTTTGGATGGAAATCGGTTGGAAGACTGTTCATGTTTACCAACTACGATTTTCCAATTTCAAACAAAATTATTATCACATTGTTTACGATATTTTCTATAACATTCTTTCGAGTATTTGATTTTATATGAAAAAAAGTTTTGCTGACAGATATGACATTTTATTTGTATTAATTTTGCAAAGAAATACACGTGATTTAGTATGTATTTTGATAAAAATATAGAGAATAATTATTAATTAAAAATAATTATGAGAATTTTTCATAATAATTATCTGAAAATTATAAAAATTGATACGTTAAATCATTAAATAATACAATTTTCTCTCTAGAGAGAAAAACATAAAAAGTTTAACATCCACATCTACTCCTATAGAGACTAGATATAAAATTCAGAGAAATATTAGCTACTTATAAAAAGAATTTCATTATCCTCCACCGGTTCTCAAGAGGTACATCTCTCTAACTAGTTCTATATCAAAATAATTACTATAATTAGATTTTATATTAATCCCCAATCTGTTAGTAGTGTTAGTGTGCGAGGGTAGTCTCAGACGTTTTTATTAGATCGTATACTTCTAAGACTACCATAGTATATTTGATTGCTATCGACAAAAAAAATATTCTATAATTTGTTAACACTTAATTTTAAGTCCATTATAGGTTACCATATTTTTTGGGGGAAAATAATAATAATACTCGTACGAGTTGTAGGCGACCACCAGCTTTCATGTACGTATCAAACAAATAAAAACTCAATTTGCTACCGTGCATTTATTATAATTAAAGAATTTGTACAAGTATGCCGAGAATTACATGTTTACGGTTTGAAGAATCTTGTTGACTGTGTTAGACCAACATCACCGATAGTAAATATAGATGGTGTTGCTTAGACTGGCCTGTGAGGGTTGTTTTGTAGCAACACTCTTCGCAGGTAGTCTCTCATATTTAAAAATAGCACAACGTGTGCCATATGGGTTGAATGTCTCCTAAAAAGTGAACAATACTAATAATAATAATAATAAAGTGTCTTTATTTCCTTTGACATTAGAACAATACAACATTGAAAAATAAAACCGCGGTTTTCAGATGATTCTACATCTTATACAAGATGGGCAATCTATGCTTAGCAAAACAATCTTGCTAAAATAAAGGAAATATCGAAGATAATAACAAAATACCTTTTAAAATTCATAAGGTTATAACATAATAAATAGAAGAGAATGGAAAACATTTATATAAGAATAGAAAAAAAATTAAAACCTTTACACTACATCTTGGTAGAAAAGGGCAGCGGATATATATATATATATATATATTATTATTATAGTGAGGTTAGTTTTTCGCCGAAAATTTAATTTAATATCGATATTTCGCTCTTGGTTCAAAACTTCATCAGGATTTTACTACTACCAAGGCAGATGTTACAAGAAAACATGTAACATGTAACATCTGGCTTGGTTGTAGTAGTAAAATCCTAATGAAGCTCTGAACCAAGAGCGAAATATCGATATTAAAAGGAGTTTCTTTAGCCCTCACGCCGCAATCAGAACAGCTTTTCCTCCTATATATATATATATATATATATATATATATAAAATAACATTTAATACGAAAATAGTAACATACAACAATGTATAACGCCGGTTTATGCTTTAAAAAGTCATAAAATTCCATACAGTTGATTTGAAAGTTATATTTGACGAAAATACATGCTTTATGTGCTTACTTTTTACGGGAAATAATTAAATAAAGGACGTGTGGTCACTATAATATAGGGCCTATAAAACTATCAAGTATATAATGTATAAGAAATTCCAAAATGATGAAGTTAGTTAGTTAATGGATAGCATTTAATATTCGACTCACATCCACTTCAATTGTAAATTCCACATTGTCCCATCAATTTTATATCGGATTACACGTCATCATCGCGGCCCACTACACACAGCATTTATTTTCAGTAGTTCACTGATCACACTCTGATCACGCCGTGTATCGTTTGATAGAACACGTTCCGCTTGTGCCGGGGATATATCACATAAATAGGTTACTCGGCAGGAGTTTCAAGTGCGCGGAGAAATTTATTCGGATTTCCGCATAAGTACCGTTTTCAAATAAAAAATAAATTCAAACAGGGCCCGGGTGCAATCATAAAATGCACCGCACCGCGAACACACATATGAAGTGAAATATATCGTAACGAAAATAAGTCTGTTTTATATCGAATGATGCAATAAAATACGATTTTAATATCCCATTTCCTGTAGTAATATGAATTTTTATGCTTCTCCGGATCTCATCGGGTAATAGAGCGACATTGCGATTATAAGGGAAAGATATTAAGTTTACATTATGCGGTTTAATTAATCAGTTTTATGACTGTTAAATAATTTTGCTGATATGCATCAGATATTATAAATAGTAGTAGTTACCTATGTCTCTACTTGAACTACTACTTAAACTTACACACGTCGGTTTCCTGCAATTTTCAATTATTCAATCAATTTGATTTATTAAATATGCAAGGCAAGTCATTTAGCAGAGCTATACAACATAGTGCTCTCAACAATGCTAACATCACAAGACTGCAAAAATAGCGTAAGCATAACACTATACAAATGTGAAGAAGAAACGATACAAAAAAATACAAATACAAATACATCTCATTGCTGGATATATTAATGAAAGCATTCACAAACATATAGCGGACATTATATTCGAGAAGCTGTTTTACAACAAAATAGGGAAGATTCGAAAAAATAAATAATAAAAATATTCGAGAAGAAAGCAGGGCTTTCGAAAAAAACATGTAGATGGTGTCTGTGGACCATCTACATGGTACGACAAATCTCGGCGAAAGCTCTGAGGTGCGATTTTTGACCGATCGCTATACCTAGCGTATGCGAATATATTTCATAGTACTGAACTAATACATTTAACTCAAAAATTAATGTCAAAACATAACTACTGTCTAGCTTCCAGTTCTTTCAAAGATAAGCTGCACCTATCACGAAGTGAAGGATCACAAATCGACACCATTCGCAATAATAGCGATCGGTATATTCATTGCGATCGCTCAAAAAACCACCCCTTGGAATGTAATAAACCCTCCCATCTCTGTTTCGTGGATCTGGAGAAGGCGTTTGATAGAGTACGGTTTTAAGACGTACTAATAACACTCATGGGCCCTTCTTGCACTACACCGTCGATATGTAGCCCCATAAATACACCACAATATTGAATTTTTTAACTGAAAACTGTGCGAAAATTATTCTGATAGACACCATTCTGTAATCATAAAATACCTGACAATGTATGTAAGTACTAACAACATTATAATTTCCCATTAACATCTCACATTACTTTACTGTCGTACACTGTAATGTTTTAATAACGTGCCGTCGGTATCATTAAAAGCGATAAAATGTAAACACGTCTGATGGCGGGTAAAGTCGTTAATACCCCACCGCAGCACCCCCCCCCCCTGTAGTTTAAATTACGCGCGTCCTTTGTATATGGGTGTCCGGATATTGCCTGAATAAATTTCAACACGAAGAAGAAAGAAGGGCGTGTGTACAATTCAAACCGGCCCTGTTTATGTGCGTTGGATGTGCAGATATTCTGGACAAGACAAGTGCGATATTACACCCATGTCACGTCAACCAAGCGACTAATGTAACTTATGTCGCGACATTTGCATCTGTGTGTAGTGCGCTTGTCACGGGGCTGATATGTAAATTTTAAAAAACACACTAGGATTTCACGTGCGCCCTAATTTATCGCCAGCTGGTGGGTGTTATTTATCCGGATGGCCTAATTAATTACAACTTTTTCCCTAGTCATCAAACTTTATCGGGCGTGTAAACTTTATCGAAACAATTTTCTTCCAACAGTCTTACAAGAACCGTAATTAACCCGTCAAGCCAAAATACAAGTGAACACAAAGTACAATTTATTATAAAAATATTGTTTTTTATAATTTAAAATTTCTAAGTAACCCTTTGTCCCCAGCAGCTGTCTTGATTGTTACAAATGAAAGAAACCCTTTGTGTTTCTCAATCACTTCCGCCGCGCCGGCTAATTGCTTGACTGGCTGTACGATTACCAAGGCAAAAAGAGAAGGGTGTATTTGCATAAATATACATAAACATAACTCGCCGCTGTTTTATATAGTGCGTGCCGCGTATAGATAAGGGCGGTGTGTTTAGTATGTATCACACAGGGGTGGTAACTAATAATAAACATTACTGTACGTGTGTATTAAGCATCGCGTTCCTGCATAAATTATCAATTAGTTAATTTTCAAAAGGTATGACCACAATTTTATACGACCCTATAGTTGTCTATTCATGCTACTCGTTGATTGGCATGAATTTCAACAATTCAATATATATTATCAATATATTTCAATCGGCAGTGGTATATTAATATGTAAAATCTATAGGTTTATAATATAATACAATCGTTTTTCATACCGTAAACCAGATTATATAAGGCTGTTATTAGATGAATTATAACCTACACAGCAGAGTCGAGCTGCGAAACTAACATCACGAAACAAAATCAACGGACGATAGAAATCCGTGTCCTACGAAGGATAGTTGGAGTTACATTAACTCCTTTCTGCATAATTTTTGTAAATTTTGTGAAAAAATTAATTTTATCGTAATAATTATGGCTTAAATAATTTTGAAAGACAGTAATTATTTTTGAACATTTATTTGGATTGGCCACATATTGATGGTGTAGTGCAAGAAGGGAAAATTTGCTTTTTTAAATAAAAGAATCAAACTGACTTAATAAACAAAACTAACAGATCTAATCTACAAGGGCCAATCGGCAGCTCTGTCTCAATTCTTCATTTCATAATAGTTAAAAGTTTACTATTAGTATTAAGTCCTTTAAATCAGTTTGATCCTTTTGTTAAAAAAGCAGATTAGCCCTTCTTGCGCTACATCGTCGATATGGCACGCAATGCAGTTATAGCATATTATTGAATTATTCTGTATGACAGTTTAAGAAACAATTTCTGTCTTTACCACTAATTTTCTTTTTTTCTTCTTAATTGCGTTCACAAAAAGTTTCATATAAAATTTCAAAGGTGAAAGTTAGCAAACAACTCTCCTCAGTGCACTTACAATCATTTTGAATATGATCAAGTTAGGAAGAGAATTTCATTGAGTGTTCATGGTGCAAGGGTAGTTTTCAAGAATAATGTCCAAGGATGCTAGATTATAGAGGATAACTCATCAAACTTCAAACTTCGTCCAACTCTCCTTCAATGGGTTGTGTTCTGATGTGATTGAAGAGTATAATAAATTTAGACTCCAGCTCTCCGTCCCTAATCCCTGTAGTTTTCGCGTAGCAGCGGTGAGAAAATATGATGAAACTTCAAAGTTTTTCCCCACTCTCAACTCTGTTGCGTCTCTATTTCAAATGCTAGAGAGATGGTTTTTATGTGAAAATGTAGAGTATTTCTAGCCCTACAGATTGACGATATATGATGTTCTCTAGCTCTTACAGTTTTCTCGTTGTAGCTGTGAGAAAATGTGAATATGATGAAATTTCATGTTATTCAGTTTCAACTGAGTATTTCTAGCCCTACAGATCAGCTGTTCTCATTTCTCAGTTTCTGATTGCCTAATGCAATAACGTTGACGGAAAATTGGAGAAAAGAATATGGTACTGTTTTCCGTTATTGTGAGGCCATTCTTCATCACGGCCTATCCAAGCCTGTTCTATGATTAAGTGAAGGTTGAATTCTAACGCAGGAATGCAGGCGGCCGTACCAAATTCGGCATGAAAAGGCTCTGAGGTGTTGTGTTCTTGAAGAAAAAGTTAATTTTAGTCTATATGAATGCTTACAAATATCTGTAATACATTTTCTAAATAATATGCCTACTATCTAACAGCGGGCACATATACCATGCAAAAATATGTTTTGTGCCATATATGGCAAAACATGTGGAAAAGGATTAAGACACCGAATAAGAAGCAGATACATCTGAGAGCAATGCTGTATACAAGACGTAGTAAAATGCTCAAAGGGACGGACAGAAGAATGGTGCGAACACGTAAACCGTATGGACGAAAACCGCCTAGCTAAAATATTTAAAGACAGCATCCCGATAGCAAAGAGACCCCATGGCAGACAGATGCGTACAAAACTGGATGTAGCCATCGACGGAATGAGACTGACCTACAAAGAGGATTGTAGATCCTAGTTAAAGAAGTTTGCCACACTATGAATTACAAGTGAAAACATTATCCAATAAATTTCATAATGAACATGGGGAGATAATTACATTGGTATGAATGATAATTTGTTTATGTGTTTGGGATATTAAACAAATTTGCTGAATAACTAACACTGTTTCAATTGATTTGATGAATTTTAATTGATTTCAAAAATTGCTAGGGTTATTTATAACTATTCTGTGATTAGCCTTATAATAAGGTGTAAGGATTTTTAACGGTACAGTAAAGTAATTTGTTAAATAACTTACGAGGTTATTAAAAGATCTATATTATGACCTTTTAATAACCTCGTAAGTTATTCAACAAATTACTTTACTGTACCGTTAAAAATCCTTATACATTATTATGAGGTAAAATTGTTACATTTCCAAAATATCAACGATTATTTATAATTATTTAAACATTTATCCATATAATATCGATGTATTCAATATAAAGCAGAAAACATTAATAAAATTAATAGTTAGCGAGTTGTAATACATATTATATATTATTTGTTATATTTTTTAATTAATTTATTTTTTAATATTTATATTTATACCTATATATATATATATTTATACATTTTGCATATTACTGTTGTTGTCCTGTAATTGGTTTTTTCTTTCCGTAGGACAATAAAGCCTATTATTATTATTATTATTATTATAATGAGGTAAAATATGTTTATTTTCTTGCATTATTAATGAAACAGTATTCCTTCAAAGTTGTAGTTTTATAAATCGCCTCTGATGTTGAAAATTAACTATTTCCACGATCGTTCCACCAGAGCTACTCTAGCCGCATCCCGAGCGCAAAGAAAACTCTCGTGTTTTCCTTTGACAATCACACAAAGCAATGTCCGCAGCTACTATTTTTGCTTTCAATTGCGGTCCTGCGGAGATGCTTCAGGGCAAACATCAAAAAGTTTCTCGTGTCACGGACGCGTAAACATTATTAGCATTGATTGGACTCTCAGCACAACAAAGGACCGAACAAAAAAATCGCGGGGTGTATCAATCTTGTGATTTATGCAAAAAAAGAAGTATTGTCGGAAAATGTATATAAATGAAGGAGTGTCACGAGACGGATGATGCTGTTTTTCGCAGGAAAGCGGCTGGCTGTTATGTAACTTGAATATTGTTATCTGATTATCTGTCGCTGGGATGATTTATTTGTATTTAAAGGAGGGAGTGTTATTTTGAGGCTTTAACACATAAGTAGTCGTTGTTATACCAACAATAAATAAATTATCTAGGGTATGTAGTTACTTTAGATTCGCTGTATTGGAAACACTGAAAAATTAAAGAAAATGTGTCTATAAACAGCTCAATGGAAAATAGCCTTTTGAACTTTATATTATTTCAGCATAAATCCATATCAAAATAAGAGTATTGTCGCATTAAAAGAAAAAAATAAAACTAAAGAAAATGTGTCTATAAACAGCTCAATGGAAAATAGCCTTTTGAACTTATATTTATTTCAGCATAAATCCACATCAAAATAAGAGTATTGTCGCATTAAACCTAAATTAAATGTGAAACTAGATTTATTTTTGGGTTCATTTAATCTTATTTTAGTCATGTAAGGTATCTTGTATGTATATGTGTTGTATTTTTTTAAGGATCAGACCCATATTTATGTTTATGCTATCAATGAATAGTCAATAGGGTACTAATTAAAAATTCGAAAGCGATTTGTGGATATCTCCTTCCGTTTTCACGTCACAACCCTTCAAAGTTCGTGAAAATTGCTTGAAATTATTATGTCAAAAACGCTCTTTTCGAGCTGTATCGCATTAAGTGTTTGTCGTAGCGACTTCTAGGGTGTGTTTTTGTATTCAGGGGATGGCTTTCCATACGAGAACAGTATTATCCCTAATTTACCTCTATTACTTTTAACGAAAATCGCGAGAAATCTAGAAATGATCATAGGGGTAGAGAACATTTTTTTTAATACAAATAAAAACAATTAAAATTAGTTTTATGCTACCAACTCCTTAGTGTACTAATTGAAAATTTAAGTTTAATTACCTATTTCATCACAATAAACAATATAAACGAAAATATCCCTCATCTAAAATTAATTCCTTATAGCATTACATCAGCATTTCCATCTTAAATCGATACATAATTTGTATAAATATGATTATCAATTCGTACCGTGAAAATGTTTGGCGATGGCGTTACGGTTTGAAGGTAGTGATTTTCAATTTCATTTCCGTTCGAATAGAACTTATCCTTTTTCCGTAGTTCCCTGCAGAAGAATGTTCAATAAGTTCTGCAGTTTCTATGGACGGCGCCGGAATGCAATTGAATGTAAATTTTGTATATATTCAGATAAGAATTTTTCCGCGTGCTTTATATTTATGAAAGATTCGATCAATCAATTTCAGCTGCCGGTTCATACGCTTTACTTAATATTTAAAGGGATTTACACAGTGTTGCATAAAACAGTGACGGCTTTTACGAGCGGACTGTTTATTGCTAGGGGCATTTGTTTATTTTTCTGCTGTGCTCGTATTGAATGGAAAATAAAATGCGTTTAATTCTTCAAAAACAAATTGTATGCAGAGCTGCATTACCACGGGCCCACTCTTATACCAGAAATTGTTTCATTTCATACATATTCATCAAGTAAACAATACAATATCTTAGTAAATATATTAATTGATTTCTTGAACAACTTTTAATTCAAGAAATTTTCTTGTCTAAAATGAGCTTTAGGTTCGAGTTCAAAATATCCGTTTTCAGGCCAGTACCCCACAAACGTCCAGTAAAAATTGTTTTAAATTACCAATTCAAAAACGCCCCTTTCGAGGTGTATCTATCGACGTGTTTATTTATTTATTTATTTATTTATTTTCTCAACAGACATTAATCTAGTTACAGAGAAAAGGAAACAGAGAATTCTTAAATAATAATACATATAAAGAAAATCTAAAATTTAAAGATTGCTACATTAATAAAATAATAATTGATAGTGTGCGAACAAGAGTGTGAACATATAACATCAAAGTATATACAATAGGAATAAAAGCTATAGTAGACTGAGTTTGACGTTTTTTAAAAAGTTATTTTTGTTACAAAACAGATCAACTCCATATTGTGTTGCTTATTTATAAATGTGTTGTCTAAAAATCACATAGACAGAAGAAAAAAAACAGAAAAATATAAAGAAATAAACACATGTTTCCCAGAAAATGAAATGAAAACATCATGTGACCAGGACACAAGAAATTATTGTATAAACAAATATCAAAATATATGAATTTATATTACTCGTTTTATAAATTATATATTCACACAAACCCAGCTCAGTAGCCGAGTGGTTAGAGGCGTCGTCCGTCTCGTATTGAGCATTGGGGAGCCTGAGTTCGATCCCCAGCGGGGAGCGAGTTTTCGCGAATTACTTTTCACAGTTTTTCAGAGGTTTTCTGCGAAGTTAAGGTAAATACCGGGCGATTAAAGTCCTCTGAGCTTTTCCCTTGACTGGCGGAAAAGCCTCACGGCTGATAGCTAAAAGTTTTTTTTTATTCACATAAAAACCCTGACGCTCAAAAAACCCTGACGAAAATTAAATTCATCTAAATGGTTTCGTTGAATTTTTCAACGTTTGTTTTAGAGTTGGTTTCACCCTACATCTAATTTTTCTCTCTCTCTCTTATTATCCCCATTTTCCAACATCCACGCTGACTGTGGGTGCTTAATAAATTATAAGCATTAGTTCACCTGAATTTAATATAAACGATTACTATTGTAGCCGCGCCGGCAAATATCATATAATTTATGATATTTGCCGGCAACCGGCGGATTCGCGTTTTGTGAAACCCTCTGCGCGGAAATTATTTATGTAATCCATTTTAATTATATACGCGAATCCAATAAAATACGTTTGCTCTTCCTTTGTAATAACTTCGGGATTCGGAAATAATTACATTTTCGGTGCACATTTAGACGGTTGCCAGTAATGAAAGGATTAGACATATATAATTATATCAACAGTGAATTGAATTTGCAATGGAATTTCAGTAAATGTAGCAGCTTTAATATCTGCAAGACGCACATGTTGCATTTAAATTCTGTTTGTAGAAGCAATATAAGACGATTCAAGCACTAAATTTTTTGGAGCTGTTGCAAAATACAGCTGTAATTATAAGCGGTGTGAAATTAAACAATTGTGATAATTGCGTGGACTTTTTCTCGGTGCATTGTTACTAAACGTGTACAAAAAAGAAAACAAATTTATACAATTGCTTTCTTGTGTAACCATAAAATAAGAAAAAAATAAATTTAAGTTAAGTTTGTTAGCTGTTATTGAATAATATTTGCAACAAAACAAATTGCAATTTTTATTAAAGTTTCGCACACGATTTTTTTTTTGGGACTTTCTAAATATTGTTTACAATTTAACAACAATCATCAGACATAGTCCTTACTTTTCCGATAATTACGGCATCCCCGTGGGTTCGCGCAGCAAGGTAATTTTTCTCGGTGTATTGTTACTAAACGGACTATGCAAAAAATTGTTTTTTTTATAATTGTTTACTCATGTCTTGCTAACAATAACATAAGAAAAAAAAAACGAATTTAAGTTAATTTTGATAGCTGTTATTGCAATAAAACTAATTGCAATTTTTATTAATTTTCCGCGCAAGACTTTCAAAATATTGTTTAGAATTTAACAAAACAACCACCAGACATATTTTCGTATACCCCGCCAGGCCTTAGCCTTTTTTTGTTAAATATTTTTGAAAATAAACATGTAAGTAAAATATTTGTGAAATCATTTTTTATTTATAACAAATGTATGTGCCCATACACTTATGTTTTTTATTTAACCATTATGTTTATAAAACATCACTTTAGTGGTTTCAAAGATATACAGTTAAAAAAGTTGACAGCAAGTATTTTTTACAAGCCTGTTATTGAATGATATTAGTAATAAAACAAAAAGCAATTTTTTATGAAGTTCCGCACATCATTTTTTTAGACTTTCAAAATGTTGTTTAGAATTTAACAACAACCATCAGACATATTTTCGAATACACTGCCAGGCCTTAGTCTTTTTTTTAAATATTTTTGAAAATAAACATGTAAGTAAAATATTTGTAAAATCATTTTTTATTTATAACAAATGTATGTGCCCATACACTAATGTTTTTATTAAACCATTATGTTTATAAAACATCACTTTAGTGGTTTCAAAAATATACAGTTAAAAAGTTGACAGCAAATATTTTTTACAAGCCTGTTATTGAATGATATTAGTAATAAAACAAAAAGCAATTTTTTATGAAGTTCCGCGCATCATTTTTTTTAGACTTTCAAAATATTGTTTAGAATTTAACAACAACCATCAGACATATTTTCGAATACACTGCCAGGCCTTAGTTTTTTTTTTAAATATTTTTGAAAATAAACATGTAAAATATTTGTAAAATCATTTTTTATTTATAAAAAATGTATGTGGCCACACACCATTTTTTTTATTTAACCATTTTGATTATAAGACATAACTTTAGTGGTTTCAAAAACCTACAGTCAAAAAATCTAACAGCTAGTATTTTTTATAAGCCTGTCAATAATATTAGCAATAAAACAAAAAGAAATGGTGGATGCGCCGGGTATTTTCCGATAATTTCGCGTGAATTCGCGCGACGGGGTCTTTTTTCTGGGTTGTTTTATTGCAAATATTATTTAATAACAGCTAAAAAAATGAACTTAAATTTGTTTAGTAACAATTCTAAACGGAGTGTGTAAAAAAATATTATTTTTTACAATTGTTTAGTTATGTCTTGGTAACTATAAAATAAGAAAAAACAAATTAATTTTGTTAGCTGTTATTGAATAATATTTACAATAAAACAAATTGTAATTTTTAATAAATTACCGCTCATGATTTTTTTGGAAACTTTCAAAATATTGTGTAGTATTTAACTGTTATTGAATAATATTTGCAATAAAACAAATTGCAATTTTTATTAATTTTCCGCGCAAGACTTTCAAAATATTGTTTAGAATTTAACAAAACAACTACCAGACATATTTTCGTATACCCCTCCAGGCCTTAGTTTTTTTTTTAAATATTTTTGAAAATAAACATTTAAGTAAAATATTTGTAAAATCAGTTTTTATTTATAACAAATGTATGTGCTCATACACTAATGTTTTTATTTATCCATTGTGTTTATAAGACATCACTTTAGTCGTTTCAAAAATATACAGTTTAAAAAGTTGACAGCAAGTATTTTTTACAAGCCTGTTATTGAATGATATTAGTAATAAAACAAAAAGCAATTTTTTATGAATTACCGCGCATCATTTTTTTAGACTTTCAAAATATTCTTTAGAATTTAACAACAACCATCAGACATATTTTCGTATTCCCGCCAGGCCTTAGTTTTTTTTTTAAATATTTTTGAAAATAAACATTTAAGTAAAATATTTGTAAAATCATTTTTTATTTATAACAAATGTATGTGCCTATACACTAATGTTTTTATGAAACCATTATGTTTATAAAAGATCACTTTAGTGGTTTCAAAAATATACAGTTAAAAAAGTTGACAGCAAATATTTTTTACAAGCCTGTTATTGAATGATATTAGTAATAAAACAAAAAGCAATTTTTTATGAAGTTCCGCGCATCATTTTTTTTCATCAGACATATTTTCGAATACACTGCCAGGCCTTAGTTTTTTTTTTTTAATATTTTTGAAAATAAACATGTAAGTAAAATATTTCTAAAATCATTTTTTATTTATAAAAAATGTATGTGGCCACACACCATATTTTTTAATTTAACCATTTTGTTTATATGACATCACTTTAGTGGTTTCAAAAACGTAGAGTCAAAAAATCTAATAGCTAGTATTTTTTATAAGCCTGTCAATAATATTAGCAATAAAACAAAAAGAAATGGTGGATGCGCCGGGTATTTTCCGATAATTTCGCATGAATTCGCGCGGCGGGTTTTTTTTTCTGGGTTGTTTTATTGCAAATATCATTTAATAACAGCTAAAAATATGAACTTAAATTTGTTTAGTAACAATGCTAAACGGAGTGTGTAAAAAAATATTATTTTTTACAATTGTTTAGTTATGTCTTGGTAACTAGAAAATAAGAAAAAAACAAATTTAAGTTAATTTTGTTAGCTGTTATTGAATAATATTTACAATAAAACAAATTGTAATTTTTAATAAATTATCGCTCATGATTTTTTTGAAAAATTTCCAAATATTGTGTAGTATTTAACCACAAATGTATTAACGCTGTAATCATATCCCGTTGTTGTATTGGCTAAATATATTACAGCTTGTTGGGAATTTATTATTATTATTTGATATAATTTTATAATTATTTCGGCGCTTCTTCCCTTCTTTAAACTACCGATACAATTAAAACATGCTATAAATATTTAAGTAATGATTATGCAGATTTCATCATACTTAATGCCTGATTATTACTTATACTAATGATTTTCATTTAATCAAAGTTAATGAAAGTCCCATACGTGCTTACCAAGTTCAGAGTTTACCTAGATTTTCACCGGAGCTGCAGCGTATTAATTAGTGAATTAATTCCAATCTTACTAAATGCGAACCGTTCCTCAACTCACACAAGTTTCAGAGGGAGAGGGGAAAAAAAGACACTCCACTTTTACTTTCGAAGAAAGTTGTGATGCATCAGGCGCGCTCCGGAGGCTATAAAAGTTGCCCGTACTTAGGAATAAATTTGCAGTAAAAAAGGGGGCCACTACTTACACAGTGTCATGTATGGAAATTCGACTTCGTCGGTCCGTGCGGGATTGTTTGATTTGCGAATATTTTACCATAAAAAAATGTTGTGCAGGGGTACATACTGAAACGCCATTTTATACTCTTTATTATAAATTTAGTCCAGAATGAATCATTTAACGAGAGTTTTGCAGGAGAAGAGAGGATGTGTATAAAAGAGACATGGTCAAATTAGAATGGTTGTTGGTTAATAACGATTCGTTAGATTTGACATATATATATATATATATATATATATATATATAATAATTTCTCATTCAGATAGCCGACAATGGCAAGAAGTACTTCACTATATATATATATATATATATATATATATATATATATATATATATATATTTATTGGGCTATCGACCCCCTAGGGGGTATTTCTGCCTGTTTTGTGTTTACATGTGTACATTGCTTAGTAGTAAAAAATATAAAAATATAAAAGTATAAAAATAAGTTGACTTGAAAAAAAAATTTAATTATGTATATGGTTTTGTATAATAATACCGGAGTAATAAGCAATCTGTAAAAATAGAACAAAATAATAATATAAATGTATATAATTTTTGTTTTCATATTATCATTTGATGGTGATTGACTACACAAAAGTAGTTGATATTGTAGATGTGTATTGACTGTAGTATTATTTGAAAATATGTGCCACTCGAAAAGTTCGGAACTTCCAAAACTTTAATATTAATGTCACCTATGGGTGGTTTGTCCCGACTTGACTTAACTATTAAATATCTGTTTTTGTACGGTACCTCTTTTCTCCGTAATGATTGTTTATTGCGCGAAAAATATATAAACACACTGCCATAAATTCCGATCATACGGACGTCTCCGTGCGTCTTCGCGCGCGCTCCAACAGGGGCTATGAAATATTACTACTCGTGATATGTGGTGCGATCCATTTGTGTCCGCTACGTTGTAAATCCTGAAGATATTAACCCGACCAGCAGGGGGATCGATATTACAAATTATGCAATTACTGTAGCGGTAGGAAATTTTATTCAGAAGTATTAGATAATAATTATATCTACTTAACACGCAAACCGCAGTTCTATGAATTTTTCCACTGCGGTATGTTGCAGGGAATTATTTTATAGTTTCTTGTATATGTGGTTTAAAAGTTGATATTTTATAAGTGGAAAATGTAGGGTTGTTCTGATATTGCTAATTACACTAGTAACAAAAGTATTTGCTTTTTGAAAGTTTTCTACTGTTTGTTATATTGCTATATTGTTGTTGTTCGATTCTGATGAAAAAAAGTAGAAGAAATACTGTAAGCATGACAATACAAAATACAAAAAAAATAAACCTGTTTTAGCTTGTTAATCAATCTGCATTTAATTTAAATTATTCTCCCAAATAAAGGTTGTTGAGAGATACAGAATACGTACATTTTTTGATACTAGGTGCTGTATTTAACGGCAAATAAAACAAGAAACAATAAGCCCGTACCAGTCTAGAGTGATAAACGAAAGGCGCTCAAGAGTCACTCGCCCTATTTACAAATAATTAGATACATTTTTAGAAAATCTGACTATTACCGAATATAAGTTTTTCAATTATTAGCAAGAAAACTATAGATGTTCCCATTTTATTTGCTTACATTTTTGAATACCCAATAAATAGCTAACTCATTAGCATTATGAACAATAATAAAATTGCCATCCATGAAATATTTTTATTAATCGCACAAATAAATATTGCAAATGAAATTGGTAAAAAAAAACTATGGATAGAAATCAATCGTGTTTATTTTAGCTTTAAAAGCCTGTGCAAATATGACTATGTCAAATAAAACAGCATCGATCTGATTTTTCATCCGGCCCGTCGGCGGTACTGCCAGATTTGTCTGCGTGTGCAAATTGAAATCCTTTGTGGCTGACACTGTCGAAATAGAAAAAAGTTTTTTTCCCACCCACGTCGCTCGCTGCATGTGTAAAATTGAAGCTCCCCATATTGCGAATTGAAATGTGCACATGGGTGAACGCGGATTGGATTAAAAGGATTCGAGAATAGGAACCGACAATTACAATAACTTGAGTTGTATACATGACTTATTTTAAGTAGATTCAGTTTTTAGTAAAAAAAAATAAGTAATGGGAATGCACTTATATTAATGTAGCTAACTCTTTAGCAATGTTTTAAACTACAATAATTTTAGCAGATATGATAATGAGGAGATAAGGAGATTAAAATAATTAGAACTCACAAGAGATTGATGCCGATATTTATATTCCTTAATTCTTCATTCGTCAACTCACAAGAGAATGATGACGAATAAAAAATTAAGGAATATAAATATAATGTATCCAGTTCAGTGGCCGAGTTGTTAGATGCTTGAGTTCTAAACCCATCGGAGCGAATTTCCGCGAATCACCTTTCAAAATGAATCTGAAGAAAACTAAATTTATGGTTGTAAATAAAACCAATATTAATAATATATCAGCAATACTAGTAAACACCACCACAATCAAAAGAGTTAAAAGCTACCAATACTTAGGAACACGTATTGAAGACAATAACGACCAAAACACAGAAGTGAACAAACGTATAGAAATAGCAAGAGCAATTTTCGTCAAAATGAAAAATCTTTTCTCAAATAGAAATCTCAATCTAGCCTTGAGATTCCGAATAATTCGCTATTACATTTTTTCAACACTACTATATGGGATGGAAGCATGGACATTAATGAAAAATAACATTAAAAAAACAGTCATTTGAGATCGCCGCATGCTCAAGTTATCCTGGACGGACCTAGTAAACAACGAAGAAGTCATGCGAAGAATGTATAAAGAAAAGGAACTGATCCTTACGATCAAAACACGAAAGCTAGAGTACTTGGGACACATCACCCGGGGAGAGAGATACTGTATTCTCCAACTGATCATGCAAGGAATAATACAAGGAAGAAGAAGCATTGGGCGTCGCAGAACCTCATGGTTAAAGAACCTTAGAGAATGGTACGGACAAGCATCGGTCGGACTATTTAGACCTGCAGCGTCAAAGATTAGAATCGCCATGATGATTGCCAACCTCCGATAGGAGACGGCACCACAAGAAGAAGATCTTTCACAGTTTTTCTGTAAAGTTAAGGTAAATACCGGGTGATTAAACTCCTCCGAGCTTTTCCCTTGACCGGCTGAAATAGCCCTATAAAGATAGACATTAATTTTTTAATATAATTCCGCATATGGCAATCTAATCATGGAAGACGCGGAAAATAAAATATCAGTATAGTTCCAGATGCGGATTTTTTCTCCTAAACAATTTACAAATGCCATCGAAACAATTCCACCGCCATGAATTAAACAGCCAATTTGCATAATGTCACCAGCATCGCTGTCCCTTTTTAAATGTCACGACTATATAATAACGAGCCACCCCCACGGCGCATTGTGTTGCAGCCGGAGGCCGTTCCAACACTTTCCTCGCGGAAGTTCGTGCCCACATACACGTCGTATGTGACGGAATTACCATGGACTGAATACTTTATTTTCCCGCTTACCCAACCTTTTCACCTACTCAGTTAGAGCTATACTGCTTTATTCATGTTTGGAAGAAGTATGCTAACAGATTCACCAAATTTAGTTAAGTAGTTCATAGCTGAAGAAACTTTCAAAGATTGTTCTTCAACATTCAATTTTTTTCTCCACAATCGATTTGAAATTTTACGTACATTATTATTTTTGACCAAGACGCGCAGTCTTAATGGATTTGAAAAAAAATGCTTAATATTTATAACAATATGATAAAGTAAAATGGAAAGTCTGTATATTAACGTAATTGTTTTTCTATTTTTTCTTTTTAATTTTAAACTTTTACGCTCATATCAGGATAATCCGATTTTAGAGTCGATAAAAAAATAATGCAACATATTTTGTTTAATTTTTTTACTGATCTTATATGCCCGCATAGTTTTTTCATTGGATATAGATGTTTTATATTGTTTAAACTATTCCAAGAAGAGTGTTATCCTATGGAAAAACTATGCCAACAAAGGTGGGGTGGGCGGGCGGCCCCTATCAACCAAACTATGCCCGTCTACTATTTCAAACGACTTGAACTATGCACTACACTATTATCCGTTATTTTCTATGATTAAATTAATGTCATTTATTAATTTAAGACTAATTAAAAAAATATATATGAAAAATAATGTAATGCATAGTTCAAGCCATTTGAAATAGTGAACGGGCATAGTTCAGTGTATTAGATGGCAGAAGAATATTGAAAAATTTTGATTCTAAGAATTTTTTGTTCGCAATTCACAATAATTCAGAACAATAATAATAATAGTGAGACGCCCAAGTTTTTCGGTCGTGCGAGGTAGAATTGTGCGCATGAGGAGCGTCAAATAGAACAAAAGACAATAAACACGTAGCAGCACACAGCTATAAACGAAAACAGCTAACATATTTTGTGGTCATATACTGAATCAGTTGTAATGCCAAAAAATATGTAGTTACAAATTAATTACCTTACAAATACACAAAATTTTATTCGTAATTTTTTTTAAAATTATCTACTTTGAGTTACTCTTGTAATCGGCAGACGATTTATCTTACCATCACAGATACTAAAAAAAAATATTTTAAAAACATATTTTAAATCACTATTTTTCTTATCAATAATATTGATAATTCGGTGTTTTCATTACTTTACATTGAAAGTCACTTTATCCATTTTCGTTTATAATAGGGGTACCCTCTAATGAACATATCGCTATTATTGTTAAAAAATATTTTAAAAACATATTTTGTATGTAGCAAGCATAACAAATTTTCAAAACAACCTCTTACGCCCCTGATTGATTACCATGTCATCCATTAATACCTTTTTGTAGCCCGCAATGATTTAAACATTAACCATCCCCAGACAGTTTTGTCAATAACTAGGTGCGGTTAACTCCGTGGCGATAACTTCCTGTTTACTTTCGTCCAGGGGTGGCGCGCATTATTCGCATACAAATGAACGCTTGTCGGGCCCCCCCTGCAGGCACACGCACCGGTCCATTTATTATAGTTTCATTTGAACACCGACCTTTTCGGCACACCGTATTAATCACACGGGTAGGGGATGATTTTGATTCGGCGACTGCGAGGTGCTGGCTCGTAAAATTACCGTGACCCAGTTCATAAAACTTGAGGATCAATGAGCGCGGATTGCAAATCCTGGATAATTGATGGCGGGGGTGAGCCAAGGAGTTAAAGAACGGGTCCGAGCGGGAGTTAGGGGTTGCAATTAATTATTTGCACCAAGAAACACTCGAAAATTGAGGCGACACGGCACGGTTTATTACCTATTGAAACTAATCGCAGTGTTTGCGACGTGAAAAGTTAAAAATTAAGAACAGTATCCCTGTAGGGAGATATGTGTCTACGTGATGTTTCAAGGCAAGGCTATGTATTGTCACTATTTTTCAACACGTACTCCGAATACATTTTCCAAAAAGCACTGCATTCCCAAAACAATAGAATTAGAGTCAAACATTAGGTAACTGCGATTTTCAGACGATTCACTCATACCCACCAGAAATACGAAAAACAATTATAAAAGCCAAAGAAACATTTATGAAAAACCAATGTGAGGAGATAGAATCGCTTCAGCTGAGGTATGATTCATTTAACTTACATAAAATGATCAAAGAATTCACTGGCATGGGAAAGAAGAAACAGACTCGTATAATATAACAACGGTAATATTATAGTGGACATAGAGAAAAAGATCAAAAGATGGGAGGAATACATACTATTTGAAGACACCAGAAATGAAATAGAGATAAAATAAACGTCATAGACATAGCAAAAGCAATTTTCGTCAAAATGAAAAATCTTTTCTCAAATATAAATCTCAATCTAGCCTTGAGAGTCCGAATAATTCGCTTTTACATTTTTTCAACACTACTATATGGTATGGAAGCATGGACATTAAAGAAAAATAACATAAAAAACTAGATTTGAAATGTGGATCTATCGCAGCATAGTCAAGATATCCTGAACGGACCTAGTAAACAACGAAGAATTCACGCGAAGAATGCATAAAGAAAAGGAACTGATCCTTACGATCAAAACACGAAAGCTAGAGTACTTGGGACATATCACCCGGAGAGAGAGATACTCTATTCACCAAATGATCATGCAAGGACAAATACAAGGAAGAAGAAGCATGGGGCGTCGCAGAACCTCATGGTTAAAGAACCTTAGAAAATAGTACGGACAAACATCGGTCGGACTATTTAGAGCTGCAGCTTTAAAGATTAGAATCGCCATGATGATTGCCAACCTCCGATAGGAGACGGCACCACAAGAAGAAGAAGTCATACCTTTAGGTAGTCCCCAAGGAGTACAATGCCTAATAAACGCAATAGCTAGAGAAGAGGTTGAAAATAAACACCAACAAGACTAAGACAATGGTTGTTACAGCATATGTTCCTCAATGTCAGGATATTATGTAATTCGCGGGCAATCCATTAACTGATGGTAGAGGTGAGGTATTTTATTCGTCTTCGTTTGGTAACTGGAGGACTTTTAAGTTGACCGATGAGAACGTGCTTAAAAATAAAAAATAATCACATTGCCATGATAGAAATCTGACACTGACGTACATACATTTTAATGTGGACGGCAATGAAGACACGATTGGGGGCCAGGATGACTCCTGACAACATAGTGGGCCTAATGGTCGAGAGCCCGGGCTCATGGTCAGACATCGTGAGAGAATCAGGGAAGAGAGGGAACGACAAGGGTAGCAGCGCCACGGCGGTGCGGACTAGTCATGAGGCTTGAAGTAATGTGCGAGCATTCCCGGGCCTGTGGTGTGGACAACCACCTCTGTCCACACGCACTACCCGGACGCAATACCAGTTCGGAGTCCCGGGTGTCTTACGAAGATTCCCTACCTCAAGCAAAAAAGACGATATGACGTGATATCGTCTTTTTTGCTTTAGCATATATAGCAGGGGAGGCCAAAGCGTCGACCGCGGTCGACCAGTCGCCCACATAACTATTCCTAGACGCCCGCCAGTCTGATAAGTACAAATATTGTTTTAATAATTAACAAATTAGTGTGTGAGAAGAAATAATTATTTTCTCTTATTAAAACAACTTGATATTGAATATAAAGTAGAATTATATGTGTTTATTTTAAATTTAAACTTACGTTTGTCTTTAAATCACTATTTTTCTTATCAATAATATTGATAATTCGGTGTTTTCACTACTTTACATTGAAATCCACTTTATACATGTTCGTTTATAATAGGGGTACCCTCTAATGAACATATCGTTATGATTGTTGCTAGAGTTGTTTATAGGAATATCAGATGATATTGCTTCGACATTTTGAGCCAATATTTTTTTCTATGTGATTGATCTGAAATTTTGCATAGGTATTATATATGATATTTTGAACATCGGAGCTGACTTTTAACAAATTCCTTTAAAAACTTCTTGACTTATTGACTAATTAAATCAGCTGAAATAAAAACTTCATAATTTTTCAATTAGCTGTAGAATTTGTTTCTCAATAGATAAACGTATATGCGTTACAGTTTTGAGTAACCTAATTAATCTAATTTGAAATAATAAGGAAAAATAACTAGGTCAATACAGTATATTTTTGTTAGATTTGATGAAAACCGAAGGTATGATTTACAGGAAAATTAAATTATTTTACTCTTTTCTCAGTAGACCATACAACTATATCGTAATGAGATACAGCTGTGTATCTTACAAATTCAGATAACCTATTTAATCTGTTTTCAGATTACAATAAAAGAACGTTAATGTTATTGGTATTAAGTTTTGAGATAATGGATGAAAACTGAAACCATGATTTTGAATATTTTTCAGTCAAACAAATGTTAACTCCTTTTCACTAAGTTATAAAGTTAGTTCCTTATGAGATAAAACTATGTTTTATACATTTTTTTAATAGCCCTATTAAGCTACTTAAACATGCTAATAGAAAAAAATAATATCAGCAATATATTTTTTTTTCAGATATTGGTTAGAAACTACTTTTTGAAGTTTTTCAGTCATTACAAAAAACAAACTGATTTTGTTTCTCTAAATCTATCAAAATACATTCATATGTACTTATATAATATAAATATAGAGTTTGAATCAAAATACATTCATATATACTTATATAATATAAATATAGAGTTTGAAGCCGATGTTTGAAAATTTAGAAAATTTCGTCCTAAACGCAAATTTTCAGGAAATTTCAGAGAGCTCTTACTTAGTCTTCATATGAAATAAAACTAAAATTGAAACTGCAATTCATAGCTCGATTAATATATTTATTAAAAATAATAAAATTTTCACTGTCTTTAATGTATTTTTCGAAATATCGGATGAAAAGCTGGGCCATATTTTCGTAACTTTTTCAGTTATAACTGAAAAAGTAAGCGCCTGAATTCACTAAAACTCTCCGAAATACGTTTATATTATCAGTTGTAATGTAGTTGCAAAATTTGAAACAAATCGAAAAAATGTCAAATTTTGATAAAAATCGAAAATTTTGAGCCTAAATTTTTTTTGTACGCGATTGATCTGAAATTTTGCATAGTTATTATATATATTATTTTGAACATCGGAGGTGATTTTCAGTCAATTCCTTTTACAACTTCTTGAGTTATTGACTAATTTAATCAGCTGTATACAATATTTCACTATTTTTGAGATTGCTGTAAATTTTTTTTCTTGTGAGATAAAACTATATGCATTACTTTTTTGAATAGCCTCATTAATCTAGTTTGAAATCAAAATGAAAAATAATTATACCAATACTGTATATTTTTGACATATTGGATGTAAACCGAGGTTATAATTTTACACTAAAATGATATTTCACTCTTTTTCGGTAGGCCATAAAACTATATCCTAATGAGATAAAACTATGCATTACACAGATTTAGATCGGACATTTAATCTGTTTTCAGATTACAATAAAAAATATTCATGTCATTGGTATCAAGTTTTGAGATAATGGATGTAAACTAAAACCATGATTTTGAATATTTTTCTGTCAACTCCTTTTTAGTAAGTTATAAAGTTAGTTCCTTATGAGATAAATCTATGTTTTATATATTTTTTAATAGCCCCATTAAGCTACTTAAACATACTAATAGAAAAAAATAATATCAGTAATATATTTTTTTCAGATATTTTAAAAGTTTTTCAGTCATTTAAAAAAAATGTGTACGCACAAATTACTTTTTTTTAAACTGATTTTATCTATGAACTTAATCTCATTAGTATGGTTTTAATATTTTTTTGAAATAATAATGCAAAATTTATTAAAATTAAAGCAAATGACAGTTTTCAAGCCAATTTAAAGGCATAGTTCAAATCATAGGACTTGTGTAAATATGAACAACAACACCAATAAATTATGATTATGATTATTATAATAAATATATATATATATATATATATATATATATATATATATATATTTATTATAATAATCATAATCATAATATATATAGATACCATAGATACCAACTAACCTGACTATACCCGTCCACTATTTCAAACGACTTGAACTATGCATTACCTTATTTTTCACATATATTTTTTTAATTAGTCTTATTAATAAATGACATTAATTTAATCAAAGAAAATAACGGATAATAGTGTAGTGCATAGTTCAAGTCGTTTGAAATAGTGGACGGGTATTGTCAGGTTGGTAGGGGCCACCCGCCCACCCCACCTTTGTCCGCATAGTTTTTCCATAGGATAACACTCTTTTTGGAATAGTTTCAACAATATAAAACATCTGTATCCAATGAAGAAACTATGCGAGCGAAGGTGGGGTGGGCGGGTGGTCCCTACCAACCAAACTATGCCCGTCCACTATTTCAAATGACTTGAACTCTGCACTAAACTGTTATCCATTATTTTATATTCTATTCAATTAATTCCATTTGTTAATGTACGCCTAATTCATAAAAAGAAGTGAGAAATAATGTAGTGCATAGTTCAAGTCGTTTGAAATAGTGGACGGGTATTGTCAGGTTGGTAGGGGCCACCCGCCCACCCCACCTTTGTTCGCATAGTTTTTCCATAGGATAACACTCTTTTTGGAATAGTTTCAACAATATAAAACATCTGTATCCAATGAAGAAACTATGCGAGCGAAGGTGGGGTGGGCGGGTGGTCCCTACCAACCAAACTATGCCCGTCCACTATTTCAAATGACTTGAACTCTGCACTAAACTGTTATCCATTATTTTATATTCTATTCAATTAATTCCATTTGTTAATGTACGCCTAATTCATAAAAAGAAGTGAGAAATAATGTAGTGCATAGTTCAAGTCGTTTGAAATAGTGGACGGGTATTGTCAGGTTGGTAGGGGCCACCCGCCCACCCCACCTTTGTTCGCATAGTTTTTCCATAGGATAACACTCTTTTTGGAATAGTTTCAACAATATAAAACATCTGTATCCAATGAAGAAACTATGCGAGCGAAGGTGGGGTGGGCGGGTGGTCCCTTCCAACCAAACTATGCCCGTCCACTATTTCAAATGACTTGAACTCTGCACTAAACTGTTATCCATTATTTTATATTCTATTCAATTAATTCCATCTGTTAATGTACGCCTAATTCATAAAAAAGAAGTGACAAATAATGTAGTGCATAGTTCAAGTCGTTTGAAATAGTGGACGGGTATTGTCAGGTTGGTAGGGGCCACCCGCCCACCCCACCTTTGTTTGCATAGTTTTTCCATAGGATAACACTCTTTTTGGAATAGTTTAAAAAATATAAAACATCTGTATCCAATGAAAAAACTATGCGAGCGAAGGGGTGGGCGGGTGTTCCCTACCAACCAAACTATGTCCGTCCACTATTTCAAATGACTTGAACTCTGCACTAAACTGTTATCCATTATTTTATATTCTATTCAATTAATTCCATCTGTTAATGTACGCCTAATTCATAAAAAAGAAGTGAGAAATAATGTAGTGCATAGTTCAAGTCGTTTGAAATAGTGGACGGGTATTGTCAGGTTGGTAGGGACCACCCGCCCACCCCACCTTTGTTCGCATATTTTTTCCATAGGATAACACTCTTTTTGGAATAGTTTCAACAATATAAAACATCTGTATCCAATGAAGAAACTATGCGAGCGAAGGTGGGGTGGGCGAGTGGTCCCTACCAACCAAACTATGCCCGTCCACTATTTCAAATGACTTGAACTCTGCACTAAACTGTTATCCATTATTTTATATTCTATTCAATTAATTCCATTTGTTAATGTACGCCTAATTCATAAAAAGAAGTGAGAAATAATGTAGTGCATAGTTCAAGTCGTTTGAAATAGTGGACAAGCATAGTCAAGTTAACGACTTGAACTATGCACTATATTTTTCTCACACAAATTTACTTAGTGACCCCTGTGTAGCCATCTCGCTCTCTTTATCATCAACCACCATCAGCATGACATCGTATCAACAAATTACTACAAATCGTTTTTATTTTCTACGATAACATTTAACATAACACACACGACAATGGTAGTTAGTAGAAACACGGATAAAATGATATAACTCCTCAATTGTAAATATTCCATTTGTAAATTATAAGTCTCCATATGTTAAACAACAATCCTCTCCATCCTCATAAATCATAAACTCATTCTGTGAAACACCGATAGCAAAAACACAAATCAACTCGTGACAAGTTACTTTTTTATTGGTGCTTTATTGACCCATCGGGCTTTTCGCTTCCTCGCTATTCAGATCGCGTATAAAGCGCGCCAGCCAGGAATTAAACCTTAAAACGGCGCGCACCGGTTTGCACACGAAATTGCATCCCATTCCCGTTTTCATTGGCCGCGTAAAAAAGTTTGATGATGCTATTATCTGCCCCAGTTTTTGACTTCGCCCGGTGTTTGTGCGTTTGGCGGGCGTATCGATTTCGACTTTCGGGGCGCAAATAAATTCGGACAGAGCAAACAAAAGTTTTCTTTTATCGGGAACGGTGATGGGATTGAGATATTTTATACCGGCGGAATTGTATTAGCAAGAATGGGTTTATTTGTTTTGTTTTTATTTTATTTAGGGCGTGTCAGCATATTAATATTAAGTTTATTGCCCCCGAGAGATTATGTATTTATTGGGTAACATACTGCTGCGTGCGAATAGGCTTGTGAGTAATCCGGAAGATAATCCTTTCTCAAATACTACTTAACTATTTTTGACTATACCCTTCCCCTCAAAAACATGAGTAGTCCCATTACCATAACAAATTTTCAAAGCAACCTTATATACCCCTGATTGATTACCATTTCATCCATCAATACCTTTTTGTAGCCCGAAATTATTTAAATTTTCTCCAAATGAGCGTTTCAGAAACGTGCATTTCACGATGTACCTCAAAAACCAAAAAAAAAGATATGAACTTCTAGATTTCGGCATTCGATTTTGACGACTGGTAGCTATATCAGCTATCACTTAACTATTCCTGGCTGTACCCTCCCCTAAAAAACATGATTAATCTTTGAGATGAACATGTTCTCTGTTTGACACTGTTAGGGCGCGTTTATTACAAACTTGGGACATTTTTCTCTTACGATTGTCCATGGATTCGCATACCATCTAATAGATTTAAGCAAAAAAAGAGGGGTCAAATGCACGTTTTTGTTTCTCAAACCCGAAATCGTGACAATTTAGCGCGCCTACCTTTCAAATTTTCTCCAAATGAATGTACATTTCACTATGTACCTCTAAAACTAAAAACTATACCAACTTCTAGTTTTCGGCATTCGATTTTGTCGCCTGTTAGCTATATCAGTGACCTCCGTAGCTACTTATTTTAGGATCAATCGCCCGTCATTTTGCTTAAACCTTGCAAAATCTAATGGGTATCAGGTATAACAAAATTTCAGAATTAAAGTTTCACCTACAAACTTTCTTTAAAATTTTCATATAAATAGACAAACAGACAGATAGACAGATAGACAGATAGACAGATAGACAGATAGACAGATAGACAGATAGACAGATAGACAGATAGACAGATAGACAGATAGACAGATAGACAGATAGACAGATAGACAGATAGACAGATAGACAGATAGACAGATAGACAGATAGACAGATAGACAGATAGACAGATAGACAGATAGACAGATAGACAGATAGACAGATAGACAGATAGACAGATAGACAGATAGACAGATAGACAGATAGACAGATAGACAGATAGACAGATAGACAGATAGACAGATAGACAGATAGACAGATAGACAGATAGACGCACATACATAGCGACATTATCCAAAAATAGTCTATTTCGACTATATTAGTCATGAAACGTCAAGATAAGTTAAAATTAGTAATTTAAAATTTTTAGCGAAAACAATACCTTCTGTTCTGCTGTATTTAGAATGAAGTAAAAATTCTAATGACCATCTGAATTTATTACCTTTCTGTTCCCCAGAATCATCTGACCAACCACACATTAGATTCTTCGCAAATAGAGTTATGAGTGAAATACAATGTGCCTCTCTATAAGTTTGTGTGGCGATAATTAATTTTAAAGTTTCTCCCTTTGCCGTATATATTCTTACTTTGTTCTTAACTCGCTGAACCGGATTAAACCGTAACATATCCATTAGTAGATTTCTGACGTTTCTCCGCCAGGCTTTTAAATAATGTAACTGATGTAAGTGCTTTTTCAAGTTTATCTTAGATGTAGCATAAACGAAACAAATGGAATACTGTATGTTATACTTAAATATATTTTATTCTTTTATTCATAGTTGTACAGATTCCATCATATATTAATAGGCTTGAGGATCTCAAAATACTTATCAGATTTTGTTAAGAAATATTCCAATAATAATTTCATGATTTTTTATACCAAGAATTTCTTTGTTTAAACCAACAAAGTGTTGATAGTGTCTTGATGTGTATCCTCCTGTTACAGAGCTAATACAGGAAGATACACATATAGTGATAGTTGAATGACGAAAATAAGTTCATTTTCGTATTTCGTACCCCTGGAGAGGTGCCCGATGGTGGATCTAACAACCCCACATGCGGCAATTATAGTATATGTATTAAATACTGTCGATCATGATATGATAATGATTAAAACAGAACTGAAAAAAGTTTGATATAAAGCGAAGGGCCAAAATGGACACCATTCCCAATAATAGCGAATGTCTCTTGATCGCTATATTCATAACGATTGCTCAGAAATTCACCCCTGATGGCGAATAGAAAGATTGCTCCCAGATTTGTTCGGAATCCACGATAAACTGTAGGTCCACCTGTAGTGCCAGTTTCCAGCATTATAGGCAGACAGATCCATTGATACGAGTGGTGTGAAAAAGGTCAGAAACCTACTCCAAGTATAGCATAAAAATCAAACAAGCTTACGCACTCACCACGGAATATAAAGACGAGATGGTAGAAACTTTCTACAAAGACATCTCACAGGCGATGAACGAATCACCTACCCACTTTACATTAGTAGGTGACCATTTTATTGCTAAGATGGGTAAAATACTGGGGTTCAAAATGGGGTGGTGCATGCGAACCACACGACAATCGCACAGAGATTGTCGCATAGCCTCTCCCACCCAATTCCGACTCTCACCTCCACGAAGCCTCTTCTAAAGAGGCGGGTAAACCCTGGAAACCTGAGCAACCTCGCCAGAGATGCGGTAACCAATCCGTATGGAAGGTGAGGTCAGGGCAAACGAGAGCGGGAGAAACGACCTCCCGATCATTAGGGAGCTGGGGACTAGAAATTCCACCCCGCACAACAAAACTTTCTATAAAATCGGCAAAAGAAGCCACGGAATACATTGGAAACAAATAGCTACAATTACAGAAATGGAAATGAAAACGAATAGAGTTTAGCCACCTGGAATGTATGAAATCTACACGAAGTAGTCGCCCCCGAACAAGTAAAGCAGGGTGCTAGGTCCTACAAGCGTATACTAGTAGCGCTGCTAAATGTGAGATGGGAACAACAAGACACTAACACGAGAGAAACAAAGTAAGCCTACCCCCCTGATTTTTACGTGACTTTTTTTGTATAATTACACAAATATGATATTATTATAGAACAAGTGCTACGTTACCGACGGGGCCAACGGCTTAACGCAGATGTAACAACTAGAGCTGCTTTCGTTTATCCTTCAGAAGCTGTTCTAGGCTGGTCTTAGCTGAGTTAGAACAGCCGGAAACGGCTCTCGAATGATAAACGAAACGGCTTTGGATGCATGCAAACGCGACATCGAGATTTGAACTTGGGTCAGGGATCTTGGGTCCTACTTTTTGAAAGTCCGGCGTTTACCGCTCGGCTATGGGATCCACATAAGATCTATCTTATTGTAGGTACATAAGATACATCTTGCTAAACAAAAATAGTAAATCTTATAATAATAATTTGTAATGTGTTTTACAAAAAAAAGTGTTCTGCATAGAAATAAGATGCTTGACATAGTTTTATAGTAGCAGATAGAACTAAAAAACGTGTCGTGTATTTTGATTAATATTAAGGTCATTGTATTAACTAGACTTTTATTATCAAACAAATAATATATTTCGATTACAGTAAGCATGTCGCATAAAATATTTACCGCCTAAAGCGATAAATTATTACATAACGCCTGCAAGTTATTAAGTTATCAAATGCCGCGTTTACGAGGCGTTGCGTTTTTATTGTGTTGATATTAAAAGGCGCTCGGTAGGGGTGTTCGATGAAACGAAATCGTCGGTAATATTAAATGGGCGTCACCATTGTTTTGGGGGGGTGGCGGCGTGTTAGACACATTAGAAGCAAATAGATCGGCGGCCTCACTTACCACATCAATTAGCTGGGAAAGTTTGAGCTTGATGCACACCCGCAGGACGTCCGAGGTGTTGACGACGGGCCGCACTAGTTTATTGTAGTTGGAGAGGAGGTCATCGTAGAGACGTTTGGCGTCCGGATTTCCGGCTACTGCCCCATGCACTACTAATGCGGAGAGCAGCCAGGCACGCAGCGTCTCGGCGGCTGTGGGGGGCATCGCGACGCGGCACCGCGGCACTCTGGAGCCACACTGCAAGCCACCACCACCGGCAATATTCCCGATCCCGAATCGCATGACGGCACGGCGCGCTTCTACTCAGCACATCCTTCGCAACTGGGGGCTGGGTGTACTCTGGATTCCTGCTGTTCCTGCTTCTCGCCACTTTCGGGCGGCGGCCGATCCTGTGCGATCGTGATAGGACCGCGCGGGCTGGGGATTAAGACGTCGCGCTTTGTTTCATAATTACTTTGACACTTTTTAGTAGACATCAACTAAATTCTCCGCTGGGTGCTCTATATGTGTACGCGCCACCTCTGCGCTGCTGAATTATAATTCAGCATAATTGGGGGGGACTTAATTGGAACTCATGCGACACTTGTTTATTCATTCTCATTGCTCGTAATCCCTTTTATGTTGCTTTATAATTTCACACCTTATCACCGTGAACACGCTAGGCGCCGTGCTATATCATACCCACGCATTTACCTTTACTAAATAATTACCTTAAAGAGGACCACTCATGCTGAAATGTGTGTATGAAACATTTAATAGGTCCTAACTGGTAAATATACCAATATTTCAATCAAATATAGTATTATAGTATAATAACTAGTCCTACCCCCGGATTCACCGACCTTCCATAAATATATCGATAGCTTTTGAACCCATAATAAGTATTTGTTGTTATAGCAACAATATGTATGAATGTAGTCTTACAATTGACACATTTGCAAAAATAAACAAATGTTATTATTTTATATAAGTTTCAAAACTAAAATCTACATAATTAGTCAAAGAACAATAGATACAAATGTCATTTAAGGCACACTAATCGGGATATACAGCAGTAGCAAAAGGACTTGCATTAGAGAAATTTAATACTTAATTTATTTAAAATATATGAATAACAAATACATCCCGCAATATACAATGGTGCTTTCTGGTGCTAAAAAACGAGATATATTTAGATAGACAAATCCATAACCAGCCAATTGTATACAGGAACTAGAAATCAGATAATAAGGGAAGATGGCAAAATAAACCTAACGCCATCCCAAATGTCAATCATCTGCACGAGTGGTTTCTTCGAACACCTGGTACACCCGCCAGAAACTAACAGGGTTCTGATAACCGAGTAATAGCGAGATAACTGTAGAATATGAGAACTGCTGGACGGGAACCAAATTTGAAAGAGATCTCCTCTAAATCGAATTTTTGGCAATTGCAGCTTATGATTTTAAAGCTTTATTTGTGTAATACCCCCATAAAATGTCACATATGAAAATGTGAGCAAATGTTGGAAAAAGTGGGAAATGTGAAGAAATGTGAGAAATTGATAAAACATATGAGAAAATATAAGAAAATATGAGACAATATGAGAAAATAAGAGAAAATATAAGAAAATATGAGAAAATATGAGAAAATATGAGAAAATATGAGAAAATATGAGAAAATATGAGAAAATATGAGAAAATATGAGAAAATATGAGAAAATATGAGAAAATATGAGAAAATATGAGAAAATATGAGAAAATATGAGAAAATATGAGAAAATATGAGAAAATATGAGAAAATATGAGAAAATATGAGAAAATATGAGAAAATATGAGAAAATATGAGAAAATATGAGAAAATATGAGAAAATATGAGAAAATATGAGAAAATATGAGCAAATATAAGAAATGGTGAGAAAATTTGAGAACAAAATGTGGCAAAATGTGTGAAACTGTGGGAAAACATGAGAAAATGTGTGAAAATGTGGGTAGTTATGGGAAAATGTGGAAAGATATGTACAAATGTGTGAAAATGTTTGAAAATCTGACTAAATGACAAAAACAATTGAGGAAATGTTACAAAATACCGGATAATCGACTCAACTCAGTGGCGGAGTGGTTAGAGGCGCCGTCCGCCTCGTAATGAGCATTCGCGAGCCTGAGTTCGAACCCTACAGAGCGAATTTTCACGAATCACCTTTCACAGTTTTTCAGAGGTTTTCTATGAAGTTAAGGTAAATGCCGGGTGATGAAACTCCTCTGAACTTCTGCGTTGACCGGCGGGAAAGCCTAACGGTTGATAGAACGAGAAAGTTCGGAAAAATGTGAGTATGTTAAAACGTGAAAAAATGTAAAAACGTGATCTCAAATTTTTATTTAATATTAATTAAGTTATTCGGAAAATTGTGTGGTGTCCACACCAGATATTTTGACTACAGTTTCGCTACGAGTATCACGAATCACACCAGTATCTGTAATTAATCATACTACTTTTCTTTTTTATATATTCTCAAATTTACCGACTATGTAACTATCTTCATATATTCTTCTAATTTCGATAATGTGGATAGTCAATAAATTCTGCTATCTGGAAAGAAGAAAAAAATCGTCACAATTTAAATTAATTCCCATTTGAGAGTAGACATACAAAGCCTGGTGCCTTTAATCAGTTAATAAAACTTTTCCACCTCTCGATAAGCCGTCGAGCCATCAGTAACATAAGTAATTAAATTACGCCCGTGGGATATTGGAAATGCAAACTCAACACCGTCGGGCCAATCACACCGGAATTGTTTGCACCAACAGCGGTTTGCGCGCCCCTTTTTATTTATTCATTACATAATATTTCTCTCGACTCAGCAAGAGGCGCGAATATTGATATTCGCCGGCGCCTTACCAATTCCCCGACCGACTTGCACGAATTGATATATTTTTTATTTTGTTTTTGGGGGGGTCGCTCTGTGTAAGGAACTTTTTAGATAAGTGGCGAGTGAACGCCCGATCAATTCGCGTCCTCCCGTGATATTTACTTTTTTCTCGGATTTCTTTGCCTGAGTTCGGGCGACTAATGGTCCTTCCTTACTATATCTAGAATTTCGGTCGGTCGTTACTTTTTCACTCCCCATTTAATTTGACGGTTATTAAAAGGCGATCGCGATTGTGGCGGGCGTTCAATGATGGGGGGCGGTAATTATAAATTGAGATTTAAAAAAGGGGTTGGTGTCTGAGAAGGCGGTTATTATATAACATTAAGGTGGAATCTAGAGTTTCATCGATTTGTAGGGGATGTGTTAGTGGCAGCGGCATCTGCGTGAGTAAGGCTTTACTATTACAAGGATGATCGATACTTGTGTCGAGATTCCTATATGTAGAAAATAGGTTTGGATCCTATAAGTTGGGTTATTAGCCACAGTATAGAGTAATAGATATTTGTAAAAAAACTTTTTATGGACCAACTAGAGATGGCACTGTCAACACAAATATTTGTCGATTACGATCATAATATATAGATACCATGGTCTGTACACAACACGGTATTTTTCTTAAAATCATATCAAAAGTCAGAGTAAAAAAAAACATGAAACGAGAAATACTATTTAATTGAATCAATAAAAAGCGAAAGTAAAGGTCGTTTTAGACAAGACAATTTCTTAGCTCAAAAGTTGTTCAAGAAATGAATTCATATATCGTCCTCCCATACAATTTGTCCTTGACAAATACAATGAGTTTTTTTTCCATTTGATCTACCATCCAATTCAATATTTCAAATAATTGTCTGTATGATACGAGACAATTTAGATTGTCTCGCATCTTGACTAACTTTTGAGTCAAGAAATTGTCTTGTCTAAAACGACCTTAAATGCTCAAACTGTGCACCATTTACAGTCTGACAATCAACTAATCGAAGAACAAATTCGTTTTCAAGAAATTAATTAATTTGATTAAATATTATTTCGTATTTCATGTTTTTTCACTCTGATATTTGAAATGATTTTTCTCGGAAATTTCCTGATATAATCTAGATGATAATATACATATTGGATCGCAGAAAAATAATCCTTATCAGAATCCGCAATAAGAAAATTGTCATTTGAAAAACTTGTCGATGACGTCAATGCACATTCAAAAAAAGTCGACAAAAATTTACACTTTCATTAAAAGTTGTCAATTTAAAATCAAAAATATAGATGTCCGAGCAATGTTTGCAAAATTCCTAGATACAGTTATCGAATTTATTCCATACTTTAAGGACATCTTTATACCCTTTCGGGTGTCGAGATTATTTAAGCGTATTTTAAATCTATTGTATTTTCTTGCAATTACTGCAGTTTTTGTTGTCTCCTTTTTTATATAATGGGAATATTACTGCTTTCTCCCAGTCATTTGGAATTTTTTCACTTTTCCATATAGTCTTTAGAAACTGTAACAAATTTCACCCCTCCTCACCCATATTTTTGAGTTGTTTAGCTTTTATGTTATCATGACCTGCTGCTTTACCATTTCTTAATTTTATAAGTCCTTCTTTTACTTCTGCTTCTGTTATATTGTCTGGTTCTTCGTTTAGAATATTTTCCACATGTGCGTTCTCAATTCCTTCGTTTGTGCTTATCATCGTTTTCTCCTGCAAAAGCTCTTCGAAGTGCTCTTTCCATCTTTTCATTATATCATGATCTTATTTTATTATTGTTCCCTGTCTATCCTTTAGTTGTCTAAGGGCCGGTTCTACAATTAACATTTAATTGGAGAATAAGGCTATTCGTGGAATAAGTTTCAGAAGCGAATATCTCAATCTTATTGCACGAATAGCCTTATTCGCCAGTTAAATGTCAATTGTAGAACCGGCCCTTAGTGTTATTTGTACTTTCCCCTTCTTGCTTTTCTTTAGTGTTCTATAAAACAACTTTTTATTTCCGTTAAAGCTGTATTCTAGTGTTTTCCCAAATTCTTCCCATGTCCTTTTCCTTGATTCTTTGATTATTTGTTTCGTTACTTTTCTCTGTATTTTATACGCTTCGTAGTCTTCTTCTTTCTTGGAGTTGATGTACTTTATCCAATTTATCTTCTTTATTTCCTCTTTTATTTCTATAGTCCACCATCGTGTTTGCTTTCTGTTGTTAAAATTGTCTCTAATTTAAAATATGCACCTTATTGTTAATAAATGATTAATTTCTTTCTACTAATACTTGCATGCAAATAATGAGCTGTCTGCAATTAATTTGAATGTTCATTTGTACATACTTGTATATAGTTTTCAATATGTGTCTTGTATTGTTCTAAAATTATTAACCGAATATAAACAAACGGCGGCTAAGACAATATCCCCGCCGTATTTTCCTAGCAGGATCCCGCTTATGAGAACAGCAAACACGTGTTCTGTTAAAAAGAAACAGCCGGTGTTAACAACAATTATCAATATTAAAGTTGCGGCCCATTCGCAGGCAGTGGCGGCGATGATTGGACGGCCGAAGCCATGCGCGCGGCCGCCACCTACAGGAGATACGCTCCTTTAAACGGGCTTTTATACCTATTCGCTGTTTTGCTCCATTGTCATGGTTATAAATGATCTCTGTGTTGGGAGACGCTGCGAAATAGCGCGGTAGTAAGTGGTAAATGGGGTATATTTTCCACTTGAAAGCCCCGCAAAGTGTGTTTAGTTCTTTTTTTATATATAAAAGGGATGCTTTTGTATTGTTTATGTATTTCATTTTACCTGCCCGCTTTTATTCTATATAGAATTGCATTGGAGGCATAAAGCACGCGATGTCGCAATTTGTTATGAATCGTTTTTTTTTTAAATTTATCATACAAAATATGGATAAAGTATTGTAGATTTTAAATATTTTCATCCAGAGTTTTCATATACTACCCTTGCTCAGTACCTTTTACCATAACATTATAATAATAATAATATTGTTTAACTAAACAGATATAATCCTTTTACAGAGTTACATAACAAAAGAAGATATAAACACATACAGAAAAGAAAATCAAAAGCTTAAACTATACGATGAGTACCTAAAACTAGATAACAATAGGATAAATAAACAATTTTTTACTTTGTTTTTTTTATCACACTTCAGTTACACTTTGAAGTTGTAAAGTGTAACTGAAGTGTGATAAAAAACAAAGTAAAAAATTGTTTTATTTATCCTATTGTGATCTAGTTTTAGGTACTCATCGTATAGTTTAAGCTTTTCTTTTTCTTTTCTGTATGTGTTTATATATCTTCTTTTGTTATGTAACTCTGTAAAAGGATTATATCTGTTTAGTTAAACAATATTATTATTATTATAATATTATGGTAATAGGTACTGACCAAGAGTAGTATATGAAAACTCTGGATGAAAATATTTCAAATCTACAATACTTTATCCATATTTTGTATGATAACTTTCGGCTAAGCTCTAGCCATTTTCGAGCTCCTCCGATGACCGAAACTAGTAGCAAAATGTAACTGAAGTGTGATAAAAAACAAAGTAAAAAATCGTTTTATTTATCATGAATTATCACAAAGTAGACGCCTTAACAATCCAATATTTGATAGATCACAATAGTTTAATCATTGATTAATCATCACTTAAATGTCATGAGTTTGCGATGCTAACCATACACCATTTAATCATATGAGTCTGTGAGGCCCGTGTCATCGTGATTGAGAATCGCTGGTCTAAATCCTGCATATTGAATTAAACATACAGTAGATTTTGTAATTTTAGAATTGGACTAGATGATTTTATATGTCACTAGACTGATTTTGTATACCAAATTCGTGATGTGCCAGGCGAAATTACCCATTACCCGTAATTATTAAATAAACATAAATACGTGAACATGTAGAACTCACCGTGGACCGCAACGGTAAAGTATTTAATAAGCGTTAAACAACATTATGGCATTTTATGGTGACAGCGTTAGAAGATTGCGGCGCGTTTCGGTCCACGAAATACGTTAGACCTTACCATTTATTTAATATTAGACATTGTCGTTGCTCGACGATCAGTTTAGTGCGACAAGCTTTGCGAAGAGCTGTGGCTGCTCGCGATTGCAATGAAGTTTATAGTTTGTTTGGTTTTCGTGGCTTCGTGCGCCGCGAGATTTTCAAATGTTATTGATATGGATGATATTTTGTCGGCTGATTTTATGCCTGGTAGTCTGCTGATGCTGGAAAATCCGGAGGAGAGTGTGCGGAATTTTACTAATGGGACGAGCAATGTTAAGTTTTTGAATGAAACTATTCACGATGGGAGTTTTAATATAGCTTTTTCAACCATGGGGTTTCATAGGTAAGTAAATGACATTGAAAACTATTTTTTTTGTGATTCTACATTATTATATTCATAATTAATGAATTAATTTATTTAATTTAAACCTAACAATCTTATGCCGTTAGACTAAGTCCATGCGAATTCGCTAGTATACTGTATACCAGGGGTGGCCAAAGTGTCTAAAAAAGACCTTTATTGGCAGTTTCCTCACAAAAAACTCATACGCGGTATACTGGTTGACCACAATAAACACTTTGTAATTGTAATTGTAATTTTTGCTTTTATTTCTATTTGTATTTTTATGTTTATGTATTTTTGTTGTGGTTGGGGATATAACCACAATAAAAATACATAAACATAAAAATACAAATAGAAATAAAAGCAAAAATTACAATTACAATTACAAAGTGTCTATTGTGGTCAACCAGTAGACCGCGTAACTATTCCTAGTCGAATAATAATAACATAATGGTCATATCTCCCAGCTTAGTGACCGATTGGTTAGAGGCGTCGTCTGTCTCGTACTGAGCATTGGAGAGCCTAAGTTCGATCCCCAGTGGGGAGCGAATTTTCGGGAATCACCTACCGTAGTTTTTCAGAGGTTTTCTGTGAAGTTAAGGTGATTAAACTCCTCTGAGCTTTTCCCTTGACCGGCGGACAAGCCTCACGGCTGATATCCATATAAAGATATAAGTTTTTTGTTGTAGGTCATATCTTGATTGAATCTTTTTGAACAAGCTGCCATTGCTATGATACAAATTTTGCTTTTTGAATAGTCAGCGAAAGCGAATGTTTTCTGTTGAATATCCCTCCTAAGAGTCGCTTTTGAATGATACATATCTCTTGAATCTTTGCTTCAGTGGTGTGACTAAATATTATGTTTATTTATCTAAGATCGCCGTCTCTTTCCGAAGATTTGCAATCCAATTAGCTATGACTGTGCGTGAGATTGTAGCTCTAAAGATTTCGATAGATGTCCGTCCCTACCATCGAAGTACGTCTTTAAGGTCGTTTTAGACAAGACAATTTCTTGACTCAAAAGTTAGTCAAGATGCGAGACAATCTAAATTGTCTCGTATCATACAGCAAATTATTTGAAATATTGAATTGGATGGTAGATCGAATGGAAAAATATAACGCGTTCTATTTGTCAAGGAAAAATTGTATGGTAGGAAGATATATGAATTCATTTATTGAACAACTTTTGAGCTAAGAAATTGTCTTGTCTAAAACGACCTTTAAGCCACGAGTTCTGTATTCTTCCCACTGATCGTTTCTCTTCGATCTTCCCTTCGATGATGAGACGAGGAATCCAATCAAAGAGCGCTCGCCCCTCTTGATCTGTCATATGTACTGAACTTTCATTGTTTCATGGTGGTCACTAGTTATTTCTTTCAAAGTCTGATTTTGCGTCTCTATTTCAAATACTAGAAAGACGATTTATAAGTGAAAATGTAGAGTATTTTTAGCCCTACAGATTGTAAAGACATTTTTCGGTAGCTCTTACCGTTTTCGTGCTGTAGCGGTGAGAAAATGACTAAGATGAAATTTCATGTTTTTCTCCAGTTTCAACTCTGTAAAGTCTCTATTTTAAATGATAGAGAGATGATTTATATGTGAAAATGCAGGGTATTTCTAGCCCTACATATTGATGCTAGATGCGGTTCTCTAGCTCTTACCAATTTCGCGATATAGCTATGAATATATGTGACTATGAAGAAATTTCATGTGTTTCCCCAGTATAGACTCTGTAGCGTCTCTATTTCAAATGACAGAGAGATGATTTATATGTGAAAATGCAGGGTATTTCTAGCCCTACATATTGATGCTAGGCGAGGTTCTCTAGCTCTTACCGATTTCGCGATATAGCTGTGAATATATGTGAATATGAAGAAATTTCATGTTTTCCCCAGTATCGACTCTGTCGCGTCTCTATTTCAAATGACAGAGAGATGATTTATATGTGAAAATGCAGGGTATTTCTAGCCCTACAGATTGATGCTAGACGCATTTCTCTAGTTCTTACTGTTTTCGCGATGTAGCTATGAATATATGTGAATATGAAGAAATTTTACGTTTTTCCCCAGTTTCAACTCTGTAGCGCCTCTATTTCAAATCCTAGATAGATGGTTTATATGTAAAAATGTAGAGTATTTCTAGCCCTACAAATTCGTACTAAACACTATTATCTAGCTCTTACCATTTTCGTGAGGTAACAGTGAGAATATGTGAATATGATAAAATTTTATGATTTCCCCGGCTTTAACTCTGTAGCGTCTGTATTGTAGATGCTAGTAAGTAAAAATGTAGCGTATTTCCAGCCCTACAGATTGAGACAAGACGATTTCTGCAGCTGTTACTATTTTCGCGCTGTAGCGCTGAGAAAATGTGAATATAATGAAATTGCATGTTTGTCCCCAATTTCAATCCGCTAAGGTACTTCTTGGTTTTTCTCTTCGCCCATGATATACACAGAATCCATCGATATAGATTAATCTCTAATGAGTCTATAGGTTTCTCAAGTGACGGGCTGAGTGACCAGCTTTCGAAACCATATAGAAGCACTGGGATGACGAAATTAAAGCTTGTAAAATGAGATTAATCTGCACTCCACGATGCTTTGGAAGGCATTTCCATCCACTTAGATACTTGTTCGTTGGTATTTCTCTCCACCCATAATAAACTCAGAATCCGTCGATATATATTCATCTCAAATGAGTCCATAGGTTTCTCAAGTGACGGGTTGAGTGACCAGCTTTCGAAACAATATAGAAGCACTGAGATGCGGAGATTAAAGCCTGTAAAATGATATGAATCTGCACTTCACGATGCTTTGGAAGGCATTTCCATCCACTTAGATACTTGTTCGTTGGTGTTTCTCTCCACCCATAATAAACTCAGAATCCAATCCGTCGATATAGATTCATCTCAAATGAGTCCATAGATTTCTCAAGTGCTGGGGTGAGTGTTCAGTTTTCTAACATATATTGTAGCACCGGGATACGGAGAGCTTGTAAAGAGAGATGAATCTGCACTCCACATTGCTTCGGAAAGTATTTTAAGTCATTGGTCCCATCAGTAACAGGGCACGTTTTTTAGTACGACGTAAAAATCAGGCATTGAAATTCCACAGTGGCATACTAGGGAGTTATCGACGAAAGCCAAGGCCCACCTAGGCCTGTAGCGCTTACCGAAATATCCCTATAGAGATCATCCCATAAATTGTATGATTTTCAAATTATATAATAGCAGCAGTTATTGTAATTGTCACAATTCTGTAACTCAGCATCAAACTTCGAGTCCTACTGTATATTAGCCTGATTGTTGTACTAGCTACTTCAGAAACACAATTTCTGAAGTATCTAGTACCAACCATCATAATATACAGTAGGACTCGAAGTTTAATGTTGAGTTACAGAATTGTGAATTATTTAATATTATACCCACTATCCTGTTTTATTGTTTAGATCGAAAATGAACGAATACCTCTGCAGAAACTTCATAGCGGAGCAAATAATTGAAGATATGTCCATCACACGTATGAAACGTCGCCTTGGCGGGGGTCCTGAAGCCCGGACCAAAGCGCTTGATAACCACAAATTGTCACTACGCGACAATTTGATTGAAGACGAGGGCTCGTCGAATTACAAAAACTGGCTCTCCAAGTAAGTATCCCACTAAAGTCTCCATTAAGTAATCTAATAACGTCTGTTTTAGGAGTACCACATTGGAGGATATTTACAAGCATTACCAGACAATAGAAAAACGGGATGATGATGATGAGGAGAAGGATGACGAGCATGAGAATGAATTTGATCAGCATGTTACGGGGTTTGGGTATAACCAGCCGCAGGGGCCTATAGGGGGAGCGAAGTTAGGGCATAGTGGGGGAGGAGGTGGTTACCCGTCAGGCGGAGGGTATGGGTATGGAGGGCAAATGCATGGGAGTGCTGGAGGACATGGACCTCCTGTTAGTTTTACCTACAGCTCGCATGGTGGAGGAGTGCCTAGTGGGCATGGCGGAGGCCCTAGCAGTCATGGTGTTTATGGATATAGCGGCCCTGGTGTATGTAAGTGAAAAATAATATTACCACATTATATTTTCTACGGACCCAGCTCAGTAGCCGAGTGGTTAGTGGCATCGTCCGTCTCGTACTGAGCATTGGGGAACCTGAGTTCGATCCCCAGTGGGGAGCGAATTTTCGCGATTCACCTTTCACAGTTTTTCAGAGGTTTTCTGTGAAGTTAAGGTAAATACCGGGTGATTAAACTCCTCTGAGCTTCTCCCTGACCGGCGGAAAAGCCTCACGGCTGATAACCCTTTTATAGGGTATAGAAGTTTTTTTATTTTTTATAATTTTCTACAAAACATAAAAGTAAATGAGATTGTTTGATGATTGTTACATGAACAAAAAGTTCTAATTTCTATTTGTTTTTATACTTCTATATATTTCTACTTGCCATTTATATTTTATTAACCTATATTCCAGGAGTGGCCAAAGCGTCGACCGCGGTCTACCAGTCGCCCGCGTGACTATTTCTAGTCGCCAGCCTGTCTAATGTGTACACATATTTCATTAATGAATTAATTAGTTTATGAGAAGAAATCATTATTTTCTTTCAGTAAAATAACTTGATATTGAATATGTATTAATAAATTACTACTTTTCATATGACACAAAATACATACGATGTTGGTAGATCGCCGACTATAATATAAGAAACATATCGCCCTAAGTGATCAAAAGTTTGGCCACCCCAGCTATATATAGAAAAGTTGGATAGATATTTAAATTGCCGGGGAATGATCACCACACCCCTCTCATTTCCATAACTCTACAATATATTTGTATATCTTTATGTAGAGTAAATTACAATATATTCCCAATACATATTTCCCCTTATTTATATATTCCTATATTTCCTCCAACATTCCTTCTATCTTATAGCTTATATATATATATATATATATATATATATATATATATATATATATATATGTGGTTTTCTACCACAGTGTGGTGTAAAGGTTTCCTCTATTCTTTTATAAATTGTTTCCATTCTCTTCTATTTATTGCCAGTTCTTTTGCTTCTTTCCAGTTTTTTCCTTTCCTTTCTAATAGTTCCGATACAGCTTCATCCCATTTTTTTCTTGGTCTTCCTGTTTTCTTGTTTTTGATTTTTCCTCTCCATATTCTTTTGGCTGTGTGTCTCCACCATCCTAATTGTCTTTTCTCTATGTTATTTATTATTGTCGGTGTTACATTTAGTTCACTTCTTATATTCTCATTCCTCATTTTGTCCTTTTTTGTCACTCCTCTAACTCTCCTCATATACTTCATTTCAACTGCTTGTATTTGCTCTTTTGAAATATATATATAAATATATATATATATATATATATATATATATATGCATATATATATATATATATATATATATATATATATATATATATATATGTATATATATATATATATTTGCCAATATTATTATTTCCTTATATTTCTAATAAAAGGTTTTATATCCAATTATTTAATTTTCTATTTTATTTCGGTTAATGCAGCTCATCATTACGATGACATTCCGCCAATCCACATCCACCACGAGCCGCCCAAATACCACGGCAGCCACGACAGCGGCGGCGGCGGCGGCAAGGACCTGAGCGAAATCTTCGAGATCGCCCTCACGGCGCTGGCGTACTTGTCCTTCGGGATGTTTGTAGTGCATGTTGTAATGTGTATCTCGCAGGCGGTAAGCTTGTTTTGACAGTATTTTTGTTTGTTTTGAGAGTTACCACCGCACCTCTGCAAGTTTATTTGACTAGTTTTGTTTTGCAGAAGAAACAGGACACGATGTATTACATGCCTGTCACAGTATCTTCGTCCACTGCTGGTACGGTAGGAATGATGGGTGGTGGAAGCGGGAGCACCGGCATGTCGATGGGTGGGGGTGATATGATGGGCGCTGGGGGTGATATGATGGGTGGCGGGGCTGATATGATGCCGGGGGACGGTGGGGATATGACGGGTGACGGAGGTGACATGATGAATGGGGATGGGGACATGATGGGCGATGGTGGTGATATGATGGGTGATGGAGGTGACATGATGGGAGATGGTGGTGATATGATGGGTGATGGAGGTGACATGATGGGCGATGGTGGTGATATGATGGGTGATGGAGGTGATATGATGGGCGATGGTGGTGATATGATGGGTGATAATGGTGATATGATGGGTGGGGGAACTGATATGACTGGTGATGGCGGTGATATGATGGGTGGCGATGGTGGAGATATGATGAACGGCGATGGAGGTGGAGGTGGAGACGATATGATGGCTGGAGGGGATGATATGATGAATGGGGGAGATGATATGATGAATGGGGGAGATGATATGATGGCTGGTGGGGATGATATGATGAATGGGGGAGATGATATGATGGCGGGTGGTGATGATATGATGAATGGAGGAGATGATATGATGAATGGTGGAGATGATATGATGAATGGTGGAGATGATATGATGGCTGGTGGAGATGATATGATGGCTGGTGGGGACGACATGATGGGCGGGGTTGGCGATGGCATGATGGGCGGTGGTGGTGATGATATGATGCCAGCTGATGGCGGTGTCGGTGACATGATGCCTGCTGATGGCGATGATATGATGATGGGGGGAGGAGATGATGGTGATGGAGGCATGATGCCTGCTGATGGTGATGGTAATGGTGATGGTGGTGATGGTGGTGAAGGTCGTACAAATGAAAAAAATAACAGACAACGAATTGGTAGCACGGCTGTTCGCTTCGAACTGTTGAATAAAAAACAAATTACTAACCAGTTTTATCGTAATCCAGCTCCGACTCAAGCAACAATGATGGGCAGAAGGCGGAGGAAGAGAAGGGTGAACCCCGAAGAAATTCCAATTGTTACTAACCCTAATAATGAGGCACTGAATGATCTAGCTAGATATATACTAACTTCTATAGAGGCTGCTTTAGTTGCCAATCAAGATGATGGCTCCTGTCTTAGGAAGACTTTATGCGAGAATAATAGGTACTCGCGAAGTCTTAAGAATAGTAACAAGTTATGGATTCCTGTATGGAGGTAATTATAAAAAATTATGATGTTTTTACGTATTCGCCTCTTAGGGCCGGTTCTACAATTGACGATTAACTGGAGAATAAGTCTATTCGTGGAATAAGTTTTAGATATTGTCGTTAAAATATCAAATTTATTCCACAAATAGCCTTATTCTCCCTTAGGGCCCGTTCTACAATTGACATTTAACCGGAGAATGAGGCTATTCGTGGAATAAGTTTGAGATATGACGCCAATATATCAAGCTTATTCCACGATTAGCCTTATTCGCAAGTTAAATATCAATTGTAGAACCGGCCCTTAGTAATCTAAATATCTAAATTTCAACCTTATTAGATCTCATTAGTGTAACTAAGCTTGTGAAGTTGACAAAATCTCAAGTGGTTTATATAAAAAATGCATTACTATGTATATACATAGTAATGCATATTTTTCTGAGTATAGATGATATTATTCTAATAGAGGGCACCAGTTAGTGATCCTGATTACTCATGCAATATATCTGTGAATATATGACTATATAATTGTGCATTATTAATTTTTGTTGTGTGGCCAGATAGCATTAAAATTTCTTTCGTGAGAAAAAGTTACATTAGTTTAAACATACGATATTTTAGGGATAACGTAAGAAACAAAATTAGGTTTAATTTTGGTTTTTAAAAGGATTCCAGTAAATTATCCAAAGCGTCATTTGATAGACCTAAGAATTGTTAAATTAATTCTACAAAATTTGTAAAATATCATCCACGAATTTTTGAGTTATTGACCAATGAATCGCCATGACACAAATTTACCCCAATTCCCTCAATATTAGACAGCTATAAACTAGTTTCTGAAAAGAAAAACACATTTGTGATAGTTTTGAATGACCTGATTAGTCTACGTTGATATAATAATGAAACATATTTATTCAGTAGTAAATTTTGTTTTCCATGATTTTCAGGAATTAAACTGACTGGAAAAAAATCTCAAATTTTATATTATGTATTACATTTATACGAATGAATGTATTGGTTCTTCGGCGGGTCTCTTCATTTCTAATTTTATCTTCTAAAGTAGTGAACTACAAACTCAAAGAGTTCTGTGTTGGCGATTCAATAATTGGGATAATTAGATCAGGAAGTGTTAGATGAACATGACATGTAATAAAAATAGAAGTGGATCGATTTAACAAAAAAAAGGTGGTTTTAGCATTTTTTTTTTTGGTAAATCACTTCCATTTATTTATATTTCTTGACTATATAATTAATATATATTTGTAGTCTTGGGATGAGCTGGATTTCGGGCAAACTAACAACAGGCATTCCACGTGCCACATCCATGCTGGATAGCCTAAAAGCCTCTATATTAGGGCTGGGCAAAGCGAATTGCGATGTCATCTATCAAGAATGCGATTTGCGAAAAGAAAGACAAACACGGAGAAAACGCAGGAGGAAATAAATCTCTCTAAATGATAATGTACCATAAATATTTTCGGGGAACAAGTTAGATTATTTTGAAACTGGTGTTTCTCTTATAACTGTCTATTTTCAATTCTAAGCTGAAATGATGAGGTTTAGATGTTAAATTAGACTATAGTTCATGCAACGATGCAATTGAGTAATCACGCGAACACCGATAGCCCTGCCCACCGTCCGTATTACACTGTAGTAACTACAGTTCGGGCAATCGCAAGCGTAGCAAAAAAGGGTTGCGAAAGCTGTGTAAACCGGGTTTTTGAAAAATATGTCACGTCTTTGCTTAGCCAATATGAAGAGCGTTCCGAAAAATCACCCGTATTTATTACTCAATTCCTTTGTTTCACGAACTATAGTTTTAGATTGTGAGTATTCATACGCAGACACTTTAGCATGGCATGTAAAGTCACACGAAGACGCTAGTATGCAATAACGGTATACTGGATATATGTTAAAATTCGTTGCATCTAACGACGCTAGTATGCGATAAAGGTATGCTGGATATATCTTTATCGCATACTTTCTTCTTCGTGTGACTTTCGATAGATGCAAACAACAAATTCAACATCTAAAACTGTGAACTTTGTGTGATTGTAGACTAAAGTCCAGCATGCATACGACAAGAAAAATGTGTCCTCTTCGACTTTTCTACACTACTACATTTATCATATACATATCACTTTTCACAATTAAAAAAATGTTGCTGTTGATGTCATGTAGCGCTGTGGGAATATGGCCTGAAGCCTTGGAAGCGGTGTCGATAAAAACGGCCGTTTTTGACTTAATTTACACATTACAGGACACGTTTTAAGTAGATGTAATTGAATAACTCACCAGATTCCAGTATAATTCATGACATTTTTCCAATACTTTTAAGTATACCGCTCTCTGGGTTACCAGATTTATTTAAATATACGTAAAAGAAATGTGTGATGTCAAAATGACGTGAAATACGGCCGCTTTTGTCGACGTTGCTTCCTATGAAACCAAGGCTTTAGGCCATATTCCCACAGCGCTACATGACATCAACACAACATCAATCATTTTTTAATTGTTAAAAGTGACATGTTCGCGATAAATTTGGTGTCGTGTAGAAAAGTCGAGGTGAACATTTTCTTTTTTGTTGTATGCATGCTGTGTTGATGTCATGTAGCATGGTGGGAATAGAACCTGACCAGGCTATTAAATTGTGGACATGTGGACACAAAAAATCTTTTTCCCCGAAAGAAAAGTAACAGCAAGTGTTATTCTAATCAAACTTTAAGGTTCCTTATAATTATAAGCAGGGAAAAGGGAGTAAAGGTGCGGATACCAATTTCGTAAATGTAGACTATTAGCTTTTTATTGTTTTCTCAGTGTGGACTGTGTGGTCAGACCGTTAATTTGCGATTTATGACTCAACAACAACAATAAAAAATTTAATCTAACAACACGATGGAATTTCAGTTAAGTAGTGTTTCTAAATAACAACAATAATTAATGTAATCTACAACAATCAAGAATTGCCAGAGTACTCAGGTGTAATTTTTACAGGAACCGATCCGTTTACTAGTAACGTTTAAAACGTGTGCTGTTTTGAACATTACTAGTAAACGGATGGCTTCCTGTAAAAATTACACCTGAGTACTCTTGCAATTCTTGATTGTTGTAGATTATATTAATTATTGTTGTTTTTTAAAAACACTACTTAATTGAAATTCCATCGTGTTAAATCGTGAATTGTTCGGATTCTCAGGTGTAACTTTGATGGGACATAAAAAGAAACTGAGGCAATTCTCTGATACAAATATAATAGTAGTAGTTTTTTACAATTTGTAACTAGCTATCAACCTCCGGGTCTTTCTGCCGTGTATTAGTTTACACATATCAAATTATTTGAAAATAATTAGGTACACATATTTTTTTGTTTCTATTGTAGTATTTTTTTAACAATCTGTAACTAGCTGTCAACCTTCATGTCTTTCTGTCATGAGTCAGTTCACACATATAAAATAATTAGGTACACATACTACATATTTTTTTGTTTCTATTGTAAATATTTCACATAGGTTTATACGCACTGGGGATGATGCAGCAAATATTACTTAATACAATAATCTGTAGATTAAATTGTATTATTATTTATTGTAAACATAAAAGTAAAAATATTTACCCTACATGAGAATGGGGAATAATTTTAAATATAGTATTAATGAATTTTGTTTAATTTATATAATTCTTCCACTTTGAAAATTTAATTTCCCACTTTTATTATTTCAGTATGTTATAAAGGATATATAAAGGAAATCTTATAAGTTTAACGCTTCATGTTTTTATTAAACTGATGCTAGCTAACTATTTTAAAACTACTTTGAGGGATTCGTATTAAAATAGTAGCTAGCATCAGTTTAATAAAAACATCAAGCGTTAAACTTATAAGTTTTCCTTTCGGTAGCTATAAACCTCTATATTGGCTATTGAGGGGTGGCTCAATAAATAAGAATATACCAGTGGCGGTGTGCTGCTGGAAAATCGCGGTTGCGAAAAGATAGGTGGGGCGCGTTGTGATAAATGTAATAACGGTTATTGGCGCATTGAGTGTGTATGAACGGGCGCTGAAGATCTGAAGGGCTTTTAAGGGTGATTTATCTGTTTATGAGAGGATGTACCGGGTCCGTGTGTATGGGGGCTCAGTTTTAAGCAGGTGCTTGTGATGTGTTTCACTCACAGCCCCATTACGACCACCGCGCGTGCATGCTCAATATTGGTTAATATGGGGGGAGGATTGCGTTACGTTAAATAATTGCCTTGTCATAACGCAATTATTATACAATAGGTTACGAATGCTGATAATTACAATCCATGTACTTATTAATTTTTTATTTAATAAGTTTAGTTGGTGATAAATATTTTATGACATAAAGCTAATCTACATATTTTTACTCTAATTTTATTTATATATCAGTAATATGATGTGACAAATTGTTTTTTAGAAAAGACTTCATTAAACTAATCTTTTTGTTAAAGAGAATTAAATCTAGAATGAAAATCTAGCAATGGCATAGAAATTGGTAACTTAGATTTTCAGTTATAACGCTTTGAATGACCAGTGTTGCGACTAGAAGTATGTATTTTGATACATTTTGGATTGTAATTTTCAAAATATAAGTCGCACAGAGCTGAACTAATACTTCTTTTAAACATAATGAAATCTAGAATGAAAACATAGAAATAGCATAGAAATTGGTCACTTAGATTTTCAGTGATAATGCTTTGAATGACCGGTGTTGCGACTAGAAGTATGTATTTTGATACATTTTGGATTGTAATTTTCAAAACATAAGTCGCACAGATCTCAACTAATACTGCTTTAAACATAATGAAATCTAGAATGAAAACATAGCAATAGCATAGAAATTGGTCACTTAGATTTTCAGTGATAATGCTTTGAATGACCGGTGTTGCGACTAGAAGTATGTATTTTGATACATTTTGGATTGTAATTTTCAAAATATAAGTCGCAGAGAGCTCAACTAATACTTCTGTTAAACATAATTAAATCTAGAATGAAAATCTAGCAATGGCATAGAAATTAGTCACTTAGATTTTCAGTGATAACGCTTTGAATGACCGGTGTTCCGACTACAAGTATGCATTTTGATACATTTTGGAGTGTAATTTTCAAAATATAAGTTTCACAGAGCTCAACTAATACTTCTGTTAAACAGAATTAAATCTAGAATGAAAATCTAGCAATGGCATAAAAATTGGTCACTTAGCTTTTCAGTGATAGTGCTTTGAATGACCGGTGTTGCGACTAGAAGTATGTAATTTGATACATTTTGGATTGTAATTTTCAAAATATAAGTCGCACAGAGCTCAACTAATACTTCTGTTAAACAGAATTAAATCTAGAATGAAAATCTAGCAATAGCATATAAATTGGTCACTTAGATTTTTAGTGATAACGCTTTGAATGACCGGTGTTGCGACTAGAAGTATGTATTTTGATACATTTTGGATTGTAATTTTCAAAATATAAGTCGCACAAGGGTCAACTAATACTTCTGTTAAACATAATTAAATCTAGAATGAAAATCTAGCAATAGCATAGAAATGGGTCACTTAGATTTTTAGTGATAACGCTTTGAATGACCGGTGTTGTAACTAGAAGTATGTATTTTGATACATTTTGGATTGTAATTTTCAAAATATAAGTCGCACAAGGGTCAACTAATACTTCTGTTAAACATAATTAAATCTAGAATGAAAATCTAGCAATAGCATAGAAATGGGTCACTTAGATTTTTAGTGATAACGCTTTGAATGACCGGTGTTGTAACTAGAAGTATGTATTTTGATACATTTTGGATTGTAATTTTTAAAATATAAGTCGCAGAGAGCTCAACTAATACTTCTATTAAACAGAATTAAATCTAGAATGAAAATATAGCAATGGCATAGAAATTGGTCACTTAGATTTTCAGTGATAACGCTTTGAATGACCGGTGTTGCGACTAGAAGTATGTATTTTGATACATTTTGGAGTGTAATTTTCAAAATTTAAATCGCACAGACCTCAACTTATACTTTTGTTAAACAGAATAAAATCTAGAATGAAAATCTAGCAATGGCATAGAAATTGGTCACTTAGCTTTACAGTGACAACGCTTTGAATGACCGGTGTTGCGACTAGAAGTATGTATTTTGATACATTTTGGATTGTAATTTTCAAAATATAAGTAGCACAGAGGTCAACTAATGCTTCAGTTAAACAGAATTAAATCTAGAATGAAAATTTAGTAATGGCATAGAAATTGGTCACTTACATTTTCAGTGATAACGCTTTGAATGACCGGTGTTGCGACTAGAAGTATGTATTTTGATACATTTTGGATTGTAATTTTCAAAATATAAGTCGCACAGAGCTCAACTAATGCTTTTGTTAAACAGAATTAAATCTAGAAAAAAATCTAGCAATAGCATAGAAATTGGTCACTTAGATTTTCAGTGATAACGCTTTGAATGACCGGTGTTGCGACTAGAAGTATGTATTTTGACATTTTGGAGTGTAATTTTCAAAATTTAAGTCGTACAGACCTCAACTTATACTTTTGTTAAACAGAATTAAATCTAGAGTGAAAATCTAGCAATAGCATAGAAATTGGTCACTTAGATTTTCAGTGATAACGCTTTCAATGACCGGTGTTGCGACTAGAAGAATGTATTTTGATACATTTTGGGTTGTAATTTTTAAAATATAAGACGCAGAGAGCTCAACTAATACTTCTGTTAAACATAATTAAATCTAGAATGAAGATCTAGCAATAGCATAGAAATTGGTCACTTAAATTTTCAGTGATAATGCTTTAAATGAGCCCACTAGAAATACGTATTTAGGTATATTTTGGAGTAATTTTCAAAATCTAAGTCGCAAACAAAATGTTAAACAAAATTTAATCTAGAATCAAGTAGCGAGCAGTTAGTTCCATACTATTTGAACCACCCAAGGAAGTATATTAATTAAAGGGTAATAAAATTTTATTTTTACGCTTTGAATTTCCCTTTATGTTTCCATTAATGTTAAAAAAAAGTGAGTTTAGTGCTGGATACGTGATAAATTAATCGAAACATCGTTAGAAAATTCAAAAACGAATAAATAATCTTTCATTTTCATATATAAAATTTATTGTTCAATTGCCAAAAACTTGAACTAAAAATGTGCCTAGTATTCACCCAAAAATACAATGTTTAACCTTTGGTTAAAGGGTTAAGATGAGTTTTAAATGTTTATTTATTTATTAATTTATTTTATTTCCCAACAGGACAAGGGAACACTAATTGTACTAGTTGGAGCAACAATAAGTTTTCTATCGATAGGATATTAGGGATTAAATATTTTATTTCCCAACAGGACAAGGGAAATGTCTCATTAATAATACAAATAAGAACTAAGACTAAGAAGAACAATTTAAAGAACTTTAAAACCATACCATTAATATATACATTAACAACATGTCATAACGTTTGCAAGCAGTTTTTGAGACAATTCTTAAAGTTACTGAGCTTATTGGTAAAAATATCGATATCGTATTGCACATGACGATATACATGGTAACAGGTGAATTATCGAAATAAGTGGTACGTGGGCAATACCCTTAAAATACACAACAGTTATTAGAATATCATAATTAAGAAATTATGAAAATTTTATCACGTGAAAATTGTATTTATACATAGTGACATGGAACTGCACATAATTTAAAAATCATAAACGTTTTAATATTCATGCGGGCATCTGTTTGCCAAATACAAATCCAACGCGAGCAAATCCCGTAAACCGATATTACCCACTTAACAACATTTATCCCCCACCTCCCCAGCTCTCCCCCATTTGCCGAATCCTGTTAACCAGCAAACATTAAATAACTAACACAAAAGGCGTTAATGCGACTATATCTCGGCGTTATGAAAAACGCAGGCGGTTGAGTAGTGTGGGAGAATCATAATAGGTACGTATGGAATCAACCAGTGCACACGAACATCACCAGCACCCCTCAACGCGAACCCCCACAAATACAGAGAGAGAAAGATATAAAAAAAACCTAGCAATCAATTTAAATGCAACGCGCGTGATTAATTATTTGAAATTATCGGTGTGAATTGTGCAGCGGGGGTTATTTCAAGTGATAAACGAGGAGTTTTCTAAGTGTTTTCCATTGTTGCCGGTGAAACGTTTGGGGACCGCTAACAAGGGGAAGTGTATAGGTGTGAAAATGGATTTTAGGGCAAGTTGAAAACACGCGAAATACCAATCTGTGGCGGCGGCGGCTGTCGAGATGAGCAGCGGGGCGGGAAATATCTGAAAGGCGGGGAACTGGGTGCAAGGTGCTAGTTGATTCAGCTAAGGACCTAATGGACCAAACGGCCAACACGAACCACCGTGTGCACACGTGTATTTATAATTAGTTATTATTGTTTTTTTTGGGTATAAAAACCGAAATAGGATGAATTGTTTTGAAACAGTTCCGTCGGATGATAGCGATTCGGAGGATTATTGCACGGATGAGGACGAATGTGTGGATATTGTGAATAGTAGTCCGGAGTGTAAACGTGATGGGGATGGTTTTAAGGACACTACTTGCGCTAGTTCGAGCAACAATAAGTTTTCTATCGATAGGATATTAGGGATTGAAAGTGGTGGCAAGCGGAAGGACGATGGGCTCAATTATGCGAATGCTGGCAAGGAGGGAAAGTTTGTTAAACCACTTGCTTTGCAAGCAACCAAAAATTGTGAGTACTTTTTTCAAATTTATTTAAACGAATACAAACCTTACATTAAAATCTTAATGAGCAATGCTCAAACTTAATAACTACAGTTTTATATGATGTAGTTATTAAGTTTGAGCATTGCTCATTAAGATTTTAATTTCTTTGTTAATATCTGTTTATCCTCGTTGGTGGGTTTTAATATAAAATTTGGTCATACAACAATGATATTATTTTTAGCGAAAACAAAAAAAAAATCGATATTTGAAGCACAATATATATTTTGGTACCTTAACTATTTTCTTTTTGCTATCACTAGGTTATAGTAAAAAGAAAATAGTTACGGTCAGAAAAACGTGAAAAGACTCACTACGTTGTAGCAAAAAGAAAATAGTTACGGTCAGAAAAAATCTTTTTTATCGTAACAATAAAGCATAATTTTTTTTATATTTTCAAATTAGTGAGACCGCAGTAAAGAAAATGTATCTGCTGCCTGCGCCTAATCTAATAAAAACCATATTATTGCTCAAAAATAATGTATTAAATCATTTTTTAGCGAAAAAAATATTACGATATTTGAAGCACAATATATATTTTGGTAACTAAAAATTTGAGTTACCAAAAAATATATTGTGCTCCAAATATCGTAATTTTTTTTTTCGCTAAAAAATCGTTTAATACGTTATTTTTTAGCAATAATTTGGTTTTTATTAGATTAGGCGCAGCAGATACATTTTCTTTACTGCGGTGTCACTAATTCGAAAATATAAAAAAAAATTATGCTTTATTGTTACGATAAATAATTTTAAAACTGAATGATAGAACAGGTTTTCTTTTTCATGTTTTACCTAGATATTGTTTCATTTAATTTTCACTAGGGGCATGGAAAAGATTTGTTGGAGAGTAGAATAAAAAATACATTAAATTGTTGTCATATTAATTAATGAAGATTATATGTATGTCTATAGAAAATTTCAAGTCAGACAAACGGCCTTTTGGATGTTTTTCACTATCACTTTTTCGGAAAATGGCAAAAAATGATTGTTGAGTTTTTTCATTTTTATCTGACCGTAACTATTTTCTTTTTGCTACAACGTAGTGAATCTTTTCACGTTTTTCTGACCGTAACTATTTTCTTTTTGCTACAACGTAGTGAGTCTTTTCACGTTTTTCTGACCGTAACTATTTTCTTTTTGATACAACGTAGTGAGTCTTTTCACGTTTTTCTGACCGTAACTATTTTCTTTTTGCTATAACGTAGTGATAGCAAACATAAAATAGTTATATTTGAGTTTTTTCACTGATTGATGACCGTAACTATTTTGTTTTTGCTATCACTACGGTATAGCAAAGCGAGACAGTAAGCGACGAAGATAATCACTACGTTATAGCGAAAAGAAAATAGTTGAGGTCAGAAAAACGTGAAAAAATTTTTCCATTTTCCGAGATTGTCATAGTGAAAAATACCAAAAGGCCGTCTGTCTGAAATTTTCTATATATGTATACATATAATCTTCATTAATTAATATGACAACAATTTAATGTATTTTTTTTAATTCTACCCTTCAACAAATCTTTCCCATGCGCCAAGTGAAGATTAAATTAAACAAAATCAAGGTAAATAATGAAAAAAAAATCTGTTCTACTGATTCGTGCACAATATTATATATTTAAAATAGCTCGTTTTCCCACAATATCTTGTTCTTGTTCTTTGTATGTACTTCTGGATAGTTCTGGATAGTTGGCTGGAGGGTAGCATAGCTACAGACACTTAGGCCTCAAAATGGGTTGGGTTGGGTTTTGTATGTACTTACATTTCACCCCATTTGCGGCATGGCTTAGATTTTATTTTGGTGTCCTTGTTTCTTCCCTAGCCTACTCACATCTTTGCAATAGATGGCCTAGCGTCTCTTCTTCAGCCCTGCATTTCCTGCAAATGCAAATCTTATTTCTGTTGCCAGTATTTGTCATTACTTCTATTGCTACTATTACTATTTCTAAGTTCTTTATTTTCACAAACTAAATCTTGCCATTAGATTTTGCGATTTGTCCTTTCGTTGACTGGGTTAGGTGTCTATGCAGGAATTGCGTCCGGATGGTTTTGACTAGTGGGTTGTACATTGGTTCTGGATGTCGTTTTTCTGCGATTATCTTCGTCGGTCACTGTCTCGCTTTGCTATAATACTTGATATATCTTCTTCGGTATTTATTCTTGTCTCTACTTTTTCTGCGGTAAGTCCTTTCTCTATTATAAATAGTTTACGTGTTTCTTCCCATCGTGATAGTGGTGATAGTATACGTCTACGCGGTTACTTTTCTCGTTGGCACTCTTTCAGTAATGTATTTTATGATTGCGTTTTTATTTTTTTACTCGAATTTCATTACCTGTTAGGAAGATTATTCATCTTATTTTGTCTCTCTTTATTTATTCGTGTAACATAGGTTGGGGTTGGGTTTTCTATTTCTCTATTCCGTGTTCAGCGTCGTGTCAACTCCAAAATTCCAACAACATATCTAGGGGATGGTGAGGTCTGGTTCAATGCGCTGACGCACAGCTGAACGGCGATTCTCGCCGGGGAGTGTAGGGCTCACCCTGCATATCATAGCAGATCCTACACACTGAGCCCTCAACCCTTGATTTCACGAGCATAGCACTGATTCGCCCTAAAGGCACAACTTTAGTGCTAGGATGTTGTCCGACTCCTAATACTTCTGCGTCTCCATCTCCTGACCGGTGGATCCACTATTCTCTTTGTGACTCATGCCACCTTCTCTACTACTCTATTCCAATTCCCTGGCCTCTTACTTTGAGTTATTAGCCAATAGTTTTCCTTGCCTCAAACAACCAGCTTCATCACTAAAGAAAACGATTGCGCGAAGAGGATAAGTTTGTAATTAAGCTTCACATGCCGTTATTCTGTTCCTCAAATCTTGTGGCAGCAATTCCTGCACAATACACATGTCGTAGGGTCGAAAATGAAGATGTGCATGAATAATTCGACGATCTATTCGTAGGGCGACTGCATGTTTGGGAGCGGAGCGTCTAGGAGATCTCAAAATTCACGTCTACGTATAGACGTCAAGAACTTTAGGGCAATAGGGGATTATAGAGAAAAAAGAGGATGACGAAACCGGACCGTAAATATAGATTTATGATCCGTTTTCGTCATGATTTTTTTTCCACTATAATAAAAAACCATAAATATACAAAAACAGTAAAACTTACCCTCGTAGAGGGAAGTTAAACGCCATCTGGCGGCACCACATCAATTAGCAATGCACACCCGTATGGTAATAACACTTATATATACCGTAAATATAGATTTATGGTCCGTTAATTTTTATAGTTTTCGCTAAAACCAATATGATTCTTGTATGACCAAATTTTATATTAAAAAAACTCACCAACGTGAATAAATAGATATTAACAAAGAAATTAAAATTAATTAATGGCCAATGCGCAAACTTGACCCACAAATAAATCGATTTTCTGCCAAAAAGCTTATCTCTGGGCGCACAATTTCGAAAAAACGGTTTCAAAAAAGGTTTCGACCAGAAACACTCGCTGCATTTTGCCCATTTCATGATTTGTACTGAGTAGGGTTAAGGCTAAACAAATTAAAAAAAAGGGCAACACAAATTAATATATCCGCTGTGTTCGAGTTGTCCAAACTCATTTTTCGAAGACCTAAACAACGTTTTCATTGAGCCCTTAGATAAAGGAAGTTTCTGTGCTCCACTCTGTACTTGAATTGAAACTTCATGTATAATCTCCTAAATATAAAAACGAAGACAATGTTTTGAATGAATAGCAATCTTTTAAGACAAAATTTGGTTTTTTACATATTAAAAATTAATGTATATATTATGCATTTCACCCTTTGGAAATTGATTACTCGAACAACGGGACTTTCTCCTAGTTTCCAATATTCATATATTCGCCTGTGAGAATGAATTGTTTTGAAGAGGAGAAGATTTTAATTTTGAAGTATTTTGATGTATTTTATATATATTTTCATGTTTAGTTAAAATATTTTGAAGTATTTTGAAGCATTTTGAAGTATTTTGAAGTGTTTTATATACGTTTTCATATTTATTTGGATTATTTTCAAGCATTTTGATATATTTTAAAGTATTTTGAAGTATTATGAAATATTTTGTAGCATTTTAAAGTATTTTGAAGTATTTTTTATTATTTTGAAATATTTTGAAGTATTTTATTTATTTATTTATTTATTTTCCCAATGGTAACAATACCAAAAATGTAAATAACAGACTATTTTGAAGTACCTTGAAATATTTGGAAGTATTTCTAAGTATTTTCAAGTATTTTGAAGTATTTTGAATTATTTTGAAGGATTTTGAAGTATTTTGAAGTATTTTGAAGTGTTTTATATACTTTTTCATTATTTATTTGGATTATTTTCAAGTATTTTGATATATTTTAAAGTATTTTGAAGTATTATGAAATATTTTGTAGCATTTTAAAGTATTTTGAAGTATTTTGAAGAATTTTGAAGTATTTTTTATTATTTTGAAATATTTTGAAGTATTTTATTTATTTATTTATTTATTTTCCCAACGGTAACAATTACAAAAAATGTAAATAACAGACTATTTTGAAGTACCTTGAAATATTTGGAAGTATTTCTAAGTATTTTCAAGTATTTTGAAGTATTTTGAAGTATTTTGAAGTATTTTGAAGTATTATGAAATATTTGGAAGTATTTCTAAGTATTTTGAAGTATTTTGAATTATTTTGAAGCATTTTGAAATATTTTGAAGTGTTTTATATACGTTTTCATTATTTATTTGAATTATTTTCAAGTATTTTGATATATTTTAAAGTATTTTGAAGTATTATGAAATATTTTGTAGCATTTTAAAGTATTTTGAAATATTTTGAAGAATTTTGAAGTATTTTTAAGTATTTTGAAGTATTTTGAAATATTTTGAAGTATTTTGAAGTATTTTGAAGTATTTTGAAGTATATTATTTATTTATTTATTTATTTCCCAATGGTAACAATACCAAAAATTGAAATAATAGACTATTTTGAAGTATTTTGAAGTATTTTGAAATATTTGGAAGTATTTTGAAGTATTTTGAAGTATTTTAAAGTATTTTGAAGTATTTTGAAATATGTTGAAGTATGTCGAAGTATTTTGAAGTATTTTATATATATTTTAAATGATTTAATTGAAGTATTTTGAAGTTTTTTGCAGTATTTTCAAGTATTTTGAAATATTTTGAATTATTTTGCAGTATGTTGAAGTGATAGTAATGTTTTAAGTAAAATTTTACTTTTTTTACACAAAAATTAATTTTTTCACTATATTAAAAGCAAGGATTATTCTATTTTATAAAATATATTAAATAAAAATCATTTATGTGCAACAGCGGGCATTGCACCTAGTATGTAAATAAAAATCGTAGTTTCTTTTGAGTTTCAAATTACTCAAAACATAATTTTTTTATGCATGTAATCTAAAGACATTATTTCACGTTTGTTATGAACATTAGCATATTTTTTATAACTATTTTGTATGTTTTGTTACAGCATCTCTGTATCAATCCCTAGTTGAAATTCCACAATTCGGCAGACCAGACCAACTACCTCCAGATCCTGGTCTAATCGATATTATTGCAGGCTGCAAGTTATCACCACTGCAAACTGCAGCAGAAACGAATTCGTTCTTACCATACCTACCATCATCGTCAACTAACCCTTCTATGCTGTATTCTAACTGGTTATCGAATGATCAGAAAAGGTCTGGACATATTTTTGGACTACAAGGTAAATACAATTAGATTTTAGTTATTATTAAGAGGTTTTCATTGACTTCAAGCCGAACAAACTACATTAAGAATGTACCAAGTTAAGACATCCTACTAATCCATTATACAACATCTCATATACGCAAGTATTTTGAGGTATTTGAAGTATTTTGAAGTATTTTTATTATTATTTTGAAGTGTTTCATATATTATTTAATTATTTAATTGAAGTATTTAATAATAATAATAATAATAACATCTCATATACGCATATACGAGAACACAAACTATAACTAATAGACATGACATATTGAGGTAGACATTAAAAGACAATAACAATAACATGCCATTTTGCATTACAATACAGACAAGACATTAAAAACTGAAAGAAAAAAACAAGAAAACACTTTACGAATATCATTATAACTGACAGGACTAATACAAACAAATGTTTATGTATATATTTAGGTGATATTTTAATTAAACCTGTTTAATTGTTAGACAGGTTTAATTAAAATATCACCTTATTCATTATAGATTCAAGGAATTATTATTTTTATTTATTTTAAATGTAACATATTTAATATAGTAACATTCCAAATAAATAAAAATAATAATTCCTTAAATCTATAATGAATAAGGTGATATTTAATATAGTATATAAAAATTTAATGTGTCAGAAAGGTCTTCGGCGGATAGCATAAATAAAGATTGTTTCTCTCTAGTACTTAATGAGGCTAAAATAGGAACGTATACTTATATATTCATCCAAATTTTTTTAGACCAAAAACTATTTTTATAATGGTTTATGAAAATAATTATTTTATATAATAATCTTTATTCACAACATTACACATAGAATTCAATACATTTATTTTAAAAATTGCGTTAGGTGTAAAAGGCTATCGACCCGCGGTCTTTCTGCCTAGGATTTAATAATTCAATGAGTAATTATTTTCTATTTAGTCTGTGTAATTTCTGCGGTTGTGCAATCGTCGGATTACCTCAAAGTGTGTATTTGAAGGATGTTTAGATTTAGGGGTGAAGTTTGGGTTTCGAAGAATGTAGTATCTGCTGAAGATATTGTAGTTGAATGTGTTCAAAGCAAATTTTTCCAGCAGGAACTGTATTATTCTGTCTGCAATAAGAGTGATGTCCGTTCGTTTGGTAAATAATTTTCCATACGAGAACAGTATTATTCCCAATCTGCCTCTATTACTTTTAACGTGAAATGGGAATAACTAAGAAATGATAAGGAGATAGAGGCCGCTAAGCTGCTAATCAATACCACTTAGGGTGCTGCTTAAAAATGTGAAAACCGTTTGTGGACATCGCTCTCCATTTTCGCGTCACAACACTTCAAAATTCGTAAAAATTGCTTGAAATTACATTTCAGAAACGCCCTTTTCGAGCTGTATCTCAGTAAATATTTGTCGTACCGACTTCTAGTTTATATTTTTGGAGTCAGGGGGTGGCTTTCCATACGAGAACAGTATTATCCCCAATCTGCCTCTATTACTTTTAACGTGGAATGAGAAAAACTAAGACATTATCAAGGGGTATAGGTCTAATTTTTACAATAAATATCAATAATTCAAAAATTTATTTTATGCCACCAATCAATACTCTTTAGGATGCTAATTAAAAATGGGAAAACCGTTTGTGTATATAATGCCTATTATTATTTTTAACGTAACGTAATCACCATCATTAATTACTATGGAGTGCTTTTTATTCTATATAATACCTTATATTAGTATAAACATAATCAATACAGTAGCATAATAATTTGCATAGTCACAATTGCACCTTTATTCCCCATCATAACCGCCCTGATAATAAAACAGATGTGCCGTATTAATTGCAATGCAACGCTGATAAAACTGGAGGCCCGCGGAAAGATGATGAATGAAGTAATATTTCCGTAAATCGTTTTAACACCTTTTCGATTAATCACATAATAGAAGTAAATTGCCATCCATTACAGCACAATACAAATGAACAATAATACGGATCAGAGCAAATGGCGATATCGCGTGTTCTCCCACAACAGGGGGGAGCGCGCAAATTATAAGGGCATCATCAGACAATTTACAAATCACTCGCATTTGTTTAACCGTATTATCTCTTACAGTGTAGATTATCATCATTATAACTCTTCAACTTAATATATTGAGATACAAATTAATTTAAATATTATATTTAATATACATACTTGGGTATAGTTCATACAAACGGATTAACTACAAAAGATATATAAATATAAAAAGTTAAAGTTAACCAACATAAAAAACAATATTTTACGAGTTTCAGTTGTGTTAGGCTACTACTTTATTTTTAGTTATGACTAATGAGAAACTGGTTTTATCGCTTACTGAAAATGAAAGGAATTTGGAGTGAATAAGAGAAAAAGTAATTAATGAATATGGAAATAATTTGCCTCTCATGTTCAAAATAATGTCGGAATTTTCTTCTCTGAAACTAGTTTTATAGGTTAATGCTGAAAATTTGTTTTAAGGCGAATTCATTCGTCAATATCTGAAAATTCGTGGCCTAAATTATAATAATTATGCAAATGGGAATAAACTTAAGACTATATTATATCTGTTTTAATATTTTAATACTGATAATCATAAAAAAATATATTTGGACTATATTATATCTGTTCAAATATATTTTTTTATGATTATCAGTATTAAAATAAATTCGATATAATATCGAATTTATTTTAATACTGATCATTAGAAAATATTATTTTCTTCGTAATAAAAGTTCATTAAACATTATAAAAATATTAATAAGTAACATATTTTGACTTTCAATTAGTTTTCTAATAACTACAACCTCCAATAATTACACAGTTGCAATATTTAACATCTTCCACAATCAAATTTGCCACATTACTTAATACCCTGTACCGTTTCTCCGATGATGGCTGTAGGTGACACAAGCATGGCGACTCCCGACTAGAAATCATTAACACATTTTAACAGCCGTATAGGCTTTAACTTCTGTACAAACTCATAAATCTTCGCTCGGTTTATGTATTTTAGGGTCCGTTCTCGGAAGGATCGCATGTGTGAAATTTTTTTGTAAAACATTGCATTAGACAAACGTACCCCACGGTAAACCGAAAACATTTAGCACATAAGCGCGTATATAAATCGTACTTAAAATCGCCATTGTGCGCTCGTTATGCAAGCATGACACATAAAATAAGGCGCTAATAACATAAATTCTCATAACATGATTGTCACGCATTATAACATTTGCAAGCAATTAAAAGATCCGTACAACGCATGTCAATCATCGTTATATGTATGTGCTAATCAGTAGTAAACTTTTGTAAATAATTTATTAAATATTATCATTTTAAAACAAATCGCTATAATTGGAAGTGTACATAAAGATGGCTTTAGAAAATTTCCTTTGACAACACACAGATGACATTCCAGCGTCTGCTTGGCACACAGGCTTTCGAGCGATTTAACACCAAACGCAAACAATTTAAAATATGCCCCTTTGTTAGCAATTAGCACTTGCTAGACAGGTTTCAAACCTCTCTAAACTGTGCAGATGTGTGTTTTACTCGATCAACATGATAATGAGCTTTGTGTTTTAAATTATTCAGAAAACCTCCACACAATATTTGAGGATATTGTTATAGCAATTATCGAGTGTATAAAGTTTTCCTAGGTACTAAATCTTTCTGACCAGTGTTATTTTTATTATGTAAACGTAGGCCACCCATAAACTTTCTGCAATAACTTTATATTTGTGACAAGTTTATTTGTTTTAACTACTTTTCAGAAAAGATATTGATTACTTTAACTTATTCCCCTAAAATGGATTTAGTTTTTATAGAGAAAAATAAAATATCAGATTTACCAACTAGATATATACATTTGAAGGATTTTTTTATCGCTCAGCTAGTGCTCCAAAAACTACAAAATATTCATATATAAGTGTGAATCCACCTTTTAGCAATCTACATATCTAGATTTCGATCTTATTAGATCTCTTCAGTGTAGCTCAGCTAGTGAGGATATTATTTTTTTTATAAATTTAATTTCCTCATTACACTTGTCTCATACAACTTACAACTATATAGGTCGCATAAGCTATTGAATGGATACATTGACAACGTTATGTAACAGAATATGCCAAAACAAATGTCAGACACCTTGAATAATTAATTATTCAGTGTTTGCAATAGAGAGAAGCTAAAGTAACTACATTCCCTAGATAATGTATTTATTGTTGCTATAACAACAAATACTTATGGGTTCAATAGCTATTGATAGATTTATAGAACGTCGGTGAATACGGGGGTCAGTTCTATATTCAAATTTTGTCTATCCCTCTCCCCATATGCTTTCTGATCCATTACTTTTTCTATTCGTTTTTTTTTTGTATATATAAAATCCCAATAACGACAATAAGTTTCGAAAAATATTCTTTACTCAGCTCATCACCTAATAGACGCATTGTTGTTATTCGCTAGACCATTTGCTGCAATTCATAATGTGTTCCGCATTATGATTACAGAATGATTTGGTATATTTATTTTTTTGTTTGATATGAGTTTAATCCTGTTTAATTATAATAATAATTTCTGCAGGTCCTAAACCTTCTAGTCGCCGTTCCCGCAAGCCCGGTTTGGACCGTAAACCGCGTCAGGCATACAGCGCGAAACAGCTGGAGAAACTAGAAACGGAATTCAAAATTGATAAATATTTAAGCGTCAGCAAGCGGATGGAGCTGTCCAAGGCTCTCAATTTGACCGAGGTGCAGATAAAGACGTGGTTTCAAAATCGGCGCACGAAATGGAAGAAGCAGCTGACGACGCGGTTAAAGATGGCACAGCGACAGGGGTTGTTCGCGTCGCATTATTTCGCGCCGTCGCCGCAACCCCCTTATTCGTCCCTTTTCGCACCGTACTACTCGCCGCTGGGGTGTGTTTTCGGGGTGCCCACCATTGAGGAGGCTAGCGCCTCCATTGCTACAGCGGAGGCATCTAGAAGGGCATCTTCTAGTTAATTTTATTGCATAGTTTGTTTTTAAGTGATATGTGATTTTTTTGTTTGAATGGCCATTTTTATTTGGCCATTCACGGTTGGTCCGATAAATGCAAATAGTACTGATGATTTTATTGTATATTGTGTTGTAAATATATTTGGTTTATTGATTAATTTATAATCTCTCCACTAAACTGGGCCCATATTGCATAGTTAGATTAATATGAATTTTCATTCAAACACTAAAATATAAGCAAGGAAGGAGAATCTCTTTTAGTATAATAATAATGTTAATATTTCTTTATTTGCGGAATACTCTATTATATATGTACCTATGTAAATTACACAAAGGTACATTGTGAGTGAGAAATATCTCCTAAAACTAGTGAATTTTGAATTAAATCACTAGATCTTATATATTAAATCTAGCCTCTAGATTTGATTTATTAGGTCTAGCATCTCTTCAAATGAGAAAACTGGTAACAACTACAGAAAAACGTGTAGTCTCAATCTGTAGTGCTAGAAAAACTCTATATTTTTCCATATAAACCATCTCTGTAGCATTCGAAATACAAACGCTACATAGTTTAAATTGGATACAAGCATGAAATTTCATCATATTCACATATTCTCACCGCTACAGCGAGAAAACGGTAACAGCTACAGAAAAAAAAACGTCTAGTCTCAATCTATAGGGCTGGAAATAATCTACATTTTCACATATAAAACATATCTCTAGCATTCGAAATGCAGATGCTACAGAGTTGAAACTGAAGAAAAACATGAAATTTCAGCATATTTAAATATAATCACCGCTACAGCGCGAAAATTGTAACAGCTACAGAAAAGCGTCTAGTCTCAATCTATAGGGCTAACAATACTCTATATTTTCACATATAAACCATCTCTCTAGCATTTGAAATACAGACCCCACAGAGTTGAAACAGGGCAAAAACATGAAATTTCATCATATTCACATATTCTCACCGCCACAGCGAGAAAACGGTAACAGCTACAGAAAAACGTATAGCCTCAATCTATAGAGCTGGAAATATTCTACATTTTACGTGTAAACCATCTCTGTAGCATTGGAAATACAGACCCTACAGAGTTGAAACTGGAGAAAAACATACAATTTCATCATATTCACATATTCCCACCGCTACAGCGAGAAAACAGCTACAGAAAAACTGTAGAGCTGGAAATATTCTACATTTTACGTATAAAACATCTCTGTAGTATTCGAAATACAGACGCTACAGAGTTGAAACAAGAAAAACATGAAATTTCAGCATATTCACATATTCCTACCGCTACAGTGCGAGAATGGTAAAAGCTACAGAAAAACGTCTATTCTTAATCTATAGGGCTAATAATACTCTACATTTTCACATATAAATCATCTCTCTAGCATTTTAAATACAGACGCTACGGAGTTGAATCAGGGGAAAAATCATGAACTTTCATCACATTAACATTTTCTCACCGCTACAGCTCGGAAACGGCAACAGCTATATACAAACGACTAGTTTTAATCTGTAGAGCAAGAAATGCTCTACATTTTCATGTATAAACCATCCCTGGCTAGTAATAATCTACATTTTCACACATAAAAAATTTCTCTAGCATTTGAAATAAAGACGCTACAGACTTGAAACAGGTAAAAAGCATGCAATTTCATCACATTAACATTTTCTCACCGCTACAGCTCGGAAACGGCAACAGCCATAAACAGACGTCTACCTTCAATCTGTAGGGCAAGAATTGATCTACATCTTCATCTATAAACCATCCCTCTAGCATTTAAAAGAGAGACGCTACAGAGTTGAAACAGGGAAAAAGCATGAAAGTTCATCACATTAACATTTTCTCACCGCTACAGCTCGGAAACGGAAACAGCTATATACAAGCGTCTAGCTTTAATCTATAGGACAAGAAATGCTCTACATTTTCATGTATAAACCATCCCTCTAGCATTTAAAATAACAGAGTTGAAACAGGGGGAAAACATGAAATTTCTTCACATTAATAATTTCTCACCGCTACAATGCGAAAACGATAAGAGCTAGAGAAAAATACCGATTGTGAATCTGTAGGGCTAGGAATACTCTACATTTTCACTCATAAAACATTTCTCTAGCATTTGAAATAGAGACGCTATAGAGTTGAAACAGAGAAAAAGCATGCAATTTCATCACATTAACATTTTCTCACCGCTACAGCTCGGAAACGGCAACAGCTATAAACAGACGTCTACCTTCAGTCTGTAGGGCAATAAATGATCTACATTTTCATCTATAAACCATCCCTCCATCATTTAAAATAGAGACGCTACAGAGTTGAAACAGGGAAAAAGCATGAAATTTCATCACATTAACATTTTCTTACCGCTACACCTCAATCTGTAGAGCTAGAAATACTACAGTCTGGCATTTAAAATAGAAACGCTACAGAGTTGAAACTTGAAATTTCATCATATTCACAGATTCTCACGAGTGATGTTTTTTATTCATCGGGTATCAAAGATGGGCGATCCTCGTGCAGTCTCCAACACGGGGATCGCCCACTTTTGATACCCGAAGAATAAAAAGCATCCCTCGTGAGAATACGTGAATATGATGAAATTTCAAGTCTGTAGCGTCTTAGCGTTCAGGTAACCACCACGACCTGTCCGCCAACGGCTCAGATTGAATTATTAAACAAATTGGAGCAGACCAATTTGCTCAATCATTCCCTCGCGTTCGACCGGTCACAGTTTGACGAGAGGTAGCATGCCATTACATAGCAGTTACACCCATGCGATCCCCTTCGTGGGTACGATCTTGATTGCAACATCCCTCATGGGTCTATTCGTCACACACACGCAGTCGAGTTTTGAATTCTTTGACTTGGTGAGGACAATTGCGTCGGCCCCTCTTTAAGTCGCAGAAGCGAGCAATATCTGCTGGACTGCTCTATCTCGGCCGACGTTGGCCTGCCATATGGTGGTTTGCGTGGGCCACCATTCATTCGCCACCAGTTAGGTTAGCCCTTTTGCTTGGTGGTCATTCGGCATCAGGTTAACCCACTCCAACAGCTTCCTGTCTTTTACGCTCTTGCATTGCCTTCAGCCTGATATGGCATCGGATGCATACCTATCCTCCATGCATAGTGGGGCCCTCCTGCACTACTGTGGCTGGTGGCCCACCTTGCCGTACTTGAGGTAGAGACACCGGCGCTCTTCCCAGCTGCATGTTGTGACCTGATGCCCGTCCATCCAACAACAGGGGTAGCAGCCGCCCTGCGGTTTGTTTTGCACTGTATTAGTACCATCTTAAACTTGGTGGTGGTTAGATTTACCGCCCCTCTCTCGCTCGTCGTGGTAGTTACGGCTTGGATGCCCGTCCATCGAACAACAGGTGTAGTAGCCGTCATGCTGTTTGCTCTGCACAGTATTAGTCCCATCTTAAACTTGGTGGTGGTTAGATTTACCGTCCCTCTCTCGCTCGCCGTGGTAGTTACGGCTTGGGTGGAGTTTCGAGCCAGTCTGGGCTCTCCGACTCTGACCTCAACTAGTACTGTTTTGAGGGCCTCCTCTACCTCAGCATTAGTTGTAAGAACATTTAGTCTCCTGAGGTAGAGCGCCAGTCGGGATGTTCTCTCATAGTTATTTGTGGACCACTCTCCTTAACTCTTATGCGGAGATTCTCCGTTCTCTCGGCTCGGATGTTGGTGTTTACCCCTTGATCCGCTTCTCGGACGCGTGTGACTGTTTCTTGGCTGGACTGACTATAATGCCTTCTTCTTGTCTCTTTGGTTGTCTGATATTCCCTTCCATTCTGACAAAAGTTTGTTGCTGTGCTGGATCAGTTCGAGACCCGTTCCTTTCTTCTAGGGCTATCCTGGCTGCTGACCCTGATAACTGTTTCCTGCAATTCCATGGGGACCAACGGGAATTCCAATAGCAGTGACTTCACTTCCACTAACATGACTTTGACAGTCTCCCCAAAGGGCTCCATCATAGATTGATTGTCGCGTCTTGTCCTTGGTTGTGTGGTCGCACATGATGTGTTGGGTCCCTCCATCTCTGTACGTTCTGAGGCCCAGCAGGTGCAGTCAAAAATGGCCCATAATATCATACGGGCTTTATACAGCTTTATTCACAAAGTAGAAAACGCTCCTGACCGTTAAAAAAACGGATAGCACAGGATGCCGTTCATATGACTAATATTACTATTAGTCGAGGAATAAATTATATGGGCGAGAGGAAGGATAGAGTTGAGGCTTTCAATGCATATATTTTTGACAAAAAGAAATTTACAAAGAGCACATGCCCAGTAACAAAGTGACACATTATATAATGGAAGCGCGACAAAAATGCGTCTTATCATCGACGACATTTCCATCGGCCAATTAATTTAGTTGTATTTTTTTCACATTTTTTTTGTTTTATTCATTCATAATAATTTTAATTATTTATAACTATGGTCCATGTTATCGTAATATATTTTGAAAATGACGTAATTATTTTTGTTTTTACAGCAAATATCTATTTACAAGAGAGAGCCACATTGTATGACTATTAACAAATACCTTTTACAATGTGTTTTGCTTCTGTTTTTGTTTTTTATTTAGAGTCCGACACTGGACGTACATAATTTACATTACAGTTACGTATTATTTTTATGAATATACATATAAATCATATTGCAGCTTGACACCGCAATATTTACACATGCTTGGTCGTTTGTGTGATTAACAAATGATAACAAAAACATACATACAGTGTTTTATAACATGATTTTTTGTTTTGCGATATATTTGTACGTTATTTTTTTTTTATTAATTAGAAACCATTCAATCTGTACGAAATAACATTTTTTTTTTAGTTACTACGTGTAATATTCAAATATATAAACATTAATAACACATACATTTTGTTAATTAGTAATTAATTAACAGCAAAATATACATTTGGAAAGCTCAGTCATGAGAAATGATAACAGATTAATTAGTTAATTAGGGAGAGCACCGCATCTGGATATTAGTTTTTTTTTTTTGAGACTAAAGTTGATATTTATGTGTGTGTTGTTTTTAAATTAATTTCGGGGGGTTTTAAAGAAATGTACGGAAGAGCATGATCGAAACGGATTTTAAAAATAGTCAGTTCTCAACATTCAAAATTGCTACGATTAGAAAATGAAACGCATCTATTATTGATTATAGAATACTGACACTGTAGCTCTCTAATATACGATATATACTCTCTTTGTAAGTTTCATTTACAGCACGCAATGATACAGCGTGCTGTAATTGTAATTATAATATTGTCAATTCTTAATGATAATGGTTCCGTATAATACATGATTTTATACAATGATGTCTCTTATATAGTTTTAAATCATTTTTTATTTAGTAATATTTATAATGTGAGATATAGAGACATTTAAATGTTTTTTTTTTCGGCACAATTAGCACAACACAGATGACACAAATACACACTGTACTTAAATATCACAGTGAAGAATTTAAAATAGTTACGATTAATTTTTGAGAAGCATAAAATTAATGATAATTAAGGCTCGATTTTATTTGCGACAAATGTTATCCATTTCTCTCAACATGACCATAGTGTGCATAGTATTATAGAATTATGAGGGAAAAATCTTAAGTAATTCAAAAAATTGTTAATTGAAATTGAAAATCTCTCATGCATAAAAAAATATCTATGATATTTATTACTCAATTTCCTTAAACTACTTGAATCACATTTTTAAGTACAAATACATGAGAGAAATTTAACGTTCATTTATTGGGTAATTTTTTACAACTGTTGGAATATTTTTTAGCCATTAATGAAGAGATAACAAATAATAAATACGCTTACTGTCTTATTGTTCGTAACATTCTTGTTTTAGATCTGGTGAGGAGGCACATTAAATATTATTTGCTGAACTGTAACAGAACTGTCTCAACTTTTCAGTCAATATATATTTTTTTAAGGACGGCCCATTTATATAACAGTTTAGACACTGGTTACAATGGGGGATTGAACACAGATTATTTAACGTGAAGCAGTTTCTGACTACGGGTTGGGCAGCGGGTTTTCTTGCCGGATGTCCGATTTTAGTTTCACGAACTCTTTGGCCACCTCGTCGTTGGAGCGCTGCGAGAGGATGCGGAGGATTGTCCAGCCGGTTTCGTCCATTTGTATCCGCTTGCCCAATGATAGCCAACACGCACACGAACCCTTTAGCAAAGTTAGATTTAATTTAATGTCAATTGATTTTTTTTTAGTTTGTATGACATACGTTATAATGAATTGTGCTAGGACAGAAAATACTCAGAAATAGTTACCACACATTGCATTTTGTTTGAAAATAAAATTCGATATATAAAACGATATTTTACTTTTTTTTTCACACTTCAGTTACACTCTGCAAATAGTTTCGGCTAAGCTCTAGCCATTTTCGAGCTCCTTCGATGACATGCAAAGTATAACTAAAGTGTGATAAATATCACGCCCCTCAACGTCAAAAAAATCTCCGATGGGGAGCTCGAAAAAAATAAAAAATCGTTTTATTAATCTTTTAAAATGAATTATCACAAAGTAGACGCCTTAACAATCCAATATTTAAAATTCGATGTTTGTTATTAGTACATATTTCAAAAAATATACTAATAACCTACTAATTTTTCATAATTATCCTAAAATAGAATAATGAGGCTATCCAAAACTGTATCACACATACTATTTTCTAATAGAGACCCTGTTTTATAGCTTACTGATAATCAGTAAAAATTAGTTATCACTGAAAAAGTAAAATCATCGTCTTAGTTTTCAGTTTCAAAAAAATAAATAATTACGTAATTATCTCCGTCATTATCTGAACATTGATTAATCAGGCAAGCCAACAATATATTATATTAGCTTTTTTATATAAATAAGAGTTACAGCCTGCTGGAAAATCGTGAAATTTTTTAATCGATTTCAAATTTTATATTTGCATTCTAACTAATCAATGTAAATTGATAATGTTAGCAATCTCTTTCAGTCAATTATTTTATATTTCCTGAAACTGAAAATCATCGATGCCATTTTAGTTGATAAACTCATTTTTGAGAAATAGACTACTGACCTAAATGCTTTTAAATAAAAGAACGTCGTTGTTTTAATTAAAACCATTTAGGTCAGTCGCTTATTTCTCAAAAAAAATAGTTCATCAACTAAAATGGCATCCAGGATTTTCAGTTTCAGGAAGTACCTCAGGGGTATCAGCCGTGAGGCTTTTCTGTCGATCAAGGAAGAAGTTCAGAGAATTAAAAGTTATTCGCGAAATAATGGTGAAAGTGCCGGGTATTTTTTTTGCGAATCAAACAAAACTGATAGCCCTAGGCTTTTCTGCCGGTTAAAAGAGAAGCTCAAAGGAGTTTAATCACCCTGTAGTGGCTGAAAGACCGCAGTAGATGGCCTCTTGTACATGTATATATCCCTCGCTGGGGTTTGAACTTAGGCTTACCAATGCTCCATATGAGACGGACGACGCCTCATACAGGGTGAAGAAGAAGATATATTTATTGTAAAATACATATATATTCTATTTTACAATAAATATATCTTCTTCTTCACCCTCTACGAGGCGTCGTCTGTCACATATGGAGCATTGGTAAGCCTAAGTTCAAACCCCAGCGAGGTGAATTTTCACAAATCACCTTTCGTAGTTTATTAGATGTATTTTATGAAGTCCAATGAGCTCGGCGAATAAAAAAACGTCTATCTGTATTGGATTATCAGCCGTGAACCCTTTCCGCTGATCAGACGAGAAGCTCAGAAGAATTTAATCACTCGGTATTTACCTTAACTTCACAGAAAATCTCGTAAAACTGTGAAATGTGATTCACGAAAATTCGCTCACATGGGTTTCGAATGCAGGCTTTCAATGTACCAGACCGACGAGGCCTTTAAAAATTATTATCTCCAAGTAAACTAAACAGACTATCCAAAACTCGTTGAGGAAAACCAGATAGATTATGCGTGGTTGAAGAAAAATGACATACACTACATTTGACCCTAATTTCTTTTTGTATATAGATAAATCGTTTTGGAAGTGCCGATATTGCACAGTATCTCGATAACTATAAGAGATAAAGGGCTAGGTTTGCTACATTCGCTTCAGCTCGGAGTTTCTATACGGGAAGAACAGTAGGTAGATTGTTCATGGTTCCCCCACGAAGGAACACACCTTGTCGTGGTGTGGGGGCCCAGTGAGACGATATCCACAAATCGTCTTGCTATGAAAACTTAGGTCATAGCATGGACTAGGATGGCGTCGCACTGCTAAGATGTTCTGGGGCTCAGCACAACTCTTTGCGTGATGAGCCTCCCTTCTATCAATTTCATACCTTTGATCTGTCAGCCTCCCTTGGCCAAAATCAGCCTGTTAGCCTGGTCCCTCACACATGACGTGTCCCTATGTCATGTGTGAGAGACTGCGATACCACAATGCGGCAGCGAGGGGTCCTCCGATTCCGATGACGAGCGAAAGGAGACAGATGGAGGCGAGAATCCAAATATAAAATTTCATGATGATAGAAAAAACTTGATTTTTCAGTCAAAATTATCATTTTCAGGATTTTACGGTAAGCTGTAACTCCTACTTCAGAAAAGATAGAAACTATTGTAACATGTTTTTGGATAGCCTGATTAATCTATTTTCAGATAATAATGGAAATAATTAGATACACACCGCAATTTTTGAAAAATCGACTGAAAACTAGGACCATATTTTCGGAAGTTTTTCAATAATAACTGAAAAAGTAAAAGTCTTAAACGTCTAAAACTTTCAAAACAATGTTTATTTGATCAGTAGCATTTTATATACAAATTTTAAATAAAATTTAAAAAAATGCCAAAATTAATCAAAAATCGAAAGGGGTCATTTTCAGGATTTTTCAGTAAGCTATAACTCCTACTTCAGAAAAGATAGAAGCTATTGTAACATGTTTTTGGATAGCCTGATTAATCTATTTTCAGATAATAATGGACATAATTAGATAAATACCGCAATTTTTGAAAAATCGACTGAAAACTAGGACCATATTTTCGGAAGTTTTTCAATAATAACTGAAAAAGTAAAAGTCTTAAACGTCTAAAACCTTCAAAACAATGTTTATTTGATCAGTAGTATTGTATATACAAATTTTAATGAAAATAAAAAAAATGCCAATATTCGTCAACAATCGAAAGGGGTCATTTTCAGGATTTTTCAGTAAGCTATAACTCCTACTTCAGAAACGATAGAAGCTATTGTAATATGTTTTTAGATAGCCTGATTAATCTATTTTCGGATAATAATAGACATAATTAGATAAATATCGCAATTTTTGAAAAATCGACTGAAAACTAGGACCATATTTTCGGAAGTTTTTCAATAATAACTGAAAAAGTAAAAGTCTTAAACGTCTAAAACCTTCAAAACAATGTCAATTTGATCAGTAGTATTCTATATACAAATTTTAAAGATAATAAAAAAAAAATGCCAAAATTAATCAAAAATCGAAAGGGGTAATTTTCAGGATTTTTCAGTAAGCTGTAACTCCTACTTCAAAAATGATAGAAGCTATTGTAGTATGTTTTTGGATAGCCTGATTAATCTATTTTCGGATAATAATAGACATAATTAGATAAATACCGCAATTTTTGAAAAATCGTTTGAAAACTAGGACTATATTTTCGGTAGTTTTTCAATAATAACTGAAAATGTAAAAGTCTTAAACGTCTAAAACTTTCAAAACAATGTTTATTTGATCAGTAGTATTTTATATACAAATTTTAAAGAAAATAAAAAAAATGCCAAAATTAATCAAAAATCGAAAGGGGTCATTTTCAGGATTTTTCAGTAAGCTTTAACTCCTACTTCAGAAAAGATAGAAGCTATTGTAATATGTTTTTGGATAGCCTGATTAATCTATTTTCAGATAATAATAGACATAATTAGATAAATACCGCAATTTTTGAAAAATCGACTGAAAACTAGCACCATATTTTCGGAAGTTTTTCAATAATAACTGAAAAAGTAAAAGTCTTAAACGTCTAAAACCTTCAAAACAATGTTTATTTGATCAGTAGTATTCTATATACAAATTTTAAAGAAAATTAAAAAAATGCCAAAATTAATCAAAAATCGAAAGGGGTCATTTTCAGGATTTTTCAGTAAGCTGTAACTCCTACTTCAGAAAAGATAGAAGCTATTGTAGTATGTTTTTGGATAGCATGATTAATCTATTTTCAGATAATAATGGACATAATTAGATAAATATCGCAATTTTTGAAAAATCGACTGAAAACTAGGACCATATTTTTGGAAGTTTTTCAATAATAATTGAAAAAGTAAAAGTCCTAAACGTCTAAAACCTTCAAAACAATGTTTATTAGATCAGTAGTATTCTATATACAAATTTTAAAGAAAATAAAAAAATGCCAAAAATCGTCAAAAATCGAAAGGGGTAATTTTCAGGATTTTTCAGTAAGCTGTAACTCCTACTTCAGAAAAGATAGAAGCTATTGTAGTATGTTTTTGGATAGCCTGATTAATCCATTTTCGGATAATAATAGACATAATTAGATAAATACCGCAATTTTTGAAAAATCGTTTGAAAACTAGGACCATATTTTCGGTAGTTTTTTAATAATAACTGAAAAAGTAAAAGTCTTAAACGTCTAAAACCTTCAAAACAATGTTTATTTGATAAGTAGTATTGTATATACAAATTTTAAAGAAAATAAAAAAATGCCAAAAATCGTCAAAAATCGAAAGGGATCATTTTCAGGATTTTTCAGTAGGCTATAACTCCTACTTCAGAAAAGATAGAAGCTATTGTAACATGTTTTTGGATAGCCTGATTAATCTATTTTCAGATAATAATGGACATAATTAGATAAATACCGCAATTTTTGAAAAATCGACTGAAAACTAGGACCATATTTTCGGAAGTTTTTCAATAATAACTGAAAAAGTAAAAGTCTTAAACGTCTAAAACCTTCAAAACAATGTTTATTTGATCAGTAGTATTGTATATACAAATTTTAAAGAAAATAAAAAAATGCGAAAATTCGTCAAAAATCGAAAGGTAAAAAAAAACCCCCCAAAATTTTTCAGCCCAAAATTATTTTCATTCCGATCGAGCTGAAATTTTGCATACTTATTATAGGTTTTATTCTTAACGTCGGAGGCAACTTTCAGCTGTTTACAGCAAACACTTTTTCAGTTATTAACAAATTAATTCGGCTGAAAACTATAATTCGCACTTTTTCAGTAAGAAGTAAAAATAGTTTCCCGTAAGAAAAAAACTATGTTTGATACAGTTTTGGATAGTCTGATTAATCTGCTTTAAGATTACAAAGAAAAATAGTCATGTCGATTTATTATTTTTCAGAGATATCGACTGAAAACCAACAGCTTATTTTTTGAAGTTTTTTTCAGGCTCAGCAAAAAAACCAGCTGAGAAAAATATCTGATATTCTCAAAATATATTTATTTGAGTATGTAGAAAGCAAATACAAAATTTGAAGTTGTTTGAAAAAACTTGATTTTTCAATCAAATCAATATTTTTAGGATTTTTCAGTAAGCTCTAACTAACTCCTATTTCAGAAAAGGTAGTATCTACTGTAACATGTTTTTGAGTCGCCTGATTAATATATTTTCAATTAATGATAGAAATAGGTTTCCCGTAAGAAAAAAACTATGTTTGATACAGTTTTGGATAGTTTGATGAATCTGCTTTAAGATTGCAAAGAAAAATAGTCATGTCGATTTAATATTTTTCAGAGATATCGACTGAAAACCAACAGCTTATTTTTTGAAGTTTTTTTCAGGCTCAGCAAAAAAAAACCAGCTGAAAAAAATATCTGATATTCTCAAAATATATTTATTTCGGTATGTAGAAAGCAAATACAAAATTTGAAGTTGTTTGAAAAAACTTGATTTTTCAATCAAATCAATATTTTTAGGAATTTTCAGTAAGCTCTAACTCCCATTTCAGAAAAGGTAGTATCTACCAAAAATTATTAATCAGTCTTTCCAAAACTGTATCTACATAGTAGTTTCTCACAAGAAAGATAGTTTTATAGCTTACTGAAAAACGAAACGAAAATTAGAATTTAGTATAAAAAATACAGCTTATTGAAATATCCTGAAAATGTTGTTTTTGACCAAATTTTGATTTAATCGAATATTATTGTCGTATTGTAGCTATTCAAATAAATGTAAGATGAGAATTTCAGCAATTTTTTTCATAAAAGTATATGATTTCTATATTATTTTATATTTTAACATCTCTTATGAAATAAAAATGACAGCTTACTGAAATATCCTGAAAATTTTGTTTTTGGTCTCATTTAATTTTTTTAATCGACTTCGAATTTTATTATCGTATTCTATCTATTCATATAAATATAAGATGAGAATTTCAGCAATTTGTTTCATAAAAGTATATGATTTTTATATTATTTTATATTTTAACAACTCATGAAATAAAAATCACAACTTACTGAATATCCTGAAAATGTTAGGCCTATTTTTTTTAATCGACTTTGATTGTTGTATTCTAGCTATCCATATAAATGTATAATACGAATTTCAGCAATTATGAAATAAATTGCTGAAATTCGTATCTTACATTTATATAGATAGCTAGAATAAGTATATGATTTTTATATTAATTTATATTTTATCAACTCACAACTTGTGGTAACGATTTCTGCGCTGTTTCTTTCGTGGCACTATTTAATTTCAGATTGCGTTTAAAACTAGGAAATAAAATAAAGCTATTAGACTTACTTTATCTACAATATCTTTTAGTTGCATCACCGCGACGCCAACAAGTCTGTCCTCTCGTGCGAAACAATAGTCCTTTGCGCAAATGTGTAATTCGAAAAAGTCCAACTGCTCCTCATTTCCGATGGTGCTATGAAATAAAAATGTAATTATTAATGGCATCTGTATTGCCTAATTTACATTTCTGTATGTTGAATATTTATAATTATAATGCTAAATGATCTTACAAGTGAAATGTCTCATTAAACTTTGGAGACCAATTATTCGATTTCGATTTTGTTGCTAGTTTTCGCTTCTTATCGGAAAGATGTGGGCCGATAAGGTTCACTTCCACGAATGGTCGGAACATACCGGATATCACCGTCCATTTCAGATCATTCGCTGCAACAACTGAAAAAAAAGACAATATTTTTACTTTAAGATAATATATATATATATATATATATATATATATATATATATATATATACGTTTTTATTGGCTATAAAACATATTTTGTAAAAATTAATGACCGTAATCCTTTATATAAAGATTACTGTCATTAATTTTAACAAAATAAGTTCCATAACCAATAAAAACAATGTTTTGTAGTTGTTTATTGTTAACTCTGAAACTTATTTTGTAGATTTCATGATCTACACAAAAATTATGCAGCAACATGTCATAGAATTTTTGATCAAACACGTTTTTATTGGCTATACAACTTATTTTGTAAAAATTAATGACCGTAATCCTTTATATAAAGATTACTCTCATTAATTTTTACAAAATAAGTTTCATAACCAATAAAAACAATGTTTTGTAGTTGTTTATTATTAACTCTGAAACTTATTTTGTAGATTTCATGATCTACACAAAAATTATGCAGCAAAATGTTATAGAATTTTTGATCAAACACGTTTTTATTGGCTATAAAACATATTTTGTAAAAAATAATGACCGTAATCCTTTATATAAAGATTACTGTCATTAATTTTTACAACATAAGTTTCATAACCAATAAAAACAATTTTCTGTAGTTGTTTATTGTTAACTCTGAAAGTTATTTTGTAGATTTCATGATCTACGCAAAAATTATGCAGCGAAATGACATAGAATTTTTGATCAAACACGTTTTTATTGGCTATAAAACTTATTTTGTAAAAATTAATGACCGTAATTCTTTATATAAAGATTACTGTCGTTAATTTTTACAAAATAAGTTTCACAACCAACAAAAACAATGTTTTGTAGTTGTTTATTGTTAACTCTGAAACTTATTTTGTAGATTTCATGATCTACGTAAAAATTATGCAGCGAAATGTCATAGAATTTTTGATCAAACACGCTTTTATTTGTTATGAAACTTATTTTGTAAAAATTAATGACTGTAATCCTTTATAACTAAGGATTACTGTCAATTATTTTTACCAAATAAGTTTCATAACCAATATAAACGTGTTTTAATCAAAAATTCTATGATATTTCGCTGCATAATTTTTGCGTAGATCATGAAATCTACAAAATAAGTTTCAGAGTTAACAATAAACAAGTACAAAACATTGTATGACAAATTCAATGTAAATTTTCGAAGATAAATATTGTATTTTATATTACCTTTAACTGTAACCTTGTGTTCGCCCGTACCAGGATGAGTGAACAGATCCACTTGAATGGACACCTCGCCAACACTGCCCTCTTGCCCATCCATAGACTCTGAAATATTAGCATTTACATTTTAACGGGCGTAGAGAAACTCATCTGCATAAACCACTATGAGACTATAAAAGAAAACTATAAAACCTCTAATAGCAGTTTGAACCAACTATCCCTAATTCGAGTATCGAATCAATTGATTAAAGATCAATTCAATTCACTACTGTAATTGAAGCCGCGTTGGTTCGAAACCCCTACTCCAAAAACCTTGCTAGAATACTGCAAAATATATACAAGCCTGTAAAATCGTGTCAAAAACCCTTAATGTAATTAACGCTACTTAGAACTAAACATGCCGAAAACGGGAGTAATTTTAATTTATCATGCAGAAATTATAATGGATCGAATTCAATAATTTTGTAACGTAAATAAACAAGTACTGCAGCTATCAAATCATTTAAGATGATAACATCTTCCTTGTTACGATAATATAGGATTATACTGACAAATGGCGCAATTTGGCGTAAAGCGATGGTCTATATAGACTGTTTTTCCGTAGAACTATTGACTAAAGATTTTAAACCTCACAATGAACGGTACAACATAATATACATATTTTAAAATAATGCAACTTTCGCTCTATAGAGAATGATTAAGACCATCTGAGAAACCCAAAAATAAATAAAATGCAACCTTATTTGTATATCTAGATACATATCTAGAATCTAGATAGATTGATTTTTATTTAATCATATTCGTAGACTTCATATGTAGATTCCTAAGATATGAATTCACACATATATTTTTCAAGATTAACTTTATGCCGTCATCTCGAACATTAGAAAAAATATTCTACATACAACACCCGGTGATCCTAATGGTAGAACGATATATATATATATATATATATATATATATATATATATATATATAAATTATAAAACGTAGATCTATAAAATAAGTATTTTAATCAACTACAAAAAATTGTATGACATTACATCGACTTTTAGAAGATAAGTATTTTATATCATATGGGTGTAATTTGCTAATTTTGATTGTTTGGTTCCGCGAGATGGCGTTAAGCTTTCTGTCTAGAGAGAAAGTTGTATTATCTATATATAAGCCAGATTTTGTGAATTCATCCTGACTAGCTGAGTTACACTGATGTAACAAAATCTACATGTAGTTATCTACATTGCTAAGAGGTGAATTCACACATACATTATACATATTTTAGAGTTTTTTTGCTTAAGAATATCCCTTCCTTATGATAAAAGTGCTATTAAGGTGGGTATATACAAAAGTGAAAGTGAACTTATCTCTTTCATATTTTTTTTTCAAAGCATGCATATTAGTGATATTGTGCTCTAAAGTGGCTAATTCCAGGAGAGAAGTTTAGTGTATATGTGTGTAATAGAAATTCAATAGACTGGATGTATTTTTTTAGCATGGAATGGATTTTATGTTGTGCTGCACTGCAAAGAAATGTTTGTATCTACAATCTATCACTCAAAAACCTTTGCGCTATAAAATCTATTAATTGTAAATAATTCGAGCAGGTCGGATGGTGAATTATTGATCGAAACAGAGTGTAGAATTCATGCGTTTTAAATGGTTTATTACAGATAGTTCTGGATAGTTGACTGGAGGGTAGCGTAGCTACAAACACTTAGGCCTCAAAATGGGCCCATTTTGAAACATCCCTTTAAGGCTACTCACTCGTCCCACCAGTCAATTTTACGTGCGAGCTATTTTTATCACAGATATGTTTATATTTTTCTTATTTAAACTTATTGGAACTTGATAATACATTATTATACCGGTTTAATATAAAAAAAGAACACATTTTATATGTTACTGGCGATTATAACTTTAAATTTCTAGTGAGAGTATTTTTAACTAAAGTGAAGATTCACTAGTAATAGTCGTAGTCAACAATAAAGTATTTTAGTCAACTAGAAAAAAATGTCTAGTAAAAAAAAACTATGCAGCCGAATGCATATTTTTTCTAGAAACGTAATATAATTTCATAATTCGTGCTATAAGAAGAGTGCCCTTAATATAATAATATTATATTATTGCAGTTGTTTACAATGAAAACCATATAGGTTTTCATTGTAAACAACTAGCATAATTTCTGTATTTAATGATAAACACATATTATACAATTATTCAACGTATTTCTTTAGATATCAAGGCGATCCTACAGCTGCGAATGAACCAATTCTAATACTAAATATTTTCTTTCTTTCTAATGAAAATTTCTATCTTTAAGCTATCCATCCCAGGGCTTTATGCTGGTAAAAGAAGCTTAGAGTAGTTTAATCACCTGGTATTTACCTTAGCTTTACAAAAAAAATCCTAGGAATCTGTTCTTCGTCTACAAAGGGGTTTGAACTATATATTCGCCTGTGAATGCTCAGTACGAGACGAACGAGGTCTCTTACGACTAGACTTCTTTCTTTTATTAATTAATATCTATATATCTATTATATATATATATATATATATATATATATATATATATATGACGTCAGATTGATATCTAAGTCTGTTTTCTTGTGTAAAAATGTGTATTCGTTAAATTAAATAAATAGATAGATTATAAACCTTTAGAGATTGTTTACTTGTGAGATTATTAGATAAAAAGTTACGTATGTGTATCATTTAAATTCCATGAATTCTACAAGTCTGTCCTTTCTACGCCAAAGAAACAATTACAAAAAAACGTAATAATTCCTTCGCAACTAAGCGGCAAAATTCTTAATAATAATAACTAGCGATCTGCGTCAAAAAACTGTATTTGCAAGTGCGCCAATATGCTGTAAATGTAACTAGGAGCAGCGATTTGGTTGTTATTTGCATTGTACCTTGACGACCCTCACTCTCTCTCCTCTTTCTGGCTTTGAGAGGTTCTTCTAACGCCTCTAATCCCGTTTCGGTTTCGTCATCGTCTCGTATCGAGATTTGCCGTTGCAGATATGTCTCTTTATTGTTTAGCGGCACTTTTGAAAAAGTTTTAGAAGATAATAGTGTGTGTAAAAAAAGGGGCGGGGGGCACGGTATGTAATTTAGGGGGGCGCGCTCGGGGCGGACGACCTACCTTCGTTCACTTGCGTCGTCACGAACGTCTTGATCAGCGTGTCCGTGGTCTGCGTGTACAATGAGAGGGCGTACCGGAGGCTCTGCAACTCGGCGCTTTTATCCAGAAAAGCTTTCTTCAGACCGTTACCGCCCGCGTGGAAGTACTGCTTGATTGTATCCAGCGCGACATCCAAAACAGCGCACTGTTTCGGGCTTAAATTCTTCTCGACTTCCTTGGAGATGTCCATCACGCCGCTCAGCGCGTTTTTCACGTCCTGTTTGCCTGTCATGTGGTTTTTGAACAGCCGCGACATGTCTTCGATCTTTGTGTTCGCCGCTAAGTTCTTGGCGTTGTCCGTTAAACTCTTGAACATCATCTGAAAGACACATACATAAATATCAGGATGCAATTTGATTATTAAATCTTTACAAATCTAAGCTACGATAAATTAATATATTTTATAAGCTACGATTAGGATTGTGCGGATCTTTAGTAGTGTAAGCTGCTAACAAGCCACAGATACACAGCACCCTGTGCTTTATTAGCCTGAGCTACCTTTATGGACACCCAAAACTTACGCTTTATCGACAGTATGGTTGTCATCGCAAGATTATTTCGCATTGCGCTATATATAAAAACACGACTTTCTATCAAATCAAATCAAAATCAAGCAGGTTCTGTAGGTATATAGGAAAATCATACTAACTTACAATGTCACGCCTACATTTACAGAATATTGGTGGAAACGGGATTAAGACTTTTGTCTAAAATGTTTTACTAGTATAAAGTGAGAAGGAAGACCTAGTATATATTTTTTAACAAAAAATTGCTTCTAATATACGGACAATGCGGACTTCAGTACATATAGTTTACAGAAGAGGTTTGTGCTGATGTTATTGTGGTGCTAATTACCACAATAACATCAGCACAACCCTCTTCTGTAAACTATACGTACTGAAGTCCGCATTGTCCTATTATGCCTCCATCTGGATACAATATATATATATATATATATATATATATATATATATATATATATATATATATATATATATATACTATATATACGAGGTGATTGTATATAAATTGTATCCAGATGGAGGTATAATAGGACAATGCGGACTTCAGTACGTATAGTTTACAGAAGAGGGTTGTGCTGATGTTATTGTGGTAATTAGCACCACAATAACATCAGCACAAACCTCTTCTGTAAACTATATGTACTGAAGTCCGCATTGTCCGTATATTAGAAGCACTTTTTTGTTAAAAAATATATACTAGGTCTTCTTTCTCACTTTATACTAGTAAAACATTTTAGACAAAAGTCTTAATCCCGTTTCCACCAATATTCTGTAAATGTAGGCAGAAGAGGGTTGTGTTGATGTTATTGTGGTAATTAGCACCACAATTTATATACAATCACCTCGTATATATATATATATATATATATATATATATATATATATATATATATATGTATAATAAAATAATAATACAAACAAAGTTTAAAAGAGTTTCACATACCGTTTTATCGGTCATCGGTGGCAGCACAACAGTTTTCTCCAGTATCCTCATAACAATCTTCCACAATTCCTTCAGCAGTCTCTTGAGTACAGTTTTCTCGCAGGATTGTGCATAGAGCGACAACGACCCGTCCAGGAGGTCCATGAGAGGCCTGAGCACTTCATCAGCCTCCCCAGCGACCGCATTCCTTTGCGCCGGCTGGTTTAAAGTGCCGGGCTGCCCTCCGCCCTTAATCGACAGCAGCAAATCACCCAGCTCTTTAACGCTCGCCGTTATCCGAGGTTCCAAACTGAAAGAATGTTCGAATTAACCGGATTTTAATTAACAGACGTATTTACAAGCGCACCTAATCGCAAACTGCACGGCTAAATCATCCAAGGCGCCATTTAGGTTTTGTTGGAGCTCGTTGAGGATATTCGCAGCGTCCTGCTCCAATTTCTCCCCACCCATCGACTCGAACATTTTTTCTAGTTGCACCCGAAGTTGTTGTATGTTATTCATTAAAATGCATGCCTAAGAAAAAGACAATTATGAAACAAGTTTAAATATAGGGCGAAACTCCTTAAATTTACTTTTAACCCCATTGGCCCTACCCGTGGTATTTGCCACCAAATAAAATATAATTCAGATGTTTGTCGCTATGAGCATCGCCACAGGCAAGTCATCGTCAAATTGTTGTTGTATATTAAATATTAAATGATTCTGGATTTAAAAAATATTTTTTTATTCTAAGAATATTAGATATTATTTATAAAAGGCTTTTCCGGCAGTGAAGGGAGAAGCTCAGAGAAATTTAATCATCCGGTATTTATATTAACTTCTGAAAAACTGAGAAAGGTGTTCGCTTCCCGAGCTCCCCAATGCTCAGTACGAGACGGTCGGTGCCTCTTACCACTAGGCTACTGAACTGGCTCTAGGATTTTATTACATAACACGAATTACGGATTTTACAGCTAGTTCACATAGCTACGAATTACTTTACGAAAAACAGTGTCATTCAACAAGATGTGTCATTTTCAATTAATAGAAAAGTGCAATATTTTGTGAAAAGTAATTTTTATTCCAAACTATTTGGCCTACCACTCCCTTTGCAACTCAAACTATGATGCATGACCCCCTGACTTCAGCAATAATATATCTGGCATATTATATGTTTAATTGGAAAATTATCTACCTGCTAACTACAACTACCAGATATTTTTTATTATTCACTAATAACCATCCCCTTTTCAGCTAAAAAATTATTCATCACCCCCTGACTTCATCAATAATCGTTTATATCTGGAATATTATACGTTTAATTGGAAAACAAACTACCTGCTAACTACAACTGCCAGATATTTTTTATTATTCACTAAAAACCACCCCCTTTTCAGCTGAAAAATTATTCAGCACCTCCTGACTTCAGCAATAATCGTGAATCGTTATATCTGGAATATTATACGTTTATTTGGAAAATTAACTACCTGCTAACTATCACTACCAGATATTTTTTATTATTCACTGAAAACCACCCCCTTTTCAGCTCAAAAATTATTCAGCACCGCCTGACTTCAGCAATACTCGTGAATCGTTATATCTGGAATATTATACGTTTATTTGGAAAATGAACTACCTGCTAACTATAACTACCAGATATTTTTTATTATTCACTGAAAAAGCTTAAATGATGTTCTAGATGTAAATCACTAGGAAATTTAAGTATGAAATAATTCGAATTAAATATAATAATTATTATTTCTTATTTAAATTTAGTGAGATCCGTGCCAATATTTTTAAAATTTCATATATTCACGCTGGGCCCTACTGTTACAAAAGTGGTACTTTTTGTCTCTATAATTTTGTATATGGATATTTTCCTCGAAAATTCCATGGTTTAGAAAATATAAGCAAAAAATAAGCATTTTTCTGGTGTTTTTCACAAGTTGAGAGAGATTTGCCCCGTCTTTGAACTGCTGTATCTTGGTAGGTCTTGGATAAAAAATAACTTTTATTAATGAGAATTGAAAGAAATTTAATGTTCTATAATTTTGTATATAGATATTTTCCTCGAAAATCCCATGGTTTAGAAAATATGAGCAAAAAATAAGTGGTTTTCTGGTATTTTCACAAGTTGAGAGACATTTGCCCCATCTTTGAACTGCTGTATCTTGGTAGGTCTTGGATAAAAAATAACTTTTTCCAATGAAAAATGAAAGAAATTTAATGTTCTATAATTTTGTATATAGATATTATCTTCTAAAATCCCATGGTTTAGAAAATATAAGCAAAAAATAAGCATTTTTTTTTAGTTCAGAGATTTGCCCCATCTTTGAAATGCTATATCTTGGTAGGTCTTGGATACAAAAATTACTTTTACTAATGAAAATTGAAAGAAATTTAATGTTCTATAATTTTTTATATAGATATTTTCCTCGAAAATCCCATGGTTTAGAAAATATAAGCAAAAAATAAGCATTTTTCTGGTATTTTTCAGTTCAGAGATTTGTCCCATCTTTGAACTGCTGTATCTTTGTAGTCTTGGATACAAAAATAACTTTTACTAATGAAAATTGAAAGAATTTAATGTTCTATAATTTTGTATATAGAAATTTTCCTCGAAAATTACATGATTTAGAAAATATAAGCAAAAAATAAGCATTTTCTGGTGATTTTCACAAGTTGAGAGAGATTTGCCTCATCTTTGAACTGCTGTATCTTGGTAGGTCTTGAATAAAAAATAACTATTACCAATGAAAATTGAAAGAAATTTAATGTTCTATAATTTTGTATATAAATATTTTCCTCTAATATCCCATGGTTTAGAAAATATAAGCAAAAAATAAGCATTTTTCTGGTATTTTTCACAAGTTCAGAGATTTGCCCCATCTTTGAACTGCTGTATCTTGGTAGGTCTTGTATAAAAAATAACTTTTACCAATGAAAATTGAAAGAAATTTAATGTTCTATAATTTTGTATATAGATATTTTCCTCTAAAATCCCATGGTTTAGAAAATATAAGCAGAAAATAAGCATTTTTCTGGTATTTTTCACAAGTTCAGATATTTGCCCCGTCTTTGAACTGCGTATATCTTGGTAGGTCTTGGATACAAAAATAACTTTTACGAATGAAAATTAAAAGAAATTTAATGTTCTATAATTTTGTATATAGATATTTTCCTCAAAAATCCCATGGTTTATATGAGCAAAAAATAAGTGGTTTTCTGGTATTTTTCACAAGTTGAGAGACATTTGCCCCATCTTTGAACTGCTTTATCTTGGTAGGTCTTGGATAAAAAATAACTTTTACCAATGAAAATTGAAAGAAATTTAATGTTCTATAATTTTTTATATAGATATTTTCCTATAAATCCTATGGTTTAGAAAATATTAGCAAAAAATAAGCATTTTTCTGGTATTTTTCACAAGTTGAGAGACATTTGCCCCATCTTTGAACTGCTTTATCTTGGTAGGTCTTGGATAAAAAATAACTTTTACCAATGAAAATTGAAAGAAATTTAATGTTCTATAATTTTGTATATAGATATTTTCCTTGAAGATCCCATGGTTTAGAAAATATAAGCAAAAAATAAGCATTTTTCTAGTATTTTTCTGAAGTTCAGAGATTTGCCCCATCTTTGAACTGCTGTATCTTGGTAGGTCTTGTATAAAAAATAACTTTTATTAATGAAAATTGAAAGAAATTTAATGTTCTATAATTTTGTATATAAATATTTTCCTCGAAAATCCCATGGTTTAGAAAATATAAGCAAAAAATAAGCATTTTTCTAGTATTTTTCACAAGTTCAGAGATTTGCCTCATCTTTGAACTGCTGTATCTTGGTAGGTCTTGGATAAAAAATAACTTTTACCAATGAAAATTGAAAGAAATTTAATGTTCTATAATTTTGTTTATAGATATTTTCCTATAAAATCCCATGGTTTAGAAAATATAAGCAGAAAATAAGCATTTTTCTGGTATTTTTCACAAGTTCAGATATTTGCCCCGTCTTTGAACTGCGTATATCTTGGTAGGTCTTGAATACAAAAATAACTTTTACTAATGAAAATTGAAAGAAATTTAATGTTCTATAATTTTGTATATAGATATTTTCCTCTAAAATCTCATGGTTTAGAAAATATAAGCAAAAAATAAACATTTTTCTAGTATTTTTCTGAAGTTCAGAGATTTGCCCCATCTTTGAACTGCTGTATCTTGGTAGGTCTTGTATAAAAAATAACTTTTATTAATGAAAATTGAAAGAAATTTAATGTTCTATAATTTTGTATATAAATATTTTCCTCGAAAATCCCATGGTTTAGAAAATATAAGCAAAAAATAAGCATTTTTCTAGTATTTTTCACAAGTTCAGAGATTTGCCTCATCTTTGAACTGCTGTATCTTGGTAAGACATGGATACAAAAATAACTTTTACTAATGAAAATTGAAAAAATTTAATGTTCTATAATTTTGTATATAGAAATTTTCCTCGAAAATTCCATGGTTTAGAAAATATAAGCAGCAAATAAGCATTTTTCTGGTATTTTTCACAAGTTCAGAGATTTGCCCCATCTTTGAACTACTGTATCTTGGTAGGTCTTGGATACAAAAATAACTTTTACTAATGAAAATTGAAAGAAATTTAATGTTCTATAATTTTGTATATAGATATTTTCCTCTAAAATCCTATGGTTTAGAAAATATAAGCAAAAAATAAGCATTTTTCTGGTATTTTTCAAAGTTCAGAGATTTTCCCCATCTTTGAACTGCTGTATATTGATAGGTCTTGGATACAAAAATAACTTTTACTAATAAAAATTGAAAGAAATTTAATGTTCTATAATTTTGTATATAGATATTTTCCTCGATAATCCCATGGTTTAGAAAATATGAGCAAAAAATAAGCGGTTTTCTGGTATTTTTCACAAATTGAGAGACATTTGCCCCATCTTTGAACTGCTGTATCTTGGTAGGTCTTGGATAAAAAAATAACTTTTACCAATGAAAATTGAAGAATTCTTAATGCTTTATAATTTTGTATATAAATACTTTCCTCGAAAAAACCCATATGATAATTATAATCGATGTTTCAGCAGCACATTTTATTGTTTTGACAGCATCGTGTCATACGACAAAAATCACAATAAAATGATTAGGGATTGTTATAATGAGGTTCTATATTATTCGTTCAGCAACCCGGTACTTAATCTATTAGAAACTGTCGTAAAAAATAAAGAAATATTTACGAAATAATCCTGTCAACCATTCCCCTATTACACACAAATATACAGGGAATTTGAGATAATTTTACACATTTATTGCGAAAGTCATGTCGTAATTTCTAACGTGATTTATTAACTTTTTTAGTATTATAACAAAACCTTTTTGTCCTAACGTTTAATTGTCATTATTTAAAAACACAATAAACAAAGAAAAACTGGACAATACCTTTTTCTTTAATATTATAATATAATCATGTTTTCATTAAACAAAATCAGTCAAATCATAATCGTAAACAGGATTAAGCTAGTAGTATAGTTGTTCTAATCAATATTCCAGTCTTTATACTTTTATATTTTCTGAGTTTTTACTAATGATCGAAAAGTCCGATTGGAATCACTACGACAATATAAACAGTAGGTGAAGCATCAACGTATTTTTTCTTTAAAATTAATTTTCTTAACTGTTTTCACTTCATATTCAGTGTGCCCCAAAATGCCATCAGTAGCTATTGTCCCCTTAAAACGCTATAGCGCCTCCTAGGGGGGCGGCATCGCCCTCATTAGAAAAGACTAGTTTAGATATGTCCATGACTTTGTGACGGTACATATAACGCGTTCAGCAAAAACTTACTATCCGTTCTTCTTTGAGATGCTCGGGGAAATCCTCCTTGGCAATATCCGCGTATTCCATCAGCACCTTCACGATTGTTTTAGCGAAACGCTTCATGTAGCGTTTCCAAATTTCAGGATCGGGACACTCTAATTTTGATACTACATCGAAGCACTGCGTCAGCTGGGTGAACACATCCACAACTGAGTTGGAGAAAAGAGCGTGCTCGCTGCTCTTTTGGAACTATAAAAAAAAACAATTTTTTTGTGTAGATTATGCAAAATGTACAGCTTTTAATTACTAGAGTCATTCCAACAATAAGGTATTATTGTTTATTATTATTTTATAATTGTTATTGTTTAAAGAAAAACCATATGCAGTTTTAGAAACTTTTGAATTTTGATGTGTGTGAATTACGCTGATTCGCACACATTAATATTCAAAAGTTTGTAAAACTGCTCATGGATTTTCTTTAAAAGTAACTTATGAATAATTATTTATCTCACACTATGCTAATATATTAAAGTAATAATATTCCATACCCCGTCTTTTTTATCTCTCTTAAAGGCACCATGTAGGTATTCTAAAGAAACATCATCATTCTCATTGAGCCACTGCATGACGAACGGCTCGAACCACGCCGGATATTCGGGTACTGCCCCTTTGTACGGCGGCACATCTTTGACATAATTTGTGTGCAGCCATTTCACTTTGAAGTGCAGGTTCATATACGCCGACGATTTGCATAATCTGTGCTGTTCGTGTTCTTCCAGTGCATATTTCATGTCCACAGCGAATAGACTCCACATCGTCGACGCGGAGAGCTGTAAATGCAATCAAAGGCATTTGCAGCCAGACAATTCAACACGTGCGCTTGCTTACCTGTCCTATATTCAGCTCCTGCGGGAATTGGTTCAGCACCGGGCCGTAGCTGTTCTTATCCTCCTCGATTACAGATACGATTAGGGCGATTAGTTTGTGCCAGAAGTCCACGCTGTCGAGCCGCGGGCCGTGATCCTCTGGGTCGCGTTTCGGCTCATTCGGATCACTCTGGAATTCGCGGTTGTATAGCTCGTATGTGTTTTCGAAGAGGAACTGGTAGGTGGACCGAAGGCACGCTTTCACGCAGTCTTTAACCACTGTACTCGCCCTCGGTGGGCACGCGAGTTCTTGCACTTTCATGCGGAAGAATGTTATGCTCGTGAGCAGGTCCACCGTCGATTTGAGATCCATTAGTTTCTCCTGGCTTGACGCCGGGAAATTATTACGGTACATGGATAAATCGATTCGCAACGAGTTGTGGAGTTGATCTAGGAGCTTTACGAATTTTTCTTTCTAGAAAATTGTTTATCACGGTCAGTTTTTGTTGAGTACATTATCACGCCAAGTACGTACCCCGAAATTGGAAGCTGCGAATCTATCGCTCGCTGATACAGCTGATAAGGCTGTGGTGTGTGCGTAGTAAGCGTTTATGTTCGCCAGCAGCATGCTCATTACTGCCGGCACACCCGGACACAAGTATTTTGTGGAAAGGCAGTGAAAATGTCTAGAAAGAAAATGCAAGTTCTTTAGTAGTAGTAGTAAATATTTAGTTGTTATTTGGTGAAGAATAAATCTATTTTATATTTATACAACACAAATTATTTTGTGTGCACGTGAATCTAAAACATAGTTATGTGTGACCAGTAGCGCTGATTGGAATAGTGTGGTGGTGTCTGGGATTGAAGAAGAGGGTGTGGCACCAATGATGGAGCCGTTTATGTTCCCAAATTAAATTATATGTGTGCATAAAAATTAGAGTAAACTTACGTCATAGCCTGATATATAGATTCTATCCCGTATCGCATCGCAAATTCATCGACAATCTCCTCAGCAGCCTCGTCGAAGTAAACTTTCCAGGCGTCATCACCTTTAGCCTGTGGCAGGCTCACGATCCCAGCATTCTGTTCGCAGAGCGAGTGGAACAGATTCTCGTGCAGACACGTGTACTGGACATGATATGGTGCCACCTTCTCCTCGCCCTTTATTTCTACGGATATGTGTAAACGAATCGCGCCCGATACGGCCGATTTATCAGTCCTCTTCTCTAAATTATACCAGACGTCCATTTCACCTGATAATGTGCGTACCTAAAAAAAAGTTACAATTGCAATAGTTTAATCATACTAGTATAAGAAAGTTGCAATTAAGCGACTTACTTCAATAATAGTTTGCCCTAAGAAATCATCCGACTCCCTAGTTAATTTCTGCCGCAGTTTGCTTTTCAGATCGTTATCCTCGTCCCAGACTCTGACCTTAATTCGATCCGACGAATTGTGGCACTCGCTGCAGGGGTAAATACATGCAATTTAGAATCGGTCGGCAATTACTCAAGTGTTGTATGGACTTACAAGTAGAACTTCTCATCCCACACCGGGTTGAGCTCTTGTGGCATTGTGCGAGTGCGTTTCTTCACTTTACCCACTTGCACCGTCACGTACGGATCGGACGTGCCGCTCTTGTCCTTCGCTATCAATCCCTGCGCCGATTTCACTGTAATTTTTAAACTTATATGAAGAAAAACTGAAATTCTGTTTGAAGTGGTTTGATTAATGATGTTTTGAAGCTTAACTACTTGCGTTACACATACAGACCAACACGTTGGATTTTAGTTTTTTTTTATAAATTAAGGGATTGTTTTTTTATTACGGTTAAAGCAAATTTGTGATATTTTTTCAGTAATTACATAAATATAAATAACTAGTGTTTTATTTAGAGCAAACTGTATCAAGCCCTTCGGTTCTCAGTGCACCGGTTTCGGTTCTAGATTCACGGTGCACAGCTTTCGGTTCTCTGTACTGTATACCCTACAAAACTGTTTACGGTTCTCGTTTTTCAGTACTTGATTTCAAGTTCTCGATTCCCGGATATTCTCGAATACGATATTTATGATTCTCCCCAAAAACTGTGAAATGTAATTCGCGAAAATTCGCCATGATGGGGTTCGGATCCTCAATGCATTAGACGCGTCGTTCGTCTTGTACTAAGTATTGAGGATCGGGGTTCGGATCCTCAATGCTCAGGGCGAATTTTCGCGAATCACGTTGCACAGTTTTTGGGGAGAATCATATACATCGTACTCGAGAATATCCGGGAATCGAGAACTTGAAATCAAGTACTGAAAAACGAGAATCACACGGCCACCGAACTGGCCCAAATAGTATTTATACAGTTTTTTTTATAGAAATATATCGTCGCTTACACCACGTATCACAATTTTTCATCGAAAATGAGTATTGCATACCGTTGAATACGGAATATCACGACCGATATAACAAACTTGTTTTGAATTGTATACATAGTGTTGTGGAGAACTTAAATAAACAAATACCCCTGCCAAGCAGACTTCTGTAAGTGAAATAAACATTGAAACGTAGTATTTCAGCTCCCATGAAAAGTAGAAAACATTAGATACGCGGTGTTGCTCTGTAAGCGACGATATTTAGGTCTAAACTAGGTTTTAGATAACTTTCCGTATAAATGTTCAAAATAAATTTATGCGTTTAAGGTAGTATAAGTTGTCCCATATTATTAATAGCGTCTGCAAATCCATGCATGTATAAACGATGTTCCATTCAAAGCCTTTAATATGCGGCTGATTATCATAAATCTTTACCTCATATCACAAATTTACTGATGCATGCATAATAATGCCTTACATAACTCCTTTCAGTATTATGGTGCGGTGAACCATTCAGTTCACCCGCATTAAGCGTAACAAATCCGCACAGCAATTCAATCCCTTAATTTATTTAATCAATCTATTTACAATTTAAATAATTAATCCACTCACCTGCTGCACACAAAACTAATTACCCATACCAATTAAACACAGATAGATTTGTAATTAAACCAATTCTACATACACCATGCATAAGAAATGAAACCACATGCGTTCGATCGAAAATTTCTTGAACGTTCTAGACAGACCCAGAAGTATAAAGGAAAGCAAGAAAGCAATGTACTGAGGGTAAATGTAACATTTTAAACAAAAGTGTCATTTCTTGCGATTCCTTTTGATTTAGGTGTAAACTGTTTAAAAAATCTAAGAATACCAACCAACCTATAATATATCTTGTGCTAATTCTATTAATAAAATAGAATCTGAATGTGTTGGAGTGTATATGTAAATAAAAACAACCACCCACGCCATAATAAGGCGCGAAAAGTCATGTGCTAAGTATAATGTTGTTTGAAAGTAATGTGTGAGACCCACTTATTGGGTGTTGGTCTCAGGCAGGTCTGGAGCTACATTCTATGGGCAAGCTGTCAATAAAAAAGGAGCGCTTGAAGAGATTTCATACACCAAGCCAAAAGTACACAAGCCTTTTTATAGATAGTTTTGTTTTTAAAAATCAGTTTAAGTGCACACAATATCATGCTATTGCATAGCGTTTATTATATCATTATTTTTTTGTGCTAGCTGTATGATAGAGTAGATAGATAAAGATAGTAGGTGTGTGCTTGCAAAGTGTTCAAGAGATAAATTTTAAGGAAGTTTCGCCAATAAGAAAAGAGATTCAGTTTGTAATAAAGATAGATTTTAGATAGAATTCATTCCAAGTGCATTAAAAAAATAGTGAGATTATAGGAAAAGGCACACGGTACTTTAGCGTGTTGTTAGTTTGGACGGGGCGATTTATTAAAGCACCGAACGGTCGTCGGGTGGTTTAATAAAACACTCCGCGATTAGAGTTTTAGATTAGGATTTTAAATTAGTTTTTAGTAGACGAGTCTGCGTCCCCAATAGAATGCAGCTGGCAATACCTGTGATTGCAATCTTGCACGACCATTTGGATGTGCCCTCTATAGTCATTTCTTCGGCCTGCTCAATTGAATCAATGTGTGTGTCTGGGTCCACTGAAAATGTCGTTCTGCGCGCCGGAACCGGAAACAAGAATACACCGATACAACACCACTGAACACTGCAGGCGCGGTAAATGGATTTGATTGTCTGCCCCAGGCCTTTCTCCACTCACTTGGCGATAACCCACACAGTGAATTATATAATTTGTCCGCTACTACAATGTTCTATGATTTTATTTTATGTACAATGAGAGGCGGTGGTTCACGAGATGAGTGATTTTTTGATACATCTATGCTGTTATTGGACCACATTCTAGATATACTCTATTTGTATAATAAGTTTTTATTACTTCAGTAGGTGAAATACCCACCGTTCAACAGGGATGATTTTTAATTATAAAAAAAGACAAATCCTTACTATAATGAATAAATATATTTTATATATATATATATAAGCAAATTGGTATTAAAAAAATATATATTTAAACAAACACATCGGTGGGAATTCATACCTGCGACCCACACTTTGAACTGACTGTTCAAAAACATAAATGACATGTCGGCTTCAAAGCATTGCCCTCGTTTTTATATTATAGGGATAATAATGAGGAATTTATTAAGTTAACAAATTATTATATAGATACTAGCTTCTGATATGAATCATAGATAATGATAATTAGAATGAACATTGATTTGTCTCTATTGATACAAGTCAGGTCTCATCAGGATTAATAAAGATAAAAGCGACTAATATTGGTAACTAGAGACGAATGAAATAATTCAGAAATGAGATTAGAGAAGAGATTAGAGAATTATATATTAGGATTCATTCCAGATGTATTAAAAAAAGTGTGAGATTTTAGGAAAGGACCTCCTTTTCCTAAAATCTAACACAATTTTTAATGCATCTGGAATGAATTCTATCTAAAATATAATTCTTTAGCGTGTTGTTAGTTGGACGAGGTGATTTATTAGAGCACCCAACGGTTATCGAGGAGTTTAGTAATTCTAGAGATGAGGCTAGAGAAGACGTTAGAGAAGATATTAGAAAAGAGATAAAAAATATGTGATCATCTTTTAGCAAGCCACAGCTTACATTTATTTTACATCCCTAATGCATGCTGTTACCCCGCTAATTATAAGTTGATAGAGTTATGATGGCTATAACTTATTTTCACATTTTAATCACAAGGATTACCTATAAACTGCCGACAAAAAATACGTCAAAAATTTAATTTCGATTTTCGAAGAAACAGTCGATAAAAATACGCCAAAAATGTGACCGCTACAGAGAAGGGTTGAACACCGTGGCCGCTAGAGGTAAAACGTTCTGAAGATGGAATAGGAACTGGGCCAACTTGGAGAGTATAGCTGGCTGGACGAGAAGGCTCATCCCAAATATACAGCATTGGATAACCAGAACGCATACGAGCCCACCCAGGCCCTCTCGGGGGGCAGGTGCTTTAAGCCTATCTTATGTGCATGAGCCTGGAACAGATGCCAGAATGGAAGAGCTGCAATACTGGCTAGCCGATAACTTCTTCTAGGCCTACGAAGACGGTGCTCCTCATTGGCAGGAAGCGATGCGATGTGATGCCGAAAATGAAGATCAAGTACATGGGAATTGTTATTGACCAGGGCTTGACCGGAGAGCGAGACGCTATAGGTATCTAGAGGGGCCATTCTGGTCATCGCTGGCATACCTCAAGTTCAGTTCTTGGCGTGCTGATCGCTACCGAGAAGGGCTGAACGCCAAACGTTCCTAAAATGGCATAGGTACTGGGACAACATTGTACATGATTAAAAAGAGTGAATTTTTAAACGGAATAAATGTATAACATAGCGGTTTTCATTCCTTAAAACCTTCGAAAAGTCATTAAAACGTGGGCCGATATTGACCAAGTTTTGCCAAAATATGCAAAATAAATCTATGCACTATTTCCGAGAAAAAGAAATGAAAATTTGGTTAATTAAATTTTTGGTGAATTTTTAAATGCAACAAACGTATAACATAGCAGTTTTCACTCCTTAAAATCTTCATAAAGTCATTAAAAGGTGGGCTGATTTTGACCAAATTTTACCAAAATATGCAAAATACATCTATGTACAATTTCTGAGGAAACCACATGAAAATGTTGTTAACTAAATTTTTGGTTAATTTTTAAATGCAACGAATGTATAACATAGCGGTTTTCATTCCTTAAAACCTTCGAAAAGTTATTAAAACGTGGGCCAATATAGACCAAGTTTTGCCAAAATATGCTAAACACATCTATGTACTATTTCTAAGAAAACCATATGAAAATTTGGTTAATTCAATTTTTGGCAAATTTTTAAACGCAACAAATATATAACATAGCGGTTTTCATTCCTTAATACCATCAAAAAGTCATTAAAACGTGGATCGATTTTGACCAAATTTTACCAAAATATGCAAAATACATTTATGTACAATTTCTGAGGAAACCACATGAAAATGTTGTTAACTAAATTTTTGGTGAATTTTTAAATGCAACAAATGTATAACATAGCGGTTTTCATTCCTTAAAACCTTCATAAAGTCATTAAAACGTGGGCCGATTTTCACCAAGTTTTACCAAAATATGTAAAATACATATGTGTACTATTTCTGAGAAAAAAAAATGAAAATTTTGTTAATTCAATTGTTGGTAAATGTTTAAACGGAGTAAATGTATAACATAGCGGTTTTCATTCCTTAAAGCCCTCGAAAAGTCATTAAAACGTGGGCCGATATTGACCAAGTTTTGCCACTATATGCAAAGCACATCTATGTACTATTTCTGAGAAAATCATATGAAAATGTTGTTAATTAAATTTTTGGTAAATTTTTAAACGCAACAAATGTATAACATAACCGTTTTCATTCCTTAAAACCATCAAAAAGGCATTAAAACGTAGGTCGATTTAGACCAAATTTTGCCAAAATTTGGAAAATACATCTATATACTATTTCTGAGCAAACGACATGAACATTTTGTTAATTAAATTTTTGGTGAATTTTTAAATGCAACAAATGTATAACATAGCGGTTTTCATTCCTTAAAACCTTCATAAAGTCATTAAAACGTTGGCCGATTTTGACCAAGTTTTACCAAAATATGAAAAATACATCTATGTATTATTTCTGATAAAACCACATGAAAATTATGTTAATTAAATTTTTGGTAAATTTTTAAACGGAGCAAATGTATAACATAGCGGTTTTCATTCCTTAAAACCTTCGAGAAGTCATTAAAACGTGGGCCGATATTGACCAAGTTTTGCCGCTATATGCAAAACACATCTATGTACTATTTCTGAGAAAATCAAATAAAAATTTTGTTAATTAAATTTTTGGCAAATTTTTAAACGCAACAAATATATAACATAGCGGTTTTCATTCCTTAAAACCATCAAAAAGGCATTAAAACGTGGGTCGATGTTGACCAAATTTTACCAAAATATGTAAAATACATATATCTACTATTTCTGAGAAAAACAAATGAAAATTTTGTTAATTCAAATTTTGGTAAATATTTAAACGGAGTAAATATATAACATAGCGGTATTCATTCCTTAAACCCTTCGAAAAGTCATTAAAACGTGGGCCGATATTGACCAAGTTTTGCCAAAATATGCAAAACACATCTATGTACTATTTCTGAGAAAAAAAATAAAATTTGGTTAATTACATTTTTGGTAAATTATTAAATGCAACAAATGTATAACACAGCGGTTTTCATTCCTTAAAACCTTCATAAAGTCATTAAAACGTTGGCTGATTTTGACCAAGTTTTACCAAAATATGTAAGATACATATATGTACTACTTCTGAGAAAAACAAATGAAAATTTTGTTAATTTAATTTTTGGTGAATTTTTAATGCAACACATGTATAACATATGGGTTTTCATTCCTTAAAACCGTCTAAAAGTCATTAAAACGTGGGCCGATATTGACCAAGTTTTACCAAAATATGCAAAATACATCTATGTATTATTTCTGATAAACTACATGAAAATTTTGTTAATTCAATTTTTGGTAAATTTTTAAACGGAGTAAATGTATAACATAGCGATTTTCATTCCTTAAAACCTTCGAAACGTCATTAAAACGTCAGCCGATATTGACCATGTTTTGCCAAAATATGCTAAACCCATCTATGTACTATTTCTGAGAAAACCACATGAAAATTTGTTTAATTCAATTTTTGGCAAATTTTTAAACGCAACAAATATATAACATATCGGTTTTCATTCCTTAAAACCATGAAAAAGGCATTAAAACGTGGGTTGATTTTGACCAAATTATACCAAATTATGCAAAATACATCTATGTACTATTTATAAGAGAAACAAATGAAAATTTGGTTAATTAAATTATTGGTGAATTTTTAAATGCATCAAATGTATAACATAGCGGTTTTCATTCCTTAAAACCTTCATAAAGTCATTAAAACGTGGGCAGATTTTGACCAAGTTTTACCAAAATATGTAAAATACATCTCTGTACTATTTCTGAGAAAAACAAATGAAAATTTTGTTAAGTAAATTTTTGGTAAATTTTTAAACGGAGTAAATGTATAACATAGCGGTTTTCATTCCTTAAAACCTTCGAAAAGTCATAAAAACGTGCGCCGATATTGACCAAGTTTCGCAACTATATGAAAAACACATCTATGTACTATTTATGAGAAAATCAAATGAAAATTTTGTAAATTAAATTTTTGGTGAATTTTTAAACGCAACAAATGTATAACATAAGGGTTTTCATTCCTTAAAACCATCAAAAAGTCATTAAAACGTTGGTCGATTTTGACCAAGATTTGCTAAAATATGTAAAACATATCTATGTACTATTTCTGAGAAAAACAAATGAAAATTTGGTTAATTACATTTTTGGTGAATTTTTAAACATAGCGGGTTTCATTCCTTAAAACCTGCATAATATTATTAAAACGTGGGCCGATTTTGACCAAGTTGTACCAAAATATGTAGAGTACATTTTTGAACTACTTCTGAGAAAATCAAATAAAAATTTTGTTAATTCAATTTTTGGTAAATTTTTAAACGGAGTAAATATATAACATAGTGGTTTCATTCCTTAAAACCATCAAAAAGTCATTAAAACGTGTGTCGATTTTGAGCAAGTTTTACCAAAATATGCAGAATACATCTATGTACTATTTTTGAGAAAAAAAAAATGAAAATTTGGTCAATTACATTTTTGGTGAATTTTTAAATGCAACAAATGTATAATATAGCGGTTTTCATTCCTTAAAACCTTCGAAGTCATTAAAACGTGGACCGATATTGACTAAGTTTTGCCAAAATATGTAAAATACATCTATATACTATTTCTGAGAAAAATAATTAAAAATTTTGTTAATTAAATTTTTGGTGAATTTTTAAACGCAACAAATGTATAACATAGCGGTTTTCATTCCTTAAAACTTTCATAAAGTCATTAAAACGTGGGTCGATTTTGACCAAGTTTTACCGAAATATGCAAAATACATCTATGTATTATTTCTGATAAAACAACATGAAAATTTTGTTAATTCAATTTTTGGTAAATTTTTAAACGGCGTAAATGTATAACATAAAGTTTTTTCCAGTATTTTCGTTTATCGTAACAATGCACAATGAACTGAAGAAAACTAATTGAAAGAAGACAAAGAATAGACGCTTCAGACTGTCGTCTTAGACGCTGCGCTATGGAAAGCTTCTATCTAGCCGACACCGAAGTCAAGATGTAAGGTAACGTGCCAAGGGCTAAATGGCCGCAGGGTAAATGCGGGGCAATGCGCGGGTGGACCATCGCACAACATAATCAACAAACAAACAAACAGAAAGAAGATCCGATACTAAAGGCCAGAGTCCTGTAAAGGCTACGGTCTACAAGCCCTCTGCAACAAAAAGGAACAAAGAGATAGCAGAAGTACGATTCGAATTGAATTGTTGATGAATTTTCTAGTCCGATATTTATAATTTCATATGTGAAATTGGATGTTTAAAATATGACAACTTCAGTTGTAGTCGAAAATTGTATCAAATTTGCAAAAAAAAATATCAATAACATGATTATAAATGTAAAAAAACAAAATTCAAAAGAGTTTTTAGATGATTTGAATAATATTTGAGTTTTCTAGACAGCCATGCCTAACTTTCATCTGTGAAATTGGATGTTTAAATTGTGACAATTCGAATTGAATTATTGGTGAATTTTCTAGTCCGATATTTATAATTTCATATGTGAAATTGTATGTTTAAAATATGACAACTCCAGTTATAGTCGATATAATTCTATAAAATTTTAATTTTCAAACAATATCAATAAAATTACTATAATGCAAAAAAATCCTAATTTCATATGTGATGGATATTTAAAATATGAGCACGTCAGTTATATATATATATATATATATATATATATATATATATATATATATATATATATATATATATATAACTATACAATTTAAGTTGATTTATTGCTGTCTGTTAGATACAGATAAAAATACCTATAAGTTATATAAAATATGATTTATATGGTCCAATAACGTAAAAGCCATCAACTAATCAACAACTAGCTACCACCACGCGAAAGCCAAAGAATTAACATAATTCCACAATTCCCATCCCCCGTAACTCACCGTCTCGTTCGCCCATATTTAATCAACGCGCGCCCAAAGCTAGAAAAAAACTTCACGTGCAATTTAAGCACCATTCAAATTTATCTCGACGCTTCTAACTTTTCTCGAACGGTAATGTTTGCGGCATTGCGGCATTAAGATAACCGTGACGCGCACAATTGCAGGAAGCTGTTACCTTCTGAATTTACGCGTTTTGAATTTTAAATGTGACTAGGGGGGGTGGGGAACTGTTGCTGAAATATACACGGCGGTTTCAATAAGTCTGTACATTGTGTGAGCGATAACCAGTTGGTTGAAAAAACGGCTGAAGCAAATACGGTTAGGTGAGGTCACAAAAGGTTGCAAAAAGCTGAACATTCAACATTCAAAAGTGGACGCCGGCAACGTCGCGGCGAACGTTGACCGGCGTCGCAAGCTGCGTCCACTACGGTTATTTTTTTTTTTTAAATTTTTGGTTCGTTTGCACGAAACCAAAGAAGCGAACGCAGCGGCGCTGCTTGTACGAAACATGTAATAGCACAATTGTACAATATTCCTTGCAAAGTCGGCATCGCAGATAGTTGGGACAAACCTGTGATGGCTATCTTTGCGGACCACTTGGACGTGCCATCGAGGACAGATTGTTTCACAGCTTTCATATGGCCGGAGTGACTCTTCTCTTCCACTCCAAATACGTCCCTGTATTAGGCCATTAATATATATATTTACCATACAAGTGCTATGTCATTCGGTTACACACATTTACATACAACAAATCTTTTAGATTAGTACATAAATTCAATAACATTAATTTTGATATATATATATATATATATATATATATATATATATATATATATATATATATATATCCTATTTATAATAATAAATATTGTATTACTAAAAATAGGACAGATTGAATATTTTATGAAATTTTATTGAAATTAGTGGATAATGGCAAAATTAAATTTGGACAGCTAAAGTTACCAAACCAAGACGAATTTACAAATAAAAAAATCGAAGAGGAGGAAAAAAGAAATATCAATTGGGGTGAGATTAAATATATAATACAGGACATGAATAAATGAAGAAACAAAATATATCGATGTCTTACAATGCTTTAGTATTTTTTCTAAAAAAAATGTAAGACATCGATATCTCAAAAACAGCAGAATGAAATATTGTTATTACAAACCGAGCGGCTTTCGGTAAAAAGAAGAAAAAAATTTAAATTTAATCTTTATAGTGCGGAAAGCATTTTAAAGGAGTAAGCTCAGAGGAATTGAATCATCCGGTATTTACCTTTATTACACAGAAAACCTACAAAAACGTGAAAAGTGATTCGCTTGCACTCCCCAATGCTCAGAATGAGATGGCCGGCGCCTCTAGTTTACTAAGCTGCGTAGGTATGTATAGATTAAGTAATTAATAGTTCACAGGACACCGTCGGTGCTGCCACCTTCCTCGCTTTGCTAATAATAATTTAATTTAATTACGATTCTTCAGTGCCCAGTAATATGATTTTGCCAATATCAACTATTTCATTTAATGTGTTCATGACAATCTCGAACTACTAAACTATTACCCAAACTCCCTTCTCGTAAATTTTCTCCATCACAAATAACCTAAATTACACCCAAAACAAAAAGTCCTTGTAAATATTCTCGAATTCCTGCTGGCAAGTAATAAAAACATCAACGACGCACACACACAGAGAGAGATAAAAAACACATTTAATTCTACGATACCTAATAAGCTCGAAGATCTCAGGCTTCTCCCGCTCGCGCTGTTTCATCCGCTCCTTCATGGCCGTTATGATGCTGTTGGCCTTATCCTCCGCGCCGTGTTTCGAGCTCTTCTCCGCGGCTCCTGCAAGCGAAAAGAGCACGATCGATTAAAACACTAAAAACCTTTGTAATGGTGCACTCTATCATGTTATGCTATCACGTCAGGATATGGTGTGGCGCTTGTTTGTTTTATGCAATCGCAAAAAAGCGCACACGACGCTTCAGGGGGGTGAGTTACGTTGCGGCCAGGGGGCTCGTTTCTCATTTGGCCTTGTTCGGTACGTACGTGCCCGGCCGGATGCACAGGTCGCCATTTATTCTCGCGCAATATAGAGAGACGGTTTAATAAAGCGTGCGGAGATATTTCACACGTGGAGCTAAGGGTTGCGAAGGTGCATCGTAATTCCTGCTGGAATACAATGAGAGCCTTGCGACGGGAATAAAAAGAAAGTTAATTTTATGGCACAGTAAAATTATATTACACCAACAAGCTCAGACGATTGGATTGTGGTTAGAGGTGCAGTCAGTCTGTTACTGTGCATTGGGTACTGTGTTTTAACAACGAAAGGATTTTATAGTTTGATTTATACTGTTTATAGATATCTGTTTTATGTTTTCGGCTCTATCTTTTACAATTATTTTTTGTTTTACCGGGGAAAAACCTTCATTTTGTTATCAACCCCAAGATCATTTTTGGAGAAGCTGAGAGAAATTCCCAAGTTTTTTAATTTGTATTGTATTTGTATAATTTTCATTTTATATTTGAAATAAGAATTTGGTATCATAATGTTTAAAAAAAACTTTTATTTGTATAAAGTTACTGTATTTACATTTCAGAATAATCAAAACAACTTTCGTATTATTTCGAGTCTCTAAATAAATATAAAGCTTGTAAGTAGCAAGTTCTAATAAATATATATCATCATACATTTTTACATGTTGATGTTATAGGCGCTTTCGTTTAGCATGGTTTAGCATTGCTAGTCGCCACGTGACGTGCATATCGCTCAGATTTTACGGTCGTGCGCCGCCGGTTGTAAGAGGCCCAGGTAGAATTGTGCGCATCGGATGCGGCAAATAGAACAAGACACAATAACCCCGACCAGCCTAGAGTGATAAACGAAAACGACTTATCAGCGTTGTAATGCTGGCCAATTTCTCTTATAGCTTCCATTAAGCGGACAATCGTTTAAGATGCAGAAGTCAATTAATCTGTTTCCGTTATTGTTTCTCGTTGGTTCTCCATGAATTTCAATTATATGTTCTATCCCTGTATTTATATTTCCTATTCTTGCATTTATGTCTCCTGTAATGTATTTTCTCCTGCCTTCTTGTATAATATTTGTAGCTCTTCCCAAATTTGACAATGCCTAAACTTTAGGCGAAACTAGAAAGATATAATGGAAGTCCAAACTGATATAATCCACAAAATGGAAAATAAATATCTGGAGTGGTATGGCCAAGTAGAAAGGACGAGGAGAGGCTACTAAAAATAATTAAAATGAACCACAAATAGAAAACAGGAAGAAATGAAGGCCAAATATAACTTGGGTAGACGGGAGTAGAGATTATATGTCGGCAAGAAACAAGATCCATGAAAACTGGGAGAACAGAGACGATTGGAAACCAGAAGGCGTACTATAATGTTCTATGTAAATGGTTAATGATGATGAAAGATAGTTAAGTTCAATTTGGATTCAATGTATACGTACAATTGCATTAGAATGTAATTATAAAGGCACCTTACACAGTCAATAATACTGTCAGTCCTAGTGCTGTCAGTATTTGCTTCAATCCTCCTTTTATATTTAACAAGTAATCAATTATTTGGATAAACATCAGTATTCTCTTCATTCTATCATTACTATACCTTACACATAAGTAATAGCGCCAATATTATAGAATAATGAATATTTTAAACATGTTATCATACAGTAATACTGTCTTTATACTAAAATATTGACAGTATTATTGATTGTGTAATCAATAAAATGAATTTTACTTTATTTTTTTTATCAATTGTTTAGAAACAAAGAAAAAATCATCTTATTTATTTATTATAATGAATTATCACAAAGTAGACGCCGATTCAATTCAAGAGTGAAATTAAGTTATTGATGAATATTTAATACAATTCTTGTTTGAACAGCAATTTGGTTATATTTCTTATTTTTAGCTGAATGTAATAAATATAGATTCGTTTGCGATTCACGAAAGAACTAACTGCGGTAATAAATTTTATGAGCGGTAATTAAATTCCCAGTGTATGCATACGGCACAAAGGCTCAATTGAGGTAATAATCATTGCGAGTCAATATTAATTCCAATTTTTCAGTCTGAATTATCCTCGGCATTTTACAGTGGCTTATCAACGATTTAAAAAACTTCTGACTCGGATATTATAAAAATGTAATATGTTACGTACATTATTCGCAGTATCATTTTAATGGTAATTTAAAGCGTGAGCAATGTAAACCTATTAATTCAGTTTGGTGGTCTTTTAAATATAAAACGTCTAGTACTTTATATTTTAGTTTTTCTATTCTGAATTTCTCAGTTGCCGTTTCATTCTTGTATTTATCCTTTTTAAATATTGGATTGTTAAGGCGTCTACTTTGTGATAATTCATTTTAAAGGATAAATAAAACGATTTTTTACTTTGTTTTTTATCACACTTCAATTACAATTTGCAACTAGTTTCGGCTAAGCTCTAGCCATTTTCGAGCTCCTCCGAGGACTCATCGGAGGAGCTCGAAAATGGCTAGAGCTTAGCCGAAACTAGTTGCAAAGTGTAACTGAAGTGTGATAAAAAACAAAGTAAAAATCGTTTTATTTATCCTTTATCCTTTTTAGTTTCAACCTCGATTCCGCTTGTCATCGATTTTGTTTTTATTTCTTCCTTAATTGTGATGTTCGCTAACACTAGATAGTGATCACTTCCCTATCTCGCTTCCTCTTTTCATCCGTACATCATTAACTAGATTCCTTTGTTGTGTATTTGTTAAAAAATAGTCTATGATCGACTTTTCATTTCTACTCTTTACTTCTCCGGTATATTTGTGTATTTCTTTATGGGCAAATATTGAGTTTAGTATTACGACGTCGTTGAATGTAGATGTAGAAGTCAATTAATCTGTTTCCGATATTGTTTCTCCTTGGTTCTCCATGAATCCCCATTATATGTTCTATCCCTGTATTTATATTTCCTATTCTTGCATTTATGTCTCCTGTAATGTAAGTATTTTCTCCTGCCTTCTCGTATAATATTTGTAGCTCTTCCCAAAATGTGTCTTTTTCTGTTTTACTTTCGTCTTCTGTTGGTCCATATACTATGATTAGGTTTCCCTTCCATCCATCTACCTCCTCAATTGTTACTGTCATTAATCTTTCGTTTACGCATTCCCATTCTGTTTTTGACTGTTCTAACATTTTGTTTATTATGTAACTCACTCCTGCTCTCGCTCTTTCACTTTCTACAACTCCACTATATATATATATATATATATATATATATATATATATATATATATATATATAAATATATATAAGTATGTGGTCGTTTATGGCCCTTTCTAAACCTCTCCCTTTCTTTTTTGTTTCTATTATCGTCATTATATCTAATTTTGTATTTTCAAATTCTTCTATTAGTTCAAGTTCTTTGCCTTTCAGGCTGCTGAATGTTCCAGTTTCCAATTCTCATCGTCCTCTTTGTTTGTGATTTTGTTTTTGTTATATCTATTATTTCTTTTTTGTTGAGACTGCCTATTCTTCTCTCTTTATTTTTTCCAATCGTGTCCTTATCCCTTGCTAGTTTCGTTATCATATAATTCTTTTCTGTATATTTCGCAGTTAGTTTTTTGTCTGCACTAATTCTAGCTTTTCACGTACCTTATTCCATTTCCATAGCTTTCTGTCTACAGTTAATTTATTATATCCAATTTTCACCTCTCCTCCTTTATTTCTCTCTTCCTTGGCCATTTTTCTTATTTATGTGTTTCGCTCTCTTTCCTTTTTTGTCTCATCGTCGTTTATATAAATTCTTCCTTGGCCATTTTTCTTATTTGTGTGTTTCGCTCTCTTTCCTTTTTTGTCTCATCGTCGTTTATATAAATTCTTCCTTGTTTGTTATTTTTAGGTTTATATTTATTCTTCATTCTTTTTTCTTTGTCTTCTCTAATTCAATCAGGCAGGTTTCTTTCCTAGTTTTTGAGCTTTTTTTACCTGAATAATCACTTCATTCAATTCACAATTTTGTCAAAAATCAAGACATAAAAACCTAATTTTCCTAAAAATTATGACTTAAGACCTTTTACCCAAACACCTGTGATATAACTATCCATTAATTTCATATACATTCTATCCATAATATATGATTTCTTAATTATGCACTCTTAACATCCCTTTTTTGTCTCATCGTCGTTTATATAAATTCTTCCTTGGCCATCTTTCTTATTTGTGTGTTTTGTTCTCATTCCTTTTTGTCTCATCGTCGTTTATATAAATTCTTCCTTGTTTGTTATTTTTAAGTTTATATTTATTCTTCATTCTTTTTTCTTTATCTTCTTCCTTCTCTAATTCAATCAGGCAGGTTTTCTTTCCTAGTTTTTGAGCTTTTTTTACCTGAATAATCACTTCCATTTTGTCAAAAAACAAGACTTAAAAACCTAATTTTTCTAAAAATTATGACTTAAGCCCTTTTACCGAAACACCAATGATATAACTATCCATTAATTTCGTACAAATTCTGTCCATAATATATGATGACTTAATTATAAACTTTTAATATCCCAGTTGTTAAAAATGTATATTTATTTTTATTTGAGTTAAGGATATGTAATTAATTCAAAGTACTAGGATATAGTCATTTGTAATTAGCATATTATATGTAATTCTATGGCATTATTTTATAGTTAAGGTTTTCCGAATAAAATTAAACAGTAAATGTAATCTACACGACGGCACAACGCGCAAACAACACGCGATGCCTGTATGTTGATAAACTTTGAAACCACAAGTTTTGCTTGGGATTATGTGCTTACTAGTATCAAGCAACATTTATGTTTAATAGAGTAAAACAATGAGAACTTATAACTCGCGTAATAGTAAATTATTGCTCATATTTTACTACTTACTTTTACTTTTTAATAGAGGCAAGTAACAAGAATAAATGACCAATAGTTTAGCGCTAGCTAGGTTTTCCATCTCAGATTTTTTTTAGTGGTAGTTACTGTATTTGTTACAATTTATAACCAGCTATCGACCTTTGGGTCCTTCTGTCATGTTATATATATATATATATATATATATATATATATATATATATATATATATATATTTTATTGTATTTTTTCGCCGAAAGTTATTTTTGGGAAACAGCGAGGGCAGTGAAACTCCTTTTATAATATATCAATATTTCGCTCTTTTAATTTCGAGCATCATCAGGATAATTATGCAGAGTTAATGAACATAGAAACTGACAATTAACATAATTTAAAAAAAACAAAATTTTGCAATTCAGATTTGAACTTCGAATTTGTTATGATCTTGTCAACGAAGCGTCAAATCTGAATTGGAAAATTTTGTATATATATATATATATATATATATATATATATATATATATATATATTATCTATTGCCTTTTACCTTTCGGTGTAGGCTATTACATTTATATTCTTAACATTATAATTTACAATTACTGTTGTTTATACATTTGTAAATTCTTTCCACTCTTTTGTTCTTCGCCAGTTCTCTTGCTTGCTTGACTGTCTTTCTTTTCTTGATTATTATTTCCTCTATTATGTTGTCCCAATCTTTTCTTGGTCTACCTCTTCTTTTCTTTTATTTCCAATTATTGCTTCCCATACCTATTTTGTTTGATTTAAATGTCCCCACCATTTTAGTTGTTTCTTTTCTATATACTTATCTACAGCTTCAATTCCCAGTTCTTCTCTGATATCATCATTTCTTATTATATCTCTTCTCAGTACTTGTTTTACTCCTCTGAGATATTTCATTGCCATTGCCATTGTATTCTTGTCCTGCTTCAGTAAAAATCATCCACGAGTTTTTCTTGTATCGTTATTTGTATCCCAACGATAAATAATACCGCGATTTGAATCCTGGCCACCTAGTTAAAAAAAACGGGGATGCACTATATCCGCATGTTAACCAAATAATTTTAAAGCTATACCATATTTTAACCAAATTCTTTTGAAGCTATGCCATATTTTAACCAAATCATTTCGACGCGATGGCATTATTGTAAATAATTTATATAAATAAGGCGTTTTTTCTAATTAATTTAAACGTGCTATTGTTACACCATTATAGCAAAAAGGGAAAACCCGAAGAACTGGTAAATTGTAGTCCAATTACTTTATTCACGATATTTTCTAAAATATTTGAAAACATATATAAATGTGAATCCACCTCTTAGTAATCTACATATCTAGATTTCGATCTTATTAGATGATGAGATCTAATAAGATCGAAATGTGTAGCACAGCTAGTGAGGATGAATTCACAGAATATCTCGAGTGGTTATATGTAAACGTAAAAATATTTTAAAACATTTTGTATACTAAGATTTTATGTGTAAATATTAGATTAGATTAGATCAGATTAAGAAGGCATCACCATGCAGGATCTACACCACTGCGGCCTCTGTAGAGCGTTTTTGGTCCCCGACGTATCTTAAAGGACATCCATGAACTCTGTTCTAGCTAACAGACTGCAATGAGGCACAATAGGTCCGTGAAGGGCCGCAGTGCACACAGCCCAGGGGCGGGGGCTGTACTCACAGTAAAAAAAACAGACTGCAAAGTCTCGATGTCGGTTCCTTCATATATAGGGAAGGTCGTGGTTTTTTGTTCTCGAATTCATTGGATCGCACTGTGCACTAGGCCACTGCAAGGCGCTGCAATGGCCTAGTGCTCCATTTCTCTTCCTGGCATAACTTATAGAGGAATTCTTTCGCCAGGCATATACATGCAATTTGCTTTATAAGCGTCCAGGGGTGCGATTTTTGACTATTACCATGTGCTATAATGCGTACATGTTTTATTTCAATTAACTAATAGAATAACTGAAAAATTAATTTCAAAATATTACTACTGCTAAGATTTTAGTTCTGTCAAAGATACGCAGCATCTTTCAGGAAGCGAAGGGTCACAAATTGACATCATTTCCAATAATAGCGAACGTCTCTCAATCGATATAATTATAGCGATCGCTTCAAAATCCACCCTCAGTAGTCTGTTAGCAGATTTTCTGTCTTGGGTTAGTAAGTTCTTTATGAATTCTCGATCGATATATTTATAGCGATCGCTTCAAGATCCACCCCCCAGTAGTCTGTTAGGAGATTTTCTGTCTTGGGTTAGTAAGTCCTTTATGAATTTTTGACTTTTGAGCCTAATATCCATTCTTTTGCGTGTGTCTGCTCTGTCAGATTTTCATCCAGTTCTGAGACTGTGTTGCCATCAATTTTTTTCATGGATGTCTTTGTGACAGCTTTTGAAACACTGCAGTAGGGCTATGGGCCGATTAAGGGTTTTGATTAACCCTCTCCCACAAGTTCATTTGTCCTGTTATTGTTTCGGTAGCCACTACGCCCTAGCACCCATGCTCGAGTCAATATGTTTACTACCTAGACCATCAAGCCTGTGTTTGCAGTACCATACCAGCCAGGACTTGACTTCTGTGGTAGCGATCACTTTTATTGCCGCTTGGCCTTCGGTTTCAAGTGGACCTTCGTAAGCATTTGCAGGATGTGTAATATATTCTATTCATTGTTTTCCCTAATTTTCTATAATACAATGAATATGATTCATAAATCGAGACAAATATGTCTAGCTTTCTTCTAACTCTATCTGCAATTACAACTACAACATAATAATACTGTGAGTATTATCAATATTCGTCTAGGGTATGCACTGACAGTATAACAGTCATAAACTACAGGCCGATCGTATTCAAAACATTGTCATTTTGAATACTATTCCTATAATATATAGGGATAGTATTCATAATTTTGAATTCTGTAACTATTTGCCAAAAGCTAATATGGTTATTTCAGTTATGCTGCTTAATTTTTTAAAATTACCACATTTTCTGTTACATAAAAGTAATTATTTACACTTAAGCCCACAAATCCAGTGAAGACCACCATGTTTTCTTGAGACATATGAAAATGAGTCGGAGGGTTTTTGTTTTTATTTTTGTTCTAATTGAGTACAGCCCTTGCCCCTAGGCTGTGTGCACTGCGGCCCTTCACACACCTATTGTGTGACTTTAACGCCCCAAAAAATATTACAAGCCATGAATTTACAAATTTCTAACGTTGTAGTCATTAAATATGACTATTTATAAATGCACTCAAAGCAATGATATAAAATTCTGATAATTAGAAAGAGAATTATAGCACATTTTGTAACTCTACTAATGATAGAATTTGTAATTTCGAGTTCAACACCCCAAAAAGAATACAAGCCGTTGTTTTACGAATTTCTAACGCCACTGTCATTAAATATGACTATTTACGAATGCACTGAAAGCAATTATATGAAATTCTGACAAATAGAAAGAGGACTATAGCACTTTTTGTAACCCTACTAATGATGAATTTTGTAATTTTGACTTTAACACCCCAAAAAATATTACAAGCCATTGATTTACGAAGTTCTAACGTTGCAGTCATTAAATATGACTATTTGTGAATACACTCAAAGCAATAATGTAAAATTCTGATAATTAGAAAGAGAATTATAGTACATTTTGTTACTCTACTAATGATGGAATTTGTAATTTCGAGTTTAACGCCCCAAAAAGACTACAGGCCATTGATTTAGAATTTCTAACGCTACAGTCATTAAATATGACTATTTATGAATACACTGAAACCAATTAATATGAAATTCTGACAAATAGAAAGAGGACTATAGCACTTTTTGTAACCCTACTAATGATGAATTTTGTAATTTTGACTTTAACGCCCAAAAAAATATTACAAGCCATGGATTTACAAGTTTCTAACGTTGCAGTCATTAAATATGACTATTTATGAATACTCTCAAACCAATGATATAAAATTCTGATAATTAGAAAGAGAATTATAGTACATTTTGTAACTCTACTAATGATGGAATTTGTAATTTCGAGTTCAACACCCCAAAAAGAATATAAGCCGTTGTTCTACGAATTTCTAACGCTACAGTCATTAAATATGACTATTTATGAATATACTCAAAGCAATTATATAAAATTCTGACTATTAGAAACAGAATTATATTACTTTTTGTAACCTATTAATGATGAATTTTATAATTTCGGAGTTTAACACCCCACAAATATAATATGCCGCTGATTTACGAATTTCTGACGTTGCAGTCATCAAATATGACTATCTATGAATACACTCAAGGCAATTATATAAAATTCTGATAATTAGAAAGAGAATTATAGCACTTTTTGTAACCGTTCTAATGATGGATTATGTAATTTCGAGCTTAACTCCGCACAAAGACTACAAACCATTGATTTACGAATTTCTAACGTTGCAGTCATTAAATATGACTATCTATAAATATATTTAAAGCAATTAAATAAAATCCTGTCAAATATAAAGAGAATTATAGCACTTTTTGTAAGCCTACTAATGATGGATTTTGTAATTTCGAGTTTAACACCCCAAAAAGACTACAAGCGGTTGATTTACGAATTTCTAACGCTACAGTCATTAAATATGACTATTTATGAATTCACTGAAAGCAGTTATATGAAATTCTGACAAATAGAAACAGGATTATAGCACCTTTTATAACCCTACTAATGATGGATTTTGTAAAGTCGAGTTAAGACTAAAAACAGTTGACTTTATAGCTTTCAAGTCATTAAATATGAGTATTTATTAATAAATAATAATTTGAATCTGTTTTTATTAAGTTTGGACCATTATAAATAAAATTATAGACCGCACCGGCACCGCGCCATCGCCTCTTCGCCTCCTATATGTGAATTGAGCCTAAGGTGCCATCCCCCTGCGGACGATAGACGTTTTACCTAGTAACTACATAATAATGCCAATAAATTTACATAATTCCTCAATTTCCTTCCTCATAAATTACATTACTTTCGTTTGCATTATAGAAATTGAGTGGTAAATATACCATTTTTACAAAAGTTCTAGATTTATTTATATTTAATATATAATAAGTTATCTGTAACATAATCTATCGGTGGTCGATACCATATAGACCATAATTAATGCAGACAAAGAATACTGTCTAGGCGGAATTGTTCAATGTGTCCATACTACATTAATCAAGAAATGTGCGATTATCGTATAGGTAGATGAGGATTATCTACCTGTACGATAATCGCACATTTCTTGATTAACATAGTATGAACACATTGTACAATTCCGCCCAGTCAGTATTCTTTACAGCAAAGTGCACTTGCTGCAACACTTTACGATACGTTTACGGCGAACTTAAATTTCGCGAATCGATACGCGACCGACAGCAACGTGCACTTTTTCCGCAGTCGACGAAAATGCATTGGCGCAACTGCACAAGATAAATCGGTGACTTTAAATAATCGACAGTCGTGTCGAGCGGCACTGTTTATTGGCAACTATAAGAGCAATTGGTCGGCGTCAAATAGCTGATAACGTCAACATGTAAGAGATTATGTCTTCTATATAAATTAGAGTTACAGTCTGGAAAATCTTGAACATTTTGAATTGATTGCAAATTTTATATTTTGCATTCTAACTAATCAATGTAAATTGATAATTGTAGCAATTTTAGCATTTTAGTTGATGAACTATTTTTTGAGAAATAGACTTAAGACCTAAATTCTTTTAATTTAAAAAAAGTTCTACCTTAATTTAATAATTAACCTTTCGACTCGCGCCCAATCTCAGAGACCCCGAGCATGTATATGGTCCTGGTTTTCAAAACTGATGTTAACACTGCACATTACTGTACCATATATAATATATGTGACAATGAAAAAAGTTTTTTAATGAAAATTATTGAAATTGAAAAATACTTTTTTTATATATTTGATACTGAATTCTATAAAACTCTCTCTTTTATTGTAGAATGTTTTATAGAAACCTTTATCAAATATAAAAAAAAAGAAAGTTTTTTAATTTTCATTAAAAAATCTTCTTTCGTTGTTACATTATTATATATGGTACAGTAATGTGGTGCAGTGTCAACATTTTTATAGAATTTAATATCAAATATAAAAAAAACATGTTAGAAGGTATAAGGATAGGTGGAATCTCCAATTCCATTTAATTAACAAAAAGTGGGCACTTACTTTGCAAACAATCCGCATTCAGCAGGTCCTTGCACTTCTCGTGACACTTGACTCCACACTCCGTGCATCTGACCCCCTGTCTGGCAATACCCCAGAGTAGCCCCTCGCACTCGTAACAATACGTGGGCGATGTAGCCGTCCACAGGACGAAATTATGTGGCGTCGTGCTGCTTATCGGATAGATGAGCGCCTGCAGCGTCTTCTTGTACACGTGCATCTTCTACAAAACCGTCCAAAACAGTATTAAATACCAACACCATACTCGCCAATCGTAGTAGAGTAAAAGAAAAAAGTAACGAACGATTAATCAATAAATGCTAAATGCGCCCTTATAAAAACAATTCTAATCAAAGCCAATAACCAGCAATAAAAACCAATAACATACGTGTACAATATGTAGAAACAGTCAACAGAAAAAAGTAATGCACTCGTCGCAACCGTTTTATCTAAAGAACCAGCCAATTATATCAAAAGGAAAGTAATCAACGTATTTGTTTTTTTCTTTTTCTTCTTTGCTATGAGGGCATTGTGAATTACTTTATTCTGCCACCGCTTGAAACATAATCAATTCGCAGCTCGCAACTATAATTATATATTTCCTTAATTGTCAAAAATTAAGTAACCACATAATGTGTATGTATACGTTCATTACTTTATTCTAGTACTATACATTCTCTGTGCTAAAAATTCTCTAAAGAAATAAACAGTGTGTATAATCATTTGAAGCCAGTTTTAAGCATCTCTTAAATGTCTACGAAAAATATATATAATAATCTCACTAAACATAGTTTAAACGCAAATGCAATTTAATAATGCAGTAACTTGTTTATATGTTTTATGTTGTAATAATTTTTTTTGGTAATGTATGGTTTATAAACACTTCTGTAGATTTATAGAGACAGGGAGATAATTAAATTTACTTAAAAGTACAATTTATTTCAAGAATATAGTAACAAGAAAGAGAGAGGCAAGAAATGAAGATAAGGAGGGATATAAAATTATAGTATGATTAAGGGTCAATAATGGTGAATGCGCCGGGCTAATTAGTGTTATTCTCTATCCTGTTACTAATTTAGAATATTAATTAATATGTTTATAAATATACAGACAGTGTTTTTGTTTTGTTAATTAAAAATATATAATAATTCGGTGCATAAAATGTATTATATGTTATATATGTCATCTAAAGCATGTTTGTAAAAAATGTATTTTTAGCAATAAAATCCTACTGATGTTTATTTTTCTACATGGTTCAAGCTACGCATTACCCTTACCAATGCAAGCTGTAAAGTTTATATCAGAAAATTACAGTCAGAATCGATCCATTATCACATAAACATATTGTTGTGTGTGTATCTGTGTTTTCATTGTATGTTTGTATGGTACGGAAATGTAGTTGTTTAATTATCCTCGAAGAAAAATATATATACTACATTGTTTTTGTTTTTATTATGAGTCCGTTGATTGTGTTTGGAGTTGTTGCATATTTTATGAGTGTTATGTGCATTACCTGGTTATTTTCATGCATTCATGTATTTAGCTATAATGGACTTTATCGGATAATTGAATTGGAATTATTTTATCTGTAATCAGGACGATTATCGATTCGCATTATATTTTATTTAAATCGCCTGTTTTGGTTGAAACTTTAATGCACACGTACTATTTTATTCATCGAGTGGGAGGTGCTTTATACCTTTTATATGAAAATTGCTGCCTGTGGCTCGAATCGATAGCGGTCATATAAATTTTAGTGTCTATGCGGAGTTTCCAATGCGGTAAGAAAATTAATTGATGAGTTTGGGTTGTTCGGTCTACGTGGAAATCAATTGTGTTTTGTTCGAAAACTACATAGGCAACACCAGCAGGAAATTAAAAAAGTTGTTATAAACATACATTGAATTGATTCGAAAATTTATATTGTGAAGTTTTATGTTCTAGAATAATAGTTATTGTATAATAGTTTAATAAACATGATTTATGTTTGAATATAAAAATATACATTTATAAAAATAAACAGGTAACACATATAGATTTCAAGTAATATATCCTGCAGTCTATTTAAATTATGTATCATACACTTCCATATCAAAGCGATATTCCAATTTTGCTGATACAATAAAAGATATTTATATAAAATTCTGTGTAAAAGTGTAGTAACCCAATTAAATTTACATACTCAAGTAAATAATTCCAAATGTAACTGATGTGTCATGAATATATCAAACAAATTGCCTCAACTTACCAACTCCTCATCATTCAACGTCGCCCTGGGAACCGCCGACGTCAGTCCGGCATTCCTCTTGGTCGCAGCCATCGTCTAAACAATTAAAACAAGCATCAAACAACAATCCCATCATTTTATTTGCTATTTGCGGCGCAACTCTGGTTCAAATCAGCCATATGCATTAGCAGAACTAATTTCTATTTGTCGCACTCGTATTGTAAAGCGACCGCCAAACAGAAGCGCGCCCTTGTTCAATTAAAACTTTAATTGCATCGGACGCGGTGTGTGAAAGTTAAACATCATGGAACGCGCTGCTGTTTGGGCGTTGTAAAGTTCTGCAAAACCTATACCAAAATTATTTTATAAATTACATGTGTAAAGAAATGCCTGCATTATGCTAATTTAACTCTCAATTAAGCGTGTCGTCCTATAAAATGCAGTTGTGTGAATGAATTGATGGGCGCGTTACGCGCATCAAATTCGGTGTGCAAATTCATTGGAGCGTGAAATAATAATTGGTTTGGGTCAGAGGGCGTAACATTATTTGGTTCATTTATTCGGAGTAAATAATGTTAATGTTTCTAATTTATTTAGTTATTAAATCACAATAAATTTAATTTATACAGATGGATTTAGATGTATTACAACTCGAGTTACTACGTTTTAATCAGCGCAATATTCTTATTTCGCTAATGGATTAGCAATATATTATTCCATGTATTAACATAATAATCAAAAATTAAGTTGCTAGTTTGCGTGCTAATTAATGCCAAAGTTAGTATTTCATGAAATTACAGTTTTCTCATGTTTTAACAGCAAATTTGTAAATATTTCAAAAACTCCTTGATGGAATTTTTTTAAACTTCGCTAATGGATTAGCAAGATATTAGTCTATGTATTAATATAATTAAGTACTAATCAAAAATTACGGGGTTACTAGTTTTCATGTTATTTACTGTCAAACTCAGTATTTTATGAAAATACAAGTTTCTCATGTTTTAACTGCAAATTTGTAAATATTTCAAAAATCCCTTGATGGATATTTTTCAAACTTGGCTAATGGATTAGCAATATATTAGTCTATGTACTAAAGTAATAATAAAACATTACAGGGTTGCTAGTTTTCATATTATTTACTGTCAAAGTCAGTATTTCATGAAAATACAGGTTTCTCATGTTTTAAATGCAAATTTGTAAATATTTCAAAAACCCCTCGATGGATATTTTTCAAACTTCGCTAATGGATTAGCAATTTACTATTACATGTATTAAAATTATAATTAAAAAGTACTGGGTTGCTAATTTGCGTGCTATTTAATGCCAAAGTCAGTATTTCATGAGTTTACTGTTTTCCCATGTTTTAATAGCAATTTTGTAAATACTTCAAAACCCCTCGATGGATATTTTTTAAACTTCGTTAATTGATTAGCAATATATTAGTCCATGTATTAAAGTAATAATCAAAAATTACGGGGTTGCTAGTTTTCATGTTATTTACTGCCAAATTCAGTATTTCATGAAATTGCAGGTTTCTAATAGGTTAACTGCAAATTTGTAAATATTTCAAAAACCTCTCGATGGATATTTCATAATTTAGCTAAAGCATTAGCAATAGTTTATTCCATCTATTAAAGTAATAATCAAAATTTACAGGGCTGCTAGTTTCCGTGCTATTTAATGCCAAAGTCAGTATTTCATGAAAATATATGTTTCTTATGTTCTAACTGCAAATTTGTAAATATTTCAAAAATCCCTAGATGGATATGTTTCAAACTTCGCTAATACATTAGCAATATATTATCCATGTATTAAAGTAATAATCAAAAATTACGGGCTTGCTAGTTTCTGTGCTATTTAATGTCAAAGTCAGTATTTCATGAAAATGCAGGTTTCTCATGTTTTAACTGCAAATTTGTAAATATTTCAAAAATCCCTAGATGGAAATGTTTCAAACTTCGCTAATGCATTAGCAATATATTATCCATGTATTAAAGTAATAATAAAAAATTACGGAATTGCTAGTTTTCATGTTATTTACTGTCAAAGTCAGTATTTCATGAAATACCGGTTCTATGTCCTATGTTTTAACAAAAAAATTGTAAATACTTCAAAAACCTGTCGATGGATATTTTTCAAACGTCGCTAATGGATTAGCAATATATTAGTCCATGTATTAAAGTAATAATCAAAAATTAGGAGGTTGCTAGTTTCCGTGCTATTTAATGTCAAAGTCAGTATTTCATGAAAATACAGGTTTCTCATGTTTTAACTGCAAATTTGTAAATATTTCAAAAATCCCTAGATGGATATGTTTCAAACTTCGCTAATACATTAGCAATATATTATCCATGTATAAAGTAATAATCAAAAATTACGGCGTTGCTAATTTTCATGTTATTTACTGTCAAAGTCAGTATTTCATGAAATACAGGTCCTATCTCCTATGTTTTAACAAAAAAATTGTAAATAATTCAAAAACCCCTCGATGGATATTTTCTAAACTTTGCTAATGGGTTAGCAATATATTATTCCATGTATTAAAGTAATAATAAAAAATTACGGGGTTGCTAGTTTCCGTGCTATTTAATGCCAAAGTCAGTATTTCATGAAAATACAGGTTTCTCATGTTTTAACTGCAAATTTGTAAATATTTCAAAAATCCCTAAATGGATATGTTTCAAACTTCGCTAATGTATTAGCAATATTTTATCCATGTATTAAAGTAATAATCAAAAATTACGGCGTTGCTAATTTTCATGTTATTTACTGTCAAAGTCAGTATTTCATGAAATACAGGTCCTATCTCCTATGTTTTAACAAAAAAATTGTAAATAATTCAAAAACCCCTCGATGGATATTTTCTAAACTTCGCTAATGGATTAGCAATATATTATTCCATGTACTAAAGTAATAATCAAAAATTACGGGGTTGCTAGTTTCTGTGCTATTTAATGTCAAAGTCAGTATTTCATGAAAATACAGGTTTCTCATGTATTAACTGCAAATTTGTAAATATTTCAAAAATCCCAAGATGGATATATTTCAAACTTCGCCAATCCATTAGCAATATATTATCCATGTATTAAAGTAATAATCAAAAACTACGGTATTGCTAGTTTTCATGTTATTTGCTGTCAAAGTCAGTATTTCATGAAAATATAGGTCCTATGTCCAATGTTTTAACAAAAAAATTGTAAATACTTCAAAAACCCATCGATGGATATTTTCTAAACTTCGCTAATGGATTATCAATATATTATTCCATGTATTAAAGTAATAATCAAAAATTACGGGGTTGCTAGTTTCCGTGCTATTTAATGCCAAAATCAGTATTTCATTAAAATACAGGTTTCTCATGTTCTAACTGCAAATTTGTAAATATTTCAAAAATCCCTAGATGGATATGTTTCAAACTTCGCTATTGCATTAGCAATATATTATCCATGTATTAAAGTAATAATCAAAAATTATGGGGTTGCTAGTTTTCATGTTATTTACTGTCAAAGCCAGTATTTCAAAAAATTTAGGTCCTATGTCCTATGTTTTAACAAAAAAAATTGTAAATACTTCAAAAACCCATTGATGGATATTTTTCAAACTTCGCTTATAAATAAGCAATATATTAGTTCATGTATTAAAGTAATAATCAAAAATTACGGGGTTGCTAGTTTCCGTGCTATTTAATGTCAAAGTCAGTAATTCATGAAAATACAGGTTTCTCATGTTTTAACTGCAAATTTGTAAATATTTCAAAAATTCCTAGATGGATATGTTTCAAACTTTGCAAATGCATTAGCATTATATTATCCATGTAATCAAAAAATAGAGGGTTGCTAGTTTTTATGTTATTTACTGTCAAAATCAGTATTTCATGAAAATATAGGTCCTATGTATTATGTTTTAACAACAAAAATTGTAAATACTTCAAAAACCCCTCGATGGATATTTTTCAAGCTTCGCTAATGGATTAGCAATATATTAGTCCATGTATTAAAGTAATAATCAAAAATTACAGGGTTGCTAGTTTCCGTGCTATTTAATGTCAAAGTCAGTATTTTCATGAAAATACAGGTTTCTCATGTTTTAACTGCAAATTTGTAAATATTTCAAAAATCCCTAGACGGATATGTTTCAAACTTCGCTAATGCATTAGCAATATATTATCCATGTATTAAAGTAATAATAAAAAATTACGGGATTGCTAGTTTTCATGTTATTTACTGTCAAAGTCAGTATTTCATGAAATACAGGTCCTATGTCCTATGTTTTAACAAAAAAATTGTAAATACTTCAAAAACCCCTGGATGGATATTTTTCAAACTTCGCTAATAGATTAGCAATATATTACTCCATGTATTAAAGTAATAATCAAAAATTACGGGGTTGCTAGTTTCTGTGCTATTTAATGTCAAAGTCAGTATTTCATGAAAATACAGGTTTCTCATGTTCTAACTGCAAATTTGTAAATATTTCAAAAATCCCTAGATAGATATATTTCAAACTTCGCTAATACATTAGCGATAAAATATCCATGTATTAAAGTAATAATCAAAAATTGCGGGATTGCTAGTTTTCATGTTATTTACTGTCAAAGTCAGTATTTCATGAAAATACATGTCCTATGTCCTATCTTTTAACAAAAAAATTGTAAATACTTCAAAAACCCCTCGATGGATATTTTCTAAACTTTGTTAATGGATTAGCAATATATTAGTCCATGTATTAAAGTAATAATCAAAAATTACGGGATTGCTAGTTTCCGTGATATTTAATGTCAAAGTCAGTATTTCATGAAAATACAGGTTTCTCATGTTTTAACTGCAAATTTGTAAATATTGCAAAAATCCCTAGATGGATATGTTTCAAACTTCGCTAATGTATTAGCAATATATTATCCATGTATTAAAGTAATAATCAAAAATTATGGGGTTGCTAGTTTTCATGTTATTTACTGTCAAAGCCAGTATTTCAAAAAACTTAGGTCCTATGTCCTATGTTTTAACAAAAAAAATTGTAAATACTTCAAAAACCCCTTGATGGATATTTTTCAAACTTCGCTAATGAATAAGCAATATATTAGTTCATGTATTAAAGTAATAATCAAAAATTACGGGGTTGCTAGTTTCCGTGCTATTTAATGTCAAAGTCAGTATTTCATGAAAATACAGGTTTCTCATGTTTTAACTGCAAATTTGTAAATATTTCAAAATTCCCTTGGTGGATAGTTTTCAAACTTCGCTAATGGATTAGCAATATATTGTACATGTATTAAAGTAATAATCAAAAATTAGGGGCTTGCTAGTTTTCATGTTATTTACTGCCAAAGTCAGAATTTCATGAAAATATAGGTCCTATGTCCTATGTTTTAACCAAAAGTTTGTAAATACTTCAAAAACCCCTCGATGGATATTTTTCAAACTTCGCTAATTGATTAGCAATTTACTATTACATGTATTAAAGTAATAATCAAAAAGTAATTTTTAAGGTCCCGTTTAATAATCATTCTTATAATTTATATAAAATATTTAAATAAATTTACTACAACTCGTGTTATTAGACTTTAAACACCCTAATATACTAAAAATTATACAAATTTTTGATTTAAATTCTTGGTAGGCATATAGTAAATACTCTGTATGAATTTTGTCAGTTTAAACGTATTAAAACTCGAGTTATTAATCTTTAAACATCCTAAGATACTCGAAATTCAATAGAGGTTTAACTATTTTCTAAATTTGTTCAATATTTTGTAGACAAATGGCATACATTCTGTAAATATTTCATCGATTTAAATACAATTTAGTATTATTTGACTACAAATAACCCAATATGCATGTTGAATATGTTGCAGATATATGGTAAACTCTACAAGTAATAATTTGGTCGGTTTGTCTGCACCACAACTCAAGATATTAGCCTATGCTTGTAATTATAATAATTTTCTTTGATAATATTCATATATATATATATATATATATATATATATATCCGCTGGCCTTTTCTAGCACAGGTGGTGTAAAGGTTTGAATATTCCTCTATTCTTTTATAATTTTTTTCCATTCTCGTCTATTTATTGCCAGTTCATAATATTAATATAATGGATCTTTATTTACGATTTCGCTACTATTTATAAATATAAACATTTACATAATATACATTATTTTAGACATAAATTGACCCTACATACAATTTATAAACTTGCTTTAAACAGATTGCCACGCCACCAAACACAGTAATGTTATAGATGATATAATGCGCAAATGTATCGTGACTTTGATTTCATGGAGATGTTGGTGCGATTAAACGTGTCATAAATCACGTTAATCTTGATGCGTTTGTAATTCTAGAAGTAGATTAAAGCCGCGCTTAAGATATAATTACAGGCTATCAAAGGGCACATCTATTAAACTATTAATCATACCCGTTTATTTTCTAGATTAATTTAATATTCAACAATTTATTAAATTAAAAAGTGTTTTACAACAAAGAAAACTATTTATATATTCCATATTCAATTAAATTTCCTGGTTTCATGGCTGGCGTTGTTTGCAACAAGTTTTTTTTATATTGCCTGTATATTGCCTGTATATTGCCTGTAAATGAAATATCCTGTTTTCACAGCTGACCAAATTTGCTTATTATTTCAACGCCCTCAATTAATTTGCACATACTTTACATTGTCTTATATAAATCTCTAACTTACCTTTATACTTACCTATTAAGAATTTACAACAGTAACAACAACAACATAGAACAAGGTAACAACTAGCATGCACAAATACATTCATAAACATGCGTTATACATTACAATCTCCAAGATAAAAATTAGAAAAAATATATTCTTCATTTATGTGTCTCATTTCTTATTCATTGTGCTTCAAACTGAAATCATTTACTGAGTTGCACAAATAATGTGTTCATCTTAAAACGACTCTCAAATATCCGATAGAGAGCCATCGCTTGGTCACCAGACACTTGTGATGACAGTGATTCTTAATCTTTGTCAAGTCAGTGCTAAGAAAATATCGCGGAGCACAAATATCGAAGAGTCAAAAAATATACAGGCATAACTTTTATTAAAAATTAAACTGATTATTATTATATATATATATATATATATATATATATATATATATTTTTGACTCTTCGATATTTGTGCTCCGCGATATTTTCTTAGCACTGACTTGACAAAGATTAAGAATCACTGTACTACACTATGAGGAGACCCAATACATACAAACATCTACTAATCTATTTCAACATCACTTTTATCTTGAAGGTTGTAATGTAAAAATCACTCAAAGTCAGATGAAAAGTTGAATTTTCGTAACGTAACATTGTATAAACTCCATTAAACTTTTTTCTTAATTTTAGCAGTACTCGATTGCTCAAGTTCTGTAAATACACACATTATCAGGGACAATATTTTTTAATCAAACGCCTTCTATCGTAATACGTTCCGGGACAATGAACGTAATATTAATCTTCCGTCGGGCGCATTTGATCTCTCAGGCACAGCGCGCTTTGCGTGAAACATGTACATTTTTTTGTAATCCATGTTCAGCTGTTGCCTCGTATGATGTTATAGAATAATTAAAAAAATAAATATTTGTGTAAAAATTATTGGTATAGCCGTAATTAGCCGTGACCTCTCAGGCGCATTGCGCTCAATAATATTGCGCTCGACGGATGCTGCACGCCCTAAATCAAATCAAACAAATAAAACCATTGCTGCTATAATTCCATGTTTCAAGAATTGTTTGTATTAATAACGCCATTCACTGAGTGGAACTGGTACGAACTCACTTTATGCCTTATGAAGCTACACGTTTACAGCTGTAGGGATCAAGGCACTATCTGGGCCTGACTATCATTATCTTACCGAAGTCTGGCCCGAGGAGCTGAGTTCAGTCAGAATCAACATCAACGACAATAATGTCTAAGTAGGAACTCACCATACGCCTTACAGAGCTATCCATTTGCAGGGGTCAGAGAGTGCTCTCTTCCACCGCACGCGATTCTGTACCACTCCCATTATTTACTTGAGTGTGTCTATCTGTCTCCAAGTAAGGTGAGAAAAATAATGAATACATAAAACACCTATCCGCACAAAAAGGCACGAAGCTATTGTATAAATTACTCCACCGCAAAATGAATTAATATTCTTCTCGGCGGTGATAAATTACCAGCCACAACGAGGTGGATTACACCATTATAAATCCACCGCAGCCCATCATCCATCATCCATCAACAACTATATCGCGTGAGTGGCATGGCTGAAGACAACTATTTGCGAGACACGATTTATCCAACGTGAAATCAGTGTGCGTCATTAAGACTCGCATCACTCACGTCGCGCACAAACGAAGTTTTCCAATAAAAGTATTATTTGAAGAACAATATTGGCCTATTTATTCAGCGAGGGATGAATCTCCGCGGGCGGGTCAAGTGAGGAGCCGCGCAAATCCGCTTGATCTGTTACGAGGAGAGGGGTGCAAAAGCGGTAATACTATTATGGCGTTTATGCTTTGCAATGGGATCGGGAGTTTCAGAGTGGCGATACAGATTTTTCTAAATCATATTACCGTCAACACTTTTATTACAATTGACAATCCCAGCTACATGTTTATTTGTAGTGGTTATATACAAATTTATTATTCTCTCTATAGAGGAAGTTTAACGCCATCTGGCTATCCCACATCAAATAACAATGTACACACATATCGACTGTGTAGCGCAATAAGGGCTAATCTGCTTTTTTTTTAACAAAAGGACAAAACTGATTTAAAGGACTTCTGGATAGTTCTGGATAGTTGGCTGGAGGGTAGCATAGCTACAGACACTTAAGCCTCAAATTGGGCCCATTGTGAAACCTCTCTTTAAGGCTGCTCACTCGTCCCACCAGTCAATTTTGCGTGCAAGCTGCAAAACTTTGGCGGGTGAGGAGCTGCCAATGCTGACCATACTAGGCCAGTACTCCCCTAGTATTAGATGCCTAGTGTTTACTAGAGCTGGGCAGAGGCATATTACATGCTCTGCTGTTTCTAGTTCTTCATTGCACCCTCTACATAAATAAGAAACGGATTTAATAAACAAAACTAAAAAGGCCAATCTCTCAAATCTTATTTCACAATAATTAAAAGTATTAGTATTAAGTCCTTAAAAATCAGTTTTGTCTTTTTGCCAAATAAATTTTGTTTTAAAAAGATGGATTAATCACAAATAAATGTGTTGGCGGTGATTTACAAAAATCTGCATAGCCGTCGCTGGTAGAATCTCGCCTTCATTTTGCGGTAATTATGAAGTTTTATTCAGCTTTCTTTCTACTTATTTTTAACAACAACAAATGTAGCAAGAATGGAACGAGCCACATAGTGAAAGTCATTATTATAAATGTAGTCATAAAATCTGATATAAGTATAATCAGCTTATTGTGAAGTCAAGTTAAATGTGAGTTGTATTTCGTAATAATCCCAACATTGCGGTTATAAACAAGCAATATTTCTTGACCGCCATGCAAATACCACCCAGCTAGTGAGCATGCTGTGGTTAGTTAGCGCCAATGAAGCGCTTCAATTACCCTGCAATAACATTCCCGCGCCTCATTACCTCCACAGCATGTATAAATAAATTACGTTTAATTCCGCGGGTATACCAATATAAAATAAACACGTAAAGTTTAATGGAGTTTATACATTGCGATTCCGTCGTAATAATAAGTGCAGCATGTGATGCGAGGTGGTCGTTATTATGTAGCAATGTTACGGAAGGAAGAGTAGACCAATACCTTGAGCACCTGGAGAGTGAAGCGGCGCAGGGCATACCAGTTAAAACAGAGAATAACAACACATACACGTTAGTAAACGGTCCCAGAGGAAGTTATTTTTTTTGCGTTTAAAACATTTAACACCGTAGTTGGACATAGGGTGGCACATTTAGGCGGAACATAGAAACACCGACACGTGGGGATTTTCATAAAGGGGGGAATAGTTAGTTGCGAGACGGGTTAGAGGGGGGTGACACAAACATGGAACACATACACACACGGATGATGTAAACCTGCTAAATTATGATTAATGTCATGGCATAACTGGCTACATGCGGTATCTATAGGCAAATTTGGATTTATTACTTATGCCCGGAGATGGATGTTGCTGGGAGGTGCGTGTTGCACCAGCCCGAATTAATTTAATCATTTTGGTTTGAAGGCCGCGTAATTTATTCACGGGCATTATCATATATGCATGATATTATCGCGGGCCTTTACTTGTTGTTTCTAAGAGGAACATTAATAATAACTCATTTCATATACGATGTTTAGAGGATAAACAAGTTTTTTGCTTGCTATATTAAAGTTTTTTCACTTGAATAGTTTTATAAACGATTTTAATAATCTATTCCTGTGTAGATTATTCTTAAAATATAAGAACACATACCCTCGTATTCACGACCGTTCCATAAATCTATCAATAGCTATGGGCAATTCAAGCTAGTCGGTATTCTATCTGGTGGTAGAAAATTAACTAAACTCTAGTGGGTAATAATCTCTATGCATAAAATGTATTTTCTCATAATATATGTGATAATATGTGCAAGATTTGTCTGTTATATATTAAAAGTTTATTAACAACCACGCATTACTTTCCAAGTGATCAAAATCGAGTAATTTTTATCTAATCATCTAAAATCGGACCTTAAAACGATTAGACGGTCTTATATTGTAAGACTAAATAAGATGTACATATGTTAGGTGGAACAGAATAAAAATTTAAGATGTGGTTATATATAAGACGAGCTTTAAGATTCTTTCGAGTAGCCGGGCGTAAGTGTTGCGTTAAAATATCTGTTATAAAACTACCTCGACACCTCATCTGGTAAAAGAGGAAAAAATTTAGAAATCTATGTTGCTTCAATCTTTATAAAACTGAGAAACAAAACTACCTCGACACCTCATCTGGTAAAAGAGGAAACGATTTAGAAATCTATGTTGCTTCAAACTGGGCAGTTCTTTGAACCGGTTAACCCCGCCTGACTATGATTACAATCAAACTAAATTATGCATGACCACTAAAACACGCCGCTCGCTGCAAATAAATAAATAATAAATATAATAATATTGCAAAAGCCCCGCAGCAATAAAATATCTGCATACATATCAAAAATTAAATTAATAATCCCTTTGAAATATTTATAAAAACACATCGATTATTTTTAATATTCAACGCGCGATAATTTTTTACGTGATTCGTTTAATAAAATATTTAAAACGCTGCATGTGAGCGGTGTCAGCATGGCAATTTCACAAAGCACGCCATATCGATTACAATATTAAAACACACATTTTAATGCAACAATGTGATGAATTTAAATCAATTTCAATCGGTGTGAGTTGCTTAAAGTTTGACATTAAGAGCATTATGAAGTTGCGGCAAGCTCCGTTCGTAACTAGCGAATTGTGTTAGCAACAAATAAGATCCTCCAACTCTAATTAGTCGCTGCCGATAGTGCCAGATGTGCGTAATGTGTTTCAGAGGGGCTTAATTAGTTCGCTTTCGAATTATTGCAGTGCTGATTGAGAAATGAATGGAATTTAAGATTAATTTATGTAAGGTTACAGTTATATATTATTTTTAATCAAAAATCTAGGTATATTAGAGTAGCCTGTAACAGTTTCAGAACGATAAATGACAACAGCTATAATGTGACTAAATTAATTATCAATCATAATTAAAAATTAACATAAGTAAATTAATATAATCCTATTTAACTAATTGCCATCCATAATTAGGTTGATTTAATTTGTAATAGAATACACCAGGGTGTAATTTAACTCCGCATGTAGCCAGTGTGACCTTTTTGATGTGAGATGAAACAGTTAAAACACCATCGATTAAATTAAACAATGATAGAGACTTCCGGAGCGCACGCCTTCGCCGAAGCAAAGGGTTAGTCTCTTGGAAGTTTTAAACGGGAATCGGAATAACTTACCAAGTCCGATACCAGCGGTATGGATTTTCGACGCGGCCGGATGTCCGGCATACTGTCGATGTTGCTGTAGAACGGATTATCCCCAGGGTGTCTGCAAATAAAACAATTATTGTAGGATAATTGAAAACTGCCGCTGGGAAACAGGCTAGTTGTATGGCAGGCTGATGCAATTAGCACCTCTACTAATGATTTTATGATTATGATTAAAAACTAGACCGCCCTTTTATAACGAAAGCAATTCTGCAAGCAGCCTGTTAATATGTAGCTAATCTACATTCGTTAAGTACATTTATTTATTTATTGTGAAAACTGTGATTTATAATTCTTTAAATGAAAATAGAGGTCGATCTGATAGAACTTTCATATGATATTAGGCCCCGGGGCGAATTTAAGGACGACCGAAAAGCGTATTGAAGATTTATATTTCATTCCAAAAATTTATTACAGACCCTGTTACCGCAACCCGTCTCCCATTTTTTTTGGCCACTCCCATAGGCCCGGCGGTGATAAAATTCCGTGTCTTTACTTAGGACTGGTGGCAGGGATTCGCATTGATGATTTACAAATCGGCAACAGGAAATTCAATTTGCCGCAGCAATGCGCATTTTTTATGTTTTACGACACCGAAATGCTGTGATTAACATTCGTGATTAATTGGTCCGCTCGCGATAAAATGGGAATGCAATCGCGCGCCGCCTGCACAATGATCAATAATTAATGAGTATTGATTATTTATCGGCGGCTGATTATCAATCCCGTGCCATTGCGGGTGCGTAATTTATGAGAGCGATGCGGAAATATATTAGGTTTCATATATTAATAGCTATAGGTTGGATTACTTAATTCGTTACTAGTGGGATGTTAAATATTAAAGTAACTATGGACGAAGAGAGTTAGCTATAGGTTGAATTACTTAATTCATTACTAGTGGGATGTTAAATATTAAAGTAACTATGGACGAGGAGAGTTAGCTACAGATACTCATTCTCATAAAATATGTTTATGAACATGAACTACCTTCCAAGTGCATGTGAAAGAAGACTTACGGGAAAAATCCCGAACAGAAGAGTAGCTAGGGCGATACAATCTCACCAAAACTATTCGCGCTAGAGAACGCCTACAAAAAACTCCTGAAGGAAATAATAGGATTTAATATTTATGTGTAGTATCTCAGTCATCTCCATTTCGCAGGCGATTTCATATAGAGGAGCAGCGACGAGTAAAATTTCATTTAAATGATTTACGAATTAGAGCAAGCTTCAGATTAAAGATATGACAAAAAACATGATAGTGACATCAAACGTCATGTGGGAAAAAACTGGATACAAAGAGCCCAAAACAGAAAATCGTGGATGTGTATTAGAAGGGTGGTCTTAGTCATGCCACGGTTAACTGAAGACTGATTTATTTAAATAAAATAACTTAATACATTATATCTATAAATACCTATCTATAAAGCTGAATGAATGGTTAGGAGAGGATGGTAAAGGCGTGAAATTTTGCAAGAGGCTGACGTGGGAAAGGAAAGTGGCGAGGGCAGGGGAGGTGAAAAATTTAGCCCTAAACGCAAATTTTCAGGAAATTTCAGAGAGCTCTAGCTTTGACTTCATATGAAATAAAACTAAAATTTAAACTGCAATTAATAGCTCCATTAATATATTTATTAAAAATAATAAAATTTTCTCTGTGTTTAACGTATTTTTTGAAATATCTGATGAAAACTTGCGCCACATTTTCGTAACTTTTTCAGTTATAACTGAAAAAGTAAATGCCTGAATCCACTTAAACTCTACGAAATACGTTTATCTAATTAGTTGTAATGTATTTGCAAAATTTGAAACAAATCGAAAAAATGTCAAATTTTGACAAAAATCGTAAAGGGTGGTACCTTGGAAAATTTTGTGCCTGAATTTTTTTTGTTCGCGATTGATCTGAAATTTTGCATAGGTGTTATATATATTATTTTGAACATCGGAGGTGATTTTCAGTCAATTCCTTTTAAAACTTGTTGAATTATTGACTAATTAAGTCAGCTGTAAACAATATTTCACTATTTTTCAGATTGCTGTAAAATGTCTTTCTTATGAGATAAAATTATATGTGTTACTTTTTTGAATAGCCTAATTAATCTACTTTGAATAAATAATGAAAAATAACTATGCAAATACTGCATATTTTGAACTTATTGGATGTAAACCGAGGCTATGATTTTACACTAAAATGATATTTCACTCTTTTTCGTTAGGCAATACAACTATATCCTAATGAGGTAAAACGATGTTTTATACAGAGTTAGATTTTCGAATAGCCTGGTTAGTCTATTTGAACATAGTAATGCAAAAAAATAATACTAGTAGTATATTTTTTCAGATATTGGTTGAAAACTGAGAGCATGATTTTTGAAGTTTTTCAGTCATTACAAATAAACAAACTAAATTTGTTTCTCTAAAACTATCAAAATACATTCATATGAACTTATATAATATAAATATAGAGCTTAAAGCCGATTGAAAATGTTTGAAAATTTTGAAAATTTCGTCCTAAACACAAATTTTCAGGAAATTTCAGAGAGCTATAACTTTGATTTCATATGAAATAAAACTAAAATTTAAACTGCAATGAATAGCTATTTCAATATATTTATTAAAAATAACAAAAATATCGATGTCATTATTGTATTTTTCGAAATATCAAATGAAAACCGGGGCCATAATTTCATAAGTATTTCAGTTGTAACTGAAAAAGTAAAAGCCTGAATTCATAAAAACTCTTCGAAATACGTTTATCTAATCAGTTGTAATGTATTAGCAAAATTTGAAATAAATCGAAAAAATGTCAAATTTTGACAAAAATCGTAAGGGGTTAACCCTCGAAAATTTTGGGCCTAAATTTTTTTTGTTCGCGATTGATCTGAAATTTTGCATGGGTATTATATATATTATTTTGAACATCGGAGGTGATTTTCAGTCATTTCCTTTTACAATTTCTTGAGTTATTGACTAATTAAGTTAGTTGTAAACAATATTTCACTATTTTTCAGATTGCTGTAAAATTTGCTTCTTATGAGATAAAACTATATGCGTTACTTTTTTGAATAGCCTAATTAATCTAGTTTGAAATAATAATGAAAAATAATTATACTAATTCTGTATATTTTTGACATATTCGAAGTAAACCGCGGATATGATTTTAGAGTTAAATGATATTTTACTCTTTTTCGGTAGGCCATAAACCTATATCCTAATGAGATAAAACTATGTATTGTACAGATTTAGATAGGATTTTTAATCTGATTTCAGATTACAATAAAAAACATGCATGTTATTAGTATCAAGTTTTGAGATAATGGATGAAAACTGCAACCATGATTTTCAATAGTTTTCAGTCAAACAAATACTCCTTTTCAGTAAGTTATAAAGTTAGTTCCTCATAAGATAAAACTTTGTTTTATATATTTTTGAATAGTATTATTAATTGACTTAAACATACTAATAGAAAAAAATACTATCAATAATATATTTTTTCAAATATTGGTTAAAAACTGAGAGCATGATTTTTGAAGTTTTTCAGTCATTACAAAAAAACAAACTAAATTTGATTCTCTAAAACTATCAAAATGCATTCATATCTACTTATATAATATAAATAGTAAATAATAATAAAGTTAGAAGCTGATTGGAATATGTTTGAAAATTTTGAAAATTTCGTCATAAACGCAAATTTTCAGGAAATTTCAGAGAGCTCTATGTTTTACTTTATATGAAATAAAACTAAAATTTAAACTGCAATTAATAGCTCCATTAATATATTTATTAAATATATATATATATATATATATATATATATATATATATATATATATATATATACAAAAAAACCTGTAGGTTTTCCTCTCCGGTTTGCCTGCACAGACCTTGGAGCCGATCATACACGTTGCGCTATACCGGAGAGGTATGCCTGCACAGGTAAACCGTAAACCGGAGCGTGTGTGTGTGTGTGTGATATAATATATATATATATATATATATATATCTATATATATATATATATATATATACATTACAGTGGAGACAGTAAACAATGAGCCTGCCTTTATTAATAAAAGTCTACTATAAAGTAATCACCCTTTAATGTCTACAATATCAATTTAAATATGATTGTACGATTTAGACTAGAGAGTTATAAAATAACCATACTGCCCTTTAAACCTTTTATATACCCCTGTTATTATGTACTTCTAATTTAGATACAATTACGATTAAATCGCCCTCAACCGCCCATTTCCTTGAATAAAGAAAAACATAATCCACCCAATTTGTATCGCGCTAAACCGGTTTACTGTACATAATAAAATCCATCGAATCCATTAATATAAAACGGCACCCCTCACAATGGCCGTCGTGTGGGAATAACGATCGCGGGATTAATCAAGCCATTCAGCGATCAACCCAAAACCGAGTGGCGTGTGCTATCGACCCGGTCGTATTTCACAATTATTTGATTATAATTAGATGGCATGCGATCCGGTAATGGATACAAAAAAGAGCAGGCGAGTGTGCATATTAGTGCAAATGACATAGTTTATAACGCCTGATAAAGGTGGCAAGATAAAAATGGTGGGGGCGGAATTCGGTGGTGGGTTGGAAATTTAATTGCAGAATAGAGGCGCCCGATTGGCGACGCTGTGTTATATTATATTGAATAATAGTTGATTGATTTAGGTGGAGGATCGATAGGAGCGGCAGCGAGCTCACGCTCTCTTTCAGTTATCTTCATAAAAGGTTTCCTGAATGTTCGTCGTGAAGGCATGCATTTTTGTGCCCAGAATTATAAATTGGTTACTTTATACGGGTTATAGTATATGTAATAATCAAGCCATATTATCATATAGAATATAGTTGGGATATTTATTATCTTTTAAAAAACGATTTTATGTGCATATCAAATAATAGAATAGGTTTATATATATATATATATATATATATATATATATATATAGAGGTGCAAAATAATACAATCATCACCAGAATATGTATATGAGGTAGTTTCTGTATTGCTGTTGTTGTCAGAAATGTGAGGTCGTAAAAACCACACAGAAAGCATAGAAAATAAGGAAACATATTTTGACAAGAAGTATGATGTAATTAGAGAATATATAAAAGAATAACGAGATGATATAGGACAGCAAATGTCGAGACAATAATAATAATAATAATAAAAATAATAATCGTTTATAAGTGTTATCACTCAATTTACACAAGTCAATACAATATGAGAATTAAAACAAAATACACATTTACACAATAAAAATGACAATAAGACATTATGTCTATTTTTTGTATGCTTGTAATTATGTAATTTTATTGAGTTTTTATTATTTTTAAGGCGTGTTTGGTCTATTTGTATTTAGCAAAACCACACAGAAAGCACCGGTGTGAACTCCCGTATGATCCCAGCCTCTATATCGCGCGACGCCGTGGGGCCGTGCGCACGGCAGATTGTTTGCGGGTCTGTACTGACCAATTGTGGTGACAAATAATATCCAAATTTTGAGGAATTCTTTATTAATATCTTGCCGATCATAATATATATATATATATATATATATATATATATATATATACATAATTTTTTTTTAATAATTGTTATAGGCGTTTTTGTATAATATATGTTGTAACGTAAATTAATATTTTTGACCATGATGCACCATGTTTCTGGATTTGAAAAAAATTGCCTAATGTTTATAAAAATATGATAAAGTAAAATAGAAAGTCTGTATACCGGCGATTTTGTTTTTCTATTTTTTTTTTAAATTTTAAACATTTACGCTCATATCTGGATAATCCGGTTTTAGAGACTGAGTCGATAAAAAATAATGCAACATATTTTGTTTAATTTTTTTACTGATCCTAGCATAAAACATATCATTGTACCAGATGGCCGAAGGAAATTGGAAAATTTTCATTCTAAGTATTTTTTCTTCGGCGACTAACTTATATATGTATATCATTATTATTATTTTTGACCATGATGCGCCATGGTCCTGGATTTGAAAAAATTGCTTAATGTTTATAACAATATGATAAAGTAAAATGGAAAGTCTGTAAACCGGCGATTTTGTTTTTCTATTTTTTTTTTAATTTTAAACTTTTACGCTCATATCTGGATAATCCGATTTTTGAGGCTGAGTCCATACAAAAATAATGCAACATATTTTGTGTAAGTTTTTTATTGATCCTAGCACAAAACATATCATTGTACCAGATGGCCGAAGGAAATTGGAAAATTTTGATCCTGTGTATTTTTTTTTCGGCGACTAACTTGTATATCATTATTATTATTTTTGACCATGATGCACCATGTTTCTGGATTTGAAAAAAAATGCCTAATGTTTATAAAAATATGATAAAGTAAAATAGAAAGTCTGTATACCGGCGATTTTGTTTTTCTATTTTTTTTTTAAATTTTAAACATTTACGCTCATATCTGGATAATCCGGTTTTAGAGACTGAGTCGATAAAAAATAATGCAACATATTTTGTTTAATTTTTTTACTGATCCTAGCATAAAACATATCATTGTACCAGATGGCCGAAGGAAATTGGAAAATTTTCATTCTAAGTATTTTTTTTTTTCGGCGACTAACTTATATATGTATATCATTATTATTATTTTTGACCATGATGCGCCATGTTCCTGGATTTGAAAAAATTGCTTAATGTTTATAACAATATGATAAAGTAAAATGGAAAGTCTGTAAACCGGCGATTTTGTTTTTCTATTTTTTTTTTAATTTTAAACTTTTACGCTCATATCTGGATAATCCGATTTTTGAGGCTGAGTCCATACAAAAATAATGCAACATATTTTGTATAAGGTTTTTATTGATCCTAGCACAAAACATATCATTGTACCAGATGGCCGAAGGAAATTGGAAAATTTTGATCCTGTGTATTTTTTTTTCGGCGACTAACTTGTATATCATTATTATTATTTTTGTCCATAATGCGCCATGTTCTTAGATTTGAAGAAAATTGCCTAATGTTTATAACAATATGATAAACTAAAATGGAAAGTCTATATACCGGCGATTTTGTTTTTCTATTTTTTTTTTAATTTTAAACTTTTACGCTCATATCTGGATAATCCAATTTTAGAGGCTGAGTCCATAAAAAAATAATGCAACATATTTTGTTTAATTTTTTGTTGGATCTTGGTTCAGAACATATCAGTGCACCAGATGGCCGAAGGAAATTGGACAATTTTGATTCTAAGTATTTTTTTTTTTCGGCGACTAACTTATATATCATTATTATTACTTTTGACCATAATGCGCCATGTTCCTGGATTTTAAAAAAAATTGCTTAATGTTTATAACAATATGATAAATTAAAATAGAAAGTCTGTATACCGACGATTTTGTTTTTCTATTTTTTTTTTTTAATTTTAAACTTTACGCTCATATCTGTATTATCCGATTTTAGAGGTTGAGTTCATAAAAAAATAATGCAACAAATTTTGTTTAATTTTTTGCTGGATCTTGGTTCAGAACATATCAGTGCACCAGATGGCCGAAGGAAATTGGAAAATTTTGATTCTAAGTATTCTTTTTTTCGGCGACTAACTTGTATATAATTATTATTATTTTTGACCATGATACGCAATGTTCCTGGATTTGCAAAAAATTGCTTAATGTTTATAACAATATGATAAAGTAAAATGGAAAGTCTGTATACCGGAGATTTTGGTTTTTTATTTATTTTTTTATTTTAAACTTTTACGCTCATATCTGGATAATCCGATTTTAGAGGCTGAGTCGATAAAAAAATTATGCAACAAATTTTGTTTAATTTTTTTTTGGTTCCTGGTTCAGAACATATCAGTACATCAGATGGCCGAAGGAAATTGGAAAATTTTGATTCTAGGTTTTTTTTTTCGGCGACCAATTCGAACAAGTTTCATTATTATTATTTTTACCAGCCCGCGATGACTCAATTGATTTGTAAAAATTACACAATGTTTATAACAAAATGACATTGGAAAAGTGAAAGTCTCAATCTGGCCAACTTGTTCTTTCTATTCTTTTTCTATTTCTAACTTTTCCGCTCCTATCTGGACAAAGTCAAAGTCAAAATTATTTAATTTTCCATCATAGCCCACGGAGTTTTTTTTTCAAATTTTCACCATTTGTTGCTAACCCTATAGTGGTTACAAAAAGTATTTTTTTAGATTGACACGGATTCACTTTTATATATTTTTACAGGCCTTTTACGTAGTTTGATCATTTATATGGCTGCGTGAAATTCCCATGTCCGATTGGGATTATTATTACTTATTAATCACCTCCCTACATTAAGGATTACAATTCATTCAAAATACTTATTATACCAATAGTATTAAGAGTTACAATATGTAAAAAGACTACACCCTCGACGGTGATTCGAACTTTCGACTCTGAGTTTTATAATGACAGCAGAAGAATTAAACAGATATCAATTAAAAATTCTCATGTCCGGTTGGGATTATTATTACTTATTAATCAACTCTCTACTTTAAGGATTAGAATTCATTCAAAATAATTATTACACCAATAGTATTAAGAGTTACAATATGTAAAAAGGCTACACCCTCGATGGTGATTCGAACCTTCGACTCTGAGTTTTATAAAAAACATTCACTACGATTTTATATACAGTTTTTTATACAATAGATATATTCTGGATGCGTATGTTATGATAATATAGGGTAATTGTGCACTATGTAATTTTTTTAAATCAATTGTTGGACGGATCCATGGTCAACAATAATAATAATAAAATATGTTCGACTTGGTCGCCGAAAAAAAATACTTATAATTAAAATTTTTCAATTTCCTTCGGGCATCTGGTGCACTGATATGTTCTGCACTAGGATTAATAAAAATATAATCAAAATATGTTGCATAATTGTTTTATTGACCCAGCCACTAAAATCGAGATAGGAGCGTAAAAGTTAAAACTGAACATATTTTTTATTCTGCCGGGGGACGGCAGATTAAAAAATATACCTTCGCTATAAAGTCGCCCATTATTATAGTCATTCCATGCTTTTTTGTTATTTTGATCAAAGCATCAAGTTGTTGGTAGACATTTTTGATAGTTGACGTATATCTGGATAACATTCAAATAAACCGGTGTTGTTCGTATTTGCAGAAGTACAGATCTATCAAAGTTGAATGTGAATGAATTTGACTGCTCGATTGATGTGCGGTGTGACTATTATTGCTGTGCCATTTCGGTGTTGGGTTGTGTTATTCCCTGAGTAGTAAATCCTGTTGCCTTTTCTGGAGTCAGGCCAATGTGTTTCACTGATTCCTAAGATGTCTATGTTTAATCGGTTCATCTCTTTCACGATCTTATGCACCTTGCCAGTTTGACTCATGTTTCGAACATTGCAGGTAGCAGTCTTTATATGTTGGGAATTGTTGATTTGAAGGATTTTGCGAGTTCCCAAATCTTCAGAAAGCTCTACTTTCTGACTGCACCCCCTTCGCCACCCTCTAAATCGTTTACTTATTAAGGCACCTTACACGGTCAGTAATACTGTCAATATTTTAGAATAATGACAGCATTACTGTACGATAACTTGTGTAAAATATTCATTACTCTAAAATATTGCCAGTATTACTTATCGTGTAAGGTATAGGAATCATGAAATGAAGAGAATGCTGATGTTTGTCCGGATAATAGATTACTTGATAAATATAAAAAGAGGATTGAAGCAAATATTGACAGTACTAGGATTGACAGTACTAGGATTGACAGTACTAGGATTGATAGTACTAGGATTGACAGTACTAGGATTAACAGTATTATTAACCGTGTAAGGTGCCTTTATATGCACATCGGTAGCCAAGCAATGGTAGCGGGGCAATGCCAGATTGCCTGAATTCCGAGGTCCATTATAAGTAAACGTTTCATCATCATAGTTCACTATGATAATTATTCCAGAGAAAGATGAAAGAGGAGTTTCCCATTTTTTTTAGTTTATAAAATAATATTGATAAAATATCATCAGACACTGCTCTGTGGTAACAATGTGTGAAGTTTGGTTGGTGGGGATCACCCGCCGACCCCACCTAAGCTCGCATACTTTTTTCAATGGATACAGACGTTGTATATTGTTTAAACCATTCCAAGAAGAGTGTTATCCTATGAAAAAACTATGCGAACAGAGGTGGGGTGGGCGGATGGCCCCTACCAACCAAACTATTCCCCTCCACTATTTCAAATGGCTTGAACTATGAACTACATTGTTATCCGTCATTTTCTATGACTCTATTAATTTCATTAATTAATTTAAGACTAATTAAAAAAATATATGTGAAAAATTATGTAGTGCATAGTTCAAGTCATTTGAAATAGTGGAGGGGGATAGTTTGGTTGGTAGGGGCCACCCGCCCACCCCACCTTCGCTCGCATACTTTTTTCAGTGGATACAGACGTGGTATATTGTCGAAACCATTCCAAGAAGAGTGTTATCCTATGAAAAAAACTATGCGAACAGAGGTGGGGTGGGCGGGTGGCCCCTACCAACCAAACTATCCCCCTCCACTATTTCAAATGACTTGAACTATGCACTACATAATTTTTCACATATATATTTTTTTAATTAGTCTTAAATTAATTAATGAAATCAATTGGATCATAGAAAATGATGGATAACAATGTAGTTCATAGTTCAAGCCATTTGAAATAGTGGAGGGGGATAGTTTGGTTGGTAGGGGCCACCCGCCCACCCCACCTTTGCTCGTATACTTTTTTCAATGGATACAGACGTTGTATATTGTTGAAACCATTCCAAGAGTTATCCAAGTGTTATCCTATGAAAAAACTATGCGAACATAGGTGGGGTGGGCGGGTGTTCCCTACCAACCAAACTATTCCCCTCCACTATTTCAAATGGCTTGAACTATGAACTACATTGTTATCCGTCATTTTCTATGATTCAATTGATTTCATTAATTAATTTAAGACTAATTAAAAAAAATATATGTGAAAAATTATGTAGTGCATAGTTCAAGTCATTTCAAATAGTGGAGGGGGATAGTTTGGTTGGTTTAGTTTCCCATTTTTTTTTAGTTTATAAAATAATATTGATAAAATTTCATCAGACACTGCTGTGTGGTAACAATGTGTTTGAAGAGATGGCTTATTTATATAACTTCATTATAATTTCAATGTGATTATTTTAGTACAAAGAAAAATAATTATTATTATAAAGTGAAATACAACTTAAATAATATCTTTAAAAGATTTAAACTTCCAGTCAAGTTCTAGTTATAAGGTATATCCAGCCCCCCATTAATAATCTCCGACACGACAGCATCGCCTCCACGCATAAATGCCCGTCTAAATTAAAATAATTCCATCAAGGGAAATGCAACCGGTGAAGTTTTCATTAAAGATCGTAGCTACTTAACGCAAAACGAAATAAAACAAATCCCCTTTGAAAATGGAAAAGTAGAAAAGTTTTATCATTGAGTCTCTCGGCGACGAAGAAGTTGTGTGTATAACGGTGCAATCACAAAACAAAAGACCGCAATTTATTACCATTTTAATGGTGTAGGATTAAATAAAAAAGCGTCACACTCACCCATTGGCTCGTCCTGCTGTGTCCCCACCAAGACCGGTGCCATTCTAAAAACAAAAAAAAACAAAAAACATAAATAGTGAATCAACACAAAACAAATTACCCCTTAAAGGGTACTAGTATATAAACATAATTTTATTTTAAATAAATCAATCACATAAATCATATAGACAATACATTTATTATCTTAGCACAACGCCGTTTTATTTTTTTGGAAAAGCGGCCTATCATAAGCGTCATAATACTGCTAATATACATCAAATATTGTGCAAATATGCCAAGTACACTTGCTAAATACATGGTACTTCACTAACACGCGTTAGAAATGAGATTGCCATTATATTGAAAAATTGATCTCAACGGAAAATTAGAAAAAGTCCTAATAGTTTACAAATGTAATAACAAGAAATTTTCAACAAGTGGACGTAAAAGTTAGCGTGTGTGGACGCATAATGGTGATCTCATTTTAACAACACAAAGGATCCGTTCATCACTCAGTCAAGAACAACTTTAACAAGCCAGTTGGCATGAAAACAACAAACGCGGGGTGTTGCGTACGGTTTATTTGAAGCATCACATAGTTTAGTTGCGTTATGAGTTTGCGAGTTAAAAAGTGTTGCTATTTTCGGATTGGTTATTGTATGTGTAGTAGTACCTCCGTATGTGAGTTTTCGTTTATCCGGACAGAATGCGGGGTGAATCCGGCACTTCTCATGCCTACCACTTAGTAGTGTTAACGTAGGCATGTGTGTCTTTAGAAGATTTGCCCTCACAGAACAACAAAAAAAGTCTCGAACAGTCCGTTGGATGGTTATCCCAATGAAGGGCACCACCCGTAATCCTGATTTCACGAGTATGTTGAGGGTTATTACCATATGGGCTTGCATTGATAATAAACATAGTTACCGCCAGAACAACGTTCCTTAAGATGAAAAAAGTATTTTGCGAGAGAAGCCTAAAACTGAAACTAAGATACCGGTTCGTTAAGTGCTACATTCACTCGGTACTGTTGTATGGTGTTGAGACTTGGGCGTTGAAAATCAATACTATGAACAGAATAGAAGCGTTTGAGATGTGGATCTTTCGAAGAATGCAGAGAATATCTTTGGTGGAGCATATCACGAATAATGAGGTTCTTAGATGCATGGACAGAGACAGAGAACTATTGGCTACTATGAAGAAACGTAAGACAGCGTAGCTAGGGCATATCTTCAGAAATACAAAATATAGTCTTCTAAAAATTAATAATGGAGGGCAAGATGGAGAGTCGCCGTGGTCGAGGACGAAGGAAATGCTCCTGGTTAAAGAACATAAGGGACTGGACTGGGCTGGACTTGTTCAGAGCGCCACAAGACCGTGTGGAATTTGCCATGATTGTTGCCAACCTTCAGTAATGGAGAAGGTACCTAAAGAAGATCGCCTGATGCCGTTGAACTGTCTCTATAGAGGGAAGCTTGTATTTTTATATTTTCATAATTTAGAAGAAAATTTCGTTTTTTTTTTCAATATATATTTTTGTCATTGTCTGTTTTTCCTGAGAATATTAAGTTTCACTTACATTTCTGTTCACATTTCATATTTAAATATGTATATGCTGTGGTTACCACAAGATCATAGACCGTACCAAGTCCGATCATAGATACACACTCAAAGAGATCAGGCCAGCAAAACGCAAATCACATTTTAAGTAATAGCAGAAATGTAAGTGAAACTTAATATTCTCAGGAAAATGACAATGACAAAAATATATATTGAAAACAAATTTCGAAATTTTCTTCTAAATTATGAAAATTTAAAAATATGATTTTATGACTTTCAATTTTTTCAATGCTTTTAGTTTACATTGGAAAAATTGAAAGTAACTTGATATTTTTAATGACACGTTTGTTCAGTGATATTCAATAACCATCTTGCTTCCCTCTTTTTCGATATAAATTCCCTTCTTTTCATAAAAATCTACGATAATCGTATATGGGTGTGCACACAGAAACATTTAAAACCCTAATTGCAAACACTTTTTAACCCGCAACATTCTATATAACCAGCGCATTTTCCTTCAAGCATTATTTTCCTAAATGAGTGATTAACTACATACTTTTTATCACCTATAACTATACAAAGGTGTAGTTTTATGTGCATTTTGTATCTCTTATGATATGAAGATGAGTTTTGATATTCATGTAACATCGCAGGTAATCATAAATATATATAATAACATTGTAATATATACTTTTATCGAAAATGTTCCAAGGAAGAGTATTGTATGTAAAATTGACGTTTTTTTTCTTTTCAATTATTGTACTATAATATATAATTTATTACAAAACACAAAACAGTAGTATACAGTAGGGCGTGGGTTAGGTTAAGCTCAATAGAGCGAAACATGGTCGCTACAGCAATACAATAAATGGTACATCCAACATGTATATTTCTAAATATTTACCTATTAAAGCGTTTTGTTCCAACTGTGTGTAGTGTAGGGGTTACAATATTTATTTATAGTATATTAAGTTTTTAAGTGGTAAGTTTATCAGCAGTAATGTAATACAAGTCATACAAGAGATTGTCTTTTTAATTTTTTTTATAAGTGTGTGTGTATAAAACTGTTTCGTTGTTTAAACTACGAACCCTGTAATTATTCGTGTCTCATGTATGTTACATTAGTGTTGATTTATTTAAGTTTTTACATGTACTTCATAAAATTTCTGCATTATCCCAAACATACCAACCTTTTCCTTTTCAGGTACGGGCTCTGCTACTTTATCCTGATTGCTTTTTTCCTCCGCCTTGCGTTCCTTGAGGGCTTTCAGTAGTTTCCATTTGCTGCCTAGTGGTCCGGAGTCTTTTCCATCATCCTTCGGGTCGTCTTGCGTGGTGACGCTGACTGGCACGTCGATTTGTATTTTAGGGACGTCTGCTGGGATGATTTCAGGGATTTCATCTTTTTCGGGCAACGTGGCGAGTTTGCAGCGTGCAAACTCGTCGGCCATTGCTTGCTCAGCTTCCTCGAACTCGCTGATGCTGTGTTCGGGACTGTCAGGACCTGAAGTAGCGCCAGAAGAGTCGTCTTCTGCATCGCTTGTAGCCTCCACGGCTTCAACAACGCCGTCGGGGAGTTCGTATTTGTACTCGGGTAGTTCGTCTTCGTCTATTTCGGGTTCTATTTGATTGATGTGGTTAGCGCGGTGTTGGGCTGATGCTATTACATGCCGGTTATTGTCTTTTTCATCCAGAATACCCTCGATTATTCTAGCTTTAATTCTAAGCTCGCGTAATACGAATGACATATTTTCTTTAACTTGTTGGTCGGGTTCGTACGGTTCCTCGCTTTCCTCTACTTCGGGTAGCGTGGACCCCATTTCGATTTCAAGGGCGGATTGGCGTTCCATTTCTTCAAGCTTTTTTAGCTCATAACAGTACCACTCATCCTCACTATCTATACTGTCTTCAGTGCTTTGTCGACGGGATGATACACGTGAGCCACTACGCCACGAATGCATACTACGAATATCATCATCCTCACCGCGATGGCCAGGTATTTCAAGACTTTGTTGATGCCGCGCAAATCGTCCCATTTGCATCCTAAAACTAGATGCTGGACTGCCTTCATTTTCATTAAATGAATTTTGACGGTTGCTTTCGTTACTATTTGTACTTTCTGTTGATTTTTGTTCGTTAAACACGGGCGGTTTCTTTTCTACAACAATCTCTTTAACAGGCTCCTCAGGTACTATTACTTCAACTTTATCATCCGATTTCTCGCTATATTCTTCAGGTTCATCCGGAATTGAGGAGGATGTTTGGCGTTGTCTGTATTTCCCCAGCGCTCTGGATACTGCGAATTCCATTGAGGCACCTCCTAGTGTTACAGGTGGAAACGATTTACCCTCACTACCCGCGGAATCCTCGCTTTTATCTGAAGGACCTGAGTTGCGTTTAACATCAGCAATTGTAGCGAAAATGCTGCTTGAACCACTACCGGTGCTTTTACCCGATACCTCTTCGTCACCTATAAAATGGTCTGAAACGTCTGTATCCTGATCGGTTTTTGGTGTGAGGCTTTCGCCTGGTTGGGTAGGCATTGGTGATAGTTTGATTGTATCGAAACTAATATCCGCGGTTAGTGATGGGGGTGAATCTTGTTTTTTATTGTTTTTCGGTTTGGTGGGGATTACTTTTTCGAATAGATTTTCCCGATCGGCTTGGCTTTCTGAGAACATGCTATAGCTGTCCTCACTGCGATCATCTTCTGATGCGATGGACCCGCCGCGATTCATCCCCCACTCGTTTTCGGACTGTTCTGGATCGGATAGGGATTGAGCGTGATGCAAATTTTTCCGTTTTGCTTTTTGTAGGATGCCGGACATTGTTGAAACTATTTTTTTCTTTTTTTTATGAAACATGCTTTTACTCAGGCCATTTTTGGGGGGTGTTTGCGAGCACTCTTCGTCTCGACTGTTGCTGTTGCCTGGAAGCGAGTAGGATCGATTTCTTTTTGTTAAATGTAGGTCGGGTAACCAGTGGCTGACTGAGTTCATTGCGGATTTCAGTGTGGCGCCCCTTTTTAATTTCTTGGATGGTTTTTGTTGGAGTGGCTGTGTTTGTGGGATGGCCTGCTCGTTCATATTGGAGGATATTGATAAATAACCGGATTGGGAGACGATAACGCTGGAGTCGTAGAATTTGGCGTCTTGTTGTTGTACTATGTACTCGGGGACGTTTCGGTTCCTCAAATCGAGCTCGAGGTAGGGTCGGTCCGGTCGTTGGTTCCACGCGGCGTAGGCTTGTTCCTGGTTTTGATATATGGGCTGTTGGCGGGCGTTGTTTTGAATTTGCTGCTGATATCGGCGCTGATCTAAATAGGGGCTTTGGGAGTAACCGCTCTCTGCGGTTTCCATCGACCGCATCGAGCTCGATGTGCTAGCGCTATCAATGGGGTATTGACCTTCGTTCGGGCAATTGAGCCAGTTAGAGGGGTCATTATAGTCAGCGTTAGGTAGATGGAAAACGGCGGAATCATATCGGCTTGATGTGGGATAGTAAGTTAAGGCGTCCGTTATATTGCCGCTGGGGAACATTGTGCGTTGCATGGCGACTTTATACCCGTCATGATTTTGTAAGTTTTCCGTGCCATTACTTGTTGAATAGGTACGATTTAGGGATTTCCGTCGTATTGCATGCATTTCAGGGCTTGAGTGAAGGGAAACGCTGAAACCATACTGTCGCTGAAGTTCGTTGTTTTCATAAGGCTCCACTAAATCGGGATATTTAATTGTTTGGTTTGTATAATCAGAACTATTACTTGTGTAAACTGATGTGTATGTTTCTTGCCGATTACTACCAGCAACTGAGTATATAGCAGGTTGTTCGTTTCTACACATATACTCGGATGATTTGGGCAGTTTTGGTTTGGGTCGTGGACTTACATTAATATCAGAAGCAGGAGCTGGAGCTGGAACAAACGTACCATAACCTTCAGTTGTTTCTAAACTACAAGGTGACTTTACTGTTGTAAACGCTGACAAATGGTGCCCTCCAGGTAATATCGCGTTACATACAGGGACTTGTAAAGGAGCTACTACACGTGAATCCGTTTCAGACTCTAAATATTGTCGTACATCCGGTAATGGCGATGTTGAACGTAATTGCGAGTGTCTATTATCCGTTAAATAGTTCAAGGATTGTGGTTTAATAGCACCGCTCTTTGGAGAACCAGGAGATTTTTCTAAACTCGACCATCCACTCATTGAGGACAACCCTGAATCAGATTTAGCTGTATTAATTGTGGACGCATGCGATTTGCTACGTTTGGGCGACGTTTTAGGCGATTTCGGCGAGTGCGGGACTTTAGGACTTAGTCTTCCGTGCTCCTGACTACTAATTGACTTTGATGTAGGCACTTCAGCGCCTAGGAAGACTGGACTCGGGCCCGGTTGCGGTCCAGGCAAAACCGTACTCATAGGCATCAGAAATGTTTCACACATGTCCTGTGGGGCTGGGGGTGGTGGACTCGGTGATTTCCCCTGTTGTGTCGTAGTCCCTACATATCCATCCTGTCTAGTACGTACACTACAAATCGAAAGGGTTGGTGATTGCGCGCGTTCTGATTTAACACTAAAAATCGAAGGTGTTGAACAATGAATTGTTTCAAATGGAACCGACATCATCGACCCTAATTCATTAAAATCCGCACTGCTAGTATAAAACGGATTTTTTGATAGAAACGGATTATGAGAAGCAGCCGCCGCCGCTTCAGCCGTCTCAGCATTATGAACCGCCGTACTATACGCCAACCGTCCCGTAACCGTTGTGTATGGTGCACTACATGAATTCACTTCAATTTGCCGCCTCCGGGGCGACGTGGGCGTACGCATACCCGCACCTAAAGTTTCAGCAACCTCATTATCTGTTGCAATAACACTTTCAGATACCGACAATCGCGAACTCGGTCTATTAGTAAATATACAAGAAATTGTTGTTGGAATATCCGATTTAGCGATTAAAATTAATTCATCTTGATCACGCGCCGCACTACTAAAACTCCAACTCTCACCATCACTCCCATATACCTGCCGCAATTGCTCATCAATCGCAGCCTTATCAGCAGCAACTTTTTCATCAGTACTTTGATGTGCAATCTCTTTATTACTTTTAGAGTGTGGTGACTCTAATAATTTCCGTTGCAACTGTTTTATGTTAAAACTATCTCGTTGCAATTTCGAACTTAGCCGATCCAATTCATTCAACTTCTCTATAGTAACATGATCAATTGAACTAATTCGGGACAACTGAGCAATATCCTGTTCGCTAACACACGGCGAATTCCCCCGATAATCCTTATAATCCATCGCACTATAAACATCGTCACCCCCTTCCAATCGTAACTCCTCCTCCAATTGTCGCAACTCATTTTTTCCATCGCTATTATTATCCCCTTCTTCGCGCTCCTCCCAAATCATCCCTAATTGCGCCCCTTGTTTATTCGATTCCGTCCCAACCAAGTCTTCCCTATAGGCCTGATTCAGGCTCCTGTAAAACGCTTCATCGGGCACATTTATGTCATCCATTTCCAAATCGATCTCCTCAACACTCGCCTTCTGGGAATGTATCGGAATCGCCACATCAACCCCCTCCTCCAAACCATCCTCGACCGTTCCGTTCCCTAAAATTTCCCGTATCACCTCCAGCTCCCCTAATCGCCCCTCTAAAATCGCACTGCGCTCCCCCACGCCACCCATATCACATCTTCCCCCCGATGTATAAAAATCAAGCAGCTGCGCTATAACACTCTGTTGCTCATACAACAGCCCTTCCAACTTCTCGAGCCTCTCCCACATTTTAATATACTCCTGCGACAACAAATCCAGCGCCCGCCACGCGTACTTGAGCTCCGTTTCAAGAATATTCAATCGTGTCCCAAGCCGCTCCATATAATCACTAATTATATAATCCACATTCGCATCGTACGCCACCGGCGCCATGCTACCCGACGAGCCGTTCTCCATCATATGATCACCCATCATCATCAACAATTTTTTTAAACTTTCAATTTTTTAAACAACATGATATGTACGCAATTAATTTAATAACCGATATGTTAACGAAAATAAACTGTGATTCGTTGCACCATTGTTGCGGTTTAGGTCGTGTTTACGGGGTAGACGCGCTGCAGCGAACTCGTCGGGAATAGGGCCCTCTCCCGGCCGTCGCCCTGCATTGTCACTCGCGCACGCATTTTTTGGAAATTATTTTTTTTTATTCGCTGCTCTGTCCGACACTCATCAAACAACGCGCACTTGGTTCGGTTTGCCGGGCGAATTTGTACTCTTCATGTGCACAGTCTGGAAAAGATTAAACAGCGTGTTAGATTAGACCTTTAGGGTTTGGGGTGGTTTGCCAGTCGGTCTGCTCTAGAGCGAATGCTTTGCATTAATATTTGAAAGAGTTTAAGCAAATGGAATACGTTTCATGTAAAATAATAAAAAATAATTAATTAATGATATAGTTTTCAGGCTCCTTTAGGGTGTATAGTATCTTGCAAGTTAAACATTGTCTGTTTTGGAGTGGTTGGTTTTATGCAGGTAGCCTAGTTGTTGTCAAAAATTGACCTGTAAGGAATAGACATACCTAATCTATCTAATAGATTTGAGTATAAAAGGAGGAGATGAAATAAATATTTTTTCTAAAACCCGAAATCTCAACTTATTTTACACGCCTCTATGTATTTCACAATATATTTTTAAAACGAAAACGAATACGAAATCGTGACTTTCTCATTTCTTAATTGTCTCAAAACCGTGTATTTTACTATCTATTTTAAAAACGAAAAGAGATACGAACTACTAGTTTTCGGCATTAGATTCGGACAGCTGTCAGGGGGTGTATTTTTGAGCAATCGCTATGAATATAGCGATCGAGAGAGATACGCTATTATTGCAAATGATACTAATTTGAGAAAATCACGCTTCGCGAAAGGTTCTGCCTATCCTTGACAGAACTGAAAGCTCGATAGTAGTTATGTTTTGACATTAATTTTTGTGTTCATTCTATTAGCTCCGCGCTATGAAATATGTACGCATTATAATCGCTATTACCATGCGCTATAGCGCATGGTAATAGCGATCGGTCAAAAATCGTACCCCAGGTCGGCTACAAAAAATGGTTTTTCATTCACCATTCTAAACAAAATCTGACGGGGAAATAAATTCGGTCAATGCAATATATTTATTTCCCTGTCAGATTTGTTTACAATAAATGAAATACCACGTTTTGTAGTCGACCAGACAGCTGTCCGAATCGAATGCCGAAAACTAGTAGTTTGTATCCCTTTTCGTTTTTAAAATATATTCTAAAATACACGATTTTGAGACAACTAAGAAGTGAAATATGTCACGATTTCGGGTTTTCAAAAAATGATTTATTTTGACTCCTCCTTTTCATTCTTAAATCTATTAGATAGCATGGCAGTATAACAGAATAACACGAGATAAAAATGCCCCCAATTGAATAGTTTGTTATAAAAGCGCACGAACAGTATCAAATTCTAGGCATTGTTAGAGCCTGAAACTCAACATATAATATTTTATATCTGCCAGAGTAAACAAGCAAATCTAGTGCAGTATTTTTAAACATATAGCTAATAGATGCAGCTATTTGAAAATGAAGAGTTTAGATTAAAATATTTTTGGGTTTGAAAGATACAGGTCACACAAGTTGATATTACATTGATAAGATGTACGGAATCGTTTTTTGATGGTATTATTTCATTTCAAATGCGAATTGTTGTATAACCAGACGATTTAGTTAGCCACGGTTTATAAATCTGAATAAATCTGTTCAATTACTATAAAATTACATAAAAAAAAACGATTCATAATTAGCAGTCTCTACTTACTAGACTCAGATGATTAATTTAAAATAGTTCGCATAATAAAAACCTTCCCACAGACTTTATATTTTGGAGAACATAATTGAAATCCGGCTTATTTTGAGTAAACTATAATATATAATGTATAAAATTAAAAATAATATTACATTAAAATTGCTTAAATCTTTAATTTTTTATCAACTTAGTCGATTAATTAAAAACAGCTAGTACAATAGAAACCTTGCTACAGACTTTATTTTTGGGTAAAAATGATCAAAAAATAGCTTATTTTGAGCGAAATTAAATACGGAATGTAAAATCGTATCAAAAATTTTAATTTCGTTAATTTTTGATTTTTTATCATTTTTTATAACTTAGTCGATTACTTAAAAACAGCTCGTACAATAAAAACCTTCCTCCAGATTTTACTTTTAAGTGGAAATTATCCAAAAATGACTCATTTTAAGGCCAATTAAATATAGAATATATATATATAGAAAGATTATCATAAATTTAAATTTCTTAAATCTTTGATTTTTTATAAATTTTTATAACTTAGTCGATTAATTAAAAACAGCTCATACAATAAAAACCTTTCTCCAGATTTTACTTTTAAGTAAAAATTATCAATAATTACTCATTTTAAGGCCAATTAAATATAAAATGTGAAACATTATCAAAAATTAAAATTTCTTAAATCTTTAATTTTTTATCATTTTTTAGTTTTTAGTCGATTAATATAAAATAACTCGTACAATTAAAAACCTTGCTGCAGACTTTATTTTTAGGTGAAAATTATCAAAAATAGCTCATTTTGAGCCTAATTAAATACAAAATTTAAAATAATACAATAAATTTAAATTTCTTAAATCTGTGATTTTTTATCATTTTTTATAACTCAGCCGATTAATTAAAAATAGATAGTACAATAAAGACCTTGCTGCACACTTTATTTTTACGTGAAAATTATAAAAAAAAACAGCTTATTTTGAGTCCAATTAAATATAGATTGTAAAATAATATCAAAAATTAAAATTTATTACATCTATGATTTTGTATCATTGTTTATAACTCAGATTAATTTAAAACAGCTCGTACAATAAAGACCTTGCTGCAGACTTTAGTTTTGAGTGAAAATTACCAAGAAATGGATTGTTTTAAGTACAATTAAATATAGAATGTAAAAGAGTATCAAAAATTTAAATTTATTAAATCTTTGATTTTTTTATAATTTTTTATATCTCAGTCGATTAATTTAATACAGCTCGTACAATAAAAAACCTTGCTGCAGACTTTATTTTTGATGAAAATTATCAAAAAATAGCTTATTTTCAGCACAATTAAATATGTAATGTAATGTAATATCATAAATTACTAAATTTCTTAAATCTTTGATTTTTTATCATTTTTTATAAGTCGATTAATTAAAAATACATCGTACAATAAAGATCTTGCTGCAGAATTTAGTTGTGAGTGAAAATTACCAAGAAATGGATTGTTTTAAGCACAATTAAATATAGAATGTAAAAGAGTATCAAGAATTTAAATTTATTAAATCTTTGATTTTTTTTATCATTTTTTATATCTTATTCGATTAATTTAAAACAGCTCGTAGAATAAAAACCCTTCGCAAACCTTATTTTTAGGTAAAAACTATCAAAAAATAGTTTATTTTGAGCCCAATTAAATATAAAATGTAAAATAATATCATAAATTTAAATTTCTTAAATGTTTGATTTTTTATCATTTTTTATAACTCAGTCGATTAATTAAAAAATACATCGTACAATAAAGATATTGCTGCAGACTTTAGTTGTGAGTGAAAATTACCAAGAAATAGATTCTTTTAAGCACAATTAAATATAGAATATAAAAGAGTATCAAAATTTTAAATTTATTAAATCTTTGATTTTTTTTATCATTTTTTATATCTCAGTCGATTAATTTAAAACAGCTCGTACAATAAAAAACCTTTTTGCAGACTTTATTTTTAGATAAAAATTATCAAAAAATCGCTTATTTTGAACCCAATTAAATATGTAATGTAAAGTAATATCATAAATTTGAATTTCTTAAGTCTTTGATTTTTTTATCATTTGTATATCTCAGTCGATTAATATAAAACAGCTCGTAAAATAAAAACCTTTCTGTAAACTTTATTTTTAGGTAAAAACTATCAAAGAAATAGTTTATTCTGAGCCCAATTAAATATAAAATGTAAAATAATATCATACATTTAAATTTCTTAAATATCGCAAAATGGATTGTTTTAAGTCCAATTAAATATAGAATGTGAAACAGTATCAAAAATTAAAATTTCTTAAATCTTTGAATTTTTATCATTTTTTATATCTCAGTGGATTAATTTAAAAGAGCTCGTACAATAAAAATCTTGCTGCAGACTTTATTTTTTGGTAAAAATTATCAATAATAGCTCATTTTGAGCCAAATTAAATATAGAATATAAAATAATATCACAAATTTAAATATCTTAAATGCTTGATTTTTTATCATTTTTTTTATAACTCAGTCGATTAATTAAAAACAGATCGTACAATAAAAACCTTGCTGCAGACTTTATTTTTGGGTAGAAATTATCAAAAATAACTTATTGTGAGCCCAATTAAATATATAATGTAAAGAGATATCCTAAATTTAAATTTCTTAAATGTTTGATTTTTTTATAATTTTTTAAACTAAGTCGATTAATTTAAAACAGCTCGTAGTATAAAAACCTGGCTGCAAACTTTACTTTTAGGTAAAAATTATCAAAAAATAACATATTTTGAGCCCAATTAAATATATAATGTAAAATAATATCATAAATTTAAATTTCTTAAATTTTTGAATTTTCATCATTTTTTATATCTCAGTCGATTAATTAAAAAGAGATCATACAATAAAGACCTTGCTGCAGACTTTATTTTTGAGTGAAATTTACCAAAAAGTGGAATGTTTAAAGCCCAATTAAATATAGAATGTAAAACTGCATCAAAAATTAAAATTTCTTAAATCTTTGAATTTTTATAATTTTTTATATCTCAGTCGATTAATTTAAAATAGCTCGTACAATAAAAAGCTTGCTTCAGACTTTAGTTTTAGGTGAAAATTATCAAAGAATAGCTTATTTAGAGACCAATTAAATATAGAATGTAAAACAATAAAAAAAATTAAATTTCTCAAAAGTTTGATTATTTATCATTTTTTATACCTCAGTCGATTAATTTAAAATAGCTCATACAATAAGAACCTTGCTGCAGACTTTATTTTTGGGTACAAATTATCAAAACTAACTTATTGTGAGCTCAATTAAATATATAATGTAAAATTATATCATACATTTAAATTTCTTAAATTTTAAATTTTGTCATTTTTTATAACTCAGTCAATCGTACAATAAAGACCATGCTGCAGACTTTATTTTTGAGTGAAAATGATCAAAAAATTGATTGTTTTAAGTCCAATTAAATATAGAATGTAAAATAGTATCATAAGTTAAAATTTCCGAAATGTCTGATTTTTTATCATTTTTTATATATCAGTCGATTAAATTAAAATAACTTGTACAATGAAAAGCGTGTTGCAGACCTAAGCTTTAGGTGAAAATTATCAAAAAATAGCTTATTTTAAGCCCAATTAAATATAGAATGTAAAATAATATCAAAAATTAAAATTTCTTAAATCTTTGATTTTTTATCATTTTTTATAACTCAGTTCATTAATTTAAAACAGCTCGTACTATAAAAACCTTCATACATGCTGCATTTTTAGGGTGAAAATTATCAAAATAGACTTATTTTGAACCCAATTAAATATAGAATGTGAAATAATATGAAAAAATAAAATTTTCTTAAATATTTGAATTTTTATGATTTTTTTTTATAACTCAGTCGTTCAAGTTAGAACAGCTCTTACAATAACAACCTTCCTGCAGACTTTTATTTTTGGATAAAAAATATGAAAAATTTTATATTGGAGCCCAATTAAATATAGAATCCGAATTATATGATAAATTTAAATTTCTTTAATATGATTTTTATCACTCTTTATGACACTCAGTCGATTAATTAAAAACATCTGTTACAATAAAAACCTTCCTGAAGACTTTATTTTAGGGTAAAAATGATTACAAAATGGCTTATTTTTAGGTATAGAATATAAGATAGTGTCAAAAAATAAAATTTCTTAAATCTATGATTTTTTATTATATATTTAGTATAACTCAGTTGAGTAATTTAGCTTATAGAATAAAACCTTCCTACAGACTGCATGTTTTTAGGTGAAAATTATCTAAAATTGTCGTTTTTTGAATCCAATTAAATATAGAATGTAAAATAATATTAAAAAAATTGAATTTCATAAATCTTTGAATTTTTTATCATTTTTTATAACTCACTTGTTTAAGTTAAAACAGCTCTTACAATAAAAGCCTTTCTGCAGGCTTTATTTTTCGATGAAAATTATCAAAAAATGGTATATTTTGAGCCCAATTAAGTATAAAATGCAAAATTATATGAAAAATTTAAATTCATTAATCTTTGATCAGTATTCCTTGGAAAACCACTGTACTAGACCATAACTATAAGACTAAAAGTAATTCAATAAGTATCACTTATCTATTCTAATACTCCTATTCAGTGGGTTGTTAAATAGTACGGTGCTCGAATTATTGTCTCGCCGCCGCTCGTAATTTATTGTTTTACCCTTTCATTTCCCTGCGGACGTCTGACAATTTAAATACTACCCGACGAGCCCGGGCGGCGCGCAGCACAAGAACTAATGTCGGGGTTAATTAAGCAGAAAAAAGGCGACCAGTTAAGGCGACAAAAAGAAGGAGGGTTTTTAATAATGATTGCGAGAGGAGTTTCATTAGGGGCAAAGCGAAGGTTATCAATTATCCGTCTGCAAGCTTCTTTAGATTCTCCAACCGAGTACGGGCTGTTTCTTTACTGTACTCATAATCATTAATTATAAAAATATAAGCAAGCAGTCGCACATGTAAGACAAAACTAAAACAAAACTAAAACAAAACTAAAACAAAACTAAAACAAAACTAAAACAAAACTAAAACAAAACTAAAACAAAACTAAAACAAAACTAAAACAAAACTAAAACAAAACTAAAACAAAACTAAAACAAAACTAAAACAAAACTAAAACAAAACTAAAACAAAACTAAAACAAAACTAAAACAAAACTAAAACAAAACTAAAACAAAACTAAAACAAAACTAAAACAAAACTAAAACAAAACTAAAACAAAACTAAAACAAAACTAAAACAAAACTAAAACAAAACTAAAACAAAACTAAAACAAAACTAAAACAAAACTAAAACAAAACTAAAACAAAACTAAAACAAAACTAAAACAAAACTAAAACAAAACTAAAACAAAACTAAAACAAAACTAAAACAAAACTAAAACAAAACTAAAACAAAACTAAAACAAAACTAAAACAAAACTAAAACAAAACTAAAACAAAACTAAAACAAAACTAAAACAAAACAAACAAACAAATTGGAACACTTCTTTAAACATGTTGTTAATTTATGATGCCACTGTCAGACACTATATGAGGAAACAAAAAATATACTTAATAATATACATTTTCGGTGAAAATGTCGAGGACCGATAGTCATAAAGATTGATTTCTTTGTGTATAAATTTTTATAAAAAAAACAAACAAACAAATTGGAACATATCGTTAAACACGTTGTATTGTATAACGTCTGAGGGTCCTAATATAAATTAAACAAAATTAAATATTGCTTACAAAGCAAAAAAATAAAAATGAATCAATGAACAATAAAGAAAGAGACAGCTGAGAACTCTCAACACCAGGGACCACAAACTTACAGGAAATGGCCATCGGAGCAGGGAGAAATGATTAAGGTTTAATTTATTTGAGTTTTGTTGTTTATATTCATGTATATAAAAATAAATAAATAAATTTAAAAAATATTTGTATGTAACTATACATTTACTGTATGTAACGTTTTGTATTAGTTATATTATATTTTGGTGTAGTAGCATATCCACGCAATAATCGTTTATGTTATAACGCGTAAAGTTCGGTGTGGGTCATATTGAGCACCATGCGGGTAATTAGTGTCGCCATTAGTTTAATGCTAATTAAGTTTCAATCAGATAATCATTCACAAAAGGCTGGGGCTCCCACTTGTTCTATAATTAATCATGAGTGGTTGTCGCATGTTTTGTGCACCGGGGGGCGGTTGATTGTAGTGCACGCACACGAAATTAATTTAATTTGGTAACAAAGAAAAGAAATTGAATTGTATTCAATATGAATTGTTATATTTTTACTATGCTGGCTTTATAATGGGTAGTACTCTAAAATTATTATGACAAATATTAACTGTTGTGAATTTATCACTATTTCTAAAATCCAGCCGCCACATGGCCATGTACCCCAATTAATTAATATTGGCAGTTTTATAGAATACATACAGGAAGTAAAAATATATTATTCGGTATAAAACTAGTTATTAATGCGTTCAGGTAAGCTGTAAGGGAGGAACTGAACACTTCGGTGAAATGAAGAAAACTGGACCGTCGAGTCATCCCACCGTAAAAAAAGTGGGTGTCCTTCACTATGAGCAAGGTGCGTTACGTTACGTTATAGTTACTAATTATTTAATAATAAGAATATATAATTAATTTTTTGGAATGTTAATGTATGATGCCACTGTCAGACACAATATTTTGTTATTTTGTTAGTTTGTCTTTTTATTAACAGACCAACCATCAATAGACACTATATGAGGGAAAATTATACTTTTTATACTAATTATAATATATATATATATATATATATATATATATATATATATATATATATATATATATATATATAGAAACTACCCTCAACTATATACATATATATATATATATATATATATATATATATATATATATATATATATATATATAATAAATAAGTGTCTAATCTAATAAAGGTTGATTTTTTTTTGTATAAATTTCTATCAAAAAAACTGTTTAAACTTTACCAATCTTAGATATTCAAAAATACATATATGAGGGAATAATAAATATACTTAATAATATAAATTTCCAGTGGAAATGTCAAGGGCGGATAGTCTAATAAAGATTGATTTCTCTCTGTATACATTTCTATCCAAAAAACAGTTTAATCTTTACCAATCTTAGGCATTCAACAATACATATATGAGGAAACAAATTATATACTTAAAAATATACATTTTCAGTGGAAATGTCAAGGGTGGATAGTCTAATAAAGATTGATTTCTCCCTGTATAAATTTCTATTCAAAAAAAATGTTTAAACTTTACCAATCTTAGACATACAAAAATACATTATAATTTGTTTGGTTATTCAGGCCACCAAAACCGCAACAGTCTCCCCAGATTTGAAACGAGTATGCAAACTTTCATGAATTACTTAGAAATTACGATGGAGCTAGGTAAGTTTAATGCTGCGCATACTTCCCCCAACTATTAATTCGTAGTTAGATGATATAATAACATAGAACGCGCTCCAACGTGCTGCATATAGGGAACTGAAATGAGAAATACTTGCTAACTGCACCAAGTGTCGTCACAGTTAATAAAAAGCCATCTACATAATATAAAAACGAAGACAATTATTTGAAGCCTACCGACCTGTCGTTTATGTTTTTTTTGTGCTCTGAGTGCAGTCAGTTCAAAAGTGAGGGCCGTGAGTTCCAATTACCATCGAGAATTTTCTTTGTATATTTTGTATTCATTATTTAAATGAGGCATTAAGCATTTGGAGGTAATAGGAATGTTTTATTGATTGATATTATATTGAGAAACCAACAAGGGCAAATAAATTCTTCTTTTCAATAAATCAATACATTTAATTTAATTTAGAGCTTTATAATCATAATTCAACGCATTGTGATAGTTTAGTTTTTTTATATTTTTATTTACTATCTGTGCATTTTGACATTCAGTAAATATTGTAGTTTAAATCTAGAGAAAATATACAATAAAGGATATATACATATATATATATATATATATATATATATATATATATATATATTATATATATATATATATATATATATAAATATATATATGTCCATAACATCACAACATTGAGAAATAACATCGCAGAGTAATGTTTTATGGTTTAAAATACTAGGATTTTCCATATGGTTTCGATTCTGGTGATTTTTTTTGTATAGCAGCCACATCTCTTCACATATCCGGTCTTTTCTCTGTTATGCACTTTTCAAAATATCAAACTTTTCGATGGTGCAGTCGGATCGTACCTAGCAACACAAATGTTGCTAATTCTTAATATATATATATATATATATATAACAACCCTCGTATAATGTAAAAAAAAACTATGAATAAAATTGTAATCGCGCACCTTTTAAAGGCCCTGATTATTTTAAGTTTGAAGGCAGTAATATGTCAACAGATATATATATATATATATATATATATATATATATATATATATATTGATTAGGAAGATGAGATCAGGCGCAGTTGGAACAAAATAGTCAATAACTACGGAAAGTTTTTGAACGAAATATTATATTAACGGATTTCAAGATTTGGAATCTTGATGTTCATCAATATCTTAGAGCTATAAGAATGTTATAAGTTGTATATTTTACCTCTTTAAACATGTAGTAATACATCTGAGGAAGATTATTTGTATCAAGAAATAAATATGTCATAGTCATATTTATTTCTTCATACAAATGACTATTATAAAACTATTTTTTATAGTGTTAGATAAAAGCGTTTCTTAGTTTTATTTAAATCTTCTGGCACACTATTTTCCATAACGCAGCCATCCAGGCGTGAAACTTGATAGGACTTCGATCTTCACGACTCTTTTTCGGCGCGATATTCACAGGTCGTTAGGTCCCGTTTTTCTGCCGCGAGGCGAATAAGGCGGCACGAATATCCGCGCAGGATTTATTGCGAATAAGTAAAAATAAAGCGCGACAAGCCCGTTTTTGGATAGCGGCGCGGATAAGAAGTTTAAATTAAAAACTTCCGCCCGTGTGCGAAATGCACGGGGCAGGAGTAATTCATCCTGCGGGCACTTTTCATAAAATATCCTTTCCCGGCTGGTTTCAACTCGCAACGTGTATTTAATATGTAAATACGTATTTATAGTCTAAATAATCATATAAATACGAACAAGTTTATTTTAAATAAATTATTTATAACTAGAGAGTTTCATTCTGAATTGTTTATTTTTATTACTTTTTCTCCATGATAATAGTACATCAAAAACATTAATTATTACTTTCCGAATACAGCACTACTGTTGAGAAAGGCATTCTTATCGAGACAAATTTTGAAACTTGAAAAAATACAAAACAGTCTTTAGTAATTAAATTATATGTAGAGCTGTTTGTGTCATAAAAATATCTTATTTATGTTTATTAAAGTTGAATAATGTTTCTATATACTTTCCCGCAACGAATTTCGCTTTTATCTAAAATCCTTGAGAATTTATGACAAACTTTCATGCATATAAATAACGCTGCCAGTGAAAATCTGGATAAACTTTCGGACTTACAACCGCACAGTTGCCGGCAGCGTCACTAATCTCTGGTCTTTTATACTTTAACTTGTTGAAGAAAGTCATCGCGTGTCGCCAAGGCGACGCGCTTTCATACTTCTTGGGAAATGTTTTTCCCTCGTTGTTCGTAATTGTGAGCGAGCACAGTAGAAATATTTGGCGTGGGGGACGTGGGCGTAAAAAATATAGGTCAGTACTAGAAAACATAATTGGTCGTAGCAATTTTATGGTTGATAATTAGTATTTTAGTAATAACATTTGAAATACTGTATAGATTTTGTATGACATTAACTGACTATTTCACTCGGTATTTTTAAAACAACGTATGCATAACTTGTTACGGCTACCATTAAATTTAATAACGAATGTACATTGTTATTCCTCTAGACACAATTTCAATAGGGCAAACGTTCCAGTTTTCAGTGTATGCGCTTTAATAATTCCGAGTTGGTGCAAAAATAACTCCACTTACAGTTACGCTAAATTATGTCACATCTGTTATTCCGGCACGAGTAAAATGGGGTCGCCCCGTTATTAATTCACATGCAAAAAGTGAGGAAATCCGGCTCGCTCGCCGCTTGCATCCGAATAATACGCTACAACAAAGTTTTGCTAAAAATACAAGCGTTCAGGTTTAAAATGTTTCAAAATGCTCCAGCGGGGACATTCACGATTTATCGGTAAATGCGGTTTAACACTGTCAAGTGGTTTTGAAAGTTTATTAGTGAATATTTATTGTATTTTTTGTAAATAATGCTATTGTTCTGTAATTAGACCATGTCTGTTGGATAATAAATTTATTAATATTATTATTAATTATTATTATTAAGAAAGCAATTCGGAGATTGCGAATTTAATAGATATCATTAAAAATTAAGAATATATATATAAACTAAAGACCAAACTATTCAACCAAAATATACCAGCAGGATTAACCTATACCGTGGAAAACTGGAGATTTACAAAAAAAGCCAGACCAAATTTTCACGTCGCACTATCCTTTATGTGTTGAAAAATTTGTAAACAATACTTTTTCAGTGAAATATAATTTTCAATTTTGCCTAAAATATTTTTTTTGCAATTCAATCGAAGTCAAATTTTGCATAACTATTTTAATAAAAAATCAAAAATATTACTGAAACTTTCAAGCTACATTTATATTGATAAATGAAATAATAGTATATAGTTTGAAATATGTTGAAACCATTGTTAAAAATGAATAACAAAATTTTCTGCCAAATATTATTTTCAGTTTTGGTTGAAGTTTTTGTTTCAATCCGAACGAGTTAAAATTTTGCATAACTATTTTATATGTTATGATGAATAACTGACAACAATTTTCAGTCATTTTCATTCACAAGTTGAAGTTTTTGTTTCAATCCAAACGAGTTAAACTTTTGCATACCTATTTTATATGTTATGATGAATAACTGATGCAATTTTCAGTCATTTTCGTTCATAAGTTTCTTAGTTATCTCCGAAATTCATTCACCGGAAATCAATTTGTCACTGTTTCTCAGTGACCTGTAAGATTTGTTTCTCACCAGATAAAATCAAGTGCTATGCAATTTTGAGTAGTCTGATTCATCTACATTAATAAAAAATAAAAAAATGTATGTCGATAATGCATTTTTTCGAGATATCGACTGAAAACGACCACCATATTTTTCGTTTTCCAATCATTACATAATAACTAAATTTTAGATATGAATTCTGGCTATCCAAATGAATGTAATTTTAGAGTTTCAGCAAAAACGTTCCGCTGTTTTTTCAGAAACTTTAAAATTACATTCATTTGGATAGCCGGAATCCATATCTAAAAATTCAAGTCGACTGAATATCTTGAAATTTCGATAAATCTCAACATTTTCAGGATTTTTCAGTGAGCTGTAGCTTTCGTTTCAAACCATGTACATATAAAATCTAGACAGATTTGGCTTCCTTGATTAATCTAATTTCAAATAATAATGGAAAATATGTATGTTATTTATATATTTATTTGAGATATCAACAGAAAACTAACACCATATTTTCACTAGTTTTTCAGTCATAACTGAAAAACTAGCAGCCTGAAACAACGAAAACTCACAAAATATTGTTTCTTATGTCCGTTGTAATATATATATATATATATATATATATATATATATATATATATATATATATATATATATATATATATATATATATATATATATATATATATATATATATATATATATATATATATATGCAAATTTTAAAGCAAATCGAAAAAAAAATTGCCAACGTCGCTATAAATCGAAAGGTGCAATTTTCAGTCATTTTCATTCACAAGTTTTTCAGTTATCGGCGAAATTCATCCACCCGAAAGCAATTTGTTACTGTTTTTCACTGACGCTGTAAGATTTGTTTCTCATGAGATAAAATCAAGTGCTGTACATTTTTGAATAGCATGATTCATCTAGTTTAATATAATAATAAAACTAATATATGTCGGTACTGCATTTTTTCGAGATATCGACTAAAAATCACCACCATGTTTTTCGATTTTTTTCAGACATTACACAATAACTAGACGAAATTTGTTTCTGAAACTCTCCAATTAGATTCATTTGGATAGCCGGAACTCATATCTAAAATTTGAAGTCGATTGAAAAATCTCGAAATTTCATTAAAAATCAATATTTTCAGATGATTTCAGTGAGCTGTAACTTTCGTTTAAAACCAGATAGATACAAATTTTAAACGGATTTGACTTCCTTGATTAATCTGTTTTCAAATAATAATAGAAAATATTAATTTTTTTTATATTTTTTTGAGATATCAACTGAAAACTAACACCATGTTTTCACTAGTTTTTCAGTCATAACTGAAAAACTAGTAGCCTGAATCGCCGAAAACTCACAAAATATTGTTTCTTATGTCCGTTGTAATATATATGCAAATTTTAAAGCAAATCGAAAAAATGACCAAAATTGCTAAAAATCTTAAGGGGTTAAGCTTCGAAATTTTTCAGCCAAAATATTTTTTGGTTGTGATCAATCTGAATTTTTGCATAATTAATTTTGACATTATTTTGAACATCGGAGGCGATTTTTAGCCATTTTCGTCAAACACTTTTTGAATTATTGGCCAATTAAGTTGGCTGAAAATAAAATTTCACTTTTTTTCAGTAAGCTATATAATTACTTCCTGATATGATAAAAACGGATACTATACATTTTTGGTTAGCTTAATTAATATATTTTGAGATAATATTAAAAAATAATTGTGTTAGATGTATATTTTTTTGAGATATCGACTGAAATCCAAGAGCATGATTTTTGAAGGTTTTCAGGCATTAAAAATAAAGTTGCTGAAACATTTGACTAACAATTTCAAGTTATATTCACATCGGTATATTCAATAATAATATATCGTTTGAAATGTGTTGAAATGTTTTTTAACAAAAATTTCAGACAAATATAATTTTCAAGTTTTGGCTGGAAATTTTTTTCAATCCGATCGATTTAAAATTGTCCATACCCATTTTATATGTTATGATGAATAACTGATGCAATTTTCAGTAATTTTCATTCACAACATTTTCAGTTATCAGCGAAATTCATTCACCCAAAAGCGATTTGTCACTGTTTTTCAGCGACCTGTAATATTTGTTTCTCATTAGATAAAATCAAGTGCTGTACATTTTTGAATATCCTGATACATGTAGTTTTATATAATAATAAAAATAAAATATGTCGATACTGCATTTTTTCGAGATATGGACTAAAAACCACCAACATGTTTTTCGATTTTTTTCAGACATTACACAATAACTAGATGATTTTTTTTCTGAAACTCTCAAATTACATTCATTTGGATGACCAGAAACCATATTTAAAATTTGAAGTCGATTGAGAAAACTTGAAATTCACATTGATGTATGCAATAATAATATATCGTTTAAAATGTGCGTATTTTTTTTTCATTCTGAACAATTTCAAATTTAGCAGCTGTATTAAATGTAATACTAAATAACTGATGTAATTTGCAGCAATTTTCATTCACAGTTATCGGCGAAATTCATTTAATTGAAAGAAAATTCTCACTGTTTTTCAGTGACCTGTAAGATTTGCATTTTACCAGATAAAATCAAGTGCTGTGCAATTTTGAATAGCCTGATTAATCTAATAGGAGTCAATAATGGAAAACATTTCTTATGCTAGGACTAAAAAAGTCCTAGTGAACCGAATGTTTTTCATTATTACCCCACAATAGTTTTCAGAAATTATAAAAAAACTAGCTGGAGGCATACATTTAGAATATGAAGAAACTTTTTATCCTCCTAGACTAAACAAATATTTGATTTTGTCGCTAGTTCATAAAGCTTCTCAACAGTTTTATTTTTATTGCAAATACTACTATAATAAGATAGTAGTAATTGCAATAAAAATAAAACTAGTTGAGAAGGTTTATGAAATAGCGAAAAAATCAAATATTTGTTTAGTCTAGGAGTTTACAAACTTTCTTCATATTCTAGATGTACGCCTGCAGCTAATACTAATACTATATACTTCTACCCTTATTTTTAATATAAATTGTTAGAAATATACGGTGGTGCCAAAATCAGATAATTTTCGTTGTAGACATAAATGTATATATGTAATATGTGCCATACAGTTAATTTATTAGATAAAAAACTATGAAACAACTAAAATAATAATAAAATCAGTTTGCAAAACTAGCTGACCGTGTAACACCAAGCAATAATTTTTCCACTTACAAAATATTACAACCATTGGCAATTGTTTTATGGCCTAGTTTACAGCATAAAATAAACCGACAAGTCATTTTACCATCAGTTAATAGACTTTGATGGATTAAATTTAATGTTTGGCCGCGCTGGGTTTGGTTAACGCTCAAAGGCCGGCGATATTATATATTAATGGACACTAAATATAAATGAGTGACTATATTGCCACACAACAGTGAATTATACGTTAAATTATAATGTTTCAATTTCGTTTCGAGGGGAGCCGTTTTTACGACTGTGCGCGCATGATTTTAATAGTCGCTCTGAATATAAAATCGATGCAATGAAAATTGTGTATATGGCAATCATTATTAAATGTGATAATGTGGAAAGAATCATTTAAAATCTACATAATAGCTCAAAACTAACTATTATTAGGAGTTCTATACCATTCAATTCAGCATACGGGTTAGTGATATAAATGGTGAATGCGCCGGGTAGTTTTGGTAACCATACGTAATTTATTTAAGAGGACAGTTCTTCAGGAGGTTCTTTTAGGAGGTAGAGGTAAATCTCTCTTATATGCATGGTATCTGTTTATATTAAAATCATCCAATATAACATCGCTTGTATTACTCGATTTAATTCCAAACCGAAAAAATAACACGCCCCCCCCCGTATATAAAATGATTTATCGTGCCTATTAAAAATCCTCGCTGCGTTGTCAACACACCCAGCTTCACCACAATTAGCCATCAATCACATGCGCAAAAGTTTGATCCGCATTTCGTACAATTCATAATGAAATATTCAATTGCCACCCCCACATATACCAACCGCTGCATAAATAATGAACTCCACACGCTAGTTTCATTGCTGCGTGGGTAAAAGGGGGGGTTCGATTACGGAATGAAACATAAATGCGCAAAGGAAAAATTCCGGCCGTTTAGCATTTGATTCGGGCCCCTCGTCGACCCCAAAACGGTCTTCATATATAAAATTTTTTTCTGAATAAATTTGATTCTCGTGACACTCGGCTGATAATATTTTATTTCGCCACTTGTTATCCGGCAAACGTACGCGAGGGGAGCGCTAAAAAATTGTTGCATCCGTAATCTCCCGAGGGGCAAACAAAAGGCGGATCAATATTTACCCGGCCGACTCTCGCAGGGGTTATTTACAGTTTTTTTTTAAGTAATTCAATAATGGCCTGGTGATTGTTTGCATGGAAGGGTTTCCGCTTCCTGCTTCTGTTTGGGGACAATTACAACGGAGGAGATATTGTTATAGGCTCGTGAGATGCGATGAGGTTACTGTGTGGGTATACTATTATAATATTGCAATACTCAACCAATATTTTGGTAATATTTGTAACTGATTCTGATAATTTTAGGGCGTATAATCAAAAACAGACGTCAGATTTGTTTTATCAGATCCAGTTATTGAGATATGTTAATAAATGTCCAATATATCGACAACTACGAAGGTATATACAATTGTATCTACTTAGGATCACTAATGTATAAGAAAAACAGACAAGAAGAAATCAAGATAAAGTTTTTTTTCTTTTTTTTAACTCCTAATCTGCGGACACTACAATTGTATCTACTTAAGATCATTACTGAATAAGAAAAACAGACAAGAAGAAATCAAGATGATTTTTTTTTTCATTTTTTAAATCCTAAGGGGATCTGCAAACTGCCCAGGGGCAATAAGTGTTTTTTATGACTGGAAAATATAGGGAAGCACTTCAGTAAAAGATCTTATTTAAATAATAATCTTATCTAGATCTCATAAGATTATTATTTAAATAAGATCTCATACTGAAGTAAAATATATAAGTATAAGTATATTTTCCAGTCACAAAAAAATAGTTATTGCCCCAGGGCAGTTTGCAGATCCCCTTAGGATTTAAAAAAAGAAAAAAAAATCATCTTGATTTCTTCTTGTCTGTTTTTCTTATTCAGTAATGATCTTAAGTAGATAAAATTGTAGTGTCCGCAGATTAGGAGTTAAAAAAAAGAAAAAAAACTTCATCTTGATTTCTTCTTGTCTGTTTTTCTTATTCAGTAGTGATCCTAAGTAGATAAAATTGTATATCCCTTCGACAGGCTAACAGAAAAAGAAAAGTAGATGCTGTAACCATAGCGTTTTTACATTTATTACATAAAAACTACTTTAGGTTTGTTTGCCTCGATCTATCGATCATAGAAATCATTGATTAAGTATTACATTAAACCACATTAAACTGAGGACATACATATCATCCACGGATTAATAAACCCAAATTCCGAATGTAAAATAAGATCTATTAATGCAGCATTCGAACCGGTAAACGTAGTGGCTTCAGACCGTTGCCATAGTCCACCTGCTTTAGATTGAAAATTGTAAAATAAGATTTCCACACCTCCCACTTTTGCAACTAGACGAATTAGTAATTCCCAACGTTGTTGAACCCCAAAGTAACTTTATAGCAGTTAGCGCTCTAGACACAACTTGTAAATTGTAGCTGTAATGTACGGATGCACTTCACAGGAAGCCACGTCGAAACTTTCAACGTCCATCTACATCACCTAAACCCCGGCAAAAAGGTATTTTAATGAAGTCAGCTTGTTTTATAGCCGTAGCTTGAGTATAAAGAATTCCCGTGATCGCTTTAACATTGAATACACATTTCCATTTCTGTCACGGAAGCAATTGCGCCCGGCTATTATGGGCATAGCGTTGATTGACGGTAGTAATTATCAGCAATTTACCGGCGGCATGCCACCGTTTACAAGCACGCGTCGAATATGCAAGGCGTCGCGGCGCATTCGAAGCACATACGGTCTGTCGTAAAGTTTATGATAAATAGCACCTGTGAGATCAGTAGCGCAGACATACATACACGAGGTCACTCGCCATCATGCTCGTGAGGATCAATACTCGGGGTTTCGTTGCCGCGCGAGGGACCGACCTGGAGCCACTTAAATTCCTGAACGAATTTATCAGATATGCAGCCGGCTTTAAGGTATTTGCTCAGCCTCATTGTTAGACTGTAACGCCTGAAAACTGGGTGTACATTGGTAAACTAACCAAAATTATATGTTATAATTTTTAACAAATCATTAGAAAAGTCTTATATGCATAAAAGCATAAACTACATCTTATTGAGATGAGATAGCTTATACATAAGGTGACAATAATAATAATAAGGCTGTAACACCAAGCTAAACGAAATTATTTTGTCTAAGACCGATTGCTCTCGCTATAAAACCGGTTTATAAACAGTGTGAATAGAGGAATTAATAATAATGTTGCATAGTATGTTGTATAAATATAATAATAATAAATAATATTTAGAGGAGGTCCGATGCTTACAGGAAACCACCAATATATGTGAATTTCACTAATATGACTTCCAAATGTTGTATAAAATAAAATATAGATCATATATAAGTGTGAATCCACCTCTTAGCAATCTATCTAGAGTTCGGTATTATTAGATCTCTTCAGTATAAGTACTTGTATATATACAAGTAAATAGATAAACACAAAATAATATTCTTAAGTAGACAGGGCGATTTAGACTCTATGAATTCCTGTATGCTGTAGAATGCTTTACTAGTTACATAACTAGTTACCTAACTAGTTACCTAACTAGTAAATCATTCTACAGCATACAGGAATTCTTAGAGTCTAAATCGCCCTGTCTACTTAAGAATATTATTTTGTGTTTATCTATTTACTTGTATATATACAAGTGGTTATACTGATGAGATCTTGGTTTCTAAATTAAATATTTTTGGTTTCATGGTTCTCCATTTTGGTGTCATTAATTTAAAACAAGCAATGTTCGTTTGTCGAACATATTTTCAATCGACACTCAGTTTTCAGCGTTAGAGTCTAATAATAATTCTGTGAAAATACCATGCATTCATAAATGTCGGTAAAACGCGGAAACTTTAAAAAAATATAGTACAAAGTAAGCAGAGGATTGAAGCTAATAATAATAATGCGTAAGTATTCATGAAAATCTACATTATTTCGAATAGAAAATGCAAATTTTCCAATCAACCTACTGTATCTCTACTAATAGCAAATTTGAGTAGCTGTAACTACAAAACAAGTAGCTATTTTAAATAAATAATGAAAAAATGGTTTACCATTTAATTTTCATTTGGAAATGCGTACGTATTCATAAAAATCTACATTATTTCGAATAAAAAAAAGCAAGTTTTTCAATCAACCCACTGTAACACTACTGTTAGCAAGTTTGAGTTGCTGTAACTATAAAACTAGTAGCTATTTGATATTAGCAATATAAAATTAAGATTCACCATTTAATTTTCAATTAGAAATATGTAAGGATTCATGTAAAATTACATAATTTCGAATAGAAAACGCAAATTTTTCAATCAAACTCCTGATTCACTACTATTAGCAAGTTTGAGTCGCTGTAACTACAAAACTAGTGGCTATTTTAAATCAACAATAGAAAATTCTGACTAACCATTTAATTTTCATTTGGAAATGAGTATGTATTAATAAAAATTATCATTATTTCGAATATAAAAAACAAATTTTCCAATCAACCTCCCGTATTACTACTATTAGCAAGTTTGAGTCGCTGTAACTACAAAACTAGTGGCTATTTTAAATAATCCATAGAAAATTCTGATTTACCATTTAATTTTCATTTGGAAATGCGTAAGTATTAATGAAAATCTAAATTATTTCGAATAGAAAAAACAAATTTTCCAATAAACCTCCTGTATCATTACTATTAGCAAGTTTGAGTCGCTGTAACTACAAAACTAGTAGCTATTTTAAATGAACCATAGAAAATTAAGAATTACCATTTAATTTTCATTTGGAAATGCGTATGTATTCATGAAAATCTAAATTATTTCGAATAGAAAAAGCAATTTATCCAATCAGCTTCCTGTATCTCTACTAATAGAAAATTGAGTTGCTGTAACTGCAAAACAAGTAGCTATTTCAAATAAATAATGAAAAATTATGATTTACCATTTAATTCTCATTTGGAAATGTCTAAGTATTCATGAAAATTTACAGTAGTTCGAATAGAAAATGGAAATTTTCTGATAAACCTCTGGTATCATTATTATTAGTAACTTTGAGTCGCTGTAACTATAAAACTAGTATCTGCTTCAAATCTACAATAAAAAATTAAGATTTACCATTTCATTTTCATTTAGAAATGCGTAAGTATTCATAAAAATCTACTTTATTTCGAAAAGAAAAAGTAAATTTTCCAATCAACCCACTGTAACACTACTATTAGCAAGTTTGAGTTGTTGTAACTATAAAACTAGTAGCTATTTGATATGAGCAATGGAAAATTATGATTCGCCATTTAATTTTCAATAAGAAATACGTAAGGATTCATGAAAAACTACATGATTTCGAATAGAAAACGCAAATTTTTCAGTCAACCTCCTGTTTCACTACTATTGGCAAGTTTGAGTCCCTGTAACTACAAAACTAGTAGCTATTTTAAGTCAAGAATGGAAAATTCTGATTTACTATTTAATATTGATTTGTAAATGCGTCTGTATTAATGGAAATCAACATTATTTCGAATATAAAAAACAAATTTTGCAATCAACCTTCCATAACACTATTATTTGTAAGTTTGAGTCGCTGTAACTAAAAAACTAGTAGCTATTTTAAATGAACCATAGAAAATTAAGAATAACCATTTAATTCTCATTTGGAAATGCCTAAGTATTCATAAAAATCTACTTTATTTCGAATAGAAAAAGCAAATTTTCCAATCAACCCAACTGTAACACTACTATTAGCAAGTTTGAGTAGCTGTAGCTATAAAACTAGTAGCTATTTGATATCAGCAATGGAAAATTAAGATTCACCATTTAATTTTCAATTAGAAATATGTAAGGATTCATGAAAAACTACATTATTTCAAACTAAAACGCAAATTTTTCAATTAACCTTCTGTTTCACTACTATTTGTAAGTTTAAGTCGCTGTAACTACAAAACTAGTAGCTATTTTAAGTCAAGAATAGAAAATTCTGAATTACTATTTAATATTGATTTGGAAATGCGTCTGTATTAATGGAAATCAACATTATTTCGAATATAAAAAACAAATTTTCCAATCAACCTTCCGTATCACTATTATTTCTAAGTTTGAGTCGCTGTAACTCAAAAACTAGTAGCTATTGTAAATGAACCATAGAAAATTAAGAATAATCATTTAATTCTCATTTGGAAATGCCTAAGTATTCATGAAAATCTAGATTAGTTCGAATAGAAAATGTAAATTTTCCGATCAACCTCTGATATCATTAGTATTAGTAATTTTGAGTCGCTGTAACTATAAAACCAGTATCTGTTTTAAATCTACAATCAAAAATTAAGATTTACCATTTATTTTTTCTTTGGAAATGCGTAAGTATTAATGAAAATCTACATTATTTCGAATAGAAAAAAACAAATTTCCAATAAACCTCCTGTATCATTACTATTTGCAAGTTTAAGTCATTGTAACTATAAAACTAGTAGCTAGTTTAAATTAGCAATCGAAAATTAAGAATAACCATTTAATTTTCATTTGGAAATGCGTATGTATTCATAAAAATCTACATTTTTTCGAATATAAAAAGCAAATTTTCCAATCAACCCACTGTAACACTACTATTAGCAAGTTTGAGTTGCTGTAGCTATAAAACTAGTAGCTATTTGATATCAGCAATAGAAAATTAAGATTCACCATTTAATTTTCAATTAGAAATATGTAAGTATTCATGAAAAACTACATTATTTCGAATAGAAAACGCAAATTTTTAATCAACCTCCTGTTTCACTACTATTATCAAATTTGAGTTGCTGCAACCACAAAACTAGTGGCTATTTTAAATCAACAATCAAAAATTGTGATTTACCATTTAATTTTGATTTGGAAATGCATATGTATTAATGGAAATCTATATTATTTCGAATATAAAAAACAAATTTTCCAATCAACCTCCCGTATCACTACTATTGGTAAGTTTAAGTCGCTGTAACTACAAAACTAGTAGCTATTTTAAATGAACCATAGAAAATTAAGAATTAGCATTTAATTTTCATTAGGAAATGCATATGTATCCATGAAAATCTAAATTATTTCGAATAGAAAAAGCAACGTATCCAATCAGCTTCCTGTATCTCTACTAATAGAAAATTGAGTTGCTGTAACTACAAAACAAGTAGCTATTTTAAATAAATTATAGAAAAATATGATTTACTATTTAATTCTAATTTGGAAATACCTAAGTATTCATGAAAATCTACATTAGTTCGAACATAAAATGTAAATTTTCCGATCAACCTCTGGTATCATTAGAATTAGTAACTTTGAGTCGCTGTAACTATAAAACTAGTATCTGTTTTAAATCTACAATCAAAAATTACGATTAACCATTTAATTTTCATTTGGAAATGCGTAAGTATTCATAAAAATCTACATTATTTCGAATAGAAAAAGCAAATTTTCTAATCAACCCACTGTAACACTACTATTAGCAAGTTTGAGTTGCTGTAACTATAAAACTAGTAGCTATTTGACATTAGCAATAGAAAATTAAGATTCACCATTTAATTTTCAATTAGAAATACGTAAGAGTTTATGAAAAACTACATGATTTCGAATAGAAAACGCAAATTTTTCAACCTCCTGTTTTACTACTATTGGCAAGTTTGAGTCGCTGTAACTACAAAACTAGTAGCTATTTTAAGTCAAGAATAGAAAATTCTGATTTAATATTTAATATTGATTTGGAAATGCCTCTATATTAATGGAAATCAACATTATTTCGAATATAAATAACAAATTTTCCAATCAACCTTCCGTATCACTATTATTGGTAAGTTTGAGTCGCTGTAACTAAAAAACTAGGAGCTATTTTAAATGAACCATAGACAATTAAGAATAATCATTTAATTCTCATTTGGAAATGCCTAAGTATTGATGAAAATCTACATTAGTTCCAATAGAAAATGCAAATTTTCCGATCAACCTCTGGTATCATTATTATTAGTAACTTTGAGTCGCTGTAACTATAAAACTAGTATCTGTTTTAAAACTGTAATCAATAATTAAGATTTACCATTTGATTTTCATTTGGAAATACGTGAGTATTCCTAAAAATCTACATTATTTCGAATAGAAAAAACAAATTTTCCAATCAACCCATTGTAACACTACTATTAGCAAGTTTGAGTTCCTGTAGCTATAAAACTAGTAGCTATTTGATACCAGCAATATAAAATTAAGATTCGCCATTTAATTTTCGATAATAAATATGTAAGTATTCATGAAAAACTACATTATTTCGAATATAAATCGCAAATTTTTCGATCAACCTCCTGTTTCACTACTATTTAGCAAGTTTGAGTCGCTGTAACTACAAAACTAGTAGCTATTTTAAATGAACCATAGAAAATTAAGAATTACCATTTAATTTTCATTTGGAAATGCGTATGTATTTATAAAAATCTACTTTATTTCGAATAGAAAAAACAAATTTTTCAATAAACATCTTGTATCATTACTATTCGCAAGTTTGAGTCACTGTAACTATAAAACGTGTAGCTATTTTAAATTAGCAAAAACATTTACCATCTAAATTTCATATGGAAATGCGTACTATTCATGAAAATCTACATTGTTCGAATAGAAAAAGCAAATTTTCCAAACAACCTCCTGTATCTCTACTAATATAATAGAAAATTTGAGTTGCTTGCAACTACAAAACAAGTAGATATTTTGAATAAATAATGAAACATTATGATTTACAATTTAATTTTCATTTAGAAAAGTACAAAGTATTCATGAAAATCTGAACTATTTCGAATAGAAAGAGCAAATTTTCCAAAATTGAAAAGCGTTGTTACAATTGATAGAAACAGGTTGAAGAGCGTAGTCTGTATTGTGGGGGCACCTGAGTGGTGGAGCACCTGGTTCAGAAAAATGGTTAAAAAAAATGAAATTAACGTATGCACATGTCTATTTTTTCAAATAGTAATATCGGATATTTTCATCTTCTATTTATGATTTCAGAATCGAGAGTCGAACGAAGGAAATTTCACCTAGATTAAACCAAATGTTTATGGTTTTATCTAGGTGAAATTTCCTTCGTTCGACCGAGTATGATTCTAAAATCATAAATAGAAGAGGAAAATAACCGATATTACTATTTAAAAACATATATAGACTTCATAATCTATATATTTCATTAAATTTATTGAGCTTGTTACATTACTCGATTATTTCTTGCAATCCAGCCGATTTTCACGCGGTGGATAGTATTTTATTTCGGTGAAGTTAGATGGAAAGGTAATGAAATAACAAGATATTTAAGAAATAAAACTGAAAAACAATATGAAAGCAAAATTGAATTTGCTGCCAATCAATACTTATTAGGTCGACTTGGACTGAATTTTCTAGACTTTTCTTAGCACGTCGACATCTTTCCAATGAAATTATAGATTTTTATATATATATATATATATATATATATATATATATATATATATATATATATATATATATAAAATAGATAGAATACTGATGTTTATCCAGATAATTGGTTGACAAATATTGAAGCAAATACTAATAGTATAAATTGTTGTAATTGCGCAAAATCTTAAGAGATTTGTCTGCACACTAAACTAATATTAATATAATGTGTTAAACATAAAATAATGTAAAATTAGAATTTATAAAATATTTCTATATATCAAGTATTAGTTACGTCTTGATGCTATATATTAACAACTTAACTAGTTTAAAATTAACATTATTTAGCTATCATTTATTTATTTATTTATTATTATTACTCTCAACCGACAATGTAGATTGTCATTGTCTGTTGAGAGTTAAAATAATAAATAAATAAATTAATATATAATAATAAATTTTCTATGGTTCATTTAAAATATGAATCAGAATTTTCTATTGTTGACTTAAAATAGCCACAAGTTTTGTAGTTACAGCGACTCAAACTTGCCAATAGTAGTGAAACAGGAGGTTGATTGAAAAATTTGCGTTTTCTATTCGAAATAATGTAGTTTTTCATGAAACCTTACGTATTTTTAATTGAAAATGAAATGGTGAATCTTAATTTTCTATTGCCAATATCAAATAGCTACTAGTTTTATAGTTACAGCAACTCAAACTTGCTAATAGTTGTGTTACAGACAATTACAATCTACATTGTCTATTGAGAGTTATAATAATCAATAAATGATAGGTAAATAATGTTAATTTTAAACTAGTTAAGTTGTTAAAACATAGCCTCAAGACGTAACTAATAAATCTAAACTCAACACAAGTAGTCATGTAATAGATACACAAACACAGGAAACCCAGACAGACTAGTGGAAACATTTACACGAACTTTAGAAAACTCAATTGAATTTATTTCTGTAAACCCTGCAAAATAGTAAATGTTCCCATCTCCGATCTAATTATAAGTATCTACTGCCGTGCGGGCATTAGAGTGCTTGCGGTTTTAAAACAGCTCGCATGTGTGGCCCCAAGATAGAAAGCACAATGGAGGTGTGTGCGAGAGAGCGTAATTATCCGCGTTCTATTTCCGGCTGGGATACGCGACGGGTCGATAGCGCGATCGTGAATTATATATGAGCAGAGCAAATGTGCTTACAACGAGCTTCGAATTGTTACATAGCAATATTGTCAGGCGCGCACACATACACACACACATAACATATTAAACGACGTCGGCCGCATGTGTGCGCGACGTGCCAGTTGATGACTATTGTAATGGCTGCACTCGATGATGTCTGGGGAACTCCTTTGTGTAATTGCCGGCGTCTTAATTGCCCAGTGATTAATCTCGTAATTGAATCGATGAGGGGTGTAATTACAGCTAGTTTTTTTTTATTATTCGCAGACGTTATTGGGATGAGAATCGATTAATATTAAGGGCTTCAGTAGAAATCTATTTCAGTGCCAATTATTTTCTCTATCTAATCTAAATTTGATTGATATAATTTTGTAACAAAAAGTAAATAATTACGGTGCTTTAGAAAAACTGTTATCGTTTGTAATTGTATGTAATTTCGAAGTCATAACTTTACATACATTACATACAATACAGCATGTCTTATAAACAGAGCCTCTATTCAAGTTTTATAGTGTAACGTAATTAGGATTTTTAAATTACTATGCAATAGTTGAAGAACGAGGGATGATAAAAAATTTGATTACCTAACGTGTGTTGTAACATGTTTTATTTTATCCTAAAATTCCATAAAAAATTATAAACTGAAACTAATTATTATTAATCATTACATCCCATTTTTTTTTGTTCCTTTGTATATATTGTATGAATGTACTAGAGGTAATAAATAAAATAAAATAAAATAACATTATGTGACAGTTTTAAATTATAAATATCAAAATGCTACAGTCGGCCATGTCAAACATCGTTTACAATGTATATAAAAAACTTCTATCTTTATATTTATCAGAGGAGTTTAATCACCCAGTATTTACCTTCCCATCAGTCTTCCCTGACTAGTTTTTTTGCAGAAAATCTACTCTCTGAGCACTAGTTTAGGGCAAAAGTGGACTAACCCTCAAATAAATTAAATTAAAATCTATTTTGATGTTAGTACTAATAATAGTACTAACAATAATAACATTAAAAAAAATTAAATTTGTTTTTATTGCCTCAAAGGTGTCGTTTGCTAAGAAGTTATTATTACTATAACGATATTGGAAGAAATAAATATATTAACAATATAAAATTGTGCAGCTTTATCGACAGGCAAACCATGCGTGCGTATTGACTTTATTTGCATGATAAAATGTGATTAGCAATTGATCCGACGAAAAAAAAGCAATTTACTCTGCGACGTCGTGAGACAAACGCTGTGAAACGGAAGGACTTTTTTTTGCCGCGTGCACTGTAAAAAAGTTTCGGGCGACATAAAATAAAAAGTTGGAGCTATAAATCACAAACTGTGATCTAATTTAGATGCTAAACAATTCTAAAACCAATCTTATAAATAAAGAACTGATGTATCATCGTTAGGATTTAACCGCAGATTGTTCAACGTTTACAGATTTATTTGTATTCCTTGTTTATACATAAATAAAGTTTGAATGCATTAGAGATAGAAGGTTGAATAGTAAGTATAATGTTGCAAAGTTGCAAACAAGCATTTATTAACTTAAAATATTCTTTTCTGCAAAATAAGGATTTAAATTTTTTTTACCAAAAAAAATATCTTACGAGGGTTGCTATTTAAGTATTGATAATTGGCAACACTGGTATTGCTAGGTGCGATCCGACTGCACCATCACTAAGCTGACATTTTTGACAGTATATGTAATCAGAAGGTTTTGGCATACAGACGCTTTTTGTATTGTACAGTACAGTAAATTGAATGTTTTATCTTTTCTAAAGAATGGATTTGAATCGTAAACATTTTCTTGCGATGATTTTTTATGTTTTTCGACATAAATTATCTCAACAGCAGTTTGTCGATCAATTTACTACGACTTTTGGTGATGAATCTTCATCCAAGGCCACAATATATCGATGGTTTAGTTCATAATATTGATATTGTAAACAAAGAAGAATTACATACAAAAATCTTGGCGGAAACGCTCTATAAAGATTGATTCATCTCTATAAATCTATATAATTTATTAATTATATTTGATTGATTTTTGCTACAAAAATACTGTATAAAGTTGAAAACATGCCAATTAAATATGAAATAATCAATAAGTATCAAACTAAAATGTTTCCACATTGAGTACATTTTATTATATCGCCGCGTGTCTGCAACAACTTTCAACAGGTCACCGAGCGAGGGAGAGTTTAAAATTAATGAGAGCATTCGTTCGAACAAAACTTACGCTCCGAATTTCAAAGGGCTTTCATTAAATGTCCATACTGTAACAAGAGGAAATGGAATTAAAACGGGCTGGAAATGGAGTTTAATGAATTTTCACAACCGAAAAAAAAACAAACATATAATAGGGTAACGAAACGAAAAGGGTCGCCGGTATTAAATGTAATTTAATAAGGGCGACCGCGGTCAGCTTCACGGCTCCTCCGTGGAGGATTCCACATGGTCGTCCATGCAGTGCATGGCCAGAGGTGGGAGATGCGGAGAACATCACCGTTACGCTGCATTAAATGAAATTGTAGGGAAGGAAAATAATTAACAAAAACGTTACAATATTTACCTACAGTCGAACACAATAAGTAGTTATATACATATATGAATTACACTGGAACTGCGCCTTGTTTCACATAAATATGTTCTTTGTATTATTCTAAAATTTTCTGTTATTTTAGTTTTTACTGTACTTACATGTATTGATATAATTCACAATACACAAGCAATAGCAAGTTTGTGTCGCTGTAACTACAAAACTAGTAGCTATTTTAAATGAACAATAGAAAATTCTGATGTAATATTTAATTTTCATTTGGAAATGTATTAATAATAGTCTACATTAATTCATAATTTATTGGTGCTAAACAATTATTATTTGCACAAGTCACGATATAGTTTTTATATCTATAGAATTATCTATGTCAAAGGGAAATAAAAGAAATTATTATTAAATACTTACACATGCCCAACCTCAAACTCTGTTGGACTCAAAATTAACATCAATAAAACTCAATGCATGACAAATATTATTATGAGTCAGGAAATCTAGATAGATGAATGAGCACTGAACACGTGAGCTTTTATAAAATTTTGACTAGGAAATCTATGCCAAAGGGAAATAAAAGAAATTATTATTAAATACTACACAAGCCCAGCCTCAAACTCAGTTGGACACAAAATTAACATAAACAAAACCCAATGCATGAAAAATATTATTATGAGACAGGAAATCGAAATTGATGAAATGAGCATTGAACAGGTGAGCTTTTATACAAATCTTGGCTAGGAAATCTCTATACGTAGAGACAACCAAAACCAATGAGATTTATAGAACAATATGCCTAACGTGGGCAACCTTTGAATAATTGCGCAACATCTTTAAATCAGACATCGCAGTATGCCTAAAAAGAAAAGTATTTGACCAGGGCGTGTTGCCCTGATCAAATCAGATCAGATTTACCATTTAATTTTTATTTGGAAATGTGTTATTTTTTAGGAAAATCTATATTAGTTCGAATATAAAAAGCATATTTTTCGATCAACCTCTTGTATAACTACTATTAGCAAGTTTGAGTAGCTGTAACTACAAAACTAGTAGCTATTTTAAATGAACAATAGAAAATTCTGATTTACCATTTAATTTTCATTTGGAAATGCATAAGTGTTAATAAAAATCTACATTATTTCGAAAAGAAAAAGCAAATTTTCTAATCAACCTCCTGTATCTCTACTAATAGTAAATTTGAGTCGCTGTAACTACAAAACAAGTAGCTATTTTAAATAAATAATGGAAAATTATTATTTATCATTCAATTTTCATTTGGAAATCCATAAGTAATCTACATTAGTTCGAATAGAAAAGGCTAATTTTTCAATCAACCTCCTGTTTCACTACTATTAGCAAGTTTGAGTCGTTATAACTATAAAACTAATAGAAATTTTAAATCTACAATATAAAATTCTGATTTAACATTTAATTTTCATTTGGAAATGCGTAAGTATTCATGAAAATCTATATTAGTTCGAATAAAAATAGAAAATTTGACGATCAACCTCCTGTATCACAACTCTTAGCAAGTTTGAGGTGCTGTAACTATAAACCTAGTAGCTATTTTAAACCAGCTGTCGAAAATTAAGATTTACCCTTTAGTTTTCATATGGAGATGTATAAGTATTCATGAAAAACTAAATTCGGTTGAATAGAACCAACAAGTTTTCAAATCAACCCCCTGCATCACTACCATTAGCAAGTTTGAATAGCTGTAACTACAAAACTAGTAGCTATTTTAAATCAACAATAGAAAATTTTGATTTACTATTTAATTTTAATTTGGAAATGTGTAAGTATTCATAAACATCTACATTATTTCGAATAGAAAAAGCAAATTATCCAAGCAACCCTCTGTATCTCTACTATTAGCAAGTTTGAGTCGATGTAACTATAAAACTAGTAGCTATTTTATAACAACAATTGCAAATTAAGATTCACCATTTAATTTTCAATAGGAAATAAAAGTGTTCATGCAAAACTATATTATTTCGAATAGAAAAAACAAATTTTTCAATCAACCTCCCGTATCACTACTATTGGTAAGTTTGAAGTGCTGTAACTACAAAACTAGTAGCTATTTTAAATTAACAATAGAAAAATCTAATTTACCATTTGATTTTCATTTGAAAATAAGTAAGTTATCATAAAAATCTACATAATTTCTAATAGAAAAAGCAAAATTTCCAAGCAACCCTCTGTAACACTACTATTAGCAAGTTTGAGTCGATTTAACTATAAAACTAGTAGCTATTTTATAATAACAATTGAAAATTAAGATTCACCATTTAATTTTCAATCGGAAATATAAAAGTATTCATGAAAAACTATATTATTTCGAATAGAAAAAATAAATTTTCCAATCAACCTGCCGTATCACTACTATTGGTAAGTTTGAGGTGCTGTAACTACAAAATTAGTAGCTATTTTAAATTAACAATAGAAAAATCTAATTTACAATTTGATTTTCATTTAAAAATAAGTAAGTTATCATAAAAATCTACATAATTTCGAATAGAAAAAGCAAAATTTACAAGCAACCCTCTGTATCACTACTATTAGCAAGTCTGAGTCGATGTAACTATAAAACTAGTAGCTATTTTATAACAACAATTGCAAATTAAGATTCACCATTTAATTTTCAATAGGAAACATAAAAGTATTCATGAAAAACTATATTATTTCGAATAGAAAAAACAAATTTTTCAATCAACCTCCCGTATCACTACTATTGGTAAGTTTGAGGTGCTGTAACTACAAAACTAGTAGCTATTTTAAATTAACAATAGAAAATTCTGATTTGCCATTTAATTTTCATTTGAAAATAAGTATGTATTCATAAAAATCCACATTATTTCGAATAGATAAAGCAAATTTTCCAATCATCCTCCCGTATCACTACTATTGGTAAGTTTGAGTCGCTGTAACTACTAAACTATTTTAAATGAACTATATATTATATATTAATATTTAACATTTAATTTTCATTTGGAAATGCTTAAATATTTATTAAAATATAATTACTTTGAATAAAAAAAGGAATTTTTGAAATCAACCTCATGTATCATTACTATTAACAAGTTTGAGTCGCTGTAACTATAAAACAAGTATCTGTTTTGAATCTGTATCAAAAATTAAGATTTACCATTTAATTATCATTTGGAAAAGCGTATGTCTTCATGAAAATCTACATTGCTCGAATAGAAGAAACAAATTTTCCAATCAACCTCCTGTATTTCTGCTAATAGCAAATTTGAGTTGCTGTAACTACAAAACAAGTAGTTATTTCAAATAAATAATGGAAAATTATGATTTATCATTTCATTTTCATTTGAAAATGCGTAAATATTCATGAAAATCTATATTAGTTCGAATAAAAATAGAAAATTTGCCGATCAACCTCCTGTATCACAACTTTTAGCAAGTTTGAGGCGCTGTAACTATAAACCTAGTAGCTATTTTAAACCAACTGTCGAAAATTAAGATTTACCATTTAGTTTTCATATAGAGATGTATAAGTATTCATGAAAATCTAATTTCGGTTGAATAGAACCAACAATTTTTCAAATCAACCCCCTGCATCACTACTATTAGCAAGTTTGAGTGGCTGTAACTAAAAAACTAGTAGTTATTTTAAATCAGATATCGAAAATTCAGATTTAGCATTTAATTCATATTTTGAAGTGCGGATATATTCATCAAAATCTACGTTATTTCAAATATAAAATGCAATTTTTTCAATGTACCTCCTGTATCACTACTATTGGCAAGTTTGAGTTCGCTATAACTATAAAAATTGTAGCTATTTTAAATCAAGAATCGAGGATTCAGATTTAACATTTAATTTTCATTCGGAAATACGAAATTATTCATGAAAATCTACATATGTTCGAATAGAAAAAGCAAATTTTTCAATCAACCTCCAGTTTCACTACTATTAGCAAGTTTTGAGTCGCTATAACTACAAAACTAGTAGCTATTTTAAATCAACAATAGAAATTTCTGATTTACTATTTAATTTTAATTTGGAAATACGTAAGTATTCATAAAAATCTACATTATTTCGAATAGAAAAAGCAAATTTTCCAAGCAATCCTCTGTATTACTAATATTAGCAAGTTTGAGTCGATGTAACTATAAAACTAGTAGCTATTGTATAACAACAATTGAAAATTAAGATTCACCATTTAATTTTCAATAAGAAATATAAAAGTATTCATAAAAAACTATATTATTTCGAATAGAAAAAACAATTTTTTCAATCAACCTCCCGTATCACTACTATTGGTAAGTTTGAGGTGCTGTAACTACAAAACTAGTAGCTATTTTAAATTAACAATAGAAAATTCTGATTTGCCATTTAATTTTCATTTGAAAATAAGTAAGTTATCATAAAAATCTGCATAATTTCGAATAGAAAAAGCAAAATTTCCAAGCAACCTTCTGTATTACTACTATTAGCAAGTTTGAGTCGATGTAACTATAAAACTAGTAGCTATTTTATAACAACAATTGCAAATTAAGATTCACCATTTAATTTTCAATAGGAAATATAAAAGTATTCATGAAAAACTATATTATTTCGAATAGAAAAAAGAAATTTTCCAATCAACCTCCCGTATCACTACTATTGGTAAGTTTGAGGTGCTTTAACTACAAAACTGGTAGCTATTTTAAATTAACAATAGAAAATTCTGATTTGCCATTTAATTTTTATTTGAAAATAAGTAAGTTATCATAAAAATCTGCATAATTTCGAATAGAAAAAGCAAAATTTCCAAGGAACCCTCTGTATCACTACTATTAGCAAGTTTGAGTCGATGTAACTATAAAACTAGTAGCTATTTTATAACAACAATTGAAAATTAAGATTCACCATTTAATTTTCAATAGGAAATATAAAAGTATTCATGAAAAACTATATTATTTCGAATAGAAAAAAGAAATTTTCCAATCAACCTCCCGTATCACTACTATTGTTAAGTTTGAGGTGCTGTAACTACAAAATTAGTAGCTATTTTAAATTAACAATAGAAAAATCTAATTTACCATTTGATTTTCATTTGAAAATAAGTAAGTTATCATAAAAATCTACATAATTTCGAATAGGAAAAGCAAAATTTCCAAGCAACCCTCTGTATCACTACTATTAGCAAGTTTGAGTCGATGTAACTATAAAACTAGTAGCTATTTTATAACAACAATTGCAAATTAAGATTCACCATTTAATTTTCAATAGGAAATATAAAAGTATTCATGAAAAACTATAGTATTTCGAACAGAAAAAACAAATTTTTCAATCAACCTCCCGTATCACTACTATTGGTAAGTTTGAGGTGCTTTAACTACAAAACTGGTAGCTATTTTAAATTAACAATAGAAAATTCTGATTTGCCATTTAATTTTTATTTGAAAATAAGTAAGTTATCATAAAAATCTACATAATTTCGAATAGAAAAGGCAAAATTTCCAAGCAACCCTCTGTATCACTACTATTAGCAAGTTTGAGTCGATGTAACTATAAAACTAGTAGCTATTTTATAACAACAATTGCAAATTAAGATTCACCATTTAATTTTCAATAGGGAATATAAAAGTATTCATGAAAAACTATATTATTTCGAATAGAAAAATCAAATGTTTCAATCAACCTCCCGTATCTCTACTATTGGTAAGTTTGAGTCGCTGTAACTACTAAACTATTTTAAATGAACTATAGAAAATTAATATTTAACATTTAATTTTCATTTGGAAATGCTTAAATATTTATAAAAATATAATTACTTCGAATAAAAAAGAAATGTTTGCAATCAACCTCATGTATCATTACTATTAACAAGTTTGAGTCACTGAGTAAATTATAACATTTTTGTCGGCTTAAGGACATTAATTATTCCATTCTCCTACATAACTTTAGTTTACATTCCACTGAATACCCCATAATATAATATTCCCCAAACCCTATGCAAATGCGAAACCTTTTATATTTCCTTGGTAAACAGTAGCATCACAATATTGACCCGCAATATCATAACAATCTGCATACATCCACTTTATAGCCCCACACTAAGAAGACAAACACATCCCTGCCAAACAATTGAAACTTTTTAGCTATTGTAATTCGCGCCGGTTATCGACAACCGCCCGACAATGCGCAGCATATTGTGGAGGCGCCGGGGAGAATGGCATGAGCAATGTTGACCGACTTGTACAAATGGGGGAGAGAGTAATTGTGTGACCTACATCCTTTCATTTAGGAACACAAGGGGTTCGAGTTGGGGAAAAAATGGAATTTATAAGAATTTTTTTTTGTGCGTGCCTGTAACTTTTCAATATTGCTTTCCGGCTGCTACGATTGCGTTTAATCGGCGATGCGGAACGCGCTTTTTAATTGGGCAGCCTCAAATTTCCCTAGCGAGCTCGCGTTTGTTTGAAATGCCTGTAATTGAGCGCACTGAAATATATATTTGTTAAATTGAAAACGATTTAATTTTATAATGGCTACTTTTAAAAATTTTGGTTATTTAATATTTAATTTTTATTGAACGACTTAAAGCTAGTAGCTGCGTGTTATCGACATACATGTACATCTTAAGAAGATAAACAGATTTATATCATCATCAATCGATAGCAATGTGAATTTAAAATATTTGAATTCTATCTAATTTTCAGTTTTAAACAGACATATATAAATTAAACCTCATTAAAACACAATAATACTTCTACTATAATACATTTTTAATTGAAAATCTCCGCTTTGAATCGTGCTATCGTAATTCGTCTCAGTAAATACGCTTTCTTCTGCAATATTCTGTTTTTTAATTTAATCCGCCTCGACAAGCCTGATTTTCCCCCATTGCATTCCTTAATAAACAAAAGGCGATATAGAAGAGAAATACAGTTTTATAAACCAATTTGTATCATCTGATTAAAATTAAATTCAATCATTTAAACTCGATTAGAACCTTGCAATGGTTTTTATTTTCCTTTCTGAAGGCTGCGGAATTCAGTCCGAATAAATTCATGCTGACTACACTGTCTTTATTGCTTTGATTATATGATTGATAATTCATATTCGTAGCTGCAGGTTTTCTGAAGTTCCAGAATAAGATACTACCATATTCCAATATGGGGTGACAAATTAATTTATAAATATTGCTAAGTATCTTTATATGGATGCCTAGACTTTTATACGTCGGACTTCTAAAATGTTTCACTCTAGCAATTATCTCTTTTAATAATTGTTGTGTGGGAGTTAAAATTTAGTTTATTTTAAGATATTTGGCATTTCCTTGAAGTTTTATACAATAATTGTAAGAGTGATTGTTGGCGATGATAGTTAGATTTTATAGTTAAAGATGATTCATTGTGATTTTGTGGGGTAGTTATTAAAACTCCATTATTAAAGCTTCGATATTTTGCTATATAATTTTAGCTTATTCAGGAATCTCCTACAGTAGCTTATGTTGTGTATTCTATGGTAGAAGATTCCTGAAGAAGGTAATTTACATAACGACGTATCGAAGTTTTAATAATGAAGCTTTAATAATTGCCCGAGTTGCCATTTCCATTTTATACTTGTCTCACGTCTCTCCGAAAAGAAAAATATATGGCAGTAATACTAATAATAATAAAATTACATATATTTATATATATATATATATATATATATTTATATATATATATATATATATATATACATATATATATATATATATATATATATATATATATATACTAATAAGAAGTTTTTCTGTCCTTCTAATAATATCACATGTTAGCTTGTATTACATAATAGTAAATAATAAAATTGTACATTTTTAAACGTAACGAATAGCTGTTTGTGTTTAGAGTTTAAACTTTATAATATGAACGCAACTAGCACGTTATAAATTGATTTTATATTACAGCGTTGAACTTTGAACAACACGACCATCGAAGCTTTTACATCAATTTCGTCCTATCAATAAATTCACCATATTGATCCCATAAATGTCGGGCCGTCGTTTTAATTGAGGCTGAAAATTTTATGTGCCTACCGCCGCCACCGACGTTAACTAAATAGCCCAAATTTATGGCCCGCTAATGGCGAAACTCGAGTGCGTGTGCCTTTAAATCACCGGCGACATTCTTAATCAACTCGGCTGGAGAGCCGGCCTTATTGTGTGTGCACGCACAACAGGGTTGTGGAGGTTGGAAAAGTTTGCAGTTTGTTGTCCATTTTTGGATTTATATTGCGAACGGCGCTTTTAGAACTAATAGCTGTATATATTGTGTCCTACAATAACTCACCTTATTCAAATCAAAATAAACAACTGGTATTAATACCATTCAGATGAAAATTTCACACGAACCTATCACAAATTTTGGTACAGCCACGAAATACATTATGAAATCCGTATCGGATCAAATAATGGCCTACTGCATTGCAAAAGAGCTAAATGTGTGTGTGTGTGTCGGGGGGTGGGTGTCGCAATTCTCTGCACTCTCATGAATAATTTAAATAAAGCTTCTACAGCCAGCGCAGTTTTTATTAAAATCCTAGGCGTTACCACCGACACGCCGGTAATGCGCAAATGGTCGATGATCAAAGTGTCGAGTTACCAACAAAAGAAATATAGTGTGATGGAATAAAATTGGATTATCGCTATATAGCTTCAATAAAATTCATGCAGATTTTTGCAGGAAATATTTGAATTTCAATTTAATAGGATTATGATAATTCTCTTACTCACTGTAAGAGTTACTTACATCATTTTAAAAGAAAATTAAATAGACAAATTGATATTTAAATTGGTAATTAAATATAGGTTCTGGTTTTATAGTAACAGCCACTCAATCTTGCTAATAGTTATGATACGGGAATTCGTATAGTAAAACTGCCTTGAAATAATTGAATTTTATGTTGAATTAAAGATAATTTAATGAAGAAAAGTATAGTGAGAAGAAGGTATATTATTTTAATAGATTTAATCTATTACAGCTCAAAAAACTGACAACAAAATGAATACGATTTATATTTGAGTCTTTAAAACGTCAGTTCTTTTAGTAAAACTGCCTTGAAATAAATGAATTTTATGTTGAATTGAAGAGAATTTAATGAAGCAATCTATAGTGAGAAGAATTTATATTATTTTTATAAATTTAGTCCATTACAGCTCAAAAAACAGACGATTAAATGAATACGATCGTATGTGAGAATTTAAAGCGTCTGTTCTTAAAGTAAAACTGCCTTGAAATAAATGAATTATATATTGAATGAAAGAGAATTTAATGAAGCAAAGTATATTGAGAAGTATTTATACTATTTTTATAAATTTAGTCCATTACAGCTCAAAATACTGACAACTGAATGAATACGATTTATATTTGAGTCTTTAAAACGTCAATCCATTTAGTAAAACTGCATTGAAATAAATGAATTATATGTTGAGTTGAAGAGAATTTAATGAAGCAAACTATATTGAAAAGAAATTATATTGTTTTTATAAATTTAGACCATTAGCTCAAAAAACTGACGACTGAATGAATACGATTTATAGTTGAGTCTTTAAAGTGTAATTTCTTTTATAGTAAAACTGCCTTGAAATAAATGAATTTTATATTGAATTGAAGAGAATTTAATGAAGCAAACTATAGGAAGAATCATTTATATTATTTTTATAAATTTAGTCCATTACAGCTCAAAAAACAGACGATTAAATGAATACGATCATATGTGAGTATTTAAAGCGTCAGTTCTTAAAGTCAAACTGCCTTCAAATAAATGAATTATATATTGAATGAAAGAGAATTTAATGAAGCAAAGTATATTGAGAAGTATTTATACTATTTTTATAAATTTAGTCCATTACAGCTCAAAATACTGACAACTGAATGAATACGATTTATATTTGAGTCTTTAAAACGTCAGTTCATTTAGTAAAACTGCATTGAAATAAATGAATTATATGTTGAGTTGAAGAGAATTTAATGAAGCAAACTGTATTGAGAAGAAATTATATTATTTTTATAAATTTAGACTATTAGCTCAAAAAACTGACGAATGAATGAATACGATTTATAGTTGAGTCTTTAAAGCGTAATTTCTTATAGTAAAACTGCCTTGAAATAAATGAATTTTATGTTGAATTGAAGAGAATTTAATGAAGCAATCTATAGTGAGAATAACTTATATTATTTTTATAAATTTAGTCCATTGCAGCTCAAAAAACTGACGATTAAATGAATACGATCATATGTGAGTATTTAAAGCGTCAGTTCTTAAAGTAAAACTGCCTTGAAATAAATGAATTATATACTGAATGAAAGAGAATTTAATGAAGCAAAGTATATTGAGAAGTATTTATACTATTTTTATAAATTTAGTCCATTACAGCTCAAAATACTGACAACTGAATGAATACGATTTATATTTGAGTCTTTAAAACGTCAGTTTATTTAGTAAAACTGCATTGAAATAAATGAATTATATGTTGAGTTGAAGAGAATTTAATGAAGCAAACTATATTGAGAAGAAATTATATTGTTTTTATAAATTTAGACCATTAGCTCAAAAAACTGACGACTGAATGAATACGATTTATAGTTGAGTCTTTAAAGCGTAATTTCTTATAATAAAACTGCCTTGAAATAAATGAATTTTATGTTGAATTGAAGAGAATTTAATGAAGCAATCTATAGTGAGAAGAATTTATATTATTTTTATAAATTTAGTCCATTGCAGCTCAAAAAACTGACGATTGAATGAATACGATCGTATGTGAGTATTTAAAGCGTCAGTTCTTAAAGTAAAACTGCCTTGAAATAAATGAATTATATATTGAATTAAAGAGAATTTAATGAAGCAAAGTATATTGAGAAGTATTTATACTATTTTTATAAATTTAGTCAATTACAGCTCAAAATACTGACAACTGAATGAATACGATTTATATTTGAGTCTTTAAAACGTCAGTACATTTAGTAAAACTGCATTGAAATAAATGAATTATATGTTGAGTTGAAGAGAATTTAATGAAGCAAACTATATTGAGAAGAAATTATATTATTTTAATAAATTTAGACCATTAGCTCAAAAAACTGACGACTGAATGAATACGATTTATAGTTGAGTCTTTAAAGCGTAATTTCTTATAGTAAAACTGCCTTGAAATAAATGAATTTTATGTTGAATTGAAGAGAATTTAATGAAGCAATCTATAGTGAGAAGAATTTATATTATTTTTATAAATTTAGTCCATTACAGCTCAAAAAACTGACGATTGAATGAATACGATCATATATGAGTATTTAAAGCGTCAGTTCTTAAAGTAAAACTGCCTTCAAATAAATGAATTATATGTTGAGTTGAAGAGAATTTAATGAAGCAAACTGTATTGAGAAGAAATTATATTATTTTTATAAATTTAGACTATTAGCTCAAAAAACTGACGAATGAATGAATACGATTTATAGTTGAGTCTTTAAAGCGTAATTTCTTATAGTAAAACTGCCTTGAAATAAATGAATTTTATGTTGAATTGAAGATAATTGAATGAAGCAAACTATAGTGAGAAGAAATTATATTATTTTTATAAATTTAGTCCATTGCAGCTCAAAAAACTGACGATTGAATGAATACGATCGTATGTGAGTATTTAAGGAGTCAGTTCTTAAAGTAAAACTGCCTTGAAATAAATGAATTATATATTGAATGAAAGAGAATTTAATGAAGCAAAGCATATTGAGAAGTATTTATACTATTTTTATAAATTTAGTCCATTACAGCTCAAAATACTGACAAATGAATGAATACGATTTATATTTGAGTCTTTAAAACGTCAGTCCATTTAGTAAAACTGCATTGAAATAAATGAATTATATGTTGAGTTGAAGAGAATTTAATGAAGCAAACTATATTCAGAAGAAATTATATTATTTTTATAAATTTAGACCATTAGCTCAAATAACTGACGACTGAATGAATACGATTTATAGTTGAGTCTTTAAAGCGTAAATTCTTATAGTAAAACTGCCTTGAAATAAATGAATTTTATGTTCAATTGAAGAGAATTTAATGAAGCAATCTATAGTGAGAAGAATTTATATTATTTTTACAAATTTAGTCCATTACAGCTCAAAAAACTGACGATTGAATGAATACGATCATATATGAGTATTGAAAGCGTCAGTTCTTAAAGTAAAACTGCGTTCAAATAAATGAATTATATGTTGAATTGAAGAGAATTTAATGAAAAAAAGTATAGTAAGAAGAATTTATAATATTTTTATAAATTTAATTAAGCAAAGAACTTAGTTCATTAGAGCTCAAAAAACGGACAATTGAATAAAAACTTAGAACGCTAATAAAGTCAACTTTTTTTAATAATTTTAATTATATAACAATTCTAATATAATTGCTATATATATATATATATATATATATATATATATATATATATATATATATTAAAATTATAGATATAGTTTTAATCTGGTGTTTTATTTTCATTTAATTACTAAAAAAAAAGACCTTTATTAGCACTTTCCTCACAAAAAAAATTGTTCTTCAATATCACCAACCACAACAACAAAAATACATAAAAATAAAAATACAAATAGAAATTTAATTACTATTACTATCAATTTAAGAGATTTAATGACATCCCACAAAGTTTCTTTTATAAATACAAAGTAGTTACACCATAACTAGCTAATACATTAGAGTGCCTTCCTTGAAAGAGTGGTTTATTTTATTTATTACAGCTCTTCACGATTAATTCCCTAACAGAACTGCACGGTGGAACAGATTACAAATACTAACCGACGCATCCTACTAGAGAGGATTAAAATAATAAAATAAATACAACGTTAACGAAACAATAATAAAATTCCATATTCCTGTTCATTTGTATGTACTTTTTGTGTGGGTCATGCAAATACATTTCAAACATTATTTCTGTCAGGGATTTTTTATATTTTATGATATGTTTCATAATAGCTGCACGTGAAAGCATTATTTAAACTATCTCCATGAATAATAAAATGCACGGCGTGATCGTAGTAAATTGAAAATCGATGCAACTTTGTTGTAAATATATCGGTATGTGGGAAAATAACTAGGCGGACATTGGTTAATCGACTTTTGTACTCGATAAGGATAATTATTTATTATTAGTGCATTCTACTACTAGAAAAATAGGTTTTTGATGGAAATTTAAATTGTATAGTACTTTCTGGTTGATTTAAAACTTTCTTGTTATTGAAAAGGTTAATATGTGTACGGTGCTATTCCATAGAATATATAAACAGTCATATCAATTTTTCCGAGGTGTTTTTTTAAACATTAGTATTATATAGATAGATAAGATAAATTTATTAAGCAACATTATCATTACATGTAGTAGTTCCTATATATAATTATTATGTTACATGTCAAAATGAATCCTTTGTTTTGTAGTTCGATTATACGGTCAATAACAAATAAATTATAATATTGATTATTCAAACAACACACACCCACACATACACCCACACACACACACACACACACACACACATATATATATATATATATATATATATATATATATATATATATATATATATATATATATATATTATATGTTGTTTGAATAAGCATTAAATATATTATTAATATACATAATTAATATTTGCAGATGACATTTATGTGCTCGCTTAAGGCCAAACCGCCAGTAGTGTAAATTTTGTTTATAGCAGCTGCACCATGCAGACTTGTCCGCATTAATTAATTAGTTAACACAGTAAATTAGTAATGCTACAACAGATTTGTATCTGAATAATCTTACAACATACAAATTACAGAAATTATTGACTAGTATTCTACTGGAGCTGGGAAACTGCTCCAGTAGAATACTAGTCAATACTTTCTGTAAAAAGCTTGTATCGGGATTAGAAAAAAATCTTCGCGCTCATCTTATGAAAGTATTTCATTCATTAAGCCCGTATGACATTATCTAGTTTCTTATATCGTTTTCAATGCAGACACAAAACTACATAGTGTTATACACACATATAGAAAATAATATAGCGGCGGAATAACAATAACAACACCGTAATACACAATGTTAATTTTCCATTTAGAAATAGTTATACAATTTAATATATGAATTCTTATATATAAAACGATATAGGAAACTAGATAATGTCATATGGGCTTTATAATTAACTTATGTAACAGAAAATGTAGAAATAATACAACAATTCTTATATATAAAACGATATAGGAAACTAGATAATGTCATATAAGCTTTATAATTAGCTTATGTAATAGAAAATGTAGAAATAATAAAACAGATTTACTATACAAACACATTTGATTCAAATTAATAGTTGTGTTAGGTAGTACAAGCGGGAAACAAACACCATTTTCCTGGGTGGTAATCTTTTCTGGAATCGAAAGGGCGAGTACATGCGAGTCACACGCACACACGGCGCGGGCTCTTGTGTATGCATGACTTGAGTTAATAAGCCTGTAATTACACACTTTTAATCTACAGCACTGCAGGGATCTAAAGTGAACAATCCAAACCGCACAATCGACAAAGAATTAATAACGCACTAGTGAACAAAAACGTATTGTTTTTCAGTCACATAGTTGAACTGTATGACCACATTTTTATTTTACAAACGCAAAATGGGCTTTGTTTGTTTAATAGAGAATATAACACGCACTTTTACGATTTAGTTTAGTTTTGGTTAGAGATAATCTAATTATTCAGGGTTTATATCGGAAGATCACATAAAACGCTTTTCAGAAAATGTGTGTTTTTTCTGGCATAATCCTTACACCATATGTTTAATGATGCAAGGATTATGCAAAAACAACTTAAACTAAAAATAAATATATACTGGCGAGGTCACTTTGAAACATTGTTTTTTTAAGTTTTTGATCAATAATGGAATCATTATCCTAATAGAGGCTAAAAAATTTTGTTTGTGGGACTTATTATCTGTCTGTCGGCTTACTAGACATACATTGGCATCATATTTATATTTTCTATGAAATAGCGTGGACTCACGTTACATTATAACTCCATTTCGGTGTCTATTTCTGTAGTTTAATTTATTTATCAGCTGATTTACCTCTATGAAACGTAGCGGTCGGAAGGTTTAGTGTTACGCTCATATATCGATAATCCTATTTTAGAGGCTGAGTCGATAAAAAAATAATGCAACATATTTTGTTCAATTTTTTTACAGAGCTTAGCAAAGAACATATCAGTGTATCAGATGGCCGAAGGAAATTGGAAAATGTTGATTCTAATTTTTTTTTTTTCGGCGACTAACTTGATTTTCATTATTTTTATTTTTGACACTGCGGCGACAATGATATAAATTTGAACAAAATGCATAATGTTTTTAACAGTATGATAATGTAAAATGTAAAGTTTCTATCACAACGAGATTTTCTTTCAATTTTATTTATTTTTTTAAGTTTTACGTTCATATCTCGATAATGAAATACAAATTAGTTGCTGAGAAAAAAATACTTGGAATCAAAATTTTCCATTTTCTTTCAGCAATCTAGTACACTGCTATATTTTGTGCTAAGATCAGTAAAAAAATTGAACAAAATATGTTGCATTATTTTTTTTATCGACTCAGCTTCTAAAAGCGGATTATCGAGATATGAGCGTAAAAGTTAAAAATTAAAAAAAAAATAGAAAGAAGAATACGTTGGGATAGAGACTTTCCATTTTACATTTTCATATTGTTGTAAACCTTAAACAATTTTTTTCAAATCCTAATCATTTGCGTGACTTGGTCATAAATAATAATAATGATATACAAATTAGTCGCCAAAATAAAAATACTTAGAATCAAAATTTTCAATTTTCCTTCGGCCATCTAATACAGTTATATGTTTTGTGCTAAGATCAGTAAAGAAATTGATCAAAATATGTTGCATTATTTTTTTATCGACTCAGTCTCTAAAATCGGATTATCTAGAAATGAGCGTAAAAGTTAAAAATAAAAAATAAATAGAAAGAAAATTACGTTGAGATAGAAACTTTCCATTTTATATTGTCATATTGTTGTAAACATTCATCATTTTTTTCAAATTCATATCATTTGTACGGCTTGGTCAAAAATAATAATAAATATATACAAGTTAGTCGCCAAAATAAAATACACAAATAAATACTTAGAATCAAAATTTTCCATTTTCCTTGGGTCATATGATACACTGATATGTTTTGTACTAATATCAGTAAAAAAATTTAATAAAATATTATGCATTATTTTTTTATCGAGTCAGTCTATGAAATCGCATTATCGATATATGAGCGTAAAAGTTAAAATTAATAAAAAAAAATAGAAAGAAAAATGCGTTGGGATAGAGACTTTCCATTTTACATTGTCATATTGTTGCAAATATTAAATTTTTTTTTTAAAATCCATATCATTTGCACGACTTGGTCAAAAATAATAATATTGATATACAAGTTAGTCGCCGAAATAAAAATACTTAGAATCAAAATTTTCCATTTTCTTTCGGTCATATGGTACACTGATATGTTTTGAGCTAAAAACAGTAAAAAAATGGAACAAAATATGTTGCATTATTTTTTTATCGAGTGAGCCTCTAAAATCGGATTATGGATATATGAGCGTAAAAGTTAAAAATTAATAAAAAAAAAAATAGAAAGAAAAATACGTCGGGATAGAGAGTTTCCATTTTACATTGTCATATTGTTGTAAACATTAAATTTTTTTTTTCAAATCCATATCATTTGCACGACGGTCAAAAATATTAATAATGATATACAAGTTAGTCGCCGAAATAAAAATACTTAGAATCAAAGTTTTCCATTTTACTTGCGCCATCTGATACACTGATATGTTTTGTGCTAAGATCAGTAAAAAAATTAAACAAAATATGTTGCATTATTTTTTTATCGAGTCAGCCTCTAAAATCGGAATATCGAGATATGAGCGTAATAGTTAAAATTAAAAAAAAATAGAAAGAAAATTACGTTGAGATAGAGATTTTCCATTTTACATTGTCATATTATTGTAAACATTAAGCAATTTTTTCAAATCCATATAGTTTGCACGACTTGGTCAAAAATAATAATAATGATATACAAGTTAGTCGCCGAAATAAAAATAGTTAGAATCAAAATTTTCCATTTTCCTTCGGCCATTTGATACACTGATATGTTTTGTGCTAAGATCAGTAAAAAAATTGAACAAAATATGTTGCATTATTTTTTTATCGACTCAGTTTCTAACATCGGATTATCGAGATATGAGCGTAAAAGTTAAAAATTAAAAAAAAATAGAAAGAAAAATACGTTGGGACAGAGACTTTCTATTTTACATTTTCATATTATTACAAACATTAAGCAATTTTTTCTAAATCCATATAATTTCGGCTACTTGGTCAAAAATAATAATAATGATATACAAGTTAGTCGCTGAAATAAAAATACTTAGAATCAAAATTTTCCATGTTTCTTGGGTCATATGATACACTGATATGTTGTGTACTAAGATCAGTAAAAAAATTGAACAAAATATGTTGCATTATTTTTTTATCGACTTAGCTTCTAAAATCGGATTATCGAGATATGAGCGTAAAAGTTAAAAATTAAAAAAAAAAATTTAAAAAAAATTACGTTGAGATAGAAACTTTCCATTTTAGATCGTCATATTGTTGTAAACATTAATCAATTTTTTTCAAATTGATATAGTTTGCACGACTTAGTAAAGAATAATAATAATGATATACAAGTTAGTCGCCGAAATAAAAATATTTAGAATCAAACTTTTCCATTTTCCTTCGGCCATCTGGTACACTCATATGTTTTGTGCGAAGATCAGTAAAAAAATTGAACAAAATATGTTGCATTATTTTTTTATCGACTTAGCCTCTAAAATCGGATTATCGAGATATGAGCGTAAAAGTTAAAAATTTAAAAAAAATAGAAAGAAAATTACGTTGAGATAGAAACTTTCCATTTTATATTGCCATATTGTTGTAAATATTAATCAATTTTTTTCAAATCCATATCATTTGCGGGACTTGGTCAAAAATAATTATAATGGTATACAAGTAAGTCGCCGAAATAAAAATACTTAGAATCCAAATTTTCCATTTTCCTTCGGCCATCTGATACACTGGTATATTTTGTGCTAAGATCAGTAGAAAAATTGAACAAAATATGATACATTATTTTTTTATCGACTCAACCTCTAAAATCGGATTATCGAGATATGAGCGTAAAAGTTACGCGACTTGATCAAAAATAATAATAATGATATACAAGTTAGTCGCCGAAATAAAAATACTTGAGAATCAAAATTTTCCATTTTCCTTCGGCCATCTGGTACACTGATATGTTTTTGTGAAGATTAGTACAAAAATTGAAAAAAAATATGTTGCATTATTTTTTTATCGACTCGGTTTCTAAAATCGGATTATCGAGATATGAGCGTAAAAGTTAAAAATTAAAAAAAATATAGAAAGAAGAATACGTTGGGATAGAGACTTTCCATTTTACATTGTCATATTATTGTATACGTTAAGCAATTTTTTTCAAATCCATATAGTTTGCACGACTTGGTCAAAAATAATAATAATGATATACAAGTTAGTCGCCGAAATAAAAATACTTAGAATCAAAATTTTCCGTTTTTCTTCGGCCATCTGATACACTGATATGTTTTGTGCTAGGATCAGTAAAAAAATTGAAAAAAATATGTTGCATTATTTCTTTATCGACTCAGCCTCTAAAAACCTTAATATCGAGATATGAGCGTGATTTCCTTGTTACAAAGTCATTTCAAAAAAGACTGGATGCAATCAACAGTCATCCTCTCAATCCACAAACAAGTCTCCACCCAGAAATGCCAGATTTATAGAGCAATCTTCCTAATAAAGCAGTCTTAAAATATGATTATTTAATATGATCCTAACAATGTGCATTTACATGTAATCGAATAAATTGTAATTAATTAAACTTAGTTTATGTGCTGTGTCATACTTTTATGTAAAGGATTTATTATTCAAAAATGTATTTTTGTAACGTTGTTGAAATAAAACAAAAAATGCAATGAATCATATCATTTTAACATTAATTATGCTAACAATTCCAAGGCCGTGGTATAATAACATTAAAATACTGCACCCGCGCTCGGAAAATACAAGAGAGCTACCTGTTCTGCTGTGTCGCAAAACGCAATTAAATTTCACACCCTCATTAAGCTTGGTTTGCGTTCCATTATTCTATAGAAATGCAGTGCACGCATTAGCGCTGCTCGGGCAACTGTTTATGTTAGTATAAATGAGTGAAATGGTCAAATTTACTTTACTATATATGTATTTTGTATAAAAATATAGGGGAGATGTTTTTAGAAAGGTTTTGTAATAGTTCAAGTTCATTAACAAGTTCATCCCATGAAATTATTATTTAAAATAATAATAATATACAATACTTGCTTAATTACTCTACCCGTGTAATCAGGTGGATTGTTACTTTTATTTCTATTTGTATTTTTATTTTTATGCATTTTTGTTGATGCTGAAGAGCATTTTTTGTGAGAGCTATGCCAAATATAGGTCTTTTTTTAAATCAGGCGAGTAGTATAGCTAGTAAAGCCCACTCAACTCGCTACTCTACCAATTTTGACTTTGGAGCGTTTACACATAAGCTAGTAGTGAGAATAGCAGCACTTAGAGTGAAAGCTGTAGCAAACAGCTTTCACTCTAATTTTGCAGTTTAAAGTGTACTTGAGTAGTAAATTTTATATTTAAGGCGAAAATGTCGTTCGGGGATTCGAGATGAAAATCTATCCGAAATACGCGTTGTGATACCAACGGAACTGATGTTACTTCTTTTGCGGAGTGTATAAACCGTGGCCCCAGGAAAAACTGGAGGGGTGCGCAACGAGAAAGAAATTTATTTCGAAATAATAAAGTATTTTGTGATAATTGCACGGATGTCTATAAACTATACTACTGCACTTAAGCATTCTCAAATTGTATTTATCAAAACTTGAAATATGGAACTGCAATCTCTTACGAGGCATTTATTTTGAATTTTGTTTACCAATGGGAGTAAATATATACTTTTCTGATGCAAATATTGACTACTTTTGCATATTATTTACAACTATTTCGAGACAAAACATGTTTCGTCCTAAGAAAGTATCAAATCATCTTTAGACTGGAAAAATATCCAAACATATTTTCAGAAAATTATAAAATGTTGTCTAGAAAAGTACGCGCGATTAGGTCAACATTGAACTGTATTTCGTCTTCTGAGATTCGCCTTAACAATGCAGACGGTATTTCTCATTAATAGAGCCTTCGTTAATTGTTTTAATAACCAGACAAGATGCAAATGGTTTATCCATTTGCATCTTGTTTGGTAATAAATAATTGTCAAATGCTATGGGTCATCTTATTATTAATAAATATTGTATGCCGCGAATTAACACAAAAAATCCGCGATAACCGCCAGTATAGTGACCATAGTATCTAAAAATCTCACAAATCTAATTGCAAACAAAACATTCAAAACTATACTTAAACTACGAACAAGTAAAATAACTGAATTCACTACGTACACGATAATTTTCACTCGCGCACAACTAATGTTCGAATGACGCATTCGCTGCAACGCAGAGATCTTAAGCCACGTAAACCGGTGCCTGAGTAATGCGGTGATAACGCCGAGATATTATTAGTGGGCACAAAAACTTGTGCGATTAAGTTCGACCTCGAACTTGTTCATCATATACTCGCCGACATATATAAATAAACAGCCAGTAAACTGTATGTTAATAAAATGTTCATAAAACGAGTATTTTATTCCTAAGGCTTTTATTGTGTTAAGTATTAAGGGAATATTTATTTGTATTATTTTATACTTAATACGAAATGTACACACACAGATGGAAAGACACAAAATACATCTACGTTTATTGGGTGTTAATTTCATTTATGGCCGTATAGCCGTACAATTGATGATGATTACAACAGATGTATAAAGATATAACATTCAAATCAACCACATTTGTAACCACAAGTTATTCGTGATTATTACCAGACTATAGCCGACAGGGTTGATTACACGATCAAAAGGCCTTGCTAACCACATCACATACCAAGTATGCAAATGCACTTAACGTAGTTAATATTAATTGTTAATTGCAAGTAGTTAAGCGGGGCCACTTTATAGCGGGAAAGGTCAGAATACGTATTAGGTAATCAGATCCAGCTTGGACGGCTAGAATGGGTTTGCACGTGTAGAGTTTGTTAAAATCAAATGAATTAAAAAGTTTGTAGGAATTAGAGCTGTACCATCTAAAAGTTTTAATGATGAAAATGTTAATTGGGGTAATAATAGAAGGCTGTACAATATGGTCATTTAAACTAACTGGAGCATTATATTATATTATGGTATTATTTAAGCTTGTGTACAATGTTGTTGCGAAATGTAGATCAAAGCTTTTTATATTATTATTTGTTATAAAGATTATAAATCTTATAATGACTGAATAAATATAATAAAGGATACCATTTATGCTTAATTATAGGAACAATTTTGATCTGTAATTCCACCGATATTATAATTTTAATAATTTACTGGTACTAATTCATATTTTCAGTATTAAGTTGTGACTAAAAATATAATAAATAAATCTGGCATTTCTGGGCGGAGCCTTGGTTGTGGATTGTTGACTGCGTCCAGTCTTTCTTGAATATGACGATATAGAGGTTTAAAATATGATTTTTTTAAAAATTTTATTTTATGATCATATATTGCCTGTCATATCTCAATTACATTACATATGATATTATAATTTTAATAATTTACTGATACTAATTCATATTTTCAGTATGAAGTTGTGACTGAAAATATAATGAGACAAAAATCTTCCGAGGAAAGAGATAGACAACATTTGAATATACAACTTGAAGTGTAATGAGAAAATTAATAAAAGTAAAATAGCATCAAAATAAGTAAAGAAAAAAAAATTAAAATTAAAATTAAGAATATAAAACACAAGAATTTCCAATATTATGAAATTTGCTGATGTGAAAATGTTGAAACTTTTGTTAAATCATACATTTATTGATTATATTGCTTCTAATTCCACTATTTGAATCACTATCAGTTGTTCTTTGTAACAACTCTCCGTATAAATCACCCCCATTTGTAACTCTCAACTTGAACTCGTTTTTTTTTCTATGCCCCAACTCTAAATCTACCAGCGATGTGGGAATGAATGACATTTCGTAACGAATTACACTTGAGGATAAAAGTCCGAATTTATTGTGCTCCGAATATGCCGCCGCCCCCTATACGTTATTTACGAGGGAACGTCGTGAAATTTGTTCTGCGATGATGTAACTTTGCCGGTGCAATTTAATTTTCCCGCGAAATGCGCTGAAACTGCTCCTTAGGAGGGATTGCACTGCCGGTTTCAGCGTGTTTTATTTGTAAATTGCTCGGGTACAGCGGCTGGCATATATTTCATATCGTTAGGGGGTGATGTAAGCGGATTAGCGGGGTAATGCAATTGGAAGCTTGAGGAAACTGTACGGCGGACTAAGATGATTGAGTTGTAATTTATTAAATACTGGTTTGAAATTGCTGCAATACTGCATTGCTAAGAGATATTGAGTTTTATGAATAAGATTTCATTTTAGCTGTATTTTTTATAAATCCTGAAATATTAGAGAATATATTTCTGTGAAGTTAAGGTAAATACCGGGTGATTAAACTCCTCTGAGCTTCTCCTTGACCGGCGGAAAAGCCTCACGACTGATAGCCCTATAAATATAGAAGTTTTTTTAGAGAATATTAAGGATATACATAGTAGGCACAAATGAAAATTGCTCTAGGCTTTTGATTAACTAGGGTTTCTCATTACTATTAGAAATATGTCTCTTTTTTTATAAAAGTGAATATATTAGAGAATATTAAATATCTGCATAGTAGCATTAATTAATCATCAACTGGATCTTCAACGTTTTTTCAACGCTATGGCGTTTTTAGTCACCGACCTACCAATAGCTCTGCTCAATATGACGGACACAATACACCAAAACAACTAAATTCAGTTTGTAATAGCAATTAAATATTACTGATTATTTGAATGTAAATAATCAGTAATATTTAATTGCTATTACAAACTGAATTTAGTTGCTTTAGTGTATTTTGTCCGCAAGTAATGGTCCATCACATTGGATCCCCTAAACCGAATTAAATAAGTTCCAACCGCCCCCCGGAGTGATAAACACACAACGGCACGTGATTTATGCTTATTGGCCGCCGCCGGTAATAGAATGAACGTCACGGCGGCGGATTGCAGGACGTCCGCCAGATTTCTCGCAATTTGGTATGCGACCGCAATGCGCGCTTCTGTCCACGATTTTCAGGTATGACACACGTACATTCAATCACGCGTTTTAACACATCGTGAAAAAAATATTAATAATGACATAAAGCTTCATTGGTAAAGTATAGAATTTTTTTTAAATAAATTTGAATACTCGATTTTATGGGGCTCCTAGATATATATTACTAGGAGTAAAATGGAGTGTTCAAATTTATTTAAATATATATATATATATATATATATATATATATATATATATATATATATATATATATATATATTCGAAAAGCCTCGCCCCTAGGCTGTGTGCACTGCGGTCCCTCATGGACCTTTGGATTGTTATACAACATCCATGAAATGCAAGCCGGGTCTACTCTTTGTAGAAGTTTTTTAAGACTAGCGGTGGATTCGAACCAAGTCCAAGTCCGATCCATCAGACCGAATGGTCTAGAGCCAAGCCAAAATCGCAACGTGTGTGAGGAAACTCGGATGGACTACACTAGAAGGAAGGTATTGTCCTGTATAATTTTGGAAAAAAAATATTTTCTTTAAGTTTACTACCCGACCTGTATAAAGATGAGCTTTATGCCATAAGTATGTTAAAAAGCTCCCCTTTACAACTGTTGATCAGAAATCCTGCTAGACAGCGTGATATATCACAAATTCAGCAGGATATCCACTCAGAAGTTGCAAAACCCAACACATTTAGTGTATTTTCTAAATAATCATTTACCGGGTATTAACATCGAGGGCGTCTTATAGTGATGGAGGGGTTTCTAGAGAGGTTGGACTTTATTGTGTTTTTCTTCCTTTCATTTTACTGTTTGAGATTATTATTTTTTTAGGAATTTTAACTTTTAATGTTTTTATCTGTTATTGCAGATATAGTTTCGCTTTATTGAAAAAAAACACTAGTTTTTTTCGTGGCGTTATTAGATGTTTTACTATCTGAAATATATATTTTTATCCTTTTCGTGCTCTGTATGATAGGAAAAGGCTAAAAAATATATATTTAAGATAGTAAAACAGGAAATTGAAAAACATCCTAACTGGCCACTGCCCGCTAAACCTACACACGATGGGTCTGGTGGACAGCCCATTATGTAGAGGGTGCAATGAAGAACTAGAAAAAGCAGAGCATGTAATATGCCTCCGCCCAGCTCTAGTAAACACTAGGCATCTAATACTAGGGGTTGGCTAGCCTAGTATAGTCAGCATTGGTAACTCCTCATCCCCCAGAGTTTTGCAGCTCGCGTGCAAAATTGACTGGTGGAATGAGTGAGCTGCCCTAAAGGGAGGTTTCACAATATTTTCCATTCGAACTAATTCAGATTTTCTCGATTACTTACACAATAATAAAATACTAGTTACAGCCACTCAAACATGTTAATTGTAAATATACATAAGGATGATTTGAAAATGTGTGTTTTCCATTCGAACTAATTCAGATTTTCTCGATTGCTTACACAATTCTAAAAGAAAATTAAATTATGAATCTGAATTTTCTATTGCTAATTTGAAATAGCTGCTACTTTTATACTTACAGCCACTCAAACATGCTAATAGTAAATATACAGGAGGATGATTTGAAAATTTGTGTTTTCATTCGCACTAATTCAGATTTTCTCGATTACTTACACAATTCTAAAAGATAATTAAATTATTAATCTGAATTTCTATTGCTAATTTGAAATAGCTGCTACTTTTATAGTTACAGCCACTCAAACATGTTAATTGTAAATATATATACATAAGGATGATTTGAAAATTTGTGTTTTCCATTCGAACTAATTCCGAATTTCTCGATTACTTACACAATTCTAAAAGATAATTAAATTATGAATCTGAATTTTCTATTGCTAATTTGAAATAGCTGCTACTTTTATAGTTACAGCCACTTAAACATGTTAATTGTAAATATACATAATGATGATTTGAAAATTTGTGTTTTCCATTCGAACTAATTCAGATTTTCTTGATTACTTACACAATTCTAAAAGAAAATTAAATTATGAATCTGGATTTTCTATTGCTAATTTAAAATAGCTGCTACTTTTTTACTTACAGCCACTCAAACATGCTAATAGTAAATATACAGGAGGATTTTTTGAAAATTTGTGTTTTAATTCGCACTAATTCAGATTTTCTCGATTACTTACACATTTCTGAAAGAAAATTAAATTATAAATCTAAATTTTTCATTGTTAATTAAAAATAGCTGCTACTTTTTTATAGTTACAGCCTCTCAAACATGCTATTTGTAAATTTACAGCAAGCAGGATGATTTGAAAATTTGTTTATTTCATTAGAACTAATGCAGATTTTCTCGATTACTTACATATTTATGAATGAAAATATTATTAATGTATCGAAAATGATGATGAGGTTCACATACGTGTGTGCTGACCATCCATCTGACCATACTAAATTCTAAGTAGATAATCTACAATAACTACAAACTGCGCCATTTATAATTCTGCACGAAATATGAAATTACAGTTTCACAGCTAACAGTCCATTAAATAAGTCGCTTTAATATTAAATAATTAATGCGAACCCTCCTATATCCCCATGGAAGCAATAGTAGCTGCGCTCTTAAGCCCGGACCAGCGTTATAGATTCAGTAATCCGAAATATATATATGTGCCACATTTAAGTTTGGCAGCGAGCCATGCAATTTATATTTTCAGCCCGTTATGGGCTCGAACCGCAATATGAACAAGTGCTTTGGAGGTCGAAGACGCCCGCGAATTCTGATTATTCGAGTGCAAACGGGGAAAATAATGAAGGCAATATTCGCCGCATTTAATTTTAATTAATGCCAAATTTACTATATCAAATATTTGATGTAATTTTAATTAAATGCAGTGAACTGTACTCCTAAAAGCGCATGCTGTAATATATGAAACGTTTACAGAAAGATATATAATATTTTTTGCGGTTTATATATTTATATATATATATATATATATATATATATATATATATATATATATATATATATATCTTTGAATCCAAACTAAACCACAAAAAATATATTAATTATATCTGTACCTCGAAGATAAATAAAAGTCATCTTATCAGAAACACTTTTATATTTAATTAAACCCATGTGGTAGTGTCCTCTGATGTCGGACGTTTTAGCCTGTTTCCAATACTCCAAGCTGTAAGTATCACAGCGATGAAAGAGGTTTGCCTATGCAATTATGTGTAATAATTTCTATATATATATTTGTAAATTTTAACTTTATAACATTTTATATTCATAACATTTATATTTTATATTCATAACTTTTTTATATTTAACCTAGACTTTGTACATTTAACATTTTATAATAGTAAGTATTGTGATCAGTATTCATCGTGTAACATCTGGCTTATGTTGTAGTAAATCCTGATGAAGCTCTGAACCAAAGAGCGAGATTATCGATATTAAGAGGAGCTTCTTTTTGCCCTCACGCCGCAATCCCAATAGTCTTCCCCCTAACTAGTTTTCGGCGAAAAACTACACATCGACGATAACACGTTCGATCCTTCTCACTGGAATGATCCTTTACGCATGGCGTGAAATTTAATATTACAAATTAATTGTCTATAGCAGGTATATCAGGTTTTAAAAATATTGCATGTAAAAGTATATTACCGCTAGAATTATTTAAAATTTAGGGATATATTCTAAATATATTCTGAGTTTTGTGTGTTATTGCCGATACAGTTTACAAAATTTATAAAAAAAATCACTAGTTTTTCGAGTGTTAGCTTTGAAGAGTTGTTAGACTTTACGGTTTCCCGTTTTCTGGATCTGGATAGTTCTAGATAGTTGGCTGGAGGGTAGCATAGCTACAGACACTTAGGCCTCAAAATGGGCCCAAAATGGCCTCAATGGGCCATTAGTTCGTATGGAAAACACAAATTTTCAAATCATCCTTTTGTATATTCACTATTAGCATGTTTAAGTGGCTGTAACTAAAAAAGTAGCAATTATTTTTAATTAGAAATGAAAAATTCAGATTCATAATTGAATTTTCTTTCAGAAATATGCAAGTAGTCGAGAAAATCTGAATTTGTTCGAATGGAAAACACAAATTTTCAAATGATCCTTCTGTATATTTAACATTAATATGTTTGAGTGGCTGTAACTGTAAAAGTAGCTACTATTTTTAATTAGAAATGAAAAATTCAGATTTATAATTTAATTTTCTTTCAGAAATGTGCAAGTAATCGAGAAAATCTGAATTAGTTCGAAGGTAAAACACAAATTTTCAAATCATCCTCCTGTATATTTACTTATAACATGTTTGAGTGGTTGTAACTATAAAAGTAGCTACTATATTTAATTAGAAATGAAAAATTCAGGTTTATAATTTAATTTTCTTTCAGAAATGTGCAAGTAATCTAGAAAATCTGAATTAGTTCGAATGGAAAACACAAATTTTCAAATGATCCTTCTGTATATTTACTATTAGCATGTTTTTAGTGGCTGTAACTATAAGAAGTAGCAACTATTTTAAATTAGCAATAAAAAATTCAGATTCATAATTTAATTTTAGTTTAGAAATATGTAAGTAATCGAGAAAATTTGAATTAGTTCGAATGGAAAACTCAAATTTTCAAATCATCCTCCTGTACATTTACTATTAGCATGTTTGAGTAGCTGTTACTATAAAAGTAGCAGCTATATTAAATTAGCAATAAAAAACTCAGATTCATAATTTAATTTTCTTTTAGAAATAGAAAGGTAATCAGAAAATATGCATGAATTCGAATGGAAAACATACATTTTCAAATCAACCTATATCTTCACTATTAAGATGCTTAAGTATCAGTAACTATAAAACTAGCAGCTATTTTAAATTTGCAATAGGAAATTCAGATTGATAATTTATTATTCTTTTAGAAATATGTTAGTAAACGAGAAAATCTGCATTAGCTCGTATGGAAAAAACAAATTTTCGAATCATCCTCCTATATCTTTACTATTAGCATGTTTGAGTGGCTGTAAATATAAAAGTAGGAGTTATTTTCAATTAGCAATACAAAATTCACATTCATAATTAAATTTTCGTTTGGAAATGTGTAAGTAATGGATAAAATCTGCATTAGTTCGAATGGAAAAAATAAATTATAAAATCAACTTCCTGTACCTTTACTGTTAGCATGTTCGAATGGCTGTAACTATAAAAGTAGCAGCTATTTTAAATTAGCAGTAGAAAATTCAGATTCATAATTTAATTTCCTCTTAGAAATAGGAAAGTAATCAGGAAAATCTGCATGAATTCGAATGGAAAAAATAAATTTTCAAATCAACCTTCTATATCTTCACTATTAGCATGTTTGAGTAGCTGTAACTATAAAAGTAACAGCTATTTTAAATTAGCAATAGAAAATTCTGATTGATAATGCATTTTTCTTCTAGAAATATCTCAGTAAATAAGAAAATTTGCATTAGCTCGAATGGAAAAATTAAATGTTCATATCATCCTCCTATATCGTTACTATTAGCATGTTCGAGTGGCTGTAACTATAAAAGTAGGAGCTATTTTCAATTAGCAATACAAAATTCAGATTCATAATTAAATTTTCGTTTGGAAATGTGTAAGTAATAGGGAAAATCTGCATTAGTTCGAATGGAAAAAATAAATTATCAAATCAACTTCCTTTACCTTTACTATTAGCATGTTCGAATGGCTGTAACTATAAAAGTAGCAGCCTTTTTTAATTTGCAATAGAAAATTCAGATTCATAATTTAATTTCCTTTTAGAAATAGGAAAGTAATCTGGAAAATCTGCATGAATTCGAATGGAAAAAAAATAATTTTCAAATCAACCTCCTATATCTTCACTATTAGCATGTTTGAGTAGCTGTAACTATAAAAGTAACAGCTATTTTAAATTAGCAATAGAAAATTCTGATTGACAATGTATTTTTCTTTTGGAGATATCTTAATAAACGAGAAAATTTACATTAGCTCGAATGGAAAAATTAAATTTTCGAATCATCCTCCTATATCTTTACTATTAGCATGTTCGACTGGCTGTAACTATAAAAGTAGGAGCTATTTTCAATTATCAATAAAAAAATCAGATTTATAATTAAATTTCCTTTTAGAAATATGAATGTAGTCGTAAACTTCTGCATTGGTTCGAATGGAACAAATTTTCAAATATCCTCCTCTAAATTACTATTAGTATGTTTGAATAGCTGTAACTATAAAAGTAGCAGCTATTTTGAATTAGGAATAGGAAATTCAGATTCATAATTTAATTTTCATTTAGAAAAATGTAAGTAATCGGGAAAATCTGCATTCGTTTGAATGGAAAAAGCAAATTTTCATCCTCTGCTATATTTACTAGCAGTATGTTTGAGTGGCTGTAACTTTAAAAAATAGCAGCTATTTTCAATTAGCAATATAAAATTTGGATTGATAATTAAATTTCCTTTTAGAAATATGAAAGAAATCGGAAAAATCTGCATTGGTTCGATTGGAACAAACACATTTTCAAATAATCCTCCTCTAAATTACTATTAGCATGTTCAAGTAGCTGTAACTATAAAAGTAGCAGCTATTTTAAATTAACTATACAAAATTCACATTCTTGATTTAATTTTGTTTTAAAAATATGTAAGTAATCAAAAAAATCTGCAATAGTTCGTATGGACAAAATAATTTTTAAAATCATCCTCCTGTATCTTTAGTATTAGCATGGTTGAGTCGCTGTAAATAAATAAATGTGTACAAATCTTCCTGTATTTTAATTTTTGGCGTGTTTGAGTGGCTCTAACTATAAAAAGTAGCAGCTATTTTAAGTTATGAATAAAAAATTTAGTTTCATAATTTAATTTTCTTTTAGAAATGTGTAAGTAAGCCAGAAATTTACGTTACTTCGAATATGAGGAAACAAATATTCCTATCATCCACCTGTTATCACTACTATTAGCAAGTTGGTGTAGCTGTAACTATCAAACTATTTTAAATCAGCGATAGAAAATGTAGATGTATAGTTTAATTTTCTTTAAGATATTTGTAAATTATTGTTTAGTACAAGCATGTTTGAGTCGCTGTAAATATAAAAAGTAGCAGCTATTTTAAATTAGCAATACAAAATTCAAATTTTAAGTTTAATTTTCTTTTAGAAATGTATAAGTAATCGGGATAATCTATATTAGTTCAAATATAATAAACAAATTTTTGAATCAGCCAGCTGTTTCTATATTATTAGCCAATTTGAGAGACTGTAATTATAAAACAAGTAGCTGTTTTAAATCAGCTATAGAGAATTAATACTAAATTGATATTAATTATAATAAAATTATTTTTTTATTTAGAAATATGTAAGTAATTATATTATATATATAAATATATATATATATATATATATATATATATATATATATATATATATATTAATACTTAAAATTTATTTTTGATTTAGTTTTTCTTCGTATAAAAGAACAGATGATAATACGTTTTGATACCAAAAATCAATTTTTTATTTAATTTATATAATAATAATATATAGCTATATTTTCAGAAAGATACAATATTAATATAGTAAAGAATATAAACAATACGTAAATACATAAATTTGTTTTCCTATTCGAACTCATATAAGTATAGAATATAATCAATACGTTCAAAAAAACATAAACTTGTTTTTCTATTCGAACTCATATACATACTGTTTAAAATCAGCTATAGAGAATTAATACTTAAAATTTAATTTATATTTAGAAATATGTAAGTAATTACATATATTAATACTTAAAATTTAATTTTGATTTAGTTTTTCTTCGTATGAAAGGACAGATGATAATACATTTTTATAATAATTTAACTACTAACTAAAAATTAGTATCAAAATGTATTATCATCTGTCCTTTCATACGAAGAAAAACTAAATAAAAATTAATTTTAAGTATTAATATATGTAATTACTTACATATTTCTAAATATAAATTAAACTTTAAGTATTAATTCTCTATAGCTGATTTTAAACAGTATGTATATGAGTTCGAATAGAAAAACAAATTTATGTTTTTTTGCACGTATTGATTATATTCTTTACTTATATTAATATTATATCTTTCTGAAAATAAAGCTATATATTATTATTGTATAAATTATATGAAATAAAAAATTGATTTTTAGTATCAAAACGTATTATCATCCGTTCTTTTATACGAAGAAAAACTTCAACAATCTTTACAGGGTTATCGGCCCCTAGACCCTTTCAGAGACACATACATTAAATAAAATATTGGCACGTTTTATCTTAGGCCCTTTATATATGCAAATCGGGTTGACATGAAACATAAAATAAATCTTTATAGATACTGATGGAAGTTGAAAATATTAAATAAAGTTCACAGCAATGCCCGGCACTCTCATCAGAATTAAATTTAATAATTCATACAAATGGAAATCGAGCATTCGAATGAAAGCTGAAATTATATAAAAATAATACTTTAATACCTTGATTCTTTACATTAAGGTTGAGATTATGAGTATACTTTTCTTGTGATTTGAATTGTGAAATTGTATTGAGCTTTTAACAAAAACTGTGCTAACGAATGCTATATAATTATTATAAGCTACATATAACTTATAATATTTATCACATTCGAATTATTAATGGATTTATAAGATTAGAAAAAGAGTTCTAATCTTATAAATCCATACTTGAAATCCCCTTCTATATTTACGTCCAATTTATTATCGGCTGCAGCGGAAGGTAAGTCGACCCGAGGACCATTTTCAATACATCATTGTTTTTATAAGAACCGCACGTTCGATTCGCCACTGACCAGCGCCGGGATAACTGCTCTAAACTAATTTACTACGTTTACAGAAAGTTCGTTGTGCGCCCGTCTGTTTTTGTGCCTTTACTCTCGCAAGTCCTTCCGCACAGGAAACGAATTACTACTGCCGGGGTTGTAACCTTTAGGAACACACAGAATATATTTATTAGGGTTCAGAGTTCGATTTAAAATAGACTATTGTTGGGTACCAAAGGGATGACCGTAAAGGCTATCTAATGAGCCTAATTCGTATAACATAATTACTCACCTCCAATGGGATAATAAGTAAAGTATTTTGAATACAAACATCTCAATTAAATAGTCCTTATATATTCTGTCTAGTTGTTACGTTTTTCGCCCTGAAAAAATGTGAATATGAATATGTTTTTCCCTAGTTTCAACTATGTAGCGTCTCTATTGCAAATGTTAGAGAGATGGTTTATATGTGAAAATGTAGAGTATTTCTAGCCATATAGATTGATGCCAGACTCATTTTTCTAACTCTTACTGTTTACACGCTGTAGCGATGATAATATGTCAATATGATGAAATTTCATGTTTTCCCGGTTCCACCTCTATTAACGTTATTTCCTATTTGTTACAGAGATGGTTTATATATATATATATATATATATATATATATATCAAAATGTAGAGTATTTCTTGCTCTACAGATCGTCAATAGACGCTTTACTCTATCTCTTATCGTTTCGAGTTGTAGCAGTAAGAAAATTGAATATAATGAAATTTAATGTTTTTGCCCAGTTTCAAATCCTTAGCGCCTCTATTTCAAATACTAGAGAGATAGTTTATATATCAAAATGTAGAGTATTTCTAGCTCTACAGATTGGCGATTGATCTTACTGTTTACACGCTGTAACGATGATAATATGAAATTTCATGTTTCCCCGGTTCCCACTCTGTAGCGTCTCTATTTCAAATGGTAGAGAGGTGGTTTTATAGCAAAATGTAGAGTATTTCTAGCACTACAGACGATAGATGCTTTTCTCTAGTTCTTATCGTTTTCGAGTTGTAGCAGTAAGAATATTGAAGATAATGAAATTTAATGTTTTTGCCCAGTTTCAAATCCTTAGCGTCTCTATTTCAAACGCTAGAGTGATCGTTTATATATCAAAATGTAGAGTTTTTCTAGCTCTACAGATCATGGCAGGATATAAGATCATTGCAAGAAATCAGATCATAGTAGAATATTAGATCATGGCAGGAAATCAGATTATGGCAGGATATGAGATCCTGGCAAGAAGTCAGATCATGGCAGGAAATCATATCATGGCAGGATATGAGAACATACCAAGAAATCAGATCAAGGCAGGAAATCAGATCATGGCAAAAAATATTCAGAGGCAAACTGAACTAACAGCTAAATAATCCTGCAATATTACTAATTCAAATTCTACTGTTTTCAGATTCAATTCACGAAATATATTCAATCATGAGCAAATATCTCTACTGACCTCACCATTTTCAGGCTTCTGCTATTTATAAGAACAAAAAAATTGAAGAATTGGAACAACATAAAAGCGGTAGCCTTACAATCCCTACTGAGCTTATTATTGTAAAGCTATGTTGCTACAATTTTTCAAATTATTTTATAAAAATATAACGACTCTTATGTATGAAAACAATTGTACACAAACATTCCTCCTCATTTCGGATTTATATAGTCGTAACAACGTCCGATGGGAATAAATTTGAAAAGTATATATAATAGGAAAGTGTATACGTGAGATTGTTTGGAGCATAGCGTATCCCCGCGAGACTGCGCTTGCCGAGATGTTTACGAAATTGCAAATATGCACACGTAAAATCTATTCACAGCTGAAACGTGCCACTCTGCCAGTCGCTGGCACGACACGGAAAATGCATTTGCTTACACCGCCCCGCCCGCAAGTGGTCAGCACTAATCGACGTTTTAATTAAAATCAAAACAGTTAAACAGTTAGCTGAAAGAAAGTCAGTATACATCCACAAGTGGTCAGAATTAATCGACGTTTTAATACAGCCGAAAATTATTGGATGCAAAAAAATCCATTACGAGGCGTAATCGAGTAAGAGACAAACGGGCTCTATTATAGAGAGATTAGTAGGATAGCGCGCTTATCGATGAATCAAGTTCGATAGTATTTGGAATCGTGCCATTTCTACTTCGGGTTAATCGTATTCCCATTATCCCTGTTTCGATTTTACATCCATGCGGTTTTATTGTCTTCGATAGCGCTCACAAGAAATATACATCTAGATATAAGATTGGTAGAAAGTGCTTTATAAATATTAAATCGCATTGTTCCGGACTAATGGATATGTGAGTCGCGCGGCGCGCAAGTTTCGTATAATCCGACTTTATCACAACAATACTGGAAACTTGAATATCCCTAGATGCACTTTTTAACTCTTTTATGGAGTTTATTCCAGTAGTCGCATTCAATATCCAATGTTGTACGATTCAATTGGAGAATTATAAAGTGCAGTATATTTTTTTTATTTCGTAAATCTATTCCTGCTAGTTTTATTTTCCCAAATAATTATGAACGTTTGATATATACTGATTTAAAGAACTACCATTGATATTTATACGATATCGATTAGGTTAGGTTTGATTTATACATAGATGAATGAAGTGAAAAAATAAGATTGGAAAACAGCATCAGTCTGCAGGGTGGACCTTCCTTAGATCCTATGGCCATCTATAGGACCTAAGGGACAGACTAAATTTATTTTAATGTATTTATTTGCAGTATCATTTAATGTGATGCTTATGACAAATCATGTTTTTAGAATACGATATATCATATATATATATATATATATATATATATATATGTCAAGATAGAAGACGATGGAGAGAAATAGGGGAGGCCTACGTCCAGCAGTGTACAAAAAATGGCTGGTGATGATGATTATGATATGCCAAATCGACCACAAAATTATCAGCGGCAGTCATATACAAAATACAAAATACTCATATAACTAAATTCTATCATTGACTAATAACCTGACTTTTTTTTGGCTTTTTAGTATAAGATAATATTATATTAAGTATTTTCCCGTAAATATTTCTTCATTGCATACAAGAACGATTCGTCAAGAAGTTTCATTCAACAGTTCAAGTTTCATCGTCTTCAGATGAAACTTGAACTGTTTAATCAAACGAAATTTCATACAAGATGTAATAGTTCAGGCCCTACTTTTAGTATAGAAAAATCGTGATAATATACTAAAAGGCAGAATGAATGGTACAAGTTTTAATATTCTACTTATAAATTATTTTTTTTGGTACAAGTTTTAATATTCTACTAATATATCAATTTTTTTTAAAGTTCCAAAACAATAACCGTATCATTGACGACGCAATAAAATTAGAGAGGTAAACTCCAGAAAACTGCTACTATTTATTATTAAATTCCGTCTGGCCGGCAAATGAAAGTAATTACGAACAATCGATAGAACATAAAGCGTCGCACGTAGCGAGAAAGTTCGCCATCAGATTTAATTGGTCGCTGTAAATATTTAAAAATTCCGGCTCGGTATTTGTTTCGTCTGTTCCTAGGCGGCCAAATATCCGCGGCACGTACGTTCATTGATCTTTTGCGCCATTGTTTGCCATGCTTTTGTGTGCACGCCTGCACATTCCGATCTTATTTTCGTTGCGTCCTTTGTACGAGAGGCAGTTTTCCGTATTCCCTTTGGTGTTACACAAACGGCACTCGTTATGTATGCCGCTTGAGACCGACAAATTTACAGTGCAATGGTATTAACAGACAATATGTGGAGGTGATTAAATTAGAGCTGTATACACTAGGATTGGTAAATGATATTTTTAACAAGTACGCCAATTTACAGGAGTTTTGAAACTAAATTGCACCCGGCGCATTCACCATTATTTTTAATTATAAGAAATACATTTTAAATTCAATATCGTTGACAAATTATATTCATGATTCAACTGCCGTCTCGTTTTGTAATAAAATAAATTATAATAAAATAAATTGTAATTATGGGCTAAACATGAATATACATAAAACAAAATTCATTATCAAAATCCGAAATCCTGGCACCAGTGAAACTTTTCCTATAGTTGATTAGTTTACTGCATAGTAATGTAACATAAATATCTTGGCACACTGATTACCCAAAACTGTGATCAATCAATGGAAATAAGAGCGAGTATATAACTTGCGAGAGCTGCATTTATTAAAATGAATAAGTTGTTCTGCAATCGTGACAGCAATCTAGAATGAATGATGCGAATTCTCCGCTGCTAAATTTGTTCGATCTTGTTATATGGTGCAGAAGCATGGACAATAAAACAGGCAGACATAAACAAACGGTCAGCATTAGAACGATAGTGCTATAAAGGAATTATATATTTAAAAAAAGACCTTTATTTGGCATTTCCCCTCACAAAAAAACTGCTCTTCAATATCAACAACCACAACAGAAATAGATAAAAATAAAAATACAAATAGATAGAATAGAAGTAACTCCGCAAAAATTACAAATTAAATTTAAATAGGGAGTGTAGGGGCTCCCTGCCTCGCCAATTTCCTCTCCCACGTCAGCCTCCTGCAGATTTTCACGTCTTCCCCATCCTCTCTTAACCATTCCCATTCATTCAGCTTTCTGCAGTCTCCCGCCCTCTATGCTTTCCACCCTCACATTATTCGCTAAGGTGCCACCACGTATTATATATATATATATATATATATATATATATAGTAAATAATCTTAAAATATGATTTACCAATTATGCTACCTACACCAACAATATATGTAAGAAATATAATATACCACTACCGGCACAGTAATCCTACAAATATCGCTATTAAATATATATATATATATATATATATATGTGTGTGTGTGTGTGTGTGTGTGTGTGTGTGTATTTCATATGGAACATCCTAAATTGTTTAGTAAATTTCTCATGAAATAATTTATTCTTCTTCTGTCCTCTATTGTTTTCTATCCTACGGCCACCTTTTACTTTTTAGAGTACGTGACCTCTGTATCCCGGCAGGTATAAAACGTGTATATTTGTCTTCTGTTGTCATTCCCCTTTCCGCATCCTCTAATTAGTTAAATATGAGTAAAACTAAATCTCTAGAAGAGGTATACGAGTTTTTATTGAATGTATTGTAAACTAATAAAGTGGAAATCAAACTGGAGATAAAGATTAGACACGAAGATTTTCTTATGAAGTTTAAAAAAAGTTCCAGTTGAAATTTAAGGTGAATGAAAGAAAGAAAAAGTATAACTTAATTATATTTGGTTTCCAAGCGGATAATTGCAAAGTAAATAAATACGGAGGTGCTTCAAAGACTTAAGACAGGAGGAGGAACTGCTCAATACTATCAGGAAATATAACCTTCAATATTTGGGGCTTGTCATGTTATAGAATACTAAAACTCATTATAGAAGGTAATATAAAAGGATTTTTATACTTATAATTTACTGTCATGTTATATAATACCAAAACTCATTATAGAAGAAAATACAAAAGGATTTTTAAACCTATAATTGACTGTCATGTTATAGAATACTAAAACTCATTATAGAAGGAAATATAAAAGGATTTCTATACCTATAATTGACTGTCATGTTATAGAATACCAATATTCATTATAGAAGGAAATATAAAAAGATTTCTATACCTATAGTTGACTGTCATGTTATAGATTACTAAAACTCAATATAGAAGGAAATATAAAAGGATTTCTATATCTATAATTGACTGTCTGTTATAGAATACTAAAACTCATTATAGAAGGAAATATAAAAGCATTTATATACTTATAATTAACTGTCATGTTATAGAATACTAAAACTCATTATAGAAGGAAATATAAAAGGATTTCTATACCTATAGTTGACTGTCATGTTATAGATTACTAAAACTCAACATAGAAGGAAATATAAAAGGATTTCTATATCTGTAATTGACTGTCATGTTATAGAATACTAAAACTCATTATAGAAGGAAATATAAAAGCATTTATATACCTATAATTAACTGTCATGTTATAGAATACTAAAACTCATTATAGAAGGAAATATAAAAGGATTTCTATACCTATAATTGACTGTCATTTTATAGAATACTAAAACTCATTATAGAAGGAAATATAAAAGGATTTCTATACCTATAATTGACTGTCATTTTATAGAATACTAACTGTTCAAGTTTAGTTTTTTGGTTATAACTTTTTAATTTTGTAAAATTTTAAACTTATACAAAATACCTAATTTGCAGACAATTTAATTCCCTACAAAACATATAATAAACTATTTTACTCTATCCCTCAAGATTTTTAAGATATGTCTGAATGAATGACAGTAGATACAAATGTTGAACATTTTCGTTTTTTGGTCATAACTTTCTTATTTTGTAAAATTTGAAAATTACATAAAATACAAAACTTACAGGCAATTTCAAGCTGTTTAAAATATGTCATAAGGAATTTTAACATATCTCTCAAGGTTTTTGAGATATACTAAAATTAATGTCAGTGCATACAAATATTGAACATTTTCGTTTTTTGGTCATAACTTTCTTATTTTATAAAATTTGAAAATTATACAAAATAAAAAACTTGCAGACAATTTCAAGCCGTTTAAAATATGTCATAAGGTATTTTAATAGATCTCTCAAGGTTTTTGAGATATATTAAAATGAATGTCAGTGCAAACACATATTGAACATTTTCGTTTTTTAGTCATAACTTTCTTATTTTATAAAATTTGAAAATTATACAAAATACAAACTTTGCAGGCAATTTCAAGCCGTTTAAAATATGTCATAAGGAATTTTAACATATCTCTCAAGGTTTTTGAGATATATTAAAATGAATGTCAGTGCATACAAATATTAAACATTTTCGTTTTTTGGTCAGAACTTTCTTATTTTATAAAATTTTAAAATTATACATAATACGAAACTTGCAGGCAATTCCAAGCCGTTTAAAATGTGACATAAGGAATTTTAACATAACTCTCAATGTTTTTGAGATATATTAAAATGAATGTCAGTGCATACAAATATTGAACATTTTCGTTTATTACCTATAATTGACTGTCATTTTATAGAATACTAATACTCATTATAGAAGGAAATATAAAAGGATTTCTATACCTATAATTGACTGTCATTTTATACAATACTAATACTTATTATAGAAGGAAATATAAAAGGATTTCGATACCTATAATTGACTGTCATGTTATAGAATACTAAAATTCATTATAGAAGGAAATATAAAAGGATTTCTATACTTATAATTGACTGTCATGTTATAGAATACTAAAACTAATTATAGAAGGAAATATAAAAGGATTTTTATACCTATAATTGACTGTCATGTTATAGTATACTAAAACTCATTATAGAAGGAAATATAAAAGGATTTCTATACCTATAATTGACTGTCATTTTATAGAATACTACCTGTTCAAATTTCGTTTTTTGGTTATAACTTTTTTATTTTGTAAAATTTTAAACTTATACAAAATACCTAATTTGCAGACAATTTCATTCAATACAAACCATATAATAAACTATTTTACTCTATCCCTCAAGATTTTTAAGATATGTCTGAATGAATGACAGTAGATACAAATGTTGAACATTTTCGTTTTTTGGTCATAACTTTCTAATTTTATAAAATTTGAAAATTATACAAAAAAAACTTGCAGGCAATTTCAAGCTGTTTAAAATATGTCCTAAGGAATTTTAACATATCTCTCAAGGTTTTTGAGATTTACTAAAATGAATGTCAGTGCATACAAATATTGAACATTTTCGTTTTTTGGTCATAACTTTCTTATTTTGTAAAATTTGAAAATTACATAAAATAAAAAACATGCAGGCAATTTCAAGCTGTTTAAAATATGTCATAAGGAATTTTAACATATCTCTCAAGGTTTTTGAGATATACTAAAATGAATGTCAGTTGCATACAAATATTGAACATTTTCGTTTTTTGCTCAGAACTTTCTTATTTTATAAAATTTTAAAATTATACATAATACGAGACTTGCAGACAATTCCAAGCCGTTTAAAATATGACATAAGGAATTTTATCATAACTCTCAATGTTTTTGAGATATATTAAAACAATTTCGTTTTTTACCTATCATTTTATAGAATACTAATACTCATTATAGAAGGAAATATAAAAGGATTTCTATACCTATAATTGACTGTCATGTTATAGAATACCAAAATTCATTATAGAAGGAAATATAGAAGGATTTCTATACCTATAGTTAACTGTCATGTTATAGAATACTAAAATTCATTATAGAAGGAAATATAAAAGGGTTTCTATACCTATAATTGACTGTCATGTTATTAGAATACCAAAATTCATTATAGAAAGAAATATAAAAGGATTTCTATACCTATAATTGACTGTCATGTTATAGAATACTAAAACTCATTATAGAAGGAAATATAAAAGGATTTTTATACCTATAATTGACTGTCATGTTATAGTATACTAAAACTCATTATAGAAGGAAATATAAAAGGATTATTATACTTATTATTGACTGTCATCTTATAAAATACTAAAACTTCTTAGAGAAGGAAATATAAAAGGATTTCTATACCTATAATTGACTGTTATGTTATAGAATACTAAAACTCATTATAGAAGGAAATATAAAAGGATTTCTATACCTATAATTGACTGTCATGTTATAGAATACTAAAATTCATTATAGAAGGAAATATAAAAGGATTATTATACTTATAATTGACTGTCATCTTATACAATACTAAAATTCATTATAGAAAGAAAAAAAAAGGATTTCTATATCTATAATTGACTGTCATGTTATAGAATACTAAAACTCATTATAGAAAAAAATATCAAAGGGTTTCTATACCTATAATTGACTGTCATGTTATAGAATATCAAAATTCATTACAGAAGGAAATATAAAAGAATTACTATACCTGTTATTGACTGTCATTTCTATATCTATAATTGACTGTCATGTTATAGAATACAAAAACTCACTATAGAAAGAAATATAAAAGGATTTCTATACCTATAATTGACTGTCATTCTATAGAATACTAAAACTCATTATAGAAAAAAATATCAAAGAGTTTCTATACCTATAATTGACTGTCATGTTATAGAATACTAAAATTCATTATAGAAGGAAATATAAAAGGATTTCTATACCTATAATTGACTCTCATGTTATAGAATACTAAAATTCATTATAGAAGAAAATATAAAATGATTTCTATTGACTTTCATATTTCCTTCCCCATATAGGTAAAAGAAGGATATCCTAGTTTAGAAATTTAAAAGAATTTACTAATCAACTATTTTTACAGTTATAAATAATGTAAATATTGCTATATTCATTCCAATAGAAGTAAGGAGATTGGAAAAGATGAAATTTTAATTGTAACGATATTGTAATTACTGAAGGAATTATTATGCGTGATATTATTATTATTATTATTACTTTATTGAATTAACTAAAAGTTGTAGCAATAGAAAATCAGTATTACTACACATTTCTATTGACTTTTATGTCTCCTTTCACCATATAGATAGAAGAAGGATATCCTAGTTTAGGAATTTAAAAGAATGCACTAATCAACTATTTTTATAGTTATAAATAATGTAAATATTGCTATATTCATTCCAATAGGAGTAAGGAGATTGGAAAAGATGAAATTTTAATTGTAACGATATTGTAATTACTGAAGGAATTATTATGCGTGATATTATTATTATTATTATTACTTTATTGAATTAACTAAAAGTTGTAGCAATAGAAAATCAATATTACTACACATTTCTATTGACTTTTATGTCTCCTTTCACCATATAGATAGAAGAAGGATATCCTAGTTTAGGAATTTAAAAGAATGCACTAATCAACTATTTTTATAGTTATAAATAATGTAAATATTGGTATATTAATTCCAATAGAAGTAAGAAGATTGAAAAAGATGAAATTGTAATTGTAATGATATTGTAATTACTTAAGGAACATACATGCGTGATATTATTGTTATTATTACTTTATTGAATGAACTAGAAGTTATAGTAAAGGTTAAATCAATATTACAACACATGCAAAAAAAATACGAGAGACCCATAACCCGCACTCTCGCATATAAATGTGTTTCCATTCGTTTTTACTCATGCACCTTTTCGGGCATCCCTCTGTGAATTAATTCGACCGTGTGGTTGATTTTTCACGCATATTTTACGAGGACGCGTTTTATTAAAAGTGACTGACGTTTAATATTAAAAATTCCCAATTTGCCGTATTCGTTGAATATTGTATAAAATTATCATGCGCCCATGGCATCGAATATAAAGCGAGCTCTATTTGATACGCAAATATGCTTTAAATTAATATACAAAAATCAGAATAAACAATATTTACCAGTTACTGTAACAACATTTGTTACAGTCACTGGTAAATATTGTTTATTCTGATTTTTTTTATATTAATTTCAAGCATATTTGCATTAGACTAATCGCACGACTATTTTGAACCCCAAAATGAACAAGACGTAGTTAAAAAATTGCAGGCATCAAAATATCTAGTTGAGTCGTTTGAAAAAAAAATACATTTAAAAACGATGCCTGCTACAGAAAACAGCAATGATTTTCGAAAGATAGAACCCTCTTTCGAAAATCATTACTGTTTTCTGTAGCAGGCATCATTTGCCTACTACTAGAAAACAGCAATTTAAAAAGGTAATATCTAAGATGTAGCATAGGATAAAAATTTGTTTTTGTAGAAATGTCAATTTTTTTTACATTATAAAGAAAATTATGAATGTTACAAAATCTTATTAGACAATATAATATGTATTTTTTGCTAAAATTACATTAATTGTTAAAGAATTTTTGAGCACTCATTTATCAAGCTTTATTTTCCAACGTATCATTTGTTTCTACCGCCCCCTCAAGGATAATTAAAGCCGTTGAAAATTATGAATGTTACAAAATCTTATTAGACAAACTAATATGTATTTTTTTTGTGTTAAAATTACATTAATTGTGATAGGATCTTGGAGCACTTTAGTTATAAAATCTGTTTTGACGTCTTTTTTTGCTCAAATTGAGACATTTTCGTTACATTTTTGCGTATTTTGCTAAAGGTGATTTATCAAGCTTTATTTTTCAATATTTCATTTGTTTCTACCGCCCCCAGAACGCAAATTAAAGTCGTTGGAAAATAATGAAATCTAGCTGGACAGAAAAATAATATCTGGTTTGCAAAAACTGGATTGTTGAACATTTTGCTTTAGCTGCATTATCAAGCTTTATTTTTGAATACTTCATTTGTTTTTGCCGCCCCCTGTAATGCTAATTACTTCTGTTTGTATGTGATGAAAGTTATTAAATTTAGTTTGTCACAAAAAACTTTTGTTTGCAAAAATTGAGTGGTTTGCGATAGCATTTTTAAGCATGTTACTATAACTCATTTATCCAGCTTTATTTTCCAATGTATCATTTGTTTCTACTGCCCCCTCAAGGATAATTAAAGCCGTTGGAAAATTATGAATGTTACAAAATCTTATTAGACAATCTAATATGTATTTTTTTTTGCTAAAGTTACATTAATTGTGATGAGATTTTGGAGCACTTTAGTTATAAAATCTGTTTTTATACTTTGCATGACTAAGATGATCTCGATGGCATTTTTATTTATTTTTTATTCGTTATTATTTCAAATTATTAATTATAAGTACTGTGTGTATATGTAAAATAATAATTATTTCATGTGTTGAATGGTTGCATCAATATTATTTTTAATTTTTATACATATTTTTCGGATGGCCAATGTTGTGTGAAGGATGTCCCAGCAAGAGTGGAACATTTAAATTCGACGCCATTGCTTCTGTTGTGATTCAGCACGCGCGCATCATTTCCCTGTTAAAACTGACAATATCATTTTTATGTTCGCAAGCTTCGACATTTTATTTTAAGAGCTATAAATTATAATAGCTCCCGTGATCTATAAAGCAATGTTGAAACTACTCAACACGCCCTAGATCGGTGGAGGTAACATAAAATACACAATAAGATTTTTTTTAGTATGCTCGTTATAGTAGATGGAAAACGTATCGATATTTATTGCAACCTTTTACAGGTTTGCTACTAACAACACGGTTATATTGTTTATTGCAATTATCAGGTTTGTCAATAAACTCCTGGTTCGATATGATAATGATGCCATTAAAATAATGCTATTAAAAATATATAATTTGAATGTTCATTATATATCTTTGTGTTATGTTTTTTCTTTCTTTTATTTGTTATGTTGTTATTATATCATCTGTAATTGGTTTCTGTTAAACTGTAGATGTCTATATTAAATAAAATGAATATGATAAAATAACAGATTGGGAATATATCATAGCTTCAATTTATCGAAGGGGATATTGAAGCTATGATATATTCCCAATCTGCCGTTTTAATAGCATCATCAGAGGTCACACTTAAGTCCAAAGCTCTCAGCACTGCCTGACTGTCTAGTCTATAGACTATAGACAATATTTTCTTTCCAATAAAATTTAAATGCAACATTAAATTGCGATAATTTCGGCTTAGAACACATAGGTATGCTCGCCCAGCTGGAGGCTTGTGCCTCCTGCCGAGGAATTCTCAGGTTAGTTCTTCGTAGTATTCCTGAAACTTTAACTTCAAAAGACATACTGGAAGAAGTCAAAAATCTAACCGCAAGATCGCGGGGAGATTTTTGACATCCATCTGATGAGAACTGAAAATCGAAATGAAAAATATATATATATATATATATATATATATATATGCATTCTGTAATAAAAATTTTATTATGGCCTTGTTTTTTGCCTAGTGTTTTGACAATTAGGTGTTTTTCATTTCGATTTTATATATTATTGTATTGTTTTGCCGAAAGTTAGTTATGTATGTATGTATGTATGTATGTAAGTTATTTTTGGGAAACAGTGAGGGCAGTGAAACTCCTTTTATAATATATGAATATTTCGCTAGTATAATTTCGAGCATCATCAGGATAATATTATCTATTTGCGTTTTACCTTTCGGTGTAGGTTTCAACACATATAATACATATAAAACACATATAATGTATATAAAACAATATAAATATAAATCTGCGGAAAGGCCAAATTAAGATTATTTCTCTGTATAAATCTTACAATTTGAAACACCCTTCAGATAAAATAAACATTTCAAGTAATATCCTGCATGCAATTTTAATTATTGTTTTTGAATTGCTATTATTACATATAAATGGTTTGGTACAACCACCAACAAAGCTACAGAACTATTCAAATTATAATTAATTTAAATGCCATTTTAATTATTTCAAATTCATTTTACTAACATCGCTTTCACGCAGCAATTATTTCCTGTTGAAATCTGCTGGAATGCTGCACCGGTTGCTCTCGCTGCGACTTTTCTGCTTTGAAATTTCATAGTCGGCCGAATCGAAATGCTTTCTACCCCCTCTCTCCAGCGTGCGCTTCAGAAATTCCTTCTGCATATTATTTTCCTTGGGGTAGTTAGGCACAGATGATTTTTCTGCACTTGACATCGTCGGATTGATATTCGCGTTCATATAGAATTTCAACGTCAAAGTGACATTATAATCGCGGCTTTCATTTAATACTCTTACAAAACATAGCAGAAGGCCCCGAAGGTCGACAGCCAGTTACAGAATGGTAGTTAATACATTAACTACTATTTGATTGAAAAATTCCATGTTGAGCTAATTTTAAAACACCATTTATTTTAATTAAAAAAAACTAAAAACCAAGCAACAAATAAACTCAATCATAGCCAACTGCATCCATGACAACTTCGCTCAGTTTGGACCACGATTTTCATGCAATTGAGCAGGCTGTATGAGAGCGAAGCTATCTTAAAGACACCTTACACGATCAATAATACTCTCAATATTTTAGAATAATGACAGTATTACTGTACGATAACATTTTTAAAATGTTCATTATTTTAAAATATTGACAGTATTATTGAACGTGTAAGGTATAGTAAAGACGAAATGAAGAGAATACTGATTTTTATCCGGATAATTGATTACTTGATAAATATTGAAGGAGGATTCAAGCAAATACTGATAGTACTAGGACGTGTAAGATGCCTTATAGATGCAGTTGGCAATGACTCAATAGATTAATTTCAATTTTTTATATGAATATAAACATTCCTATATAATTTAACTCTATTATAGATTAATTTTAATTTTTTATATGTATATAAACATTCCTATATAATTTCACTCATAAATATTTATAAATATGTGTAATGCATTGCACTTTTCAACGTCAATTTCAGAAATTGTAGAGACTGCACTCAAACTGTGCTGAAACACGATGTCTCAGGTAAGATTGGCATTAATTCATGCCATTACAACCCGTACATGTATGTCGATATTCGCACTCTCATGTAGGTACTCTATTAATTAATAATTTATAGCCGTAGGTGTAATTTATAGCAAACCAAATTATTTTGTTCTCAATAATTTATGATTCTTACAGGCATATAATATAAACGCCTAATATTAATCATACGTATGAAATTCAATTGGAATCTCTGTATCGCAAATAATTAATGATTTTCTGATTCAGGCATATAATAAAAATAAGAAACACCAGGCATTAATCATATGTGTAAAATTCAATTGTAATCTCTGGATCGCAAATGGGTTTGAATTGCCAGCAGCTGCCCCTGCGAAAATGAAATTGTTTGATATTGAAAATTATTGTGTACAGCTTTAAAATCTACATACCCGCGCGGTTTCCTGAGCTATTTACAATTTTAACCACTAAATTACTGGAGACTCGTGTTTCGCACAAGTAAATTATGCATACCGTTTGCCATACATGGGACCATGTTAATATTTGGTGGCGGTTAATCGATAATTTGTTCCCTATGCTTCACACAAACACACATTTCCGTATGTATATAACTCAAAAGTTTAAGTGGTTACAATGTCAAAATACATATTAATATAATTTTAGATTTTCTGGGCAGAAAGACCTTGGGCCTATAGATCTTTTTACTAACAAAAATTAATAGTAAGAAATCAAATATATTGACATTATTCACCTGTATATAATGTTAATAGATGTATATACCATTATTGTCATACGAAATTGTGTTTTTTTTCCTATAGCTCTGTATAGTAATAACATCAAAATGAATCTGCAGTCCATCAAATAATTCTATCTGCATTTGATTATCTTCAATTTGATGTATAGTACTTGCATGGTACAAATAAAAATTACTATTCGGTTGAGAGGGCGGGGGTCGATATGAAAAATTGTAGCGTTGAATTTTCGCCACCAAAATTATATATATATATATATATATATATATATATATATATATATATATATATATATATAGTGAAAGAATTCTTGCATACGGCTATCTGAATGATTTTTCATTCAAATAGCCGTATACCAGATATATAAATGTTAATTAATTATTTCACAAAAATTTAACTGTTCATGGAGTTGCTAGCGCGACAGATATATATATATATATATATATATATATATATATATATATATATATATATATATATGATTTTGGTGGCGAAAATTCAACGCTACAATTTTTCATATCGACCCCCGCCCTCTCAACCGAATAGTAATTTTTAGTTATACCATGCAAGTACTATACATCAAATTGAAGATAATCAAATGCAGATAGAATTATTTGATGGACTGCAGATTCATTTTGAAGTTATCACTATAGAGAGCTATAGGAAAAAAAACACAATTTCGTATGACAATAATGGTGAATGCGCCGGGTAAATGGATTATTTTAGAAACATTAGAGGGCCTTAGAAAATACCTTTTTTGCATTTTAACAACATTATATGGCCTTACAAAAATTGCTTTTTTACATTTTTTCTTGATTCATACGGATGATAATAATGATCAATAAGTCGGGTGAGGGAGAAGTATGCTACACTGAGACAAAAATGAGGTAAAGTCCCGAGCTTTACCTCATTTTTGTCGACCTATGACATTATTTCGAAAAAAAAATGACTGAATTGACAATAATATTCACTGAGAATTTTTTTGGTCTGAAAATAGATCGGTTAACCAACTAGTTAAAGATACAAGTGAATATCAAAGTATTCACAATAATATTCACTGAATATGTTTTCTTTCTTGAAAATAGGACAGTTAACCAACGAGTTTGGGAACCTATGAAATTATTTCGGAAAAAAATGATATGATGAATTAACATTAATGTTCACTGAGAATTTTTTTAGTCTAAAAATAGAGCGGTTAACCAGCTAGTTAAAGATACAAGTAAATATCAAAGTATTGACAATAATATTCACTGAGAATTTTTCCCATGAAAATAGGACGGTTAACCAACTAGTTTGGGAATCTGAATCATATCATGAATCTGAAATTATTTCGAAAAACAAAAATTACTTAATTGTAATTTTTAGCTAATTACTGTTGAATAACATTAAAATAAATTTAAAAAATTCTCAGTGTGATATACTACTAATACGTTTTAATTATTTACCATACTTTTCATATAAATTAAATTTAGTTAACCACTCTGACAAGCTATCTAGATGCAGAGAGCCACCTTATTTCTATATACAGCAGAAAAATTCTCAGGAAATTAAGGTCGTTCAGCAATTATTATTACCGCCATCATTCACATTCCTTTGTGGCGTTGGCGCGAAATTTCCATTTTCTATCCATTGTGCGGCTATCATAATGCAAATTCAATGCGACCAGTGTTTAGTAGCGCGGAGGCGGTGCAACCACTGCCGCCGACGAAAATGAACGGAATTAATTATTTCCCCGCCGCCGGAAACCGGCCACTATATCTATTATACAAACACGGTCATGTGCTATGCGCTCGATGCATGCTATATGAGCGACTGCTTTTAAAGCTGCAGCCTCAAGATTATAAAGCGTATTTTAATGTGTTTGGTATCGTTCAAGCGATATAGATATAATTTGTTAAAATTGTCGCTTTAAAAATAATTTAAAAAATGTATATTACACATACTAGATACTAGTAATTAAATAAAAACATACTATATAAAGAAGTAGATAGATTATAGTCCTATTGAACGAGAAAAACACTTTAAAAGAGATTTAAAATGTATATAACATATACTAGATACTGGTCATTAAATAAAGACATAATATGTAAAGAAGTTGATGGATTATAGTCCTATGGATAGAGAAAAACACTTTAAAAAGGATTTAAAAATGTATATAACATATACTAGATACTAGTCATTAAATAAAGATATAATATGTGAAGAAGTTGACAGTTTATAGTCCTATTGATAGAAGAAAAACACTTCAAAAAGGATTTAAAAATGTATATAACATATACTAGATACTAGACATTAAATAAAGACATAATATGTAAAGTACAAGAGTCACAGCTTACTGAAAAATCCTAAGTTGATGGATTATAGTCCTATGGATAGAGAAAAACACCTTAAAAAGGATTTAAAAATGTATATAACATATACTAGATACTAGACATTAAATAAAGACATAATATGTAAAGTACAAGAGTCACAGCTTACTGAAAAATCCTAAGTTGATGGATTATAGTCCTATGGATAGAGAAAAACACCTTAAAAAGGATTTAAAAATGTATATAACATATACTAGATACTAGTCATTAAATAAAGACATAATATGTGAAGAAGTTGATAGTTTATAGTCCTATTGATACAGGAAAAACACTTCAAAAAGAATTTAAAAATGTATATAACATATACTAGATACTAGACATTAAATAAAGACATAATAAGTGAAGTACAAGAGCCACAGCTTTCTGAAAAATCCTAAAAATTAATCGACGCGTCTGGTATATGACCTTCAAATAGTAAAATATAAGAATTTCCGCCTTGCAGCCTTTTGAAGACTGGTAGACATGAAAATTGTAATACCGCATAAAATTTTCAGACTATTTGTTCTACAATTTTTACTCAGGTATAATACATTCATTATTTAATGTCGTCAGCACGGCACGTCCCATATAAAACGCTAGCTGAATTATTGTTTACTTTAACATCCGCGCCAAATAAATTTAATTTGAAATCAAGGCAATTATTTATTCAGCAGAGAGGATTTATAATTTATAACTATTATTTATTAACAAACTCCATTAAAATCTGATTGTAGGAAATTACATGCAGTGTCAGTTTGTATTTTATGAGTGAAATGTTTTTGAGTGAAATATTATGCTTTGCACACAATTTAAATTTATTATACGATTAATGGATGAGGTTTTTAATAGAAATACATATTTTAGTTGATATGTTTTATGGTCTATGTAGGACCATAAAACATATGATATTATGGAACTTTTGAATGACATATATAATTGATCCTTGATACATTGCCAAAGTGCATTTCAAAAATTTTGTTGTGAATGCCAACGTCTTTTTATTTTTGCCTAGCTAAAAGTGGCAGCTATTTTTAATTCGAAATGAAAAATTCAGATTCATAATTTAATTTTATTTCAAAAATGTGTAAGTAATTCAGAAAATCTGAATTATTTCGAATGAAAAACGCAAATTTTCAAATCATCCTTCTGTGTATTTACTATTAGCATGTTTGAGTGGCTGAACTATAAAAATAGCAGCTATTTTTAATTACAAATAAAAAATTCAGATTCATAATTTAATTTTCTTTGAGAAATGTCTAAGTAATCAAGAAAATTTGAATTAGTTCCAATGGAAAACACAAATTTTCAAATCATCCTTCTGTATATTTACTATTAGCATGTTTAAGTGGCTGTAACTATAAAAGTAGCAGCTATTTTTAATTACAAATGAAAAATTCAGATTCATAATTTAATTTTCTTTCAGAAATATGTAAGTTATTGAGAAAACCTGAATTATTTCGAATGGAAAACGCAAATTTTCAAATCATCCTTCTGTATATTTACTATTAGCATGTTTGAGTGGCTGTAACTATAAAAGTAGCAGCTATTTTTAATTACAAATGAAAAATTCAGATTCATAATTTAATTTTCTTTCAGAAATATGTAAGTTATTGAGAAAACCTGAATTATTTCGAATGGAAAACGCAAATTTTCAAATCATCCTTCTGTATATTTACTATTAGCATGTTTGAGTGGCTGTAACTATAAAAGTAGCAGCTATTTTTAATTACAAATGAAAAATTCAGATTCATAATTTGATTTTCTTTCAGAAATATGTAAGTAATTGAGAAAATCTGAATTATTTCGAATGGAAAACACAAATTTTCATATCATCCTTCTGTATATTTACTATTAGCTTGTTTCAGTGGCTGTAATTATAAAAGTAGCAGTTATTTTTAATTACAAATGAAAAATTCAGATTCATAGTTTAATTTTCTTTCAGAAATATGTAAGTAATCGAGAAAATCTGAATTAGTTCGAATGCAAAACAAAAAATTTTCAAATCATCCTTCAGTATATTTACTATTAGCATGTTTGAGTGGCTGTAATTATAAAAGTAGCAGTTATTTTTAATTACAAATGAAAAATTCAGATACATAATTTTATTTTATTTTAGAAATATGTAAGTAATCAAGAAAATCTGAATTAGTTCCAATGGAAAACACAAATTTTCAAATCATCCTTCTGTATATTTACTATTAGCATGTTTGAGTGGCTGTAACTATAAAAGTAGCAGCTATTTTTAATTAGAAATGAAAAACTCATGTTCATAATTTAATTTTCTTTGAGAAATGTGGAAGTATTCGAGAAAATCTAAATTAGTTCAAATGGAAAACACATTTTCAAATCATCCTTCTGTATATTTACTATTAGCATGTTTGAGTAGCTGTAACTATAAAAGTAGTAGCTATTTTTAATTAGATATAAAAAATTCAGATTCATAATTTAATTTTCTTTCAGAAATGTGTAAGTAATTGAGAAAATCTGAATTAGTTCCAATTGAAAACACAAATTTTCAAATCATCCTTCTGTATATTTATTATTAGCATGTTTGAATGGCTGTAATTATAAAAGTAGCAGTTATTTTTAATTACAAATGAAAAATTCAGATTCATAATTTAATTTTCTTTGAGAAATGTGTAAGTAATATAGAAAATTTGAATTGCTTCGAATGGAAAACACAAATTTTCAAATTATCCTTCTGTGTATTTACTATTAGCATGTTTGAGTAGCTGTAACTATAAAAGTTGTAGCTATTTTTAATTAGATATAAAAAATTCAGATTCATAATTTAATTTTCTTTCAGAAATGTGTAAGTAATTCAGAAAATCTGAATTAGTTCCAATGGAAAACACAAATTTTCAAATCATCCTTCTGTATATTTATTATTAGCATGTTTGAGTGGCTGTAATTATAAAAGTAGCAGTTATTTTTAATTACAAATGAAAAATTCAGATTCATAATTTAATTTTCTTTGAGAAATGTGTAAGTAATCTAGAAAATTTGAATTACTTCGAATGGAAAACACAAATTTTCAAATTATCCTTCTGTGTATTTACTATTAGCATGTTTGAGTGGCTGTAACTATAAAAGTAGCAGCTATTTTTAATTAGAAATGAAAAATTCAGATATATAATTTAATTTTCTTTCAGAAATGTGTAAGTAATCAAGAAAATCTGAATTAGTTCCAATTGAAAACACAAATTTTCAAATTATCCATCTGTATATTTACTATTAGCATGTTTGAGTGGCTGTAATTATAAAAGTAGCAGCTATTTTTAATTACAACTGAAAAATTCATATTCATAATTTAATTCTCTTTTAGAAATGTGTAAGTAATCGAGAAAATCTGAATTAGTTCGAATGGAAAACACAAATTTTCAAATCATCCTTCTGTATATTTACTATTAGCATGTTTGAGTGGCTGTAACTATAAAAGTAGCAGCTATTTTTAATTACAAATGAAAAATTCAGATTCATAATTTAATTTTCTTTCAGAAATATGTAAGTAATCAAGAAAATCTGAATTAGTTCGAATGGAAAACACAAATTTTCAAATCATCCTTCTGTATATTTACTATTAGCATGTTTGAGTGGCGGTAACTATAAAAGTAGCAGCTATTTTTAATTACAAATGAAAAATTCAGATTCATAATTTAATTTTCTTTCAGAAATGTGTAAGGAATCTAGAAAATCTGAATTAGTTCGAATCGAAAACACAAATTTTCAAATCATCCTTCTGTATATTTACTATTAGCATGTTTGAGTGGCTGTAACTATAAAGTAGCAGTTATTTTTAATTACAAATGAAAAATTCAGATTCATAGTTTAATTTTCTTTCAGAAATATGTAAGTAATCAAGAAAATCTGAATTAGTTCGAATGGAAAACACAAATTTTCAAATCATCCTTCTGTATATTTACTATTAGCATGTTTGAGTGGCTGTAACTATAAAAGTAGCAGCTATTTTTAATTACAAATAAAAAATTCAGATTTATAATTTAATTTTCTTTGAGAAATGTGTAAGTAATCTAGAAAATCTGAATTAGTTAGAATGGAAAACACAAATGTTCAAATCATCCTTCTGTATATTTACTATTAGCATGTTTGAGTGGCTGTAAGTATAAAAGTAGCAGTTATTTTTAATTACAAATGAAAAATTCAGATTCATAGTTTAATTTTCTTTCAGAAATATGTAAGTAATCAAGAAAATCTGAATTAGTTCGAATGGAAAACACAAATTTTCAAATCATCCTTCAGTATATTTACTATTAGCATGTTTGAGTGGCTGTAATTATAAAAGTAGCAGTTATTTTTAATTACAAATGAAAAGTTCAGATTCATAATTTAATATTCTTTGAGAAATGTGTAAGTAATCTAGAAAATCTGAATTAGTTAGAAGGGAAAACAGAAATTTTCAAATCATCCTTCTGTATATTTACTATTAGCATGTTTGAGTGGCTGTAACTATAAAAGTAGCAGCTATTTTTGATTACAAATGAAAAATTCAGATTTATAATTTAATTTTCTTTCAGAAATGTGTAAGTAATCAAGAAAATCTGAATCAGTTCGAATGGAAAACACAAATTTTCAAATCATCCTTCTGTATATTTACTATTAGCATGTTTGAGTGGCTGTAACTATAAAAGTAGTAGCTATTTTTAATTACAACTGAAAAATTCATATTCATAATTTAATTCTCTTTTAGAAATGTGTAAGTAATCGAGAAAATCTGAATTAGTTCGAATGGAAAACACAAATTTTCAAATCATCCTTCTGTATATTTATTATTAGCATGTTTGAGTGTCTGTAACTATAAAAATTGCAGCTATTTTTAATTACAAATAAAAAATTCAGATTCATAATTTAATTTTCTTATAGAAATGTGTAAGTAATCGAGAAAATTTTAATTAGTTCGAATGCAAAACAAAAAAATTTCAAATCATCCTTAGGTATATTTACTATTAGCATGTTTGAGTGGCTATAATTATAAAAGTAGCAGTTATTCTTGATTACAAATGAAAATTCAGATTCATAATTTAATTTTCTATCAGAAATATGTAAGTAATTGAGAAAATCTGAATTAGTTCGAATGGAAAACACAAATTTTCATATTATCCTTCTGTATATTTATGATTAGCATGTTTGAGTGGCTGTAACTATAAAAGTAGCAGCTATTTTTAATTACAAATGAAAAATTCAGATTCATAATTTAATTTTCTTTCAGAAATGTGTAAGTAATCAAGAAAATCTGAATTAGTTCGAATGGAAAACACAAATTTTCAAATCATCCTTCTGTATATTTACTATCAGCATGTTTGAGTGGCTGTAACTATAAAAGTAGCAGCTATTTTTAATTACAAATGAAAAATTCAGATTCATAATTTAATTTTCTTTCAGAAATATGTAAGTAATCAAGAAAATCTGAATTAGTTCCAATGGAAAACACAAATTTTCAAATGATCATTCTGTATATTTACTATTAGCATGTTTGAGTGGCTGTAACTATAAAAGTAGCAGCTATTTTTAATTATAAATGAAAAAGTCCGATATATAATTTAATTTTCTTTCAGTAATGTGTAAGTAATCGAGAAAATCTGAATTAGTTCGAATGGAGAACACAACATTTTAAATCATCCTTCTGTATATTTACTATTAGCATGTTTGAGTGGTGTCCCGAACAAAAAGCTGGCAAAAAAATGAAATTGCGAGCGAATATTCTATAATACCTATGCCCTAATATGAACAAACCACTAGATTTTATAAATAAATTAATCCTTTGAGTCTTGGTAAGGGAGAATCGATTTACCAAGTGTAAAAAGTAAAAACAAATATCGGTTTCAAAGCGATAGTCGGTTACTGTAAATCGGTTCTCTAAGGCTTGGTGAGGAACAACCAACCGCCGTTTAGAGGTGCGTGTTTATAGGGGACAAACAGCCCCCTATTCTTCTACTGAAGAGGCATACGCAAAACGGTTTTTTGTACCCTATTAATTGGTATTGAGCGTAGAGTATGGGTAGAGATGTGTTACAACCCAGTTTCAAAAAAAATAATGGCAAATTCATATATGTACATATATTGTACCCTATTAATTGGTATTGAGCGTATAGTTGGAGTAGAGATGTATTACAACCCAGTTTAAAAAATAAAAATGGCAAAATCATATATGTACATATATTCGAATCAACCTGCACAAATTCACAAAACAAACATTTGATCATAACAGAAAGTATAATTAGTAATGCATACGTACAAACAAACCCAAAAATATAACAATGGCATAGAAATTAATTAAACTGGAATCAAAAACATACCTTCGAAAAATTAAATGTACCACTCGTAAATTTCCAAAACAAACACTATATTTGCTTTTGTAATAATACATACACTCGCTTCATCATACCAATATAACACATTTCATGCGATGTAGTTGTACGAATATTTCCGGCTTAGTTTTAAAACGCTTGCATTCCAGCGCGACTAATCGATCCATCAATATTATGACAACGTGAACGTAGGATACAAAAAACCGTACCTCACGTATGTTTTTAAAGTGCATTTGCGCTTTAGGGCGGGTTTTAAATAATATATTTCTATATTACGAGCTTGCAGTTGCAATCATGTTCGGTTGATACATTAATGCTCTGCAAGTCCTAGCTATTTGATGCGGTATTTATGAGAGAGAAATGCAGTTCCAACACAATTTCTGTTTACAATTACTGTTTTAATTTATTTATGCAGTAGTTGTGTGTTGCATATTGTCTATTAATAATTAATGTGTGTAGTAATCATAATATAATTATTAAGATCTCGAATTTTAAAGATATAAACTATATTTTCCATTGTCATGAATATTACAGGTTAAGTAGTAGAGCAGATCTCTGAATCTAAACTTATGATAATAAATAAAACGAATTTTTCTTAGATTTTTTATCACTTGTTTATTGCTATTTACGAATATTTTCGGCTAGCCATTATCAAGCTAATCCGATGACTTGATAATGGCTAGAGCGAAGCCGAAAATATCGCAAATAGCAATAAACAAGAATTGAAAAACAAAGAAAAAATTGTTTTATTGATTATTATAATGAATTATCACAAACTAGAGGCCGATTTAATCCAATATTTGAACTGAATGACTATTCATTATATTTAAATTTGGTTGCAAAGGTTTTTTCTTAACAAAATTAAGACATTTTATTATTATATATTTTATATTATATATATATATATATATATATATATATATATGTGTGTGTGTGTGTGTGTGAGTATAGGCAACAATAAAACGCTTTTCCTGCGGCTAATATTTTATATCAAACATATTTCGATTATATCGTCATGAAACGTAAAGAAAAGTTATAATTAGCAATTCTAAATTGTTCGCGATAATAATGCCAGGAATATAATACCTTATACAGCAGTGCTATACTCGGAAAGTATAAAACTATACGCTATGCAGTTTAATCATAAAAGTACCATAGAGAGTAGAAAAGTACAAAATAAACATTATGTGACGCTAGATTTCGTTAGACTCATAATTTTATTTTTATTATTTACTACATATTATATTATATTATACTAGTGTGTAATATCTTGTTGTTTTGTAATTGGAATTTTATTAATTCTGTTGCATAATAAATACATTTTCTTTAATTGTGTTCTATTTATCCCTATTGAAGCCTATTGTTCTGACTGCTATAATAAGAATAAATACTGAAAACCCTGTAAATTACTAAGAACTATATAATTTACCCACAGACAATTATTTTAATTTATACGTTTGGAGCCCAGCAAAATTATGTTGTTTAATATTTAATTCTTAATTTTCTAGCCGAGACGAACTCTTAAAATAAATTAATTCGATCTCGATATTGTAAACCACTAAATTTATACGGGGTGCACTAAAACTCAATTCAAACAATATTACAGTCCGCAGTTTAACAGCATTAATTAAATTCGGCTCAATACTGAATATACGATTCAATTTTATCAGTGCCACTAATTAATTATTCATTCCGGCTTAAGGCACGTGGAATTATTCATGAATTAGCAATTATTTGGAATATTCTATTTTGTTCAGTCCAATACATAATTGTTGAATATTTTAAATTTGTAGTGATGCAAAACCTGGAAGTAACCCTAGCTGTTGTATACATAGCCCAAGATAAAATGATGTGGGATAAATCATAAACTCATAAACTAATATTTATGAATAATATAAAAATAACAATAATATATTATATAATAATAATAATAATATATAATATAATAATAATAATATATAATATAATAATATTATATTTCATATAATAATTATAGTGCGTAGGCAGAAGGAAAAACTGTTACACGACCTAATTTACATAATAAATCAGTCAAAACCGATTAATTCACATTTGACTTTTTAAAACCTACAGATCAAATAATTAAGCACCTAAAAGACCATAATTAGGGAAATTTAAGGTCTTTGAGGTGCCAGTTTCTCATGCCTGTATATCATATGTTTTTGTATACGCAATAAAATAACTATTATAAACATTCTTGAAATAATTCGTCAACACACCAATAAGTGTCGTAAAGCTCCAACACGATTACTCTCCAGGGCGTTGTGTTGTTGATTGTGTGTGCGATAACGGGTGTTGATTCTAATGAAGAGGATTTTATTTGTGTCGCTCGTGCACAGCCAACAGATAACACACCTTACAGTTGGGGAGTGAAGACGACCTGAATATGCGACAGGGATGTTTCGCAACATGACGGGATAATAGAAATTCCGTGTTTCGTTCGTTCGGATTAGTTGCGCCCCCTTTGTGTGTGTGTGTGTGTGATAGTTTGATGTACGTGCGAGTCGAACAGGACGTTGATGTCGAATGCTACAAATACCTTTCATCGTCCACTTGTTATACAAGAGTGATAGGGAGGGCCGGAGGGAGATAAGTGAATACTCTACTGGTAGTTTCAACAATGTAAATGAAAAGTAAATAACAATTGTGTGGTTGTAAGTTTTGTCAATGATTTTAATTAACAATGAAAATTTTGAATGGCAATTTTTTTTTAATGAGAAAGCCATTAACATGTATTGCCATTCGAAACTTTATATTTTCACCATTAGTTAAGCATCATTGATAAAACTTACAACCACACGAGTGATATTTGCTATACATTTAAATTCTTAATACTGTGAACCTAAACCTCAGTGAAATGTATCGTGGAAAGTTTTCACAAACCACTTTACTATTGAAAGATCAGACAAATTGTAGAGAATATTATACTGATAAAAAATTTACTAGAGACTTGTTATATAGGGTGTTGTCCTAATGCTCTTAAGAGGTTATATACCTTTTTGTGCGGAAAAATTGAGGAAAGTTTGAATTTTTGTAAAGGTATGTAGCAATAATTGTTTTACATCAAAATTATAATTTATTAATAGTAAGTTTTTTACTGAAAAAGTATTAGTTTATTAAAAAAAATCATAATTGGCGGAGTTATGACCCTTTCCCCGGAACCCTCTTTTTTTAAAGAGGCTTGCGGTGATCATCATAATAGTCAAGCAGGTCAATTGAAATCATAAAACCCAAAAAATATCTCTAGTATAGGGACCTTCCTAGTACTTGAACGATTATTTAAATAAATATTTTGTTTTTTCAGCATACGGGAACGTTTTTCCCAAAAACTCAATGTTTTGAGCTCTAAAAATGTTATTAAAAAATTCGTATTTGCAAAATAAAAATGTATGCATAAAAAAGGAATCGTTCAAGTACTGACAACATTAATTACAAACAATTCAAAAAAAAAATGAAGAAGATCGGTCAAATAGTTTTTCGGCAATCGTGATCACGGCAAACGCACTTTTGAAAAACACCATTTCGAGATAATCGAGTTTAGCGTGTAATTTTGTTTCGGGAATCCATACTGATTTTGTGAAAAGACGACAAAACAAGCAGCAGAGAAAAAAATTCGATAATCGATGCTAACGCTTCGGAAGCTCGTATACAACTGATTACAAAGGATTTGTCATAAAACATACGGGATTTGTATGGTCGAGAATGGAGTAGATGTTCCAGGAAACATCGCATCCCGCTTAGAAACGCTGTAACTTTCAATCTATTGCTCGGATCTCCATGAAAATTTCGTAAAATGTTCTCAAAGAGTTTCACTTTCAGATAAAGCAATAAAAAAAATCGAGTTTTTTTAAAGAAAATAAAGGTATATAACCCTTTAAGCGCATATTCCTTGGTTCGGTTAAAATAATAATAAGACTTTATATATACAACGACATAAATAATAAGTAATGACATCAAATAAATTGCTCACACCCTGCATGCGAAACATCGTTTGAAATGTGAAAAAATCGTTTAAAGCATTAAAAACATTAATTAAAACCATTCAAACATGGAAAGTCATTCTTTAAAATATTATTAAAAGAAAATATAAAAACTAAAAATATTATTGTCCACGTTTGTTCAATAAACAATTTCGATTGATCACCCTTAACATTACTATGATTAACATTACTATGATAATAAAAATATTAAAAATATATAATTTGAATGTTCATTATATATCTTTGTGTTATGTTTTTTCTTTCTTTTATTTGTTATGTTGTTATTATATCATCTGTAATTGGTTTCTATTAAACTGTAGATGTCTATATTAAATAAATAAATAAATAATAGTTTTGGGAGTTATTTGCCCATTTATTATTACTTTCCGAATACATTACTGCTGTATATAGAAGGTATTGGCTTAGTAATAAAGTCTTCACGTTTTCTAACTAAGATTGTGGTAATATGAAATAACTTTCCGGGGATAAAAATACACTAGAATGAATGTATTCTAGTCGCCAAGAACAAAAAAATTAATATTCATTACGTTTTATTCCTAAAATAGTCGAAATAAAACCGATTTTTGTGATATCTATGTATGTATGTATTACGGTGTGTGTGTGAACAAAATTCTGGGAAAACGGCACAACAGATTGCGACCAAATTTGGAAATTAGCTATGCGACGATTTTGTAAAAAGTTGAACAAAATCAGTTTACTAACAGAGAAGATATCTCAATAAAATAGAATTGAAAACTGCGTATGATATTTCATGGTTGTTCTTCAGTTATAGATCACCCCGTTCAAATAATTCTACAAAAAGAAAACCGACTGTCGTAATAGGTTAACATTTGACTTCACTTCTCCCATTTTATTCCGTGAAAAATTGCGGAGATCGTCTCGGTTGCGATGCAGACGTAGTCACGTTGCCCCAGATACGTCCAGACGTGGACAAGCTAGCTCCTCTTTATAAAGTCTGATTAAATCTGCATAAATTGAGCTCGAAAATCGCGCCGAGTCACTAACACGTACAATAAAATATAAAAAATTCATTCCGGGGCTTTGCGCAAGTATCGTGGAAGTTTTTCACGAACCGCTTTACTATTAAAAGATCAGACAAATTGTAGAGTATATTTTTCTGATAAAAAATTTACTAGAGACTTTGCTATATAGAGTATAATCCTAATACATATAAATCTCTTAAGCGCATATTATTTGGTTTAAATAATAATAATAATAATAGCAGTCTATACATACAATGACATAACTAATAACTAAAGACAAAAATTCCATTGCTCATTCAAAAATGATCGAAAAAAATTTTACACTTTCATTGAAAATTGGAAATTTAAAATTTAAAATCGACGTGTACGAGAATTTTTTGTAAAATCATAAATAAAGGTTTTACTGAATTTATTCGCAACTTAATTTCTACCATGTATAAGTAAACTTAATTCTTAAAAAAAAAATAGTGACAAAAATAAGATTGAAAATAGTATGCTGTAATTTAAAAAAATTACCTGAAAAATAATCGAAAAACCTTGACACTTTCATTTAAAATTGTAAATTTAATATTAAAAATCGACGTGTCCGAGATTTTTTTTGTAAAAATCATAAATAAAGGTTATATTGAATTTATTAGGAACTTAATTTCTACCATGTATAAGTAAAATGAATTCTTAAAAAAAAATAGTGACAAAAATATAAGATTGACAATAGTATGCTGCAATTAAATAAAATTATCTGAAATGTAATTCATGGGGATTGTGTAATTAAAAATCAACGATGGGAATTTCACGTACTGTATTAGTAATAAAATATTAGCCCGGCGCATCCACCAAAAATTATTAATCATATTACAACCTTCTTTTGAGTATATTTTTTTACACGGTAGGGAAATAACGATACATATAATGGATTTTAATTTCAATAAAAATGACATAAATTCCACAACTATTTAAAATGTACTTTCTAAGGTGAATATTAGAACAACAACCACCCTTATAACATTTCAATTATATTTGTGACTGCCCGGTACAACAATAATTCTCGCCCTAGCATTCTCATCTAATTGAGAACGTGCGGAATGTTCGTAAACTGAATACGTGAGCGTGTTTGCCTCGCGAGGTACAAGTTAATAAAACTCTGTGTTCGGTTTCGAGATAACCACTGAATATAAAATGGCCCTGCAGCAGTATCGACTTTTCTCGGCGTATTTTGCGACAAACAGTACACAGCACAAACGAAATGGCATACAATAATTAATGCCCGCAAGATATGCGCAATATGGTTTAATTGATCGCCCGCACGGTTGCGGCGAATTAAGTTTTTATTAATAGGTTTACCGTAATTGGCTTATTTAGCGATGAAACCCTACGCGGGTAACGAATTTAATTGCAATTCATCCCGGGCGAGTGTGTGTGGCCTATTTCAAATAATTCAAACATCATTGGTATTAATTTAACGCATTTCAAATTGTTACGTGTTTTTTTACTTCTTTCTTCTCTCTAACCAACAAGTGGTGTTTAAAATTGTTACATGTTTTCAATAACACTACTTGGCACGATTCCTTATTATGAGAAAGGTCATCGGCTTTCACAACTATTCTTGGCTTAGTGTAATTCGCTGCTTGTTGTAGGTACTTGTTGAGCATTCAGGGCATTCAGCCAATTTAGAAGTTTGTAATTTGGCAAAAAAAAATAATATAAGTGATATTAATTGTTACATATAATAATCTACACTCCTCAATCATTAACAAACCATATCGCCTAGCGCCTTCTTTTCAGAAAAATATTACTCACTGCCACATAAGAAAGATCTACTTGCTCTTCTTAGTATCAAAGAAACTAAAACAATTATTGCATTATTTTATACTTAATAATCAAACAATGAAGTAAAATTATTTGCTTGCATATACGAGATACAAGAGTCGTGCCAACTTCCTTCAGCAATGGCGCCTTCAAACACAGGTATTTATTGATACGACCCTCGTATAACCAAAAAAATATTAAAAAGTTTTAAGAGTAAACTACCCTTGTTTTAAGGATATATAAAAACATTATTTGGAAAAGTTACTTAGAACTAACAGATGGTTCTAAATATGAAATTAGAATCATGTACGACGAAAATAATTCCTTTTGAATTTTGTTGTATGAAAATAGGCTCATTTGTAACAGATAATCCAATTTCCCACATAGTTTTCACGTTATAAAAATAATTGATCAATATAAATCTTTTATAAATAATTATATAAACTTAAAGTTAATTTACCAATTAAAAATGGCTGTAGTTCTGAGCTTACAAGAAAAGGCAGACATAACAAATTGTCTCATAGGGTAATAATTACTGCACTTTTCGCGAAAATGCCTACATTTTTAATTAAACACACCTTGGCAAGAGTCTAAATTATTCAAAGCTAGCAAAACTGATACCAGGTTAGCTCAATGATTCTTGCTATAGCGAATAAACTATTATAGTAGCGTAAGGTAGAATGATCAATACCAGACAATCATATGCAAATCAACATTTATGTACGCACAGCATGATGTATTTAATATGAACAGAAGGGGAGACGTTCATAGTAAATTGTAAGCTGAAATACCAGTCTTTCATAAATATATGTTTCAGTATCTGTTTTCTTTATGTGCACTCATGTGTTAAAACCACACTCACGAAAAAAAAACATGTTTGATAGACCCCCATACAGGTACAAACACAAACAGGCATGTCACTTCGATAGACCCACAAAAACGTTAATTCGCCTGTCAATGCGACTGATGAAACGTACAAAAATGCGAACGAGCAGCAGCGAGGCGGTTTTCAAAAGGGAGCTCGTAGGTTAAATGGCTGACGTCGTTTTTCGCGTAAAATTTTGATGAAACGCGCACTTTTATTTGCATCCGCCCGCAAGGGCCGGAATTACGCCGCCGCCGCCGCTGCGATGATGTGCGCGTGCTTTAAATTAAAAGTTCACCCCCGTTCGCCGGCTGTGTGCGACTTCATTCCGCCAACGGGGAGTTTGTGCGGTTGATGAATTGTTTGTCCAGAAGGGAACTTGCGGCAAGTTTATAGTTTGTGAATATATTTATGCGAGCACGAGTTAATGTCACTGTGGGACTTGTGTGAATCAAGTTTATGGGGGAAGCGCAGCGACGGTCTTTTATGTTATATATAAATATATCCATATATCTTACAAAATTGGGATAAATAGTTTCCTAAAAAGGTACCTTACACGGTCAATAATACTGTCAATGGCACTCAAACAGAAGAGAATGATGATCATAATGATGTACTCAACTTAATAAACATCTTAAATGATGAAAATAAAAACATATATAATTTTAGCAAGATTTGTAAGAAAGTTAAATTGAATGAAAATATTTTCAATTCTACTAACATAAAAAAAAGTAGAAGATTTTAAAATTTAATTTAAAATGATAATATAATTTTAGAATTAATAATGGGAGTGATAAAAACATTATAGAAAACTAAACAAAAACATATAAAATATTAGGTCAATTCAACAAGGAATATTTGAGTATTAATTAATAAGATTAAATATATTAACTTAAAGAAAAGCCAATTATTAAACGAAGACGATGAAGATAACTCTATTATAGAAATTAAAGACAATTATATAATCTACGGTGTATGTGTGTGTACAAAATGCTTCAAAAAATTAATGAATTAATAGGAAATGGTTCCTCAAAATTAAAAGAAGCAGAAAAAATGGCGCTAATAGTGTCAGACATTGAAATTAACATTGCTAAACAAGAAATATTGGAATGCATTAAAACATCAGTAAATAGTGAATCTATAGATATAAAAATGTTTGAGTCTAAAAAATTAAACATGAACATGACAAGTCAATTATGATCGTCGTTAATAAAAATATTGGCAATGAACAAAATTAAAAAAGCAGAAAAAATGGCGCTAATAGGGACATTAAAATTATCATTGATAAACAAGAAACTTTGGAATGCATTAAAAATCACTAAATAGTGAATCTATAGATATAAAAATGTTTGAGTATAAAAAATTAAACATGAACATGACAAGTCAATTATGATCGTCGTTAATAAAAATATTGGCAATGAACAAAATTAAAAAAGCAGAAAAAATGGCGCTAATAGTGACATTAAAATTATCATTGATAAACAAGAAACTTTGGAATGCATTAAAAATCACTAAATAGATATAAACATGTTTGAGTCTAAAAAATTAAACATGAACATGACAAGTCAATTATGATCGTCGTTAATAAAAATATTTGCAATGAACTTTTAGAAAATAAAAAAAATTATAATCGGTTGGTCATCATGCAGAATAAATGAAAAAATTTGTCTAATAAAATACTTTAACTGTCAACATTTTGGTCATTTTTCTTCAGATTGCAAGGGAGGAAAAAGAAAACAGAAATGTCTAAATTGTGGAGAAGATAATCACAAAACTAAAAATTGCTAAAATCCAAGTACCTGCTATACATTGAACCATTACATGTATAGCAGGTTCTAAGATTATAGCAATTTTTAGTTAGAGCAGATAGTATGGCTTGTGAATCATATTTGATAAATGATGTTAAAAAAATTCTAAAAATAATAATAATAAATAATTCAAACGAATTTAAATAGATCAAGAGCAGCCCATAGCCTATTAGAACAATATAGCCTGAAGGAAAATATTGATATTTTAATCATCTCTGAACCAAATAAAAATTTAGTTAATACTGACTTATAGTACACTAATCAAAATTTAGATGTGGTAATAAAAATATGTAAATTCAATGAAGAAACAAATGTTATTAATTGGGGAAAAGAAAACGGTTTGATATGGTTAGATTTAAAATGAATATAAATTATAGGTGGTTATATTTCTTCAAATATAACAATAAATACCTTTCAACCCTTGAAACCATTAATATAAAACAGTTTCAATAAATGTATTATAGGGGACGATTTTAATGCCAAAATTGTGGGGTTCAAATGTAACTGATGTCAAAGGTAATATTTAGGCAATCTTTGAAGATTCCCCACCTCAAGCCAAAAAAAAAGTAATCTAGATCTGTACTACAAATACTTTGTCTCTCATTCGTAACTAATTTTATAACTTACAACAAATGCGTCAATAACTCGTAAACGTGTAGCTAAAAATGGCTGGAAATCACCTTCGATATTCGAAGTAATTTCAGAATAATTTTGCCTGTGATTGCAAATTTTAAAAAAAGGGTCAATAAAATTAAGTTTGACACCCATTTTGAAAAATCTACTGTTATAGAACTGTCATAATGCTTTTCCATCAGTGAAATTCAGAGGAATTTAGCTTAACTTTATATAAAGCCTATGAAAAATTGTGAAACGTGATTTTGCAAAAATTTGCCCGCGATGAGGTTCGAACCTTCGCTCCACCGATGTGAACTGAGCCCCTATGATCCCAGCCTCTATACCGCGCGGCCCCGTGTTTGCGGGTCTGTACTGACCAATTGGGGTGACCAATAAAATCCAAATTTTGAGGATTCTTATGTTTATGTCTTATTTAACACAATATATAGTTATATATTTTTATTAATAATTTTTATAAGCGCTGTTGTATAATAAATATTGTTACGTAAATAATTATTTTTAAGTCCACCGTCATACAATAGATTTGAAAAAATTACACAATGTTTATAAAAAAATAACAATCAGAAAATGGAAAGTCCCAACCCGAGCAGGTAGTTCCTTCTATTTTATTTTTATTTTTAACTTTTCCGCTCCAATCTCGCTTTTAATAGCTGGGCCGATAAAAAAATTATGCAACATATTTTGTTCAATTTTTTTACTGATCCTAGTGCAGAACATATCAGTACACCAGATACCCAAAGGATTTTGGAAAATTTTGATTATTTCTTGTTCGGCGACAAAGTCCAACACATTTCATTATTATTATTATTTACAATCCCACCGTCATACAATTGATTTGAAAAAATTACACAATATTTATATAATATATATAATAATATGACAATTAGAAAATGGAAAGTCCCAACCCGAGCAGGTATTTACTTCTATTTTATTTTTATTTTTAATTTTCCGCTCCTATCTGGACATGTCGAGTTTAGAGGCAGGGTCAATAACAAAATTATGCAACGGATTTTGTTTATTTTTTTTATTGATCTTAGTTCAGAACATATCAGTGGACTAGATGTCCGAAGAAAATTGGAAAATTTTGATAAGTACTTTTTTTTCAGCGACCAAGTCGAACAAATTTCATTATTATTATTTTTAAAATTCCACCGTCATACAATAGATTTGAAAAAATTACACAATATTTATAACAAAATGACAATTAGAAAATGGAAAGTGCCAACCCGAGCAGGTAGTTCCTTCTATTTTATTTTTATTTTTAACTTTTCCGCTCCTATCTGGACATGCCGATTTTAGAGGCTGGGTCAATAAAAAAATAATGCAACATATTTTGTTTATTTTTTTTTTGATCTTGGTTCAGAACATATAAGTGCACCAGATGGTCGAAGGAAATTGGAAAATTTTGATTCCAAGTATTTTTTTTTCGGCGACAAAGTCGAGTATGTTTCATTATTATTATTTTTAAAATTCCACCGTCATACAATTGATTTGAAAAAATTACACAATATTTATAACAAAATAACAATTAGAAAATGGAAAGTCCCAACCGGAGCAGGTAGTTCCTTCTATTTTTTTTCAATTTTTAACTTTTCCGCTCCTATCTGGACATGCCGATTTTAGAGGCTGGGTCAATAAAAAAATAATGCAACATATTTTGTTTAATTTTTTTTGCCTTCGACCATCTAGTCCATTGATATGTTCTGAACTAAGATCAATAAAAAAAATAAACAAAATCCGTTGCGTAATTTTGTTATTGACCCAGCCTCTAAACTCGACATGTCCAGATAGGAGCGGAAAAGTTAAAAATAAAAAAAAAATTGAAGGAAATACCTGCTCGGGTTGGGACTTTCCATTTTCTAATTGTCATTTTGTTATAAATATTGTGTAATTTTTTCAAATCAATTGTATGACGGTGAGATTGTAAATAATAATAATAATGAAATGTGTTAGACTTTGTCGCCGAACAAGAAATGATCAAAATTTTCCAAAATCCTTTGGGTATTTGGTGTACTGATATGTTCTGCACTAGGATCAGTAAAAAAATTGAACAAAATATGTTGCATAATTTTTTTATCGACCCAGCTATTAAAAGCGAGATTGGAGCGGAAAAGTTAAAAATAAAAATAAAATAGAAGGAACTATCTGCTCGGGTTGGGACTTTCCATTTTCTGATTGTTATTTTGTTATAAACATTGTGTAATTTTTTCAAATCTATTGTATGACGGTGGAATTTTAAAAATAATTATTTACGTAACAATATATATTATACAACAACGCCTATAAAAATTATTTAAAAAAATTTAGATATATATATATATATATATATTATGATCGGCAAGACATTAGTAAAGAATTCCTCCAAATTTGGATTTTATTGGTCACCCCAATTGGTCAGTACAGACAGACCCGCAAACAATCTGCCGTGCGCACGGCCCCACGGCGCCGCGCGGTATAGAGGCTGGGATCATAGGGGCTAAGTTCACATCGGTCCTTCGCTCCCCAATAATCTCGAGTATTCGGTGAAATATTCGTTACCAAAATGTTTGATATCCGGACAAAACATTGCCAGTGAAAATATTCATTGGACAATGAATATTTTCACTAGCAATTTTTTTTCCAAATATCGAAAATTTTAGAACATTATTGCTTTAATTTTTAACCAATATAGAGGCATTGCATATGTACTAATGTATTTTTAGAGTTAAAACTTGTTTCTTCTCCAGCAGATAATTTTAATTTTGGTCAAACTATATTGAATATTAAAAAGTTATCAAACTTTTATTTCGAAGGTTTGTGTCCGGCGCATCCACCATTATATGTATAATAAAATAAATTTCTTAAATTATTCGCCATTAAAAACCGACTTCACTCTTAATTATTTTAACAGTTTAAAGTAACTGTATAACCATCAATATAAATATATATATATATATATATATATATATATATATACCATTGGGCTAATAAGACGTTAATATGCCGAAACCGTATATTATTAACATGTGATGTGTCAGAAACACGTGCGATTTTTTCCGGCACGAACACCCAGAGAACGTGTAATAAGCCCATTTATAACGAATACAAATGCGCTTCGAGCTAACGGCCAGATTTTTACCTCCCGATACGCAGAAAATCGCCTTTATGTCAAATACATTTGAAGACGGCGAGAGGCGAAAAGCGCGTATCTGCCGCGATAACTGGGACTCTCACTCGTGCCTCCGGCAAGTTCGTATCGACCCGGAGGGCCATACAGCGCGACGATTACTCTGCCTCTCCGCCGCCGCCGCCGCCAGAGCTAGTCGCCCCCCAAACGGTTTTCACATTATCCCAACCAGGAGGCCTGTATGTGAGAGCCTACATCAAAAACCGCAGCGGCATAAAACTGCTTTTTGGGGTGGTGGGGAAGGAATGCTGTGTTTGAAATTAACCTTTGAAATATTAATTAAAATGGGAGGGCTGGCGTGGACATTATTTGTTGCAGTCGTTTGATATTGCTTTAATTTTGCGCTCACTCTAATACATAAAATATTGTTTTCATAATAAAAGAGATTACTCGACTTGAAATTTATATTATTAATGTGTTTCACGGCGTTTAATTAAATGGGACGATCATACACCACACCAATGAATAATTATAATATTTACTCTTAAAAAAAACAAAATATATAATAATTTATCGCAAAATTTGATTAATAAGCAATTTTTACTTTATCATACAATATAGGGTGTGTATAAATTGACGAAAGAACCCTAGAGATGATTTTAGAAAAAAAAAATTATATACTTTATCCACACATATATCAATGTTTAGGGCATCCCTGGTGATGATTATATACAGGGTATGTATAAATTGGCAAAAGAGATTCAGGTAGCGATTTTGGAGTCGAAAATATATATACAAAAATTGTTCAAATTTTCGCCTTTGATAACTAACATCGATACCTGATCATGATATGGAGCCCCCTTTTATATGTAAACTATAAAATATATATAAAAGAGGGCTGGGGTCGGCTTCCTAAAAATTATAATATATAATATTCAAGATTTATGTTCTTTCTAAGATGGAATTTTGGTTTATTGGTGTTTTTTTAAGGCTAGTATACCGAAATTCCATAATTTTGCGAGCTCACATCAAGAATTATCCATATTATGCCTATCAACCTTGGCAGTATTCGTTATATGTACGACACGAGTGGTTTCAAAAATCGCACCCCTAGACTAAAAAATACTGTTATTTGCTACTTTATTATGTAGTTATGAAGGGAGGCAAATAGTAAATGGTTGATTATTAACGTAGGTTTAACCATATATTTTTATCGTTTTATTTCATATGTTGATATAACATCTGTAATTGGTTTTTTTAAACTGTCTATACTAACTAAATAAATAAATAAATATATCTTGCCTGATTCGGATTAAAAATACTAGTAAAGCTTTATACATATACAGCTATAATCATTAGTACTAGCGTTTCGTAAAAGAAATGCATTAAGGAAAACACTCTATACATTATTCACGTGACAAATCGTGACACTATAAAACCTATACGAATTGTCCCACCGGACTGCATCAGGCAATAATAATTCAACCTCATTTGTAACGGCGATAACGCCCACCGCCTCGTGCCCCACAGCACAACTCCTCAATAAAAAACCTTTATCTATGCAATTTATTCAGCTTTGCAGATGACCCATCAATTACAAACACTCTTTAAATCATACCGACGGTATCGGATGGCCGCCGTCGCAACCTCCCAACGGGAGCATCAATCCAGACGGCGGCGGATCGATGGGAGCGGTTTTTCCGAAGCACGACACGTTCCCATTTTTGTCACGCGTGTGTAGTTGCGTTTTTATCAACAGCATTATAAATGCCAGCGAGCCTGTTATGTCCGGATTGGGGAAATAAGGGTGCGCACATTAAATTGCGTGCCGGGGGCGGTTGCGGGCGCACGGCATAATTTTTCGTCTAGCCCGCGTGAGACTGATGAAAAAACTTATTGAGTTTTTTTTTTGTTTGGGTGAAAGCATGTTAACGTTTTGCAAATAAATGGATTGATATGTCATATTCATATGAATCATTTATCTAGCGCTAAAAAATTTAATACAAAAATTGATAAAAACTCTAAAATCACGATTTATTACAGTTATTCTAGGCCAATTTATGATGGGCAGTTTCGCCGGGTAGAGATTGTCACAAAAAATTTATTTTATTTTATTTTATTTTATTCAAAAAAAAGATAATCCCAAAAATAAAAGTAATTGCAATAATGATAAATAAAATAAACAATATTCAAAATATAAAATAAACGGTTATTATATAAGACTCTAATTTAATCGTTTTCGCGCTGTAGCGTAGGGTTTTAAAGGGCAATTACTTCAAGACGTGATGCATCTAAATTTATAAAATAAAGAGTATTTACCATATGTAGAAAGTAATAAGTCAATTCAAATTCAAACATCAAACCACGATTACATATTTATTCTTTTCATCCGGTTATAATTTAGAAGGGCGACTAAATGCAATCAATTTATTCATATCCTTGATCCTAGATTAGGGTCACCAATGGTTTAATTGAGTTCGCCGTCGCAGGTTGGAGCAGGAAATCTTCAAGCCATCGCGAATGCGAAAATAATATCGGCAATAAGAAGCTAGTTTGCAGGCGAAAAGATTATAATTAGTTTGGGAAGTTTAATTGCGGTATTACGAGCCGAACTTTTGCTGATAAAGACACTTTAAATTTTAATAATGAACCGCTCAATTGAAGTTTTTTTTTTAAATGATTTTGGTTGGAATTAATGTGATGTTATGTGATTCTTAAACTTAGGGAGGTCCGATGTCGCTCGAACAAACCGAATAAATGTGCTGCAAAGCTAAAACTATGAAATATATTATGATTATGTGATCCTTAAACGGGAGATTATTAACTAACTTTCTCCTCGTTGAAATATCCGATTTGAATTATCCTTCAAACAACAACAATAAAATAGTTACAGCCGAAAAACTGGATTATTAACTAATTTTTTGCTTTCCCGGGATGTTTTCCCATGTATGTTGTCTTATTAGACTGTTATTTAACGAATAAACTGTCTGTATATATGATTGTTGGGTCATTTTTTAGTTTTTATCGGTGAGAAAATTTACTCATGCTAATATAATCGAGCTCTGATGGAACATAATATCTTAGAGAGATTGAGAGGGGGAGGGAAAAGTAAGCCGACAACGGCCTTAGGGGGCGTATTCGGGGACTGCCTTGGAAAAATGGCATGGTACCCCGCAGGGTCGTACAAAGAATAAACGATCACGGGGAAGTAACAAGGTGCAGCGGGTCCGGATGGCAGCGATTCACAAAATCATCAAAATAAACTAGGTAAAATATAACAAGTACACCCAGCTCAGTGGCCGACTGATAGAGGCGTCGTCCATCTCGTACTGACCATTGGGGAGCCTGAGTTCGATCCCCAGTGGGAAGCGAATCATCTTTTACAGTTTTCAGAGTTTTTTTGAGAAGTTAAGGTAAATACCGCATGATTAAACTCCTTTGAGCTTCTCCCTTGACAGGAGGAAAAGCTTCACGGCTAACAGCCCTATATTATATATATATATATATATATATATATATATATATATATATATATATATATATATATATATATATTATATATTTTATGTTTCTGTGCTGTTATTATAAAAAAGGGCAATCGTGTGTACGAATTCCCATCGAGGGTGGTGGTGAATTGTGTATATCTTCCATTTTCGTTTCAAACAAATTGTAATAACTTATCATCTCGGTATGAATTTGTAATATTGAAGCGATTTACCGAATAGTTTCACGTTCTATAAGCTCTCATAATAAATATCCACACATACCGTCCTGTTGGCAGTATGCCCAACTTTTCAAATTTACAAATCTATGAACTCAACATCTGCTGCATTGCATCCAGTCCAAAAGTAGTGAAAACAACGTGTTCATAATGCTTCCAATTCTACAGGCTGTACGTTCAAGAGAATGAGATTCTTAGCGCATGTTCTGTTTTATAATCAACTAAAGCCCGGCTGTATAATTATAATACGGTTATCAAAATGTAATAAGTCATAGCTGGTTATATTTTTACCAGCTATTACTTATTACATTTTGATAACCGTATTATAATTATACATATACTTATTATTAAGACGGTCTTAAAGTGTTGTACCAAACAAAAATCTGATCTTAAAACGATAAGACGGTCTTACATTGTGAGACTAACGCCCGGTTTCTCCAACGCATCTTAACTAGTTTAAGACCGTTTCAACAATAAGACGGTCTTAAAGCGTTGCACCAAACAGAAATCGGATCTTAAAACGATAAGACGGTCTTACATTGTAGGACACCGCGGAGCTGGTCTCAAGATTCGGATTCTAACCTCTAGTGTCAATTGAAACATTTTGTGTTTACATATATTTAAAAAAAATGATTAATAATTTATTATAACTGATTGCTATTGCGAGTTTATATAAGACGAGCTTTAAGATTCGTTGGAGAAACCAGCCGTTAAAGCATAAAAATCCTATATATTCAAGCGTGTATTACATTATTAGTTAGATATATACGGGTGTTGCAAAACTAAAATAAAAGTGTTCTGCACAATAGTGCCCTGTCCTATATCAGTCTCGCGTTTTATTATTTCAGGCAGCAAGTTTGGGCGCGCTGCGCGAATTTAATTTCGGATGAGTTTCATGAAAAGTTGCAGATAGTAACGGGAATTGCATTTTTATACTAATTTACCAGGGGAGTAACTCGGTCGCCGGGTTTTATAACTCATAATGTATTTTGCTAATAAAAACTGTAGTTGCAATTGCATGCTATGGAAAGTTGCTAAAGCGGTGCATTTTATTTCCTAACACGCAATTCTATAGAATAAAAATATAGTAGAATTTAATGCAGTAATTAATAGACTTACACTAATAATACGGTAGATAGGCATTCGATTAAAAAAATAAATAAAATAAAATAATTGACAGGTTAAAATATATAAAAATATATTTTTGTTCTAACACAAGTCATTTCCCGCATTGATTTGGATGCCGGAAATACTATTTTTTGCACTAGTGCTATTATTGAATAATATTTGCAACAAATTATTATTAATGTACCCCCACGATTTTTTTTATTTTCAAAATATTGTGTAGAATTTAACAACAATCATCAGACATATTTTCGAATTTTTGAAAAAAAAACATGTTAGTAAAATATTTGTGAAATATTTTTTTATTAATAACAAATGTATGTGCCTATACAGCCATGTTTTTATTTAACAATTTTGTTTATAAGACATCACTTTAGTGGTTTTAAAAATAACAGTTAAAAAAGTTGAAAGCAAGTATTTTTTATAGGCCTGTCATTGAATAATATTTACAACAAAACAAATTGCAATTTTTATTAATGTACCCCCTGCCTACGATTTTTTTTGAAACTTTCAAAATATTGTTTTGAATTTAACAACAATCATCAAACATATTTTCGAATAGGGCGCTGGGCCGTTTTTTAAAAAATAATTTTGAACATAAACATGTATGTAAGTAAAATATTTGTAAAATAATTTTTTATTTATAACAAATGTATGTGCCCATACAGGAATGTTTTTATTTAACAATTTTGTTTATAAGACATCACATTAGTGGTTTCAAAAAAGAACAGTTAAAAAAGTTGACAGGAAGTATTTTTTATAGGCCTGTCATTGAATAATATTTGCAATAAAACAATTTTTATGAATTTACCCCCCACGGTTTTTTTAACTTTGAAAATAGTGTTTAGAATTTAACAACAATCATCAAACATATTTTCGAATAGGGCGCTGGGCCTTAGTTTTTAAAAAATATTTTTGAACATAAACATGTATGTAAGTAAAATATTTGTAAAATCATTTTTATTTATAACAAATGTATGTGCAAATACAGCAATGCTTTTATTTAACAATTTTGTTGATAAAACATCACATTAGTGGTTTCAAAAAAGAACAGTTAAAAAAGTTGACAGAAAGTATTTTTTATAGGCCTGACATTGAATAATATTTGCAATAAAACAATTTTTATGAATTTACCCCCCACGGTTTTTTTAACTTTAAAAATAGTGTTTAGAATTTAACAACAATCATCAAACATATTTTCGAATAGGGCACTGGGGCTTAGTTTTTTTAAAATATTTTTGAACATAAACATGTATGTAAGTAAAATATTTGTAAAATATTTTTTTATTTATAACAAATTTATGTGCCCATACAGCAATGTTTTTATTTAACAATTTTGTTTATAAGACATCACTTTAGTGGTTTTAAAAAGAACAGTTAAAAGAGTTGACAGCAAGTATTTTTTATCGGCCTGTCATTGAATAATATTTGCAATAAAACAATTTTTATGAATTTACCCCCCACGGTTTTTTTAACTTTAAAAATAGTGTTTAGAATTTAACAACAATCATCAAACATATTTTAGAATAGGGCGCTGGGCCTTAGTTTTTTTTAAATATTTTTGAACATAAACATGTATGTAAGTAAAATATTTGTAAAATCATTTTTTATTTATAACAAATGTATGTGTCCATACAGCAATGCTTTTATTTAACAATTTTGTTGATAAGACATCACTTTAGTGGTTTAAAAAAAGAACAGTTCAAAAAGTTGACAGCAAGTATTTTTTATAGGCCTGTCATTGAATAATATTTGCAATAAAACAATTTTTATGAATTTACCCCCCACGGTTTTTTTAACTTTAAAAATAGTGTCTAGAATTTAACAACAATCATCAAACATATTTTCGAATAGGGCGCTGGGCCTTAGTTTTTTTTTTTAAATATTTTTGAACATAAACATGTATGTAAGTAAAATATTTGTAAAATAATTTTTTATTTATAACAAATGTATGTGCCCATACAGCAATGCTTTTATTTAACAATTTTGTTGATAAAACATCACATTAGTGGTTTCAAAAAAGAACAGTTAAAAAAGTTGACACAAAGTCCTGTAATTGAATAATATTTGCAACAAAACAAATTGCAATTTTTATTAATGTACCCCCACGATTTTTTTTTAAATTTCAAAATATTGTTTAGAATTTAACAAAATTCATCAGACATATTTTCGAATATTCTGCTGGGCTTTAGTTTTTTTTTTAAATATTAAAAAAAAAATGTTAGTAAAATATTTGTGAAATAATTTTTTATTAATAACAAATGTATGTGCCCATACAGCAATGTTTTTATTTAATAATTTTGTTTATATGACATCACTTTAGTGGTTTCAAAAAAAAACAGTTAAAAAAATTCATAGGCCTTCTATTTTTTCGTTTATTTGTTCTATTGTTAGCTTCTGTCTATACGTTTCGTTCCTTATTCTGTCTCTTCTCGTGTTACTCGATTTTCCTTAGGAATCTCAAGTGTATTAATAATTTTAATTTCAATAACTTTATCAATAACGATAACAGTAACAACTACGAGTGGTACAGTCGCAGTAGACTTATCTAAGTCATGTCTGTCATTAATAATCTTATTAAATAATCAGCTATTGTTGAAAGAAAGTCAAACTCTCATACTAAGCTATATTTTCTGTAAAAAAAATTAAAGTTGGGTTTAAATTTGCGCCTAAAATGAGCTCACTTAATGTAAAACTTGTTTAATAGCGAGAAAGTACAATTTACTAAAAATGGTGAATGCGCCGGGTGTTTTTTTTTTAAATTTGGTAAAAAAAATAAGTTTCATTAATATTCATTGGAAACATTATATATCACTTAATCAAACTTATTGTGAATAAATGTAAATATTTTCTACGAAATACTAGAGCACAAACTCGGTGTGGAGTTATTTAAAAAAAATAGTCTATTTCGACTAGAAAATATAATCTATATTCTTTTATTTTATTTTATTTGTATATTTTTTAGATTTATATTATTGTATTGTATTTGTTGTTTTTTGGGGGAAATAGAAGGGATGTATTTTTATGTAGTTATGCCAAATAAAGGTCCTTTTTTCTATATTTCGACCAACTTCAAAGCAGCACAGAAAACCGCGGAAGAACTGTGAAAAATAATTCAAGAAATTCGCCCTTGATGGGGTTTAAATTCTAGTACAATTTTACAAAATATAAATTACTAATTCTACAATTGTTTACTTATACCATAACCATAAAATAAGAAAAAAACAAATTTAAGTTAATTTTGTTAGCTGTTATTGAGTAATATTTATAACAAAACAAATTGCAATTTTTATTATTATTTAATTTTATTTCTTCACAATTTCGTTAACCCGTAAACCAGTAGTTGTTCGTACGGATTTGTAAACGCGGCGACATCACCATTTATATACTGATCCACGGATAATGCAATTTCCTAACTGTCCTTGTCCGCATAAAGTTTGTTCCAATCGCCGGGGCTCCGAACTAGTTCGTTGCATTTTCAACGTTGTACCCCCAACTATTTTGGAAGATAATGCGGACTCCGTTCATAAATGGCTTTAACATTTCCGCATTGGAGGAGTATAGTCTAGTGAACTAAATAGGGATAGGGTCTTATTATAAAATCGACGTGTTTGAAAGTTGTTTAATACGTGTTGTTACTTTACTTTTAACATGAAAATGTTTTAGATCACACGAAGTAAAAATATTTACTGTATAAACAAACTTTGTTATGTGTTTAACACAAAAAAAGTATATTTGTAGTTGTTTCTTCTTCTATAATCTAACCCCCGTATTCACCAACATCCAATAAACATTATAGGTCCCATAAACTATTGAATGGATAAATTAACAACGTCATTGTGACAGAATATTCCAAAACAAATGTCAATCAACTTTAATAGCACTTGCGATTGGAGCTTTGATGACACTTTTTGTTTAATTACTCAGTGTTTCAAATAGAGACAAACTAAATTAACTACATTCTTTAGATAATTTATTTATTGTTGCTATAACAACAAAGCACTTGCGATTGGAGCTTTGATGACACCTTTTGTTTAATAATTCAGTGTTTCCAATAGAGAGAAAATAAAGTAACTACATTCTTTAGATAATTTATTTATTGTTGCAAACAACAAAGCACTTGCGATTGGAGCTTTGATGACACCTTTTGTTTAATAATTCAGTGTTTCCAATAGAGAGAAACTAAAGTAACAACATTTCCTAGATAATTTATTTATTGTTGCTATAACAAGAAATACTTATGGGTTCAATAGCTATTGATAGATTTATTGAACGTCGGTGAATACGGGGGTTAATACTGTATTAAATCCTATGGCATATTCATTATGTGGTCGGTACAGTGCCAAAGTGGCGTATCTGAAATTTGCTCATTTTGAGAAAACTGGATTTAACGAAAGTTGGTTGTAAATTTTCAATCATACTATTTTTATGAAGCATTATGCATATACTTTATAAAAAAAGTATATTTGAAAATTGTCAAGCCAACTTTCGTTAAATCCAGTTTTCTCTAAATGAGCAAATTTCAGATACGCCACTTTGGCACTGTACCGACCATAAAATGAATATGTCATAGGATTTAAAACATTATTAACCCCCGTATTCACCAACGATTTTTTCAAAATAAGCAAAAAATTCCCCCTAGTTTGGTCGCCCATGTGTGGGTGCTCCCCGCCAGGACCGGCTCTAAGTGTACTAATCACTATATTTGTCATAACCCAGATTTATTGTAAAATGTTGGACAGTACTTGTACTACTTTCAAGTACAATATATAATTTCTTCCTACAAAAACTATACTAAAACATTCTATACATATAATCTTACTCCAAGCTTATTATGGTATAATACCATTGCATCAAATATGCACAGCGGTCTAAAATATTTGCATTAAAACCCTCACCGCAAACAGCATAAATAATTCACAAGTTGTGATATCGCACAGCTTCTAGACGTAAAATTGCGAGCAATTATTTTGTCGTTACGTTAACTAATTCCGGCGAAAGAAACGCTTTTGTTGCCGGAATCATTTGTGCGCCACATTTAAGCTCGTCGCGGAATTCAGACTAATTAGAGCTGGCTGTACTAATTAAGAAAATGACCGGTGCTATCTATAATTAAAATCTGGAGTTCTCTGTGCCGCGACACGAAATTTCGTGTTTTTTGCTAACTTAAACACGTAGATTTCTTGCTTGATATCCCTCAGTTATATTGATTTTATATTTTAAAACCTTTTAATACTGTTATGGAAGGATTGTTTGAATATAATATTGATATTTATCAGCTGTAAAAATATTATTACATCTTTTTTAAACACATAAAAACATTTTTTGTTGACAGATGTAATAATATTTTTACAGCTGATAAATATCAATATTATATTCAAACAATCCTTCTATAATAGTATTAAAAGGTTTTAAATTATAAAATCAATATAACTTTTATCTTTATAGGCGATTCAAGCCATCGGTTACTCTATCTGGTGGCAGAAAGTGAACTATATTAAGTAGAGTATCTGTTATATCATAACATATCATTTGTTTTTTCATCATATTCATGATTATATACCCAATCCTTTGCTATTTATAGCTTAACATTAACAATCATACATTGTTATAGAAATGAATGAAATCGTGTAATTTTAAAGCAATCAGCTGATCAAACAATAATAAAAAATATAGTGTTTACCTACGAACTCGAAGAAAACTGTTAACATTTGAATGGCTCATAGTGTTATTAGCCATGTGGTTTTTTCGCCAGCCAAGGGAAAAACTCAAAGGAGTTTAATCCATTAGGACCCAAGGACTTTTTTCTAGAATATTGTTTGTGTTTAACTTTGTAATAGCCCTATTTGAAAACCTCTGGATAACTATGAAAGGTAATTAGCGGAAATTCGCACCGATGGGATTCGAAATCAGTCTCCCCAATATTTAGTATGAAACGGACGACGCCTTTAAACACTCGTCCACTAAACTGGGTCTATAAGTTATTATTATGTTTTATAATTTAAAAAAAAGTTATAATTAAAATATTTTTCACTCATAAATATTAAATAATATTCAAAAAAATACTAATATAATATTCTAAAGTCCATCTATAAAAGTATAACATGGCAAAAAGCGTTTCTACAATTTACAGGTTTAGGCATTTTTAATGTAATGATGAAATGACTGGATCGATCATCCATCGATAGCTGAATATAGAATACAAAAAAGATTTTCTTGTCTCGCATTTTGACATGTAACATAATAATTATATATAGGAACTACTACATGTAATGATAATTTTGCTTAATAAATTTATCTTATCTTATAATATATTGTTTGTCCATTTCTCACGCTATATGTATCGTCCCTTCTGTATCTCAATTTTATTCAAGGCGTTTGCCGTTAAATAAAATTATTATTATTATCTATTGACACTAACCAGTAATCATAATATTTATTGAAATCACTATTTCCCTTTAGATAGAATTAGTCAATTATTTTTATGGAGATCATTTTATTATTATTATCTATTAACACTAACCAGTAATCATAATATTGATTGAAATCACTATTTCCCTTTAGATAGAATTAGTCAATTATTTTTATGGAGATCATTGTGGTAATAATGTTATAAAAATGTTATGAAATTACCGAATGAAGCGTTAATAAATTGTCTATTATTATCCAAAATCCATTTTGACTATAATATAGACCTGAATATGTATGTATTTATAAGTCAATATATTGATTGTCCAAAAAGGTCAGAGATATTATTCGCTTCCATTTCGTCGCCACTCTCGTAAAAGCATTCAATATGAAATATTTTATTACACCATTACTATTTAACGAGGAAACTGTCTTTATAGACACACAGTAACTTTAAATTGAGAATGACTGGAAACAATGTTTATGCAGGCTTTGGTATTGGGCTGGCGCAACGTGACTGTTCATGAGATACAGCGTAATATTTGCTTAAATAGAAGTAGGTACCCAGCTCAGTGGCCGAGTGGTTAGAGACCGTCCGTCTCGTATTGAGCATTAGGGGCCTGAGTTCGATCCCCAGCGGGAATTTTCGCGAATCACCTTTCACAGTTTTTCAGAGGTTTTCTGTGAAGTTAAGGTAAATACCGGGTGATTAAACTCCTCTGAGCTTCTCCCTTGACCGTCGAAAAAGCCTCACGGCTGATAGCCCTATAAATGACTGGTGTGAAGTTAAATTGTTATTCCTATCTCGATATGCCGAAATGGGGTAACCAATAAAATCCAAATTTTGAGAAATCTTTTTTTGATGCCTTGTCGTCCATAATATATAGTTATATATTTTTATTAATAATATTTATAGGCCTTGTTGTATAATATATGTCGTAACGTAAATTATTATTTTTGATCATAAATTCGTCATACTATTGTTTTGAAAAAATTACACAATGTTAAAAATAAATTGACAATAGAAAGTGGAAAGTTTCTATCATGACATATTTTTCCTTCTATTTATTTTTTATTTTAAACTTTTACGCAACTATCTCGATATGCCGATTTTAGAGGCTGGGTCGATAAAAAAATATGCAAAATATTTTGTATAATTTTTTTACTGATCTTATTGCAAAAAATATCAGTGCATCAGATGCCTGAAGCAATTTGAAAATTTTTGATTATAGGTATTTTTTTTTCGGCGGAGTCGAATCAATTTGATTATTATTATTTTGACCATGAATCCGTTATACAATTGATTTGAAAAAATTACACAATATTTATATCAAAATGGAAATGGAAACTGCAAAGTCTCTATCTTAACGTATTTTTCCTTCTATTTATTTTTTATTTTTAACTTTTAAGCTCCTATTTCGATATGCCGATTTTAGAGAATGGGTCGATAAAAAAATTATGCAACATATTTTGTTTAATTTTTTTATTGATCTTGATGCAGAACATATTAGTGCACTAGATACCCAAGGGAAATTGGAAAATTTAGATTGTAAGTATTTTTTTTCGGCGACCAAGTCGAATAAATGTCATTATTATTATTTTTAAGCATCATACAATTGATAAAAAAATTATGGAACATATTTTGTTTATTTTTTTTACTGAGTTTAGTGAAAAACACATCAGTGCATCAGATGTCCGAAGGAAATTATAAAATTTTCATTTTAAATATTTTTTTTTCGGCGAACAAATCGAATTAATTTCATTATTATTATTTTTGCCTATGGATCCGTCATACAATTGATTTGAAAAAAAATCACAATATTTCCAACAAAATGATAATAGAAAATATAAAGTATCTATCTTGACATATTTTTCCTTCTATTTATTTTTTATTTTTAACTTTTACGCTCCTATCTCGATATACCGATTTTAGAGACTGGTTCGATACAAAAATTATGCAACATATTTTGTTTAATTTTTTTACTGATCTTAGTGCAGAATATATCAGGAAGGAAATTGGAAAATTTTGATTATAAGTATTTTTTTTTCGGCGGCCAAGTCTAATAAATTTAATTATTATTATTTTTGACCATCAATCCGTTATACAATTGATTTGAAAAAATTTCACAATGTTTAAAATAAAATCATAATGGAAAATGGAAAGTATCTATCTTAACGTATTTTTTCTGCTATTTATTTTTTATTTTTAACTTTTACGCTCCTATCTCCATATGCCGATTTTAGATTCTGGGTCGATACAAAAATTACGCAACATATTTTGTTTATTTTTTTACTAATATTAGTACAGAATATATCAATGCACTAGATGCACAAAGGAAATTGGAAAATTTTGATTATAAGTATTTTTTTCGGCGACCAAATCGAATAAATTTCATTATGATTATTTTTGAGCATAGGTCCATCATACAATTGATAAAAAAATTATGGAACATATTTTGTTTATTTTTTTTTCTGATTTTAATCCAAAATATATCAGTGCACCAGCTGCCCAAAGAAAATTGAAAAATTTTGATTGTAAGTATTCTTTTTCGGCGACCAAGTCGAACCAATTTCATTATTATTATTTTTGACGATGGATCCGTTATACAATTCATTTGAAAAAATTACACAATATTTATAACAAGAATGACAATGGAAAATTAAAGGTCTCTCTCTTGACATATTTTTACTTCTATTTATTTTTTATATTTAACTTTTACGCTCCTATCTCCGTATGCCGATTTTAGATTCTGGGTCGATACAAAAATTATGCAACATATTTTGTTTATTTGTTTACTGATATTAGTACAGAACATATCAATGCACTAGATGCCCAAAGGAAATTGGAAAATTTTGATTATAAGTATTTTTTTTTCGGCGACCAAGTCGAATAAATTTCATTATTATTATTTTTGAGCATGGATCCATCATACAATTGATAAAAATATTATGGAAAATATTTTGTTTATTTTTTTTACTGATCTTAGTGCAAAACATATTAGTGTACCACATGCCTGAAGCAAATTGAAATTTTTTTATTATAAGTATTTTTTTTTCGGCGACCAAGTCAAACCAATTTCATTATTATTATTTTTGGCCATGGATCCGGCATACAATTGATTTGAAAAAATTACACAATGTTTATAACAAAATGACAATGGAAAATGGAAAGTCTCTATCTTGACATATTTTTCCTTCTATTTATTTTTTATTTTAAACTTTTACGCTCCTATCTCGATATGCCGATTTTAGAGACTGGGTCGATAAAAAAATTATGCAACATATTTTGTTTATTTTTTTACTGATCTTAGTGCAAAATATATCAGTGCATCAGATGCCTGACGCAATTTGGAAAATTTTGATTATACGTATTTTTTTTTTCGGCGACCATGTCGAACAAATTTCATTATTTTTATTTTTGACCATGGATCCGTCATACAATTCATTTGAAAAAATTACAAAATGTTTACAATAAAATGACATTGGAAAATGGAAAGCCTCTATCTTAACATATTTTTCCTTCTATTTATTTTTTATTTTAAACTTTTATGCTCCTATCTTGATATGCCGATTTTAGAGACTGGGTCGATAAAAAAATTATAGAACATATTTTGTTTAATTTTTTTACCGATATTGGTTCAAAACATATCAGTAGTGCACCAGATACCCGAAGGAAATTGGAAAATTTTGATTATACGTATTTTTTTTTCGGTGACCATGTCGAACAAATTTCATTATTTTTATTTTTGACCATGGATCCGTCATACAATTCATTTGAAAAAATTACACAATGTTTATAATAAAATGGTGATGGAAAATGGATAGTCTCTATCCTGACATATTTTTCCTTCTATTTATTTTTTATTTTAAACTTTTACGCTCCTATCTCGATATGCCGATTTTAGAGACAGGGTTGATAAAAGAATTATGCAACATATTTTGTTTATTTTTTTTACTGATCTTAGTGCAAAATATATTAGTGCACCAGATGCTTGAAGAAAATTGGAAAATTTTGATTTTAAATATTTGTTTATCGGCGGCCAAGTCAAGCCCATTTCATTATTATTATTTTTGACCATGGATCCGTTATACAATTGACAAAAATTATACAATATTTATAACAAAATGACAATGGAAAAAGAAAAGTCTCTATCTTGACATATTTGTCCTTTTATTTAATTTTTATTTTTAACTTTTACGCTCATATCAATCAACTAACAATTTTATTACAATGTATAATGTATATACGGTCTTACCTAATAATAGTTTAATATAATATATTGAATTTCTATAATTTTTCAGCATTGGGAGTTGTATGCTCGGAGTGTTTTACATTTAGCAAGATTTTACGTGCAATCGTTGCAAGCAACCTATTTTGACATTATTATTACTGAGTGTAGTACAATCATTGCGGCCAAAGTCAAAATTAGTGAATTTTCCATCAATTCCCTACGATTTGTTACTTCAAATTTTCACCATGTGTTGCATTAGGTATAATCAAAAATCCAAACATTACATTGTACTTTTGGTGGCGGTCAATGTCAAAATTAATTAATTTTCCATTTTCCTCCCGGACTTTTTTTTGTTCAAATTTTTACCATTTATTGCTAACCCAATAGTGGTTAAAAAATTTTTTGTTGGGAGTGACACAGATCCATTTTTTTTTGTTACATCGATTTTTAATTAATTAAGCCATTTACGTGAACGGTTGATTACAGCTTGATGTGAAGATAAAACCGTGTTTAAGTTAAACCATATTCTTGATAAAACATGAATTTAGTGATTTCTAAAAAGTTCAATTGAAAAAAATTATAGCATGTATTTTTTAGAAGCTGTTAAAGTTGACCCGAAATCTATTGTTGGACTTTGTTGCTGAAGGAATTGCGAAATATTTAGCAATATTATTTTTATTTAAATAATTTGTATATTGTTTATGTTAAATTAGGTCAACATTAGGTAAAATCAAAAATCCAAAAATTACGCTGTAATTTTGGTGGCGGTCAAAGTCAAAATTAACTAATTTTCCATCTATCCCCCCCGGACCTTTTTTTTAAATTTTCACCATATGTTGCTAACCTAATAGTGGTTACAAATAATATTTTTTGGGAGTGATATGGATCCACTTTTTTTTTGTTACATCGATTTTTAATTAATTAAATCACTAAAGTCATGTTTTATTAACAAAATGGTTTAACTTAAACAAAGGTTTGTCTTAACATCAATCTGGAATCAACCATCCACGTGATGGTTGATTCCAGATTGATGTTAAGACAAACCTTTGTTTAAGTTAAACCATTTTGTTAATAAAACATGACTTCAGTGATTTCTAAAAAGTCGAATGGAAAAAAATTATAGCATGTATTTTTTAGAAGCTGTCAAATTTGACCCGAAATCTATTGTTGGACTTTGTTGCTGAAGGCATTACGAAATATTGAGAAATATTATTTTTATTTAAATAATTATATATTGTTTATATTACATTAGGTCAACATGGGGTAAAATAAAAAATCCAATAATTACGTTGTACTAGTTTTTGGCGGCGGTCAAAGTCAAAATTAATTAATTTTTCACCTTTCTCCCCGGACTTTTTTTTTTTAATTTTCACCATGCTAACCCAATAGTGGTTACAAAAAAATATATTTTGGGAGTGACACGGATCCAATTTTTTTGTTACAACGATTTTAATTTATTTCAACTCAATATATACAGCTATTGTCAACAAAATAACATATTGGAATAATAATAATAACATAATAACTAAATAATTAATTAAGCCATATACGTGGACGGTTGATTACAGATTGATGTGAAGACAAACCACAGCTTTTCACAGGTTTCTGTGCAGTTCAGTTCAATACCGTGTGATTATACTCCTCTGACCACTTTACCAGTAGAAAAGCCATCGGGCTGGTAGCTATAAAGGTGGAAGTTTTTTTTTGTTTACGGTTGTTTACTTCTCTTTAAGAGTTGTTAATCTACTATATTATTCTATATGTAATGTATGTATAGAATTTCTGTTTAAATGTGAGACGTTCACATCCATTGAATATATATATATATATATATATATATATATATATATATATATATATATATATATATATATACATACATATATATATATATATATATATATATATATATATATAGGGGAAGACTGTATTATATACATTATTTTGAACATCGGAGGTAATTTTTAGTCAATTCCTTTTACAACTCCTTGAGTTATTGACTAATTAAATCAGCCGTAAACTATATTTCACGATTTTTCAGATTGCTGTAAAATTTGTTTCTTGTGAGAAAAAACTATATGCGTTACTTTTTTGAATAGCCTCATTAATCTAGTTTGAAATAACAGTGAAAAATAATTATGCCAATACTGTATATTTTTGACATATTGGATGTAAACCGAGGCTATGATTTTACACTAAAATGTTATTTCACTTTATTTCGGTAGGCTATAAAACTATATCCTAATGAGATAAAACTATGTATTATACAGATTTAGATAGTATATTTAATCTATTTTAGGATTACAATAAAAGACATTCATATTATTAGTATTAAATTTTGAGATAAGTTATGAAAACTGAAACCATGATATTCAATATTTTTCAGTCAAACAAATGTTCACTCTTTTCAGTTAGTTATAAAGTTAGTTTCCTATGATATTAAACTATGTTTCATACATTTTCGAATAGCCTGATTAGACTATTTGAGCATAGTAATGCAATAAAATTATATCAGTAGTATATTTTTTCAGATATTGGTTGAAAACTGAGATCATGATTTTTGAAGTTTTTCAGTCATTACAAAAAAAAACAAACTAAATTTGTTTCTCTAAAACTGTCAAAATACATTCATATGTACTTATATAATATAAATATAGAGTTTAAAGCCGATTGAAAATGTTTGAAAATTTGAAAAATTTAGCCTAAACGCAAATTTTCAGGAAATTTCAGAGATCTCTAGCTTTGACTTCATATGAAATAAAACTAAAATTTCAACTGCAATTAATAGCTCAATTAATATATTTTTAGAAACTAATAAAAATATCTATGTATTTAATGTATTTTTCGAAATATCGGATGAAAACCTGGGCCATATTTTCGTAACTTTTTCAGTTATATCTGAAAAAGTAAAAGCCTGAATCCACTAAAACTCTCCGAAATACGTTTATCTAATCAGTTGTAATGTATTAGCAAAATTTGAAACAAATCGAAAAAATGTCAAATTTTGACAAAAATCGTAAGGGGTTAACCTACGAAAATTTTGAGGCTAAATTTTTTTTGTTCGCGATTCATTTGAAATTTTGCATAGGTGTTATATATATATTATTTTGAACATCGGAGATGATTTTCAGTCAATTCCTTTTAGAACTTCTTCAGTTATTGACAAATTAAGTCAGCTGTATACAATATTTCACTATTATTCAGATTGCTGTAAAATGTCTTTCTTATGAGATAAAACTATATGCGTTACTTTTTTGAATAGCCTCGTTAATCTAGTTTGAAATAATAATGAAAAATAATTATGCCAATACTGTAAATTTTTGATATATTTTATGAAAACTGAGGTTACGATTTTATAGTAAAATGAAATAATCACTCTTTTTCGGAAGGCCATAAAACTATAGTCGATTGAGATAATACTATGTATCATAAAGATTTAGATAGCCTATTTAATCTGTTTATAATAAGGAACATATTAACGGCGTTAACGTTGTTTTAGACAAGACAATTTCTTAGCTCAAAAGTTGTTCAAGAAATAAATTCATATATCCTCCTCCCATACAATTTATCCTTGAGAAATAGAGCGAGATCTACCATCCAATACAATATTTCAAATAATTTGCTGTATGATATGAGACAATTTAGATTGTCTCGCATCTTGACTAAAGGTCGTTTTAGACAAGACAATTTCTTAGCTCAAAAGTTGTTCAAGAAATGAATTCATATATCTTCCATACAATTTGTCATTAACAAATAGAATGCGTTATATTTTTCCATTCCATCTCCCATCCAATTCAATATTTCAAATAATTTGCTGTATGATACGAGACAATTTAGATTGTCTCGTATCTTGACTAACTTTTGAGTTAAGAAATTGTCTTGTCTAAAACGACCTTTAGGGCTAAACGAAACCTCTTGTCTTTACATCGATATTTCGCTTTTACTTCATCAGGATTTACTAACAATAGCAATATATTAAAAATGACTTGAACTAATGAGAAAATAAGAACAACACGAAAGAAAAATATATAGGTGTGAATTTATCTCTTAGAAATATACAATCCAGATTTCGATCTTGTTAGATCCCATCAGTGTATCTATCTCTGATTGTGAGAATGAATTAACGCAATATCTTTAGTGTTTATATATATAAGTTGCATCACTTATATATAAACACTAAAGATATTGCTTTAATTCATTGTCACAATCAGAGACAGATACACTGATGGGATCTACCAAGATCGAAATCTTATACTTACTTATAGAAAGAAGGTTGCTTTACATTGTTATATACATTATTAATTGATGTGGTGTCACCAGATGGCGTTAAACTTTCCTACTAGGAGGAAAGTTATATTATTATAAAAATATCATTCATAAGAATCACATCGATACAAATACGCAAGCAAAACGGGGAGGACTGACTATATTAATTTTGTTTAATTAGTTACAACCGCAGCGCGTCGTGGACAAAATAAAATAATATTTGGCTGGGGCGAGATAAGAGGATGGGAAAATTAAATTCCGAAGTAATCAAAACTTTCAGCAGCGCATTAAACGAGTTAAGTATTTAATCGGTGGAAATTGGATGAAGATTTAAAATTTTTGCGCTCTCGTAATTCATGCGAAAGTATACGGCTACTATCAGATTGCTAAAACGCCCTTATTCCGAAATTAATTTGATACATTTTTTTCTCATCTTAAATAATAAAAATAACCTTCTATTTTAATAGCCACCAGTCCGAGGACTTTTCCTCCGGTAAGGGCACAAGCTTAGAGGAGTGTAGTCATGCGGTATTTTGCTTAACTTTATAGAAAACATCTGAAAACTATGAAAGGCGATTCGCGAAGTTTTATCTTCAACAGGGTTTGAACAATGTTCTGTAGGAGATGGACGGCGTTTATATGGCTTATTTACAGGATTTAAACAATGCCAGCCAGATATAGAATACTCCTTTAATTTGTCATTAAGCGAATAAGTATTTTCCTTATTTAGACGCAGCTCAATGTCTAAAGGTCGTTTTAGACAAGACAATTTCTTAGCTCAAAAGTTGTTCAATTTACGTATCCTCCTCCCATATAATTTGTCATTGGAAAATAGAACGCGTTATATTTTTCCATTCTATTTACCATCCAATTCAATATTTCAAATAATTTGCTGATATTATACGAGACAATTTAGATTGTGCATCTTGACTAACTTTTGAGTCAAGAAATTGTCTTGTCTAAAACGACCTTTAGCCATTGAGCTGCGTCTAAATAAGGAAAATACTTATTCGCTTAATGACAAATTAAAGGAGTATTATATATCTGGCTGGCAGTGTTTAAATCCTGTAAATAAATTATTAGCCATATAAACCAAAAATATATATAGGCGTAGTAGGGTCAGCGGCTACCCAGATGAATATTATTTTCCGTATATTACAGATCTTTTCTGCAGACCTTAGGAAAATGTAGCAATATATCAACCCCTATTTAGGGCAATCAATCTGTAATATCGAATGGAAGGAAAATTCAATCTCCTCACATTATGCCATCATTTATTTTCTCCCATCTCACGTTATATAAAATTTTACAATTGATTGATTATTTGAAAGATCAAGTAAAAGAAACATATAAAATGTTGAATGATAACCAACTGATTTATCTTTTGTTAATTTAATGGTAAAATACTTGTATTGACTTAAAAAAGCAATACATACAAATTCCCCACTTCATGAATGTAGCTCATTCAACAACGAATTTCGCGAAAGTCATCAAAAATGGGTGGTTTTCCATATACTACATACAAACCCCTTCCGCAAACATTAATTAGTATGAAAATGAAATTGCCCGCTGATCTCATATTAAATTTAGCTTTCTTCATTTCTTCTCGCTTGTACAACCCAATTAATTCGATATTAAATATTTCGCATTTTGAGTGCTCAGATTAAATAACGTTCATTATTCGGGCAGCCTGCGTTTAATGGTTTTGTATACGGCAGCCCATTTGTAAAGCTTCGCTGCGATAGAAAAAAAAAGAATGAGTGCTCTTCAAGCTCTCGTCAATCCTGAAACCACAAAGAGATCCTTTTAGTAAAAACGAGATATTCTTACAGAATCTCGTGAACGCACAATGCAGTGTTTAAGGTCGTTTTGGGGCTGGTATCATCAGAAATATATTGTAACTAAACTAATCAAGAATTAATTAATAGGGATATTATATCTATATATATATATATATATATATATATATATATATATATATATCTATATATATATATATATATATATATATACATATATATATATAAGCTAATATACTTATTAATTTTTAAATAATGTAGTTGCTTACTACACTACTCAAATAAATCTAAATTGTTTCGTATCATACAGCAAATTATTGAAAATATTGAATTTGATCGAATGGAAAAATATCACGCATTCTATTTGCCAAGGACAAATTGTATGGGAGGAGTATAAATGAGTTCATTTCTTGAACAACTTTTGAGCTGAGAAATTGTCTTGTCTAAAACGACGTTCAGATAAATATTAATTATTGTTTCTAATTCTACACGGCTTAAACATGCCTGCAACTATATATAAGAAATATATTGAAATTAAAAATTAAAATTACGGTTACTAATTCTGCACGCGTTCAAGTAAGAAATGAATTAAATGTGCAAATAAATTTTTTATTTGTATTTATATTTTATATGTTTCTTATCATTAAACCATTTAATTTATACTGCAAAAACTGTAAAATTATGTAAACATTTTATGTTTCAATCCAATAAATAGTTTTCGGTAATGTTTTCATCAAAACAATGATGACTAGTAGAATCCAACTAATCATCCTCGCGTAAAGCCACTTTTTTAAACAAAATAATTTAAAATAACACCAGGTGCTCCTCTTTAACCACCCTCTCCTTAAGAGAATATTTATTACTCTTATTATCCCCGGGGATAAAAGCTTGTTTCACCGCCGCTGTAAGAAACCACCTATAAACAGTTTCTCATTGTTACACATCCATCCGGTGGGTTGTAAAACCTAACTTTTGCAAGATCGCAAAATACGAGCTTGAAGAAAAGAAAAAAACCCAAACCCGCATTACCCTCTAGAGCAGACGTGACACGGCACAATTGTAGCAGGGAGATGAATTAATTGAAACTGACTGACCTGTACTATCCAATAATGATTTTAATCAAAAAAACTTTCATTTGAGCACTACCAATCACATTAATTTGGTGTAAGTGGAGCACAGATGCACGCAACACTTAAAGTTTTAGCGTTTTTAACGGTTTTATTTAAGTCACCCATCCAGCTGCAAGAACGAAACCAAAACTGATGGGTATGAATGAATAGTGGCGGGGGGTGGTGGGTTGATAGTTGTAAGCGCGTGATCGGTGCTCTCAAGCAGGTTGTATTAATAAAATATTCGCTCGTGCATGTACCTAGTTGAAAAAAAATCATTCCGCATAGCATTTGTTGGTAATAATATTTTTTTCAGACATGTGTGCTAAAATTGTGCCCGCTGTGATTTGTAGGAGTGTCGAGAGAAAAAAAAAGCTGTGATTTTGAAATTATAACAAAAAATTATTGCACACGTTGTTTTACGAATATCTCGCGTTTGGCACTGAATGTTTTAAAACACATGACTGAACGTTGACAGTTACGACGGACAACACACGCAGTGATTTCGACTCAGGCTGATCGTGCGGCCGCATTAACCGCGTAGGATAGACTGCCGCTTGCTGGGCTCACGGGGGTTCAAGCCTGCGCCCCTTCAACTCACCCCTTATATTGATTTCCCGCTCGCGCGCCTTTCTCCTATGGATATGTCTTCGTTTGTTGCTCAATGCTAATGCACAATCCACAATAATACCCAAAACGTACAACCCATTGTTGTTGTTTAAACGCATGATGCGGCGATGCGAGGGAAAAGAAATTGTTGGGCTGGAGGGGTGGACGCGTCGAGCACACGTCTGGCGCCGCCACCATACATTTTAAATTATAGTGGAGGAAATAGGGAAAGTGTGTCACACAGATTGTTTGATAAGGCCATTACCTGTAGATCCAGCGCAAATTTATTTCGCCTTTTCTTGTTTCACCGGCAACATATTTGCCTATAACAACCTTATCATGCGCCCAACCCATTTTAGATAACAAGTAATCTCCGCAGAAAATACAATTATGTTTTATGGCACAGGAAGTAAATTATATTTTAATATATAATACACCGTGTACCGTTAGGAACGTATTATGCAGAATTTTATATGTCTATAAATTTTGTAGTGAAAATAATTATACTGGTATAATTTCTATATTATTTTTAATAGTTTATTATTCCTCGTATCTTTTTAGTTGCCCGGGATATATTTACATAGAAGTATTATATCATCTTATATATGTATTATTATCTGAGATATAAATAAGAATTTTTTTGAAATTATTTTCTAATTTTCGGTAGCGTTAAATTCCTCAATACAAATTGTCATTAATTAACATATTGCTTCAAACTTCCAAATATTGACTTAATACATTTGTTTTGTAATCTTTGCAGATGTTCTGTATGCGTTTTATTAAGATTTCCCCATATTACTATGAGATAGCTTATGTGACTTTCAATTTGTGCGTGATAAAGAAGTTTTTTGTTAACCATTATAAAGTTTTTTGCATATAAACAATTTATGTTTTACGATTCACAAAACTTTTTAAATAATAAAACTCCACTTCACCTGGTATTATTCAATTTGTTTACCATAAAACTATATAAAGGAACCCAGCTTAGTGGACGAGTAGTTAGAGGCGTCGTCCATCTCGTCATGTGCATTGGGGAGCCTGAGTTCGATATCCAGCGAGGAGCGAATTTTCGCGAAACACGCTTCACAGTATTCAGAGGTTTTCTGCGAAGTTAAGGTAAATACCGGGTTTTTAAACTCCTCAGAGCTCCTCCCTTGACCGGCGAAAAACGAAAACCAGAAGTTTATAATCTTTTATCGTTTTTAAGGTATAAAGTGAAAAAATAATGCTGTGGCCGAATAGTTAGAGGCGTCGTTCGTCTCGTACTGAGCATTGGGAATCCTGAATTCGATCCCCAGCAGGGAGCGAATTTTGGCAAATCAAATTTCAGTTTCTGTGAAGTTAATGTAAATACTGGGTGATTAAACTCCTCTGAGCTTCTCCCTTGACTGGCGAAAAAGCCTCACGGCTGATAGACCTATAGATATAAAAGTTTTTTTATAGAAAGGAGCCCTTGTTTTATTTTTTCCATACTTCTGGTGACGCCGTCGAGAATTTCTTGAGAAATACTATCCAAGTAAATGAATCAAATCTAGTATAAATCATAATTAATTTCATAGCGTATTAATAGTCTAAACTAAGACTATTATCGCCTCGAATACCGTGTATAGTTGTAATCACTTTATATTATATATTATGTCACTTTGGATTATATAGTTCTAAAATTAATTAGAAATTTGTTTAAAGTAATTACTCGTAAAGCAGAGTTCCTTAATAAGAGTCGCAGATGTGCACATGAAGAGATAATTAAAACGAGGGCGTATCGCGGCGTGTACTCATTAACGAAAATCGTTAACGATATAAATTAAAACAAAAACTCACCCAGGTATATTGTATAATCCGCAAAAGGGGATTTTATGGCGGATAGAGTCACTTACCTAGAACAAAAAAAAATTAATTAATACATGTTACAAGATAATTACAAGGGTTGTAATATAAATTATATGATACTTCTGCATAATATTGTAATAATTATTATAATTAAGTATTTACTTGAAACTACTTTAAAGTTACTAGAATATAGATTTTACATTATATACAGGAAATAATTTATAAAATTTATATCGTATTTTATTAATACATTTTACAAGATATAAGGCTTACATTATAAATTAGTTGAAGTATATATATATATATATATATATATATATATATATATATATATATATATACCTTAAAGTTACTAGAATATAGATTTTACAGTATATACAGGAAATAATTTATATCGTATTTTATTAATACATTTTACAAGATATAAGGCTTACATTATAAATTAGTTGAATATATATAATATATATATATATATATATATATATATATGAAAATGACCCGGTGTGAAATTAAACAATTCTTATAATTGAGAGCGGCCCGTGAGTTGGCGCGCCGTGAACTTTTTCTTGGTGCATTGTCACTAAACGGAGTGTGCAAAAACAAATATTTTTTTTTACAATTGTTTACTTATGTCTTGGTAACCATAAAATAAGAAAAAAAAACAAAGTTAAGTTAATTTCTTAGCTATTATTGAATAATTTAAAAATATTTTCTAGTCGAAATATACTATTTTTTTTAAAATAACTCCACATTGAGTTTGTGCCCTAGTATTTCGTAGAAAATATTTACATTTATTCACAATAATTACGGTTAAGTGATATATAATGTTTCCAAAGAATATTAATAAAACTTAATTTTTTACGAATTTTAAAAAAAGTTGTAAATATTTACCCGGCGCATCCACCATTTTTGTAAATTGTACTTCCTCGCCATTAAACAAGTTTTACATTAAGTGAGCTTTTTAGGCGCAAACTGTAGTGTTAAACCCAACTTACAATTTTTTACATCAATTATGGTTTAGTATGAATTTTTTTTTTTTTTCAACAATAGCTGATTAAATAGATTTAATTAGAATATTAATGAAAGACGGAATTCGATCTGCGTACTACGACTGTATTACCCGTAATTGTTACTGTTACATAATAATAATTATTACTATTATTAAATGTGCTAATTTTAAAACAAATCGAAAAAATTGCCAAAATTGATAAAAAATCGAAAGGGAATTTTAAAGCCAATTTTGTTTTGGTTGCGATCAATCTGAATTTTAGCATAATCAATTTTCACATTACTTTAAGATCGTAGGCGATTTTTAGCCATTTTCATCAAACACTTTTTGAATTATGGGCCAATTAAGTCGGCTGAAAATAAAATCGTTAAAAATCGAAACCTTGGAATTTTTTTAGCTCAAACATTTTTTGGTTGCGATCGATTTGAATTTTTGCATAATTAATTTTGACATTATTTTGAATATGGGAGGCGATTTTTAGCCATTTTCATCGAACACTTTTTGAATTATTGGCCAATTAAGTCGGGTGAAAATTAAATTCAACATTTTTTCAGTGAGCTATTTAATTACTTCCTGATGTGATAAAAACGTATACTAAACATTTTAGGATATATTTATTAATCTATTTTGAGATACTATTAAAAAATAATAGTGTTAAATGTATGTTTTATTGAGATATCGACTCAAAAACCAAGAGCATGATTTTTGAAGTTTTGCAGGCATTACAAATAAACTAGCTAAAAAATTTGGCTGAAAATTTCAAGGTAAATTCACATTGATATATGCAATAATAATATATCGTTTGAAATGTGTTGAAAAATTTGTAATAAAATGTCAGACAAATGTCATTTTATCGACTCAAAACCCAAGAGCATGATTTTTGAAGTTATGCAGGCATAAAAAATAAACTAGCTAAAAAATTTGGCTGAAAATTTCAAGTTCAAGTTCAAGGAGGCGATTTTTAGCCATTTTCATCGAACACTTTTTGAATTATTGGCCAATTAAGTCGGGTGAAAATAAAATTTCACATTTTTTCAGTGAGCTATTTAAATACTTCCTGATGCGATAGAAACGTATACTATACATTTTTGGATAGAATTATTAATTTATTTTGAGATACTATTAAAATATAATTATGTTAAATGTATATTTTTTGAGATATCGACTGACAATCAAGAGCATAATTTTTGAAGTTTTGCTAGCATTAAAAATAAACTAGCTGAAAAATTTCAGTGTAAAATTCAAGTTATATTTACATTATTATATGCAATCATAATATATCATTTCACATGTGATAAAAAAATTGTTACGAAAATTTCAGCCAAATATAATTTACAGTTTTGGATAAAAAAAATTCAATACGACGATTTAAAATTTTGCATAACTATTTTATATGTTATGATGAATAACTGATGCAATTTTCAGTCATTTTCATTAACAAGATTTTCAGTTAACGGCGAAATTCATTCACCCGAAAGCAATTTGTCACTGTTTTTCAGCGACCTATAAGATTTGTTTCTCATCAGATAAAATCAAGTGCTGTACGTTTTTGAATTACCTGATTCATCTAGTTTATTATAATAATAAAAATAATATATGTGATACTGCATTTTTTCGAGATATCGAGTGAAAACCACCACCATGTTTTTCGAATTTTTTCAAACATTAAACAATTTTTTTTTCTGAAACTCTCAAATTACATTCATTTGGATAGCCAGAATCCATATCTAAAATTTGAAGTCGATTGAAAAAACTTAACGTTTTTGAATTAACTGATTGATCTAGTTTAATATAATAATAAAAATAATATATGTGATAGTATATTTTTTCGAGATATCGACTAAAAACCACCACCATGTTTTTCGAATTATTTCAAACATTAAACAATAACTAAACACATTTTTTTTTCTGAAACTCTCAAATTATATTCAATTGGATAGCCAGAATCCATATCTAAAATTTGAAGTCGAAACTTGAAATTTCGATAAAAATCAACATTTTCAGGATTTTCAGTGAGCTGTAACTTTCGTATCAAATCAGATAGTTACAAATTCTAAACGGATTTGGCTTCTCTGCTTAATCTATTTTCAAATAATAATAGAAAATATGTATGTTATTTTAATGTTTTTTTGAGTTATCAACTGAAAACTAATACCATGTTTTCACTACTGTTTCAGTCATAACTGAAAAACTATCAGTCTGAAATAATGGAAACTTATAAAATATTGTTTCTTGTGTCCGTACTAATATATATGCAATTTTTAAAGCAAATCGAAAAAATTGCCAAAATCGTTTAAATTCGAATTTTTTTAGCCACAAATTTTTGTTTTTGAAATCGATTTGAATTTTTGCATAATTAATTTTGACATTATTTTGAATATCGGAGGCGATTTTTAGCCATTTTTATCGAACAATTTTTGAATTATTCGCCAATTAAGTCGGGTGAAAATTAAATTTAACATTTTTTCAGTGAGCTATTTAATTACTTCCTGATGTGATAAAAACGTATACTATACATTTTGGGATAGATTTATTAATCTATATTGAGATACTATTAATAATAATAGTGTTAAATGTATGTTTTATTGGGATATCGACTCAAAAACCAAGAGCATGATTTTCAAAGTTTTACAGGCATTTAAAATAAACTAGCTAAAAAATTTGGCTGAAAATTTCAAGGTAAATTCACATTCATATATGCAATAATAATATATCGTTTGAAATGTGTAGAAAAATGTCAAACAAATATCATTTTCTAACAGCCTGAAATGATGGAAACTTATAAAATATTGTTTCTTGTGTCCGTCCTAATATATATGCAAATTTTAAAGCACATCGAAAAAATTGCCAAAATCGTTTAAAATCGAAAAGGGTTGTTAACCTTCGAATTTTTTTAGCCACAAATTTTTTTGGTTGCGATCGATTTGAATTTTTGCATAATTAATTTAGCCATTTTCATCGAACACTTTTTGAATTATTCGCCAATTAATTCGGGTGAAAATTAAATTTAACATTTTTTCAGTGAGCTATTTAATTACTTCCTGATGTGATAAAAACGTATACTATACATTTTGGGATAGATTTATTAATCTATATTGAGATACTATTAAAAAATAATAGTGTTAAATGTATGTTTTATTGAGATATCGACTCAAAAACCAAAATCATGATTTTTGAAGTTTTGCAGGCATTTAAAATAAACTAGCTGAAAAATTTGGCTCAAAATTTCAAGTTAAAATCACATTGATGTATGCAATAATAATATATCGTTAGAAATGTGTTGAAAAATGTGTAGAAAAATGTCAGCCTAATGTAATTTTCAGTTTTGGCTGAATTTCAATGTGATTAAGTTAAAAAGTTAAAAAAAATTGTAGTGGGGGGTACATAAAAATTGCAATTTGTTTTGTTGCAAATTTTATTCAGTGACAGGCTCATAAAAAATACTTTTTTAACTGTTCTTTTTTGAAACCACGAAAGTGATGTTTTATTGTTAAATAAAAACATTGGTGTATGAGCACATATATATGTTATAAATAAAAAAAATTTAACAATTATTTTACTAACAAGTATTTTTTTCAAAAATATTAAAACAAACAGCACCCAGAGCCTTATTTGAAAATATGAAATAAAATAAAATAAAATAAATATACATTATATTTTCTTTGTAAATAAATTGTGAGTTAGGTTTAACAATAAATTCGGCGCCTGAAAAGCTCACTTAATGAAAAACTTGTTTAACAGCGACAAAGTACAATTTACAAAAATGGTGAACGCGCCGGGTAGTTTTTGTTTTTTAATTCGAAAAAAAAAAGGTTTCATTAATATCCTTTGGAAACATTATATATCACCTAACCATAGTTATTGTGAATAAATGTAGATATTTTCTACGAAATACTAGAGCACAAACTCAATGTGGATTTATTTTTAAAATATTTTCTAGTCGAAATATACAATTTTTTTAAATAACTCCACATAGAGTTTGTGCTCTAGTATTTCGTAGAAAATATTTACATTTATTCACAATAAGTTTAGTTAAGTGATATATAATGTTTCCAAAGAATTTAATTAAACTTTTTTTTGCGAATTTTTAAAAAACATATTTACCCGGCGTATCACGGCATATGATTAAATAAATCAAATTATTATGGTAAAAAAATCAATATCATCGCCATTCCAATTGGAAGGAATAAAACAATTAACACAGGACAGAAAAACATGGAAAGAAAAATACAAATACAAAGGATAAAATAAAAATGCCTATACCTCGCGGTATAAAAGGCATATGATTAAATAAATAAAATTATTATAGTAAAAAAAAAATAGTATTATCGCCATTCCAATTTAGTAGTATTTGGTAAAATAAAGATTTTTTATGAAAATACATTAATAACCCTTTACAAATAATTTCCCATTTAATTCCGTTTCGTCTGCCAATTGTTGAAATTATTTTCGCATTAGCAGAGCGTCAGGAACCGGGCATTGTGAATTACGACAATCATAATTGAAGCGAACGCGCAAAGAGCTGAGAATATATACATGCCATCTCGTTATCTTTATAATTTGTATATTCTGCGCTGTCGCTTCCCGATTCGTAGTCGGCGAGAATGCGTTTGATTCCCTGAAAATGCGGCCATCATTATGGGATGCCTTCAGGCGCCGGAAATTAGCACACAGAAGTGTAAGTAACAAAAAAAAGTCATCATTAAATTTCACGTGTTGTACGCATAAGAGTCACAAAGCCAACTGAGTTGATGAAACATTTAATTTGATATGACTGTCAGGGTAGTATCAACAATAAGTATATATAAGACATAGTATCAACAATAAGTATATATAAGACATAGTATCAACAATAAGTATATATAAGACATAGTATCAACAATAAGTATATATAAGACGTTCTTAATATTTTTCTATAATGATATTCTTAATAATTTTTATTATCAAGTCTTATCAAATACATTTGATAAAACCTTTATTTATGATTTTTGCAAAAATTAATACGGGAACGTTGATATTGAATTTTAAATTGACAATTTTAAATATATAAACACTTGTGAGGGTATTTTTTTCAACTATTTTTGAATGAGCAATGACGTCCTCGAATTTTTTTTCAAATGATAATCCTAACTTCTATCTATCTTCTATATATCTTCTATATATCTTCTATATATCTTCTACATATCTTCTATATATCTTCTATATATCTTCTATATATCTTCTATATATCTTCTATATATCTTCTATATATCTTATATATATCTTATATATATCTTCTATATATCTTCTATATATCTTCTATATATCTTCTATATATCTTCTATATATCTTCTATATATCTTCTATATATCTTCTATCTATCTTTGTCTATCTTCTAGCTATCTTCTATCTATCTTCTATCTATCTTCTATCTATCTTCTTTCTATCTTCTATGTTCTAGCTATCTTCTATCTATCTTCTATCTATCTTGTATCTATCTTGTATCGATCTTCTATCTATCTTCTATCTATGTTCTATCTTCTTATTAAATCTTATGGTATAAATTTGAGAAAACCTTGATTTTTGCAAAAAAAAAATATATTGACAATTTTAAATACAAAAACAATATTTTCAATCATTTTTGAATGAGCAATGACTACCTCGAAATTTTTTTCAAATCATAACTTCTATCTCCATTAAACAAGATTTTTTATGGTTTCTAAATGTGAAAATTTTTAAATTTAAATTACTTGCCTAGACAGAGGTAAATGAACATTATCCATTATTATAAAATATTATGATCGAATATTATCGCTATTTTTAGAAAAATCTCGAAAAAGATAACAATAAGAATTTGTTGTAATTACCCCGAGTGGTTTATATTAAGCAAGACATACAAAGACAAATAAACGTTGGGTAACTGTACAAATTACATTCTTATCCACCTGTGTTATTTTATAATTATACTCGCTCGCAAATATTCTCTTATGTGCCTGGAATACGTAACATTTCTAAAATACTTGGAGGCACAATTCTAAGCACATATGTATCAGCATGTTATGATTTCAGAAATTGAGTTGGATTTTCCTTCTCGAAAATATCTCGTTAAATATTATGCTATAACGTACTTTATACGAAATTCGACGTCGTTCAAATAAATTAATTCGCAAGGGCATAAAAAAATAAACGGCAGGTCGGTCGACTTTAATATATATATATATATATATATATATATATATATATATATATATATATATATATATATATATATGTGAAGATAATAATAGATTCATAATATTATGTGACAGCTGAAGTTGTTCGAGTAAATAATGCAAACATACTGAAACATTTCAAATGAATAGACAACTACTTTTCGTTATTAAAATTTCTTTTGTAATCGACGCTATACGCCACGTAATCCATTGTTAACCTAGATATTGATCGCTGCTAAACAAATTCCCAGTGAATCAATTAATTTATAGCAACATACCTGACACAGAAATAATACAATTTCCTGATTGACATCCCCTCGCTTGAATTATTGGTTTCATTTAATAATAGGTTCCCCGGTGGTAATTTGCAAATTTAGCACATCACAACAACGCTCCAGTATAAATGCATACAACTATGAACAACAAATCATTGATTAATCCTTTGGATATAATAACATTTTTAATTAAAACCAATATTTAATGATACTTATCATTAATAAATTATTAATGATAAGTATTAATAAATTATTAATGATAAATATCATTTAATCATTATAAAAAAATGTTTTCTTCATAATAGTAAACATAGAAATTCATTTGCGAACACAAATGATCTTAATTAAACTTCCTGTTGCGCAAATATATAACAAATTATAAATAAAAATAAGTCGTAGGTAGAGGACTATTTAATTTTTATAATATATATATATATATATATATATATATATATATATATATATATATATATATATTATAAAAAAATTTTTCTTCATGATAATAGACATAGAAATTCGTTCCGTATATATTCAAAAGATAATAAATAAAAATGAGTCGTAAGTAGAGAATATTAATTTTTTACTACAAAATATCATTATAAAAAAATTTATTCGTCATAATAATAGACATAGAAATTCATCTACAAACACAAATGATGTCTTAATTAAACTTTTTGTTCCGCATATAACTATTTTTTTGTGACGGATGAAGTCTTGCGAGAAAACATCCGGATAGCTCGCTGAATGACCGAGTTTTCCCCGGAACGAGGAAAAGTTTTGAGTGACAATTACCACATACACATTAAGATTGGAAAGTGGGAAGAAAAAGTTGGGTCTCATGAATAAGACAATGCGACGTTAATTAAAACGCTGGTAAAAGTTTCACCGCGGACACGAAAAAAAAAACGCTGTGGTGGGATGGACTGAATAAAATAAATACAGCTGCATAATAAAAAATGCAGCTGTATTTAATTTAATGTATTATTTTTCGACTAGGAAAATGAATAAATAGTTTGCAATGTTATGATAATATACTTTCTTGCAGGAAAATAAACTATTAAATAATGTTTAAAGGGATACACCACTTTGAAATTTTAAAAAAATCGTATTTTTGCCGAAATATATTCTTAACGGATAAATAAAACGACTTTTTACTTTTTTTTTCTCACACTTCAGTTACACTTTACATTCCGATCATCGGAGGAGCTCGAAAATGGCTAGAGCTTTAGTTTCGGCTAAGCTCTAGCCAAAGTTGCAAAGTGTAACTGAAGTGTGATAAAAAACAAAGTAAAAAATCGTTTTATATATCTTTTAAAATGAATTATAACAAAGTAGACGCCTTAACAATCCAATATTTTAAATTCTTAACACTTTTAAAAGTATTTTAAACGTTTAACCATTTCAAAATTCTAAGTATTTGCGAAGTTATAGCGCACAGAGGAATGGGTGACCGATCTAAAGAAAAATAATTGATACAGTCACTAAATATTGTGGTAAATTTAAAATATTGCTTATCGATTAGAGCTTGTAGCTTGATTTCTGAATAAACCACCTTGAGATTTTCAAAATATCGTATTTTTGCCAAAATAAATTCTTCACACTTTTAAAAGTATTTTAAACGTTTAACCATTTCAAAATTCTAAGTATTTGCGAAGTTATAGCGCACAGAGGAATGGGTGACCGATCTAAAGAAAAATAATTGATACAGTCACTAAATATTGTCGTAAATTTAAAATATTGCTTATCGATTAGAGCTTGTAGCTTGATTTCTGAATAAACCACCTTGAGATTTTCAAAATATCGTATTTTTGCCCAAATAAATTCTTCACACTTTTAAAAGTATTTTAAACGTTTAACCATTTCAAAATTCAAAGTATTTCCGAAGTTATAGCGCACAGTAGGATGGATGCCCGATCTAGAGGGAAATAATTCACGCAGTGACTAAATATTGTCGTAAATTTAAAATATTGCTTATCCATTAGAGCTTGTAGCTTGATTTCTTCAGACATATCTGTAAATTTAAATATTGCTTATCTATTAGAGCATGTAGCTTGATTTTTACAGACATATCTATAATTGAAATACTCCATTTTGGTGGGAGGCAAGATTCCTTTTCTGACTTTAAACTGTAGTAAGAAAACAAAAAATATGACGTAGGTATGATAATCGATTTAAATTTATCGAAGCACCAATATCTGCAATTGACACAATTAACATTAAAGAAGGGCTTAGACTTATAGCCCTTCTTTAATGTTAATTGTCTCAATTGCAGATATTGGTGCTTAGATAAATTTAAATCGATTATCATACCCACGTCATATTTTTTGTTTCAAACCATATTCTGCAACCTATCTTCAAAACAATTTCTTTTAACTTTTCACTTAACATTTTCCAACTTATACCACCTTGAGATTTTCAAAATATCGTATTTTTTGCCCAAATAAATTCTTCAACTTTTAAAAGTATTTTAAACGTTTAACCATTTCAAAATTCTAAGTATTTGCGAAGTTTTAGCGCACAGAGGGATGATGACCGATCTAAAGAAAAATAATTCATACAGTGACTAAATATTGTCGTAAATTTAAAATATTGCTTATCCATTAGAGCTTGTAGATTGATTTTTGCAGACATATCTGTAAATTTAAATATTGCTTAGCCATTAGAGCTTGTAGTTTGATTTCTGTAGGCATATCTGTAAATTTAAATATTTCTTATCCATTTGAGCTTGTAGCTTGATGTCTGCAGACATATCTATAATAGAAATACTCCATTTTTGGTGGGTGGTAAGATACCCTTTCTGACTTCAAACTGCAGTAAGAAGGCAGAACATATAACGTGAATATGATAATCGATATAAATGTATCTAGGCACCAATACCTGCAGTTGAGACAATTAACATTAAAGAAGGGCTATAAGTTTAAGCCCTTCTTTGATGTTAATTGACAGCAGGTTATTGGTGCACCAATACCTGCAATTGACACAATTTTTATTTTAAATAAAAATGTAAATATCCAATTTTGTTTTCTATTTTAATTATGTTTATTTAGTTTTATTTTACTATCGATAAATATAATTATATTATTATAATAATTAATAAATTTTCTACATTTGTTTTAGTAGGAGCGTGTAAAATCCGTCATTAGGCTTGGATACCCTTACCTCATAATTGAACCAGTAAATACATTAAAAACCCATAAAGCACCTCAGATTATGCAATGAAACATTAAACGGCGCGTTACATTTCTGCGCGCGGCGAGATCGATACGTGTGTCCTGCCATTCATCTCTGCTATTGACTTTAAAAGGACGCCGGTTTTAAACATCGTTTCTAATTTTTAATCTCAAATATCCGATACTCCAGCATGTGGTTTGCAGTAAATAAAACTACATTTAAATAAACAAATAAACACAATGTACACAAAATAATGTATAAGCTCAGCACAGCGTTATCCTTCTTCTAATGCCTTGTTCATAACCAATAATCAGGAATATCAACTGAATATAATATATATATATATATATATATATATATATATATATATATATATATTACAATTTAGTCCTTGGGTGAAATATCTATGCATTTATAGATAAAATAAAGAGTAAAATATAACAGATAAGAAAGCCCGTAATACCGCGCGCACAGCGGCTTGTTTGCAGGTCTATACTGACCAATTGGGGAGACTAAAAAAATCCAAATTGTGAAGAAACCTTTGTTTATGTCTTGCCGACCATTATATATATATATATATATATATATATATATATATATATATATATGTATATATTTTAATAAATTTTATAGGCGTTGTTGTATAATATATGTTGTAACGTAAATTGTTATTTTTCGCGCAAATAATATGGATTTGAAAATTGCTTAATATTTACAACAATATGACAATGTAAAATGGAAAGTCTCGATACCAACGTATTTTTCTTTCTATTTTTTTAATTTTTTTTACTTTTACGCTTATATCTCGATAATCCGATTTTAGAGGCTGGGTCGATAAAAAAAATAATGCAAGACATTTTGTTCAATTTTTTTACTGACCAAAACATTTCAGGGTATCAGACCTTATACCTTACATCTTACACCTTACACCTTACTACATCTTACTACACCTTACTACACCTTACTAGACCTTACTACACCTTACCACACCTTACCACACCTTACTACACCTTACTATACCTTACTACATCTTACTACATCTTACTACATCTTACTACACCTTACTACACGTTACTACACGTTACTACACCTTACTAGACCTTACTACACCTTACCACACTTTGCCACACCTTACTACACCTTACTACACCTTACTATACCTTACTACATCTTACTACATCTTACTACATCTTACTACATTTTACTACATCTTACTACATTTTACTACACCTTACTACACGTTACTACACGTTACTACACGTTACTAGATCTTACTAGATCTTACTAGACCTTACCACACTTTGCCATACCTTACTACACCTTACTACACCTTACTACATCTTACTACATCTTACTACACCTTACTACACGTCACTACACGTTACTACACCTTACTACACCTTACCACACCTTGCCACACCTAACTACCCCTTACTATACCTTACTACATCTTACTACACCTTACTACACCTTACTACACGTTACTACACCTTACTACACCTTACTACACCTTACTACATCTTACTACACCTTACACCTTATTCTTGGTGCAAGCATAAGTCAAGATAGGATAAATAGTATAACATTTGAATTTAATATATTATCAAAATTGAATATAATGCATTTGAAAATTCGCAATACATATGAGCGCCGGTTCTAGGTAGTGAGTGTGGACATGAAATTATTAAATATTTTAACAACAGTGTTGTGTGTGTGGGCATAATATGTTAATTATTATAGGATTTAATGAGTTATGAATTCAAATTAGATATTTTTAAATACTTTTTTAAAGAAAATTTACTATTGTATTCATATAATTCAGAAGTTTTGTCTGTATGTGCGTACTGGAATTGATTGTAGCCATTGCCCGGAAGGGGCAAATACGAATTTCATTTAAACGTCTCTCTGTTTAGGTTCAGTACGTGCTTCCGTGCTGCTGGACAATAGAATGGCCATAATTTAATTACACAATTCTTCGTGTGGGAAGTATCTGTGTGGGTTGGAAGTAATGAAAGCCTTAATGAATTAGTTGCTTTTTACAACGTAAAATACACATCTTGTAATACAAAAATTCCACATACTATCAATTCGAATTATATTTAGATTATAAAGGCTCTGTAGCAGCTAATAAATTTGATTATTACGTACGACTGATATAAATAATTATAATTGGTTAAATTATACTAATATATAGGTTTTCCATCATTTATAGTATATAAACTATAAATGATGGAAGACCTATATATAAATATTGAAAAATGCAACTATGTTTTATACAATAATTAGTATTGATTGGGATGAAATGGACAGTAGACGGTTGCTGCCCTGAAAATATATATAGAAGAAACTAATAATAATAAATGAATTTATTAATATAAAAGTATAAGCATAAAAATAAATAAAAATATAAAAGTATATACCGTCATTCTAATGTTACATGTATTTTGTGTGTAAAAACATAGTATATAAACTATAAATGATGGAAGACCTATATATAAATATTTAAAAATTCAACTATGTTTTATACATTAATTAGTGTTGATTGTGATGAAATGGACAGTCGACGGTTGCTGTCTGAAAGTCAATTTAACGAAACAGATAAAAAAAACGAATGGATGAACGTCGAGACAAAATCCTTATTACATGAATAATCTTAATTAATAGCAATATTCCACATTCATATTTTGATTATATTTCAAATCTGGCGCCATTGCTTTGGCAGTAGACATATTTAAAGGGATATATCTGTTTGTGACTATAACAGTACTCAACACAATGACCTGGAGGAAGTAGCTGAAGAAATCGCAAGTGAAAGAGTGATTAAAAGTCAAAACGCTGCAAATTCTGTACAGCAACAACTAGAAGCTGCAATTTCTTTAATTACCCATCCTGAATAGCAGAGAAACGTTATTACACTGTTGAAAATAGATTTCATGATTTTAATAAACACTAATATAACAGATAATTTATTATATATTATTATATAATATTATATTATATATTATTTAATGCACTTTTTACATCAAACCAACATCTACTGCAATCGAGCGCATTTTTTCAATTGCAGGCCTGACTAGGACAAACATTAGAACTCGCTTGAATTTTGAAACTTTTAGTGCACTTATTAATATATATATATATATATATATATATATATATGGATATACGGTCGACGCGTTGGCCACCCCTGATATAGAGTGTGGGCATTGAGACCATGGCGATATATTGGCGAATGCGCCGGATACTTATGCGTCGCTCGAGCATGGTGAATATATATATATATATATATATATATATATATATATATATATATATATATATATATATAGGGGAAGACTATTATTGGGTATGCGGCGACAGTGATAAAACAAACCTCTTCTCTTTACATCGATATTTCGCTCTTCCTTCATTTAGTAAATCCTGAAGAAGCTCTGAAGTAAGAGCGAAATATCGATGAAAAAAGAAGAAGTTTCTTTAATTGGACTTTAATTCTTTAATTTCTTATGTTTTATCCTGATATATCTGAATATTTTGAATTTTCTATATTCGATATCTGGATATGTCGAATAATTGGAAATTCTATATAAAGGGCTTTGTTATTATGCCTGATGTATGTATGTACTATGTTACTTTTTCATCTTATTCTGTATCTTGTTCTGTAGATAAATGTATGTATGTAGAGCAATAAATCTATTATTATTATAAATTATATCATATTTAATTTAATTTTTGTATTGTTTTGTTTTTCTGTAATGGAATGGCTGATGGTGGGTTATTATAATAAATAACTGTAAGGATACTAAAAAGTGTATAATTATTTTTAAGTTTTTTACATACTGTGTAGAGGATTGTTAATGCCAATAAAGATTTATTATATTTTATTATATATAAATCATATCATGCGAGATTAAATCTTATAAAACATTATAATATCTCCGTCTATCTAACAACATTAAGTCTATGTAACAACATTAAGCCAAAAACTCTTAAGGAATTTAGTTTACTGATTTCATAATCCAAACAAGTGGCTGTTGCATGTTTAAATTAACATAACATTCCCTACTTGCTACCGTTTTTGTGCCAATATAAAAACATTTCAGTGTGCAACAATTGTCCGTCTGTCTGCGGCCGGGATGCGTCTGATGTGTTTTGGAGGCACGCCAAAGTTCAGGGAGATGCTGTTCACCCCGAGTTTAACGGGATCAGGCCTAAGGATCCGATCATAAGCCGGGTCGCGGGTACGAAAGTCGCCACGCGGGCTTTAGGGTATTGAGAACCCTTAATCAATAGGCGGACACCAATAGCCCGGAAAGATAAAGAGCAGGAGTGCTTTAATTAGAAATGATTACAGTTACAAATATCTCTGATAGATGTAATTAAATATTGATTTTGTACTGTCGATCATCATAACTGAAATATTTTTCGATTGTCAAAATCAAAACAAAATTTTGGTGAATTTGTTTAACACATACAAATTTACCAAAATTTCATTTTAATTATGACAAGGTAAAAATCACACTTTTTTCAGTTATGCTGATCTACAATACAAAAACAATATTTCAAACAACTAACTCGAGTATTCGGTCACTAGAGAGCAGTTATGTCAGTATATATATATATATATATATATATATATATATATATATATATACATATATATTGTCGCAAATAAGTATATTTGCCGTATGTGGCAACGGCGCTCCCGTCCACCCCACCGGGCGTACCATGCTCGAGTTACGCATAAATACCTGTGCTCCAGGCAGAAACTCTCTCTCTTGTTTCATCGTCTGCCTGGCCGAGGATAGTTACTCGACCATGGCGATGCCCGGGTAAGTCTAGTAGTTATTTGTATTTTGTATTGTAATAGTATTTACGGCCCATGTTGCGGGTAGATATATTAGAGTTTACCCCCCTATCCGCGACAATATATATATATATATATATATATATATATATATATATATATATATATATATATATATACCTAAATATTTGTATCGGATTTTCTCTAAATAAGTAGTATTTTTGAGTTGTGCCGTTGTTATTTCCAAAGTAGAGATATGTCTCTGGGAATTTGTACACACAGAAAATCCATGTAACATTAGAATAACGGAATATACTTTTATGTTTATATTTATTTTTTATTTATACTTTTATATTTATAAATTCATTCATTATTATTACTTCCTTCTGTGTATATTTTCCTGTCAATGGGCAACTGTTAAAATGGAAATAAAATGTTATTATTATTATTATTACTATAACTTTCTACTATAGATTATGTCCTTAAAAGATATAGCAATATAAGTCTATTTGTCTATTTTCTATATCAAATTAATGTATATGGCAAATACAAAAACTCCTGTCTTTATAAGGGAGCAAAATGAGGGCATGTTTTCAGTTTAGGGCGGGTTTAAGAAGGAATTTTTTACTTTTAAGTGAGGGCAGACTATCAGGCATCTAGATATTGATAGTACAATCAGATATCTTTATTATTTTCATTTGTATGCATCAGTAAATTTGAAAATGATGGTTACTCGTTAATATCAATAATAAAACTAGTCATCACATTGGATAACTATACGTTATAGCTGAATCTTATTTAGAAATGTATCAGAACCCAGATATTGATAGTATAATCTCATATCTTTATTATTTCCAAAGATATGCATCAGTAAAGTTAAAAATGATGGTTACTCTGATTTCATTGATAAAACTAGTCATCGCATTTGGCTACTATGAGTTATCTAGCTGATTCTTATTGAAAAATGTATCAGGAATCCAGATATTAATAGTACAATCACATATCTTCATTATTTCCAAAGATATGCATCAGTATAGTTGAAAATGATGGTTACTCGCTAATATTAATAATAAAACTAGTCATCACATTTGGTCACTATGAGTTATCTAGCTGATTCTCATTGAAAAACGTATCAGGAATCCAGATATTGATAGTACAATCAGATATCTTGATTATTTCCAAAGATATGCGTCAGCAAAGTTGAAAATGATCGTTACTCGCTAATATCATTGTTAAAACTAGTCATCACATTTGGTTGCTATGAGTTATCTTGCTGATTCTCATTGAAAAATGTATCAGGAATCTAGATATTGATAGTACAATCAGATATCTTCATTATTTTCAAAGATATGCATACGTAAAGTTGAAAAATATGGTTATTCGCTAATTACACTAATATAACTAGTCACCACATTAGGTTACTATGACTTATCTAGATGATTCTTATTGAAAAATATATCTGGAATCTAGGTATTGATAGTACAATCAGATATTTTGATTATTTCCAAAGATATGCATCAGTAAAGCTGAAAATTATGGTTATTCGCTAATTTCACTGATATAACTAGTCATCACATTTGGTTGCTATGAGTTATCTTGCTGATTCTCATTGAAAAATGTATCAGGAATCCAGATATTAATGGTACAATCACATATCTTCATTATTTCCAAAGATATGCATTAGTATAGTTGAAAATAATGGTTACTCGCTAATATCAATAATAAAACTAGTCATCACTTTTGGTCACTATGAGTTATCTAGCTGATTCTCATTGAAAAATGTATCAGGAATCCAGATATTGATAGTACAATCAGATATCTTGATTATTTCCAAAGATATGCATCAGCAAAGTTGAAATTGACGGTTACTCGCTAATATCATTGTTAAAACTAGTCATCGCATTTGGTCACTATGAGTTATCTAGCTGATTCTCATTGAAAAATGTATCAGGAATCCAGATATTGATAGTACAATCAGATATCTTGATTATTTCCCAAGATATGCATCAGCAAAGTTGAAAATGATGGTTACTCGCTAATATCATTGTTAAAACTAGTCATCACATTTGGTTGCTATGAGTTATCTTGCTGATTCTCATTGAAAAATGTATCAGGAATCTAGATATTGATAGTACAATCAGATATCTTCATTATTTTCAAAGATATGCATACGTAAAGTTGAAAAATATGGTTATTCGCTAATTTCACTAATATAACTAGTCACCACATTAGGTTACTATGACTTATCTAGATGATTCTTATTGAAAAATATATCTGGAATCTAGGTATTGATAGTACAATCAGATATTTTGATTATTTCCAAAGATATGCATCAGTAAAGCTGAAAATTATGGTTATTCGCTAATTTCACTGATATAACTAGTCATCACATTTGGTTGCTATGAGTTATCTTGCTGATTCTCATTGAAAAATGTATCAGGAATCCAGATATTAATGGTACAATCACATATCTTCATTATTTCCAAAGATATGCATTAGTATAGTTGAAAATAATGGTTACTCGCTAATATCAATAATAAAACTAGTCATCACTTTTGGTCACTATGAGTTATCTAGCTGATTCTCATTGAAAAATGTATCAGGAATCCAGATATTGATAGTACAATCAGATATTTTGATTATTTCCAAAGATATGCATCAGCAAAGTTGAAAATGATGGTTACCCGCTAATATCATTGTTAAAACTAGTCATCACATTTGGTTGCTATGAGTTATCTAGCTGATTCTCATTGAAAAATGTATCAGGAATCCAGACGTTGATAGTAGAATCAGATATCTTCATTATTTCCAAAGATATGCATCCGTAAAGTTGAAAATTATGGTTATTCGCTAATATCATTGTTAAAACTAGTCATCACATTTGGTTGCTATATGTTATCTAGCTAATCAATTAGTGTTTGTATTACCTAACTGTAATAAAATATGGTTACCAAATTACATGAAATTTTCACAATAAGTATACTATGAGGATTTAAATTTTAGAAATTATATGACATATATATGACATATATATATAACGTAGTTCCCACAAGAATTTAAGGTCAACCCTGGCCTCAAATCGCACAGAGCTTATATAGAGGACAGGCATTCGGAGCACGCAAATTACATCTCTCTCCTCTCTTGTTTACCTTCATCCTGCAACCGATCCGCTTGGCAATTTGCTCCAATAAGCATTATTGAAAGCAAAATAACGGTTTATAGGAACTTAAATTAGCACAACCTAAACCAGCGTGGTTGGTTTGAAATTACTGATGAGTATCGCACGATTTGAAGTATTTCATCCCCGCCAGTCGCGTGCGGTTAAGTAGGTTTACAGTTTTATACTTTACGGCGGGCTGCACGTTAATGTTATCACAGAGCTGATATATGAATCCAATATATCGGAGATATTGGAGACGCGCTCCAATTTATGGAGGGGCCTCAATTCTCGTAATGTTGAAGATTTTCTGCGCGGCCGTAACTGCAGCGGGGAAGATGGAAATTTCAAATTCATTACAGAATTTTTCGCGAACGGAATGAATTGACATTTACATAAATATTTAATAATACAAAAAATTGTTGGGAGCATATTATAGAAATTTGTAATGTGGTTTATATTGCAAGGACTTACTAACTAACGTATATGTTTATTCTGCATGAGATTTAATTGTGAGAATTAACAATTGTATATTGATTAAAGATGTGAATATGATGAAATTCATTTTTTTTTCACAGTTTGAACTCTGTAGCGTTTCTATTTCAAATGCTAGGGAGATATTTTATATGTGAACATGTAGAATATTTCCAGCCCTACATATTGAGACCTAACGCTTTTCTCTAGCTATTACCGTTTTCGCTGTAGCGGTGATAAAATGTGACTATGATAAAATATCAAGTTTTTTTCTTAGTTTTAACTATGCAGTATCTCTATTTCAAATGCTAGAGAGATGTTAATAGATATAGCAGAATAGGTGCGACTAAAAATTAGAAATATGTATATAGAATTATATCAGCGACACAAACCGATATAGTCTTTCAGCTAATAATTATTATTGAAATAACTATCAATAAGTAATGATACAAAATATTGCTTTAAACTACAGCTGATTCTATGTTCTTGTTTAATGTTCATGCTACGTATCTAGCGTCATCTATCTGTAGGGCTAGAAATTCTCTACATTTTTTCATATAAACAATCTCTCTAGCATATGAAATAGAGATGCTACACAGATAAAACTGGGAAAACATGACATTTCATTATATTCACATTTTCTCATCGCTGCAGCGGGAAAACGGTAACAGCTTCAAAAAAGCTATAGAGCTAGAATTGCTCTACATTTTCATATACAAATCATCTATCTAGCATTTGAAATAAAGACGCTACAGAGTTAAAACTAGGGAAAGTATGAAATTTCATCATATTAACATATTAACATTTTATCACCGCTACAGCGCGAAAACGGTAAGATCTAGAGAAAATCGTCTAGTGTCTGTAGGGCTAGAAATACTCTACAATTTCACATATAAACCATCTTTCTAGCATTTGAAATAGAGACGCTACAGCGTTAAAGCTGGGGAAGAACATGAAATTTCATCATATTCACATTTTCTCACCACTACAGTGAGAACGGTATGAACTAGAGAAAAACATCTTGTCTCAATCTGTAGGGCTAGAACATAAACATGACATCTTGTAATTTTTATCTGTAACATGATTTTTATTACTTGTTTTGGATTGTAATAGAAATTGTATCTTCTATAAAAACGGATATAATAAGTTATGTTATTTTTGTCATATACTTGATATGCTTGCGTACTGACTGTACTACATATTAGATAGCCTGGAGTTTAATTTACAGAAGTAACTATTGAAAAATGGATTTCGTATTAGATTGTTGTGTTACTGGAGTTTGGATTTAATAAAGTTGTTGCTGTCGTTTTAAATTATTGTTTAATAATTAGACATAATATGACTGACTATTGAATACTGTATACTTTGTGTATTGTGAACTGTGAACTGTTTTTGTGAACTATGTATTGTGAACTGTGTATTGTGAACTGTGAACTGTTTTTGTGAACTATCTCTTATTCTAAACAAATTAATCTATAAACTTGGGGAATTTCTATAAGTAATAAATTGTAAAGATTCTAATACTAGGTACAGAGTACCGAACAGTAAATAAAGTTAGTATCTAACAAGATTTTACACTTATAACCACTGCATTAAAAAAAACTAATATTTTAGAAATATATTAAGAGGATTATATCTGTACTATATAAATAAAAACATAATAGCATTTCAAAAGACAGATTTTATAAGCATCCGACAGCATATAATATTATTCTTTATAATCCCATTTCAGCGCGAACTGTATAAAAAAAAGCATGTCGCAAACCGAAGTGACATAATAGAACGTATAATGTAAAATTTGTGGCTGTACATAAATCTAGATTGTCTACCGCCGAGATTAATATGACCGTTTTCCATTCATGTTGCCTTGCATTAAAACGGGAAAACCCGACAGCTGCGGAAGGAGAGCCGCGCTCCAAACTAAAATTGAAGATATCCACGCAACCGTTTCCAACTTACAATTTAATTAAGGAACGACGTATGGTTGATGTGAAATTATTTTTTGTTATATAGAAAAGCTATATTCTTTATCGTACTCATGGGATGTTTGTGGTGTAGATTGTATGGTTTTATTTGCCAGGCACGTGTATTCCGCGAGATACACTTAATTCAGTTATGTAAATTAATGCAAAGCCACAAAATACGAATATCGTGTTTATACTAAACAGGAATGTAGGTCAAGGATAGGATTACGGTTTATACAAAAAAAATTGAATATATTAAAAAACAACTGTTGAGCAAATTAGTTTCTCTATCTTATTTAACTATCATTGTAATTATAAATAACTTTGAACTTGTATTAGATATCCCTTTTTTCTAGGTATTAGTGTCTCTTTTTAGATTTATATCGAAAAATAGAATGTACTACGATTCCCTAATAATACAAATAACCAGAATCAAATCTAAAAATTTATTATTAATTTCCATATAATATATAACTTTCAAATAAATCTAGATTTATAATCAGAAGCTAAGTGAATGTGTTCTTTATTCAAGTTTAAAGTTCTATGGGGCTTTAAAAACATCCTTGGTTGGTCAATTACGAAATTCCCCATAATTTCAAATATTAATGCCATATAATAAACTTTCAAAAAAACTAGATTTATAATCAAAAGCCAAGTGTATGTGTACTTTATTCAAGTTTAAAGTTCTATGGGGCTTTTAAAACATCCTTGGTTGGTCAATAACGAAATGCCCCATAATTTTAAATATTAATGCCATATAATATAATAATAGCTTTTAAAAAAAACTAGATTTATAATCAAAAGTCAAGTGTATGTGTGCTTTATTCAAGTTTAAGGTCTATGGGGACTTTTAAAAGGCCCTTGGTTGGTCAATAACGAAATGCCTCATCATTTTCAAATATTAATGCCATATAATATAATAATAACTTTAAAAAAACTAGATTTATAATCAAAAGTCAAGTGTACGTGTACTTTATTCAAGTTTAAAGTTCTATGCGGCTTTAAAAACACTCTTGGTTGATAATAACCATCTCCCTCAAGAAATAAAACAGTATAACAATCAAATGAAACTATTGCGGAGCCAGCTAAGTGAAATCCAGCATATGGTATTCTACCACAATAAAACTTTTAATATTTCTTCTTTTATACCCAAGAATTTATAGACCGTATTACATGCGACACCACAAATCCTCATCTAGCCTGCATAAAGTTATTGAATTTATATATTTTACGATACATACGTAATAAAATTTCCCCGATTCTAGTCTCTTTCATAGCGTTGTTTTCCATTTTAATCATATACCGTTTGCAACTGAGATGATCAGGCATTCAAAGCGTAAGACGGACGGGCGCAAATTGTAGCCTTTGATAATGCGTCCGAGATTGGGCCACAGTAAAAGCATCCCCCGACCCGTCGGTGCTGTAATTAATTTCCGCCCGGCCAGCGCCAGGCCACAAAATTGGTCAATGCGCCTCCTATTTAAGATCGAACTGAAGGCTCAACTAATACAAATGATGATGCGGTTCAAGGACGACGAACGGAATCGATACGGGCGTAATGAAGGCAATACAATTAGGGGGTAATAGGGAAATTTTAGTAGGTCATTGGTGTTCAGGTGTAATCGGGTGTAAATAGGAAATATTGTCCGAAAATGTGATGTACTTATATGTAGTGGAGTTTATTACTTATGACCAAATTTGTAAATTGAGTACTTTTTGTTATGATTACACACAACTAAATAGATTTTAAGCAAACGTAATTATTTTTTATAATAAAACAACCGTGCAATATATCATACCTAAATTAAAAACAATAACATTATTAAAGGATAAATAAAACGATTTTTTACTCTGTTTTTTATCACACTTTGATACACTTTGCAAATAGTTTCAACTAAGCTCTAGCCATTTTCGAGCTCTTATGATAACTGAAAATTTTTTAACCGATCGCTCTAAATATTAGAAGTGTGATAACAAAGTAAATAATCGTTTTATTTATGCTTTAAAATGAATTATCACAAAGTAGACGCCTTAACAATCCAATATTTGATATAACATTATTATTATTATTTATTGATTATGATTGATAATCGGCTAACTTTGACCAGTGATAAACAGAATTAATTATCTTTAAAAGGTAGAAAAAATTAAATAACTTTCATTTAAATACAAGTAAAGCTAAATAAATGGGCAACACGATGAAATTTGTATAATTTTCAAAATTAAAAACTCGATTTTTTACATTTTTTTTATTGCTAATAATGACTCTATTCAAACTTTTGTGCATTCCGTCGTTAATAATTAAGACAAATAAATGAATCAAGCTTCCGTCTAAAGCTAAATAAATGGGCAATAATATGAAATTTACATAATTTCCAAAATTTAAAAAATCGATTTTTTACAATTTTTTGTATTGCAAATAGTGACTTTATTTAAACTTTTGTGCATTACGTCATTAATAATTTAGGTAAATTAATGAATCAAGCTTTTTTCTAAAGCTAAATAAATGGGTAATAAGATGAAACTTACATAATTTCAAAAATTCAAAAATTCGAGTTTTTACAATTTTTTGAATTGCAAATAGTGACTTTATTTAAACTTTTGTGCATTACGTCGGTAATAATTTAGGTAAATTAATGAATCAAGCTTTTTTCTATAGCTAAATAAATTGGCAACACGATGAAATTTGTATAATTTTCAAAATTCAAAAATTGATTTTTTACAATTTTTTGAATTGCAAATAGTGACTTTATTTAAACTTTTGTGCATTACGTCGTAAATCATTGAGGTAAATAAATGAATCGAGCTTTTTTATAAAGATAAATAAATGAGCAGTAAGATGAAATTTACATAATTTCCAAAATTCGATTTTTTACAAATTTTGGTATTGGCACTACTACGTTAATAATTAAGGCAAATAAATGAATCGAGCTTTTTTCTAAGGCTAAATAAATGGGAAACACGATGAAATTTACATAATTTCCAAAATTCAAAAATTCGATTTATTACAATTGTTTGTATTGCTAATAGTGACTTTATTTAAACTTTTGTGCATTACGTCATTAATAATGAAGGAAAATAAATGAATGAAGTTTTTTCTAAAGCTAAATGAATGGGCAATAAGACGAAATTTACATAATTTTCAAAATTCAATAAATTGATTTTTTACAATTTTTTGTTTTGCGTATACTGACTTTATATAAACTTTCATGCACTACCTCGTTAATAATTAAGGCAAATAAATGAATCAAGCTTTTTTCTAGCTAAATAAACAGGCAATAAAATGAAATGTACATATGTTTTAAAATTCAAAACTTCGAGCTTTTACAATTTTTTGTATTGCAAATAATGACTTTATTTAAACTATTGTGAATTACGTCGTTAATAATTAAGGAAAATAAATGAATCAAACTTTTTTCTAAAGCTAAATAAATAGTCAACACGTTAAAATTTGTATAATTTTCAAAATTCAAAAATTCGATTTTTTACAATTTTTTGTATTGCAAATAATGACTTTATTTAAACTTTTGTTGATTGAGTTACGTCGTTAATAATTAAGGTAAATAAATGAATCAAGCTTTTTTCTAAAGCTAAATAAATAGGCAACATGATGAAATTTACATAATATTCAAAATTCAAAAATCCGATTTTTTACAATTTTTTGTATTGTAAATAATGACTTTATTTAAACGTTTGTGAATTACGTCGTTAATAATAAAGGCAAATAAATGAATCAAGCTTTTATGTAAAGCTAAATGAATGGGCAAGAAGATGAAATTTACATAATTTTCAAAATTCAAAAAATTGATTTTTTACAATTTTTTGTTTTGCGAATAGTGACTTTATATAAACTTTCATGCACTACGTCGTTAATAATTAAGGCAAATAAATTAATCATGCTTTTTTCTAAAGCTAAATAAATGGGTAATAAGATGAAATTTACATATTTTTAAAAATTCAAAAATTCGTTTTTTTACAAATTTTTGTATTGGAAATAGAGACTTTATATAAAAATTCATGCACTACTACGTTATTAATTAAGGCAAATAAATGAATCGAGCTTTTTTCTAAAGCTAAATAAATGAACAACACGATAAAATTTACATAATTTTCAAAATTCAAAAATTTGATTTTTTACAATTTTTTGTTTTGCGAATAGTGACTTTATATAAACTTTCATGCACTACAACGTTAATTATAAAGTCAAATTAATTAAATAAGCTGTTTTCTAAAGCTAGATAAATGGACAACTATAAAATTTGTATATGTTATTAAAAGTAAAAAAGAAAGTAAAATTTAGGTGTTTGGCTAGATAAAGGATTATAAATTTACAAACCATTTTAAAAATGTTTCGAAAAAAAAACAATTATAAAAATAAACGTTTATTTTTTAATTGTTTTTTTTCGAAGCATTTTCAAATGGTTTGTAAATGTATAATCCTTTATTCTTCATAATTATGAAGAGTAATTATAAACTTTCAAGTGATAAAAGAACAATTTTAACAAATGTTGTAACTTCAATAATACTTTACACTGCATCTATTTGGCAAAATGTAATTATACATTTTAATAAATATAAAAATATGATAATTAACTGCCACAGAAAAATTGCTTTAAGATTAATTTGTGCATACAGAACTATTTGGAACGTTGCTCTCATAATTATTGATGGAAGGAAACGCACCCTAGAATGAAGAAGAATAAGAATCAGTGGCTGATTCACAAAATATTCTGAGCATTGTTAAATCCACCCAAAAAAAAAAATTATATTCGCAACTGGAAGATTCTATAAACTTCATCTTAAACTCTCAATTCAATTTGCACATCGCACTCGATGCTATCAGCTCTGCATTAATGCGATGTGCAATGAACCGAACTTATTAAACCATGAATGAGATTAAACGAATTTATCCAGCCCAGTCGAATGTAAACCGAAATAAAACCGCGTTCCGCGCAGTTGATCCGATCACTTAAAATAAATTTCGTTGGGGCCGCGGGGTTAGGGGATTGATCACATGACGCCAAAATCGATTACTAATAATTACTTTAATCTTGGGCGCAGGCGAGTAATGTTTGTAGCGCGCTAATTGCACCGAATGTGGGCATTTTAAAAGCATTTTCTGGTTCTCGCTCCTGTGACAACAGAGTTGGGAGTAATGTATGTTAATAAATGCGCTGCTGTATGGAGGGCGTGGGCCGAAATTTACTTATATTAATAACCGATATTGAATGTAAGCCGGTAAGTAATGCGGCAGCACCACCAATAAACCTTCTCTTGAGGAGATAATTGCATTTAATTATCAATTCAGTTACTTTATAGGCCAAGGAACACGCGCGACGGGAACAATGGTTTATTACACTGCAGGAAAATGAGGGGGCTTGGAATTGAATTGCGTCACTGATTGAGTATACTGTGTTTGCAATCATATTAATTGCTTGCATAAAGGCCTTAATTAATATTAATCAGTGTTAAAATCACAAAATTGTAAAATATATTTAAAAACCAATTAATTTGATATTAGACGCTTCTATATTCTTTACTATTAGAAGTATTGTATCAACAAATGGTAAAAATATTGAATAGTTTAAAAAAATAACCAAGATACTTATGTTATCAGGGATTTTAATGCAAAAATCGGGTAAGGAAGACGCGGACATGCATGATCGCGGACCAACATTTATTCCAGAATTTGTATCGGATCATTCAGATTCATCAACTAAACAAGACAATTTCTTAGTCAATATATTAATTCATTTCTTGAACAACTTTTGAATCAAGAAATTGTCTTTTCTAAAACGACCTTTAGATATATCAACAAGAAATCATATCGACTATTTATGGCTGAACAAATGTTTCAAGAATTCCGTCAAATAAGGCACCACATTTCCTATAGGAGATAAAAGATAAAAAAAGAACAATATAAAATTATAGTAGGTATGGTATAAATTGACTGGCAGAGCCATCGGTAGGTCGGTCACGCAAATAGCTGTCAGATATTGGACATCTAGATGATGATCTTTGTTTTTAAAACAGTAGTTGATAGATATGGATAGCAATATCTATGAATCTTAAGATTTGTTTGTAAATCGTACTTGAAAGCGGTATATCTACCGCGGGTTGAAAATTTACATATAAAACAAAAAAACTGGGTATCCTGCTACATTTTTGTTTGTGGAAAGCAAACCGCTGTTGATGTGCGTCAGGGGAAAATCTGTAATCACACCGAATTGGCATGTCAGCAGCCTTTTGTATGCCAGCACAAAAATATGCAACGCTTCCATTAAACATTTAGTACAATTACCCTGCTATGCTCGCATAGAGAGGACACGAATGTATATATGAGATAAAGGATTTTTCCCAGTATATATTGGTATGTAACTATATAAAATTCTGATTGTACTTTACAGTTGTCAAAATACAAATAGCTTAGCGTGTAATACGTTCAACATTTTAATTCAGAACTTAAACTATGCCCATTCACCATTTCAAATGGTTTCAACTCTGCACTACACAATTATCCATAATTTAAGCATGTTTTGTTGGATAGAGGTATTGCATTGGTTGAAAATGTGTGTTAAGGTCGTTTTAGACAAGACAATTTACTATTAAGTAGGATTATGAAGTAATAATGTTAGATTTGTATACTACATGATGTAGAACTATAATCTCTTATATCAGCATGTTGCTGACAGAATATAGAAACAAACATAATGTATCATTATATATTGTAAAGGTCGTAGACAAGACAATTTCTTGACTCAAAAGTTAGTCAAGTTGAGAGATAATCTAAATTGTCTCGTATCATACAGCAAATTATTTGAAATATTGAATTGGATGGTAGATCGAATGTAAAAATATAACGCGTTCTATTTGTCAAAGACAAATTGTATGGGAGGAGGATATATGAATTCATTTTTTGAACAATTTTTGAGCTAAGAAATTGTTTTGTCTAAAACGACCATTATTCAAAAAAAGCTATATGAACGGAGGTAGGGTGGGCAGGTATTCAAATGCATAGTTTGGTTGTTCTTGACCCATCCAAACCTTCACTTTTGATTGCATTGATTTCTTATATGAATAAAGAGGTGGTATATTGGTTAAACTACTCGAAAAACTGTCTAATCGCATGAAAAAACTATGCAAGCAAAGGTGGGGTGGGCGGGTGGCCCCTACCAACCAAACTATGCCCATTCACTATTTCAAATGACCTGAACTCTGCACTACACAATTATCCATAAGTTTCTATGTTCCAATCAATTTCATTTATTAATAATTACTATGATACGAATATTAAAAAAATAATAAAACTATCTGAATACACTTTAAATTTATTAACATACATTACTACTCATTTTCAAAAAACAACTCGTTAACTCTACTAATTTATAGAACATATTATAATTCTATTTCTCGCACATGAAAATTAATGAAATTTTCCAAATACTCTACACTGGCTCGAGATAGTACTTTTGAATATTTGTTTTTAACATTAGTATTCATGTACTAATTTTAAAAACAAATTTTGTAAAGTACTATCTCGAGCTAGCGTAGAGTAATTGGAAAATTTCATTAATTTTCATGTGCGAGAAATAGAATTATAATATATTATATAAATTACGAGTTAGCGAGTTTATAAAATCATAAAATAATAAATTTTCTATATACATTTTTTGAAAATGAGTAGTAACGTATGTTAAGAAATTTAACGTGTATTCAGATAATTTTATATTTTTTTTAATATTCGTATCATAGTTATTATTAATAAATGAAATTGATTGGAACATAATTGTGTAGACTTCAGGTCATTTGAAATAGTGAATGTACTATCTTGAGCCATCTCCGTGGCATACGGAAAACACAAAACAAAAAACAAAATTTCAAAAGTAAGGTCAGGATTGAAATATTGGTATTAGTATAATTTTTCCTGGATTGGTCTGCTAGAAATAGAGTTGTATTTCAATAAAGGTCTTCGTTATCCAGGAGAAATTGCATAATACTAATAATAAATGTTCACATAGCAGCTCTACTTACTGTAGCATATTTGGATAGTTAAATATTTTTTTTTGACCTATATCTTTTAACATGCCAGACCAAGTCTATTTTTAGCTATAAATATTCAGGTTTGAATGGTTTTATTGTTGATTGCAATTTATATTTTAGATTTTTCAAGTATGTGAAAATAATAATTAGTAATAATTATTCTTCTACCAATAAGCCGCAGGTACTGCTGCTATTGCTGTCACTATCATCGTTTTTGCGCATTTTGAAAAAAAAAAACACGAAAAAAAGGTTATTTAGTATTTTTAGCTTCTATTTCAAAGATATACATGATTTTTATGTCTACCCTCCAGTTATGGATCAGTCTAGTCTAATGTTATTAAAACACTTGAAATGTTATAAATTACAATAAGGGCTGCGACATCATCAGTTCGGACCTCTGATGCCGCAGCCCTTAATACTTTTAAGCCGTTGTTATGCTATACCATTCCCGAGATCGTTCATAAAGAAAAGGAAGTACTAGTAGTCGTTTTCTTTGCACAAGTTATACCCTTGGGTTGCATAATAGTTTAATTTTATATATAGTTTAAAATTTAATTACGAACAAACGAATGAGAACTAAAATGAGACCAAAAGACAAATATTGTCAAATATCGTCAAATATCGTCAAATATTATCAAAAATCGTCAAATAATGTCAAATATCATCAAATATTTTCAAATATCGTCAAATATTTTCAAATATTGTCAAATATTATCAAATATTGTCAAATATAGTCAAATATAGTCAAATATATTCAAATAAGGTCAAATATAGTCAAATATAGTCAAATATAGTCAAATATAGTCAAATATAGTCAAATATAGTCATATATAGTCAAATATAGTAAAATATAGTCAAATATAGTCAAATATAGTCAAATATAGTCAAATATAGTCAAATATAGTCAACTATAGTCAAATAAAATCAAATATTGTCAAATATTGTCAAATATTGTCAAATATTGTCAAATATTGTCAAATATTGTCAAATATTGTCAAATATTGTCAAATATTGTCAAATATTGTCAAATATTGTCAAATATTATCAAATATTGTCAAATATTGTCAAATATTGTCAAATATTGTCAAATATTGTCAAATATTGTCAAATATTGTCAAATATTGTCAAATAATGTCAAATATTGTCAAATATTGTCAAATATTGTAAAATATCGTAAAATATTGTAAAATATCGTAAAATAAAATCAAATAAAGTCAAATATCCTCAAATATTGTAAAATATCGTCAAATATGGTCCAGTATCTTCAAAATTTCGTCAAATATTGTCAAACATTTAAATGTAATCGGAAAGTCTTATGGTACCCACACCATATAATTTGTACATACGATTAAAAGTAATTCCACTTTTAAAATAAAATCAAATATCAAATATAAATCAAATATAGTCAAATATTGTAAAATATCGTCAAATATCATCCAATATCATCAAATATCGTCAATTATCGTCAAATATTGTCAAATATTATCAAATATAAAAGTAAAAGTTAAGTAAATATAGTAAAAAATAGTCAAATATTGTCAAAAATAGTTAAATATTGTAAAATATCGTAAAATAAAGTTAAATATCGTAAAATAAAGTCAAATAAAGTCAAATAAAGTCAAATAAAGTCAAATAAAGTCAAATAAAGTCAAATAAAGTCAAATAAAGTCAAATAAAGTCAAATAAAGTCAAATAAAGTCAAATAAAGTCAAATAAAGTCAAATAAAGTCAAATAAATTCAAATAAAGGCAAATATTGTCAAATATCATCAAATATCGTCAAATATTGTAATATATCGTCAAATATCATCCAATATCATCAAATATCGTCAATTATCGTCAAATATTGTCAAATATTATCAAATATCAAGAAGTAAATATAGTAAAAAATAGTCAAATATTGTCAAAAATAGTTCAATATTGTAAAATATCGTAAAATATCGTAAAATATCGTAAAATAAAGTCAAATAAAGTCAAATAAAGTCAAATAAAGTCAAATAAAGTCAAATAAAGTCAAATAAAGTCAAATAAAGTCAAATAAAGTCAAATAAAGTCAAATAAAGTCAAATAAAGTCAAATAAAGTCAAATAAAGTCAAATAAAGTCAAATAAAGTCAAATAAAGTCAAATAAAGTCAAATAAAGTCAAATAAAGTCAAATAAAGTCAAATAAAGTCAAATAAAGTCAAATAAAGTCAAATAAATTCAAATAAAGGCAAATATTGTCAAATATCATCAAATATCGTCAAATATTGTAATATATCGTCAAATATCATCCAATATCATCAAATATCGTCAATTATCGTCAAATATTGTCAAATATTATCAAATATCAAGAAGTAAATATAGTAAAAAATAGTCAAATATTGTCAAAAATAGTTCAATATTGTAAAATATCGTAAAATATCGTAAAATATCGTAAAATAAAGTCAAATAAAGTCAAATAAAGTCAAATAAAGTCAAATAAAGTCAAATAAAGTCAAATAAAGTCAAATAAAGTCAAATAAAGTCAAATAAAGTCAAATAAAGTCAAATAAAGTCAAATAAAGTCAAATAAAGTCAAATATCGTCAAATATAGTCCAATATCATCAAATTTCTTCAAATATCGTCAAATATTGCAATATGTCGTCAAATATCGTCCAATATCATCAAATATCGTCAATTATCGTCAAATATTGTCAAATATTATCAAATATCAATAAATAAATATAGTCAGAAAAAGTCAAATATTGTCAAAATCATCGTAAAATATCGTAAAATATCGTAAAATATCGTAAAATATCGTAAAATATCGTAAAATAACGTAAAATATCGTAAAATATTGTAAAATATCGTAAAATATCGTAAAATATCGTAAAATATCGTAAAATATCGTAAAATATCGTAAAATATCGTAAAATATCGTAAAATATTGTAAAATATCGTAAAACATCGTAAAATATCGTAAAATATCGTAAAATATCGTAAAATATCGTAAAATATCGTAAAATATCGTAAAATATCGTAAAATATCGTAAAATATCGTAAAATATCGTAAAATATCGTAAAATATCGTAAAATAAAGTCAAATAAAGTCAAATAAAGTCAAATAAAGTCAGATATTGTCAAATATCGTCAAATATTGTCTAATATTGTTAAATATCCTTAAAAATTGTTAAGTATCATCAAATAAAGTCAAATATTGCGAAATATCGTCAAATATCGTCAAATATTGTCAAATATCGTCCAATATCAACAAATATCATCAATTATCGTCAATTATCGTCAATTATCGTCAAATATTGTCAAATATTGTTAAATATCAAATATCAATAAATAAAAATAGTTAAAAATAGTCAAATATTGTAAAATATCGTAAAATATAGTAAAATACCGCAAAATATCGTAAAATATCGTAAAATATCGTAAAATATCGTAAAATATTGTAAAATATCGTAAAATATCGTAAAATATCGTAAAATAAAGTCAAATAAAGTCAAATAAAGTCAAATAAAGTCAAATATTGTCAAATATCGTTAAATATTGTAAAATATCGTCCAATATCATCAAATATCGTCAATTATTGTCGAATATTGTCAAAAATTTAAATATAATCGGAAAGTCTTGTGGTGCCCACACCCAATATTTTGTATATACGATTGAAAGTAATTCCACTTTCAAAATCAAATCAAATATTGTAAAATATCGTCAAATATCAACCAATATCATCAAATATCGTTCAATATTGCAAATATTGTCAAATATAGTCAAATATAGTCAAATATAGTCAAATATAGTCAAATATAGTCAAATATAGTCAAATATAGTCAAATATAGTCAAATATAGTCAAATATAGTCAAATATAGTCAAATATAGTCAAATATAAACAAATATTGTCAGATATTGTAAAATATCGTAAAATATCGTAAAATATCGTGCAATATAATCAATTATCGTCAATTGTCGTGAAATATTGTGAAATATTGTCAAATATTGTCAAATATTATCAAATATTATTAAATATTGTAAAATATTGTCAAATATAGTAAAATATAGTCATATATAGTCTAATATAAAAAACATTAACTTGTGTAAACTGTAAAAGTGATAACACCAATAAACGATTATGATTATGATTATGATTATGATTAATATAGTCAAATATTGTCAAATATTATCAAAAAAGTAAATGTAATTCGGAAAGTTGTGTGGTACCCACGCCAGATATTTTGTATGTTACTTTCAATCAATTCTACTTTCAAAGAAACCTTCAGGCTATGGTTCTGAAATCGGAGCACTTTCTTGCATTCTGTTTGTATTTTGGTAATAGGAAGAATGTTGATCTCAGTCATTCGTCTGCTATATATATATACATAAAATGTTAATTATATATATACATAAAATGTAAATTTTGCCTTCGTCGATCTTTTTGGTGACATCTACTGGTATTTCTTCTGTTTCTACGGTCATTCTATATTTTGAATTTTTGATAGCGTATTTGACATTCTCAATTGATATCATAGGCGCATTTGTTGCTTTTTTTTACTACATCGTTTCTATTGTCCTCAAACAGCTGTTGTATATATACAACTTTCCATATTTTGATTTTTTTCCTCTATGTCCATTATATTCTTTCCATTGCTAAGAAAAAATCAAAATGGATTTCGTTTTTTCTTCGTCTATGCCGATAACTTTCATGACTTTTTTATGTAGATTAAATGACTCATACCTCCGTTCTATTTCCTCACACCTCCTTCTAATGAATGTCTCCCTGGCATCCTTAATTAGTCTCCTTATTTGTTGTGGTATTTCTTTGTGTCTATCTTTATCTCTTCTTTTATACCGTCTTCGTTCTTACATTATGGCCAAGATCTCGTTTTGTCATTTATTGATTTATTGTCCCACTCCGGCTTTACTCTCAAAAAGTTGTTATTAATTTTCTCATGTAGCATATCTCAAAAGCGTAGATCTGATTCACAAAATCTGATAGCTATTTTGAATTTTCACCCCAAAAATTACCTAGAATTTAAAAAATCGCCAGCACTAACAGGTCGGTTCAATAATGACCTATTTTATTACGAGTGTCTATTAGCACGATATGTAACCTATTAATATCTATCTATCTGATTATTATTATTATTGTATAAGTTATAATCATGTCCAGTTGGTAATAATCAGCGAGTAATAAAATATCGACGCTGTATGACACTATTCAGGATTCCGAACCCCCCAACCGGCCGGCCATATATCAGATATCGGTTTAACTTATGCGGCTTTATGCTCGGGGCTTTATAAAATATGACACAATGATGCACAATAAACGAGTTGTTAGTGGTTAGACCTTCTCTTGACCGCAAGCCCGAAGGATACACACATATAACATATATAAAAAACATTTATTTTTTAATTATTGGATTGTTAAGGCGTCTACTTTGGGATAATTAATATCTTGTAATGTGTAAATGACGTAAAAAACGGCCATAATTTATTCAATTACATATGCTTAAAACGTATCTTGTAATGTGTAACTGACGTCAAAAACGGCCCTAATTTATAGACACCGCTTGCTAAGAAACCAGTATTTTAGTACGTTGTAAACTGTTGGTTACTGTAAATATATTCAAAAAAACTTTATTAGAAAGTAGCAATGTAATTACATCAAGTAACAATATAAAAAATACATGATAAATATTTTTTTTTAATTTTTTAATTTGTTTTTTATCACACTTCTGTTACACTTTGCAACTAGTTTCGGGCTAAGCTCTAGCCATCGGAGGAGCTCGAAAATGACTAGAGCTTAGCCGAAACTAATTATAAAGTGTAACTGAAGTGTGATAAAAAAACAAAGTAAAAAATCGTTTTATTTATCATTTATTTTTTATATTGTTACTTGCTGTAATTACATTGCTACTTTCTAATAAAGTTTTTTGAATATATTTACAGTAAACAGTAGTTTACAACGTACTAAAATCCTGGTTTCCTAGCAAGCGGTGTCTATAAATTACGGCCGTTTTTGACGTCAGTTACACATTACAAGATACGTTTTAAGCATATGTAATTGAATAAATCACCAGATTCCAGTGTAATTCATGATAATTCCTCAATACTTTCAAGTATACCGCTCTCTGGATTAGCAGGTTTATTTAATATATATTTAATATATATATTTAATATATACATAAAAGAATTTTGTGACGTCAAAATGACGACAAATACAGCCACTTTTGTCGACACCGCTTCCTAGGAAACCAAGGCTTTGCTGTATTTATTTATTTATATAATCTGAATTCATAAAGACACCTTACACGGTCAATAATATTCTCAATCCTAGTACTGTCAATTTTGCTTCAATCCTTCTTTTATATTTATCAAGTAATCAATTATCCGGATAAAGATCAGTATTCTCTTCATTACATCATTAATATACCTTACATGATGAGTAATACTGGAATATTTTAGAATAATGAACATATTAAATATTTTATCGTACAGTAATATTGTCATTAATCTAAAATATTGACAGTAATATTGATCGTGTAAGGTGCCTTATAAAGGCAGCTATATTACTGTCAATATTTTTGAATAGTGACATTATTACTGTACGATAATATGATTAAAATGTTCTTTATTCAAAAATATTGCCAGCATTACTTATCGTATAGGATAGTAATGATGTAATGAAGAGAATGCTGATGTTTATCCGGATAATTGATTACTTGATAAATATGAAAGGAGCATTGAAGCAAACACTGACAGTATTATTGACCGTGTAAGGTGCCTTATACAGGAATAATTCCAAAAATAGTACCCCAAAAAATACTGATATTATTTTTTATAATATAGAATGTGAACGTAAGATTTACAAGAGAATATTTCTGATTAGTTGCAGTAGAAGTTGCGCGCATCCCGTCCTTCCAAATTATCCACGGTCAGTTAGTTTGCATTTGAAACGGTTAGGTTAATTTTATCGACAAGCCGGAATGCGGAAGTCGGTAATTGAGCCGCAACTCTCGACATTGTGTGCTGCTACAGCAGCACCGGCAGCAGAGCGAGAGTTTCCCATTAAAGTCGGATAACTTTCGTCCTGTCGAACATTACCCCAACAGCGCGCTACTTTTTCGCAATTAACGATGTGTGCGTTTTCCCACACCACTGTGGGAACTCCTAAATCGATTTAATACAAGAAAATAAAAAAATAAACTACATACAGATGACTAGACTAGTAGGTTAGCAATAATTATGACGGATATTAATAATGAATTAGCTGTAATTTTAAAGGGAATACGATGTTTGCCTATTAGATAGCATTAGCATAGTCTGTGTGTGAATATATTGTTATTGTTTATACATACTTTTATACTATATTTATAATTATTTAAACATATTGTTGTCCTGTAATTGCAAAATATTTCTGTTGGACAATAAAGGCTTATTATTATTATTATTAGATATCCTACTAAAAGAACATTTTGTAAACAATTAAAAAAAAGAGAGAAGAGGAAGGGGATCATCATACCAGCACCACAGAGCAGCTGATTTGATCCCCATAAACTGAAGTTCCCATATATACCAAATCAACATGTAGTTAATATAAATATATTTAAGTTTTTTTTTATATATATTTTTTTTATTATAATTAAAAATGTATTTGCATGTTTGTAAAAAAATGGGGGAATAAACTTATTATTATTATAGATATAACTTTTATTATATTGGTAATTATATGTAGCATTTTCAAAATAGTCAGCGATAGTGAGCAACTATGTTTTTTTGATCTTATAGAATTCTAAAATAGTTAAATTTTGTAAAAATAAAATTATTAAGATATGTTTTGAACAATAATAGCTCTAACCCGTTAATAGGAGTGTGTCCTATACAAATTTTAAATTGTATATTTTTGTCTACACGCTATACCCCAAGAATTTTGTCTCTAGTCTACTTTTGTCTTCCAAAAAACTACCTCTATATATTTATACGTATTTATATAGCATATTAAATGTAATCATTGCTCGCAGATACGTATAACCCTCATTAACAATTTAATCTCCGCCACTTTAGCGTTTAGCTAGAGGAACTTGTCACAGTCGGAATTAGGAAGTTTGCAATATTAAAATTTAATATAGACGAAGTTTGTCAAGGACGACACGGCGCCGCAGCTACAGCACCGATATGTGAGGCAGCGCGCCACCGTCGTGACGCGGGCGTCGCTCGACACACATTTAATACTATTAAAATTAATGCATGCGGTCTCCGTAATGAACCGGCTTTAACTATTCATGCCGGGTGTGTGCTCTTTGCCTAATAAAATGAATTTTATGCACAATCATTTAGTAATAGGTCCATTAGTATTACATTACTAGGTTATCAATAAGTTTTGACTTGTAGTACGTCAGTAGTTGTAGTCACATTTAGGCATCGCTACTAAAACAAGACTCGAGTAGAAATACGAATAATAGAATCATAAAATTTAGAAAGAAATTTGTTAATTTCCCTACACAAAAAAAGGAAAATTGTATAGCGTGGACGAATTTTTAAACTTAAACTCTTTATCTACGTATATATATATATATATATATATATATATATATATATAGGTTAGTAGTTAGTGTCTGCTTGAAATATGTATAAAATGTTCGCAGACACATCTTTTAAATATATATATATATATATATATATATATATATATATATATATATATATATATATATATATAAAAGATGTGTCCGCGAACATTTTATACATATTTCAAGCAGAGACACTAAATACTAACCTACTTCTGATTGAAGCCTGTTTCTTTTATTCAGTCGGTAATCCCATGGAATTGATTTGGAATAAAAGATTGAGGCGCGATCGCGGAGGGTAATTATTTATTTACGTTTTAATTAGTGTGTTGAGGTCGAGCACGCACACTCGGGAAATCAATCGAGCGTCGCGGATGCTTCGCGTAATAGAACGTCTGAAACATTCGTTCTTATCTGCGGACGACTGTTGTAATTATTGCCGACTCGGGGCATCTTAGATAACATTTATTATACCGGTGCCCTTATAACAAACAGCAGGCAAACAAAGGGTAATTGATTCTTTTGTGCCCAGTTCTTCCATTCAATTTTGCTTTTCTTAGTTATTATTATTATTATTATTATATTAGTCTGTTCAAATAGATAAATAGTAGCCATTGGAAATATTTGTCTTTGTAAAGTACTCAAAGAATGGAATTTAATTAAATAATATATTTATATTAAATAAGGCGGAAAGACGGGTCTATACTGACCAATTGGGGTGACCAATAAAATATAAATTTTAAGGAATCTTTTGTGTATATCTTGCCGACCATAATATATAGTTATATATTTTTATTAATAATTTTTATAGGCGTTCTTGTATAATATATGTTGGAACGTAAATTATTATTTTTTATCTTGAATCCGTCATTCAATTGATTTGAAAAAATTACATAATGTTTATAATAAAATGCCAATGGACACTGGAAAGTCTCGAACTTGACATATTTTTCTTTCTATTTATTTTTTATTTTTAACTTTTACGCTCCTATCTCGATATGCCGATTTTAGAGGCTAATTCGATAAAAAAAATTATGCAACATTTTTGTTTAATTTTTTTACTGATCTTAAGGTCGTTTTAGACAAGACAATTTCTTGGCTCAAAAGTTAGTCAAGATGCGAGACAATCTAAATTATCTTGTATCATACAGCAAATTATTTGAAATATTGTATTGGATGGTAGATCGAATGGAAAAATATAACGTGTTCTATTTGTCAAGAACAAATTGTATGGGAGGAGGATACATGAATTCATTTCTTGCACAACTTTTGAGCTAAGAAATTGTCTTGTCTAAAACGACCTTTAGTGCAGAATATATATGTATTAAGAGTTTTTATTATTCTGAGTTGATTTTTTACGCCAATTATTTTTTCCCATATATACCTATACATTTCGAAAATAATAATGCCTCAATTGATTTTATGGGTTTTTTTTACTCATTTTCAAATAACTAGAACTCACCATTACATTCTTTCCCGCATTTTTTCATGATTCCATGAATTATATTGATCAATACAATTGATCAATATAATTGATCAATATAATTTATGAATATTGAATATTGATGAATTATATTGATCAATATAATTGAACTTGGAAAGAATGTAATGGTGAGTTCTAGTTATTTGAAAATGCGTAAAAAAAATCCCATAAAATCAATTGAGGCATTATTATTTTCGAAATGTATAGATTATATTGATCAATTATATTGATGAAATCAAAAAAATGCGGGAAATAATGTAATAGTTTTTTTTTAATCGTATGCCTGCCCAAGGTCGATTTTTTGTAATTAAAAATAATAACCCGACGACAGCCATTTTACCTAGTATATAATAATGATAAATAATGATTAAGTAATTCATCACCGCTATTACTTAGTAGGCAGAAAAATAATTAATAGACAAAAATAAGTACAAAAGTAGTTGAATAATTATGTGTTTACGGAAACACGTTACGACAATTTTATTGAGCCTATAAAATTTAATTTAAATACACACATGGAAATTTACATTTGCGAAATTTAATTAATTATTAAAGTGTTGGGAATTATAATGCCCAAATTAATATTTAACAGCGCGCATTATCACATGTTGAGAGATAATATTGCTACAAGGCAAAGGGTTTGATGAAACAAAGGGTCAAAGATGGGATTAGCATCCTTCGGGGGTGCTGTCGGATAATACACGGACGGGCGTTTCTCTGTGTGTTGAATGATGAAGAAATTTTGGGGCTTATATGTGATGAAGATTATAGAGCTAGATAAAACTTAAAACCGGGACGAAAGCTTTGTTTTAACAAATATTAAATTATTCAGCCTTAGCGGATTAGTTAATTAACATAGCAATTTATTATGTAAAAAGTTTTAGTTTTGGTACATTTTATATACTGAAATTTTTATGTGTCCATATATTTAATATTCTAAACAATATACATGCTGCTATTAATAATCAAACATATTTATCAGTAGTTTTTTTTATTATTGACTAATTACCAAGGCCTTCATTAGTGAAGTTACAGCATACTGAAAATTGCTCACAATATTTGAAAAATACAAAATAATCAGGATAATTTTTTATGGGCGCTTATAAAAATCTGCTCCTGCTAAACTTATATTAGTTTTCGTCTGCGGCCGAAAACGAATTGAGAGCAAAAAATTATCATCCGCACGAAATTAATTCCCGTAAATATTTATGAATTGCAAACCAAGCCCGCTTAAAATTCGTAAACTTAATTTTTATAAACCCCGTCCCGAAGTTTGCACAATGACGGCCTATATAGATCGACTTGAATTATTAAATTAAGAGTGTTGGGTGCTGCTTAAACTTTCCATGCTGGGGTGCGAGTATTTTACGGTGGGAGAGTTTTATTGTTTCAGGTACAGGGTTTAAATTGTCTAATGTTTTATTGCACAGTATAAATTATTTGCGGGACAAGTGTGCGGGTTTTGCGGTTTTAAACGGGGCAGATTATCTTTGATGTGGCTATTTAATCAGGGTACGGGTTATATGTTTTATACTGTAATAATCTTGTATTTTAAACGATCTAGAGGTTTTATTTGATAATTACTTTTGGTTTATGAATTACGGTTTCTAATGCAATTTTATATCGTGAATTGTGTGAGTTGGGTCTGGGAACAATAGCTAAATCGAATAATAATAATAATTCAGGTCATGTTTGGCAGAATTTACCATATTTTTGGTTACTCTGTTAGCGATGATTTTATTGAATTGTAGTGCAATGTTATTATAAATAGTAACTGTTAGTATTTTCTATGCCTATATATATATATATATATATATATATATATATATAAAGTAATATAAAAAAGTAAGTTGACAATTGAATAATAAAATCACAGCTGCACATGTAAATGCGATAATTAACTGCTGCATAAATAAGGCGTCAAAAGATTATTCGGAGTGAGCATGCAAAAAACTAATCCAGTGTGGAGAGGGCGCGTTGGAAAAAATACATACTCTTTATATATGCATAGCAAAATCTGGCGATAAAGCTAACACGCCGGGCTAGACGGGGTGTCGTGCTTATTCTCAAAACATTTTCACAATAAATCACGTTTTTTTATGGAGATATAAAATCTTTTATGGCTGAAGGAATTTAGTAAAATGTGCATAATCGTGTTATTACTTTTATCCTGTGAAAGCTAAATGAATTCTCGAGACGCGTGATTGATAACTTTTGCAAGAGATGAACATATTTCATATTTATTTTTGTCAAATATAGAGTGATTACAGTATTTTTGTCTATACTTTTGTTATGGCATAAATTGTGATACTGTTTTTTCGAGATTTTAGTAAAGTTTTCTAGGCATTAGAATGGCATATTATTTATATTAAAAAAAAATAGAAAAAAATTATACTCAATGCCAAAACTATTGGAATGAAATTCCAGTAGTTTTAGCATTGAGTATAATTTTTTCTATTGTTTTAAATATAAATAATATGCCATTCTAATGCCTAGCAAACTTTAACAAAATCTCAAAAAAACAGTATCACAAACGCCATAACAAAAGTATAGACAATAACAATTTTTTTAAGCAACAAATGCTTATATTTGATTTCTCTCGACTGTATTGTTTTAACATCACGTAGGCCCCATATTTATATTATATGGATAAATAAAACGATTTTTTACTTTGTTTTTTATCACACTTCAGTTACACTTTACAACTAGTTTCGGCTAAGCTCTAGCCATTTTCAAGCTCCTTCGATGAGAGCCTAGTAATTGCAAAGTGTAACTGAAGTGTGATAAAAAACAAAGTAAAAAATCGTTTTATATATCCTTTAAAATGAATTATCACAAAGTAGACGCCTTAACAATCCAATATTTATATTATATATTATAGACGTATATTCATCTACTTTTAAACTTATAGAGAATTTTCGAGAATGAAATTCGATGTTAGAGTCACACAATCATATATAAATTGTTGTTATATTGTGAGCTCATTTTCCACATTATTACATCAATCGCCAGCTATTGATCCTGTTCTTGGAAACATAAGAAATGTATTCTTAACAAGCCATCAGCTCGAAATTAGAAATTTATGAAGGAAATTAGACCATGCGTGACCTGTTTCCGAAACATGAACGCACATATTTTCCATTCTAATTAATATTTTAGAGCGATGTCACGAAACTAACAGTGTGATTGCCATATCATTTGACGGGACTGGTTTAATAATCTGAATGAAGATCATTATGGATAATGTCTTAAAGGGGATATAAACATATTAATTTTTAGTGGTTTCCCTATGGTCGATTAATTATAGCTAGAGCTGTTTTCTGGGCTACTAGCGGGGTCATAGGTGACGGAGAGTGAAAGGCTTCTAGATACACATCTAATTCATATTCATCATATCATATTCTCATCTAAAAATGTATGAAAAACTCAATTATAAAGACTAAAATCAGGTATCTTCATTATCTTCAAAGATATGGCTTGCATAAGTAGAAATTTTTATTATCACACATTCCTGCAAAAATATCCATTCATCACGATGCAATTTTAAGTTTTTGTGTGTTATTCTTGTCTAAAAATGTATGAAAAATTCAATTACAAAGACTCTAATGACTTATCTTCATTATCTTCAATAATATGGCTTGTAAAAGTTGAAATTTTTATTATCACACATTCCTACAAAAATATCAATTTATCATGATGCAATTTTAAGTTTTTGTGTGTTATTCTTGTCTAAAAATGTATGAAAAACTCAATTATAAAGACTTCAATGAGATATCATCATTGTCTTCAAAAATATGACATGTAAAAGTTGAAATTTTTATTATCACACATTCCTACAAAAATATCTATTTATCATGATGCAATTTTAAGTTTTTGTGTGTTATTCTTGACTAAAAATGTATGAAAAACACAACTATAAAAACTTCAATGAGATATCTTCATTGTCTTCAAAGATATGACTTGTAAAAGTTGAAATTTTTATTATCACATATTCCTACAAAAATATCTATTTATCATGATACAATGTTAAGGTTTTGTGTGTTATTCCTATCTAAAAATGTATGAAAACCTCAATTATAAAGACACCAATGAGTTATCTTCATTATCTTCAAAGATATGGCATGTAAAAGTTGAAATTTTTATTATAACACTTTCCTGCAAAAATATCTATTCAACATGATGCAATTTTAAATTTTTGTGTATTATTCTTCTCTAAAAATTTATGAAAAATAAAATTATTTAAACCCCAATGAGATATCTTCATTGTCTTTAAAGATATGACTTGTAAAAATTGATACTTGTATTATTACACATTCCTGCAAAAATACCGATGCATCATTAAGCAATTTTAAGATTTTTTATGTTATTGTTATTTGAGTATGTATGAAAAATACAATTATGAAAACCGCAATGAGATATCTTTACTATCTTCAAAGATATGGCTTGTGAAATTTGAAAACCACTCATTCCTGCAAAAATGCCTTTTCATCATGATGTAATTTTAAGATATTTTGTGTTATTTTCATTTAGAAATGTATAAAAACCTCAATTATAAAGACACCAATGAGTTATCTTCATTATCTTCAAAGATATGGCATGTAAAAGTTGAAATTTTTATTGTCACACATTCTTGCAAAAATATCTATTCAACATGATGCAATTTTAAGATTTTTGTGTTATTCTCATCTAACAATGTATGAAAACCTCAATTATAAAGACACCAATGAGTTATCTTCATTATCTTCAAAGATATGGCATGTAAAAGTTGAAATTTTTATTGTCACATATTCCTGCAAAAATATCTATTCAACATGATGCAATTTTAAATTTTTGTGTATTATTCTTGTCTAAAAATGTATGAAAAACATTTTTTTTTAAACCTCAATGAGATATCTTCATTGTCTTTAAAGATATGACTTATAAAAGTTGAAACTTGTATTATCACACATTCCTGCAAAAATACGGATGCATCATTAAGCAATTATAAGATTTTTTTTGTTATTCTTATTTGAATATGTATGAAAAATACAATTATGAAAACCGCAATGGATATCTTTACTATCTTCAAAGATATGGCTTGTGAAATTTGAAAACCACTCATTCCTGCAAAAAATGCCTATTCATCATGATGCAATTTTAAAGATTTTTTGTGTTATTCTCATCTAGAAATGTAAAAACCTCAATTATAAAGACACCAATGAGTTATCTTCATTATGTTCAAAGATATGGCATGTAAAAGTTGAAATTTTCATTGTCACACATTCTTGCAAAAATATCTATTCAACATGATGCAATTATAAGATTTTTTGTGTTATTCTCATCTAAAAATGTATGAAAACCTCAATTGTAAGACGCCAATGAGTTATCTTCATTATCTTCAAAGATATGGCATGTAAAAGTTGAAATTTTTATTATCACACATTCCTGCAAAAATATCTATTCAACATGATGCAATGATAAGTTATTGTGTGTTATTTTTGTCTAAAAATGAATGAAAAACTCAATTATAAAGACTCCAATGAGATATCTTCATTGCCTTTAAAGATATAACTTGTAAAAGTTGAAACTTATATTATCACACATTCCTGCAAAAATACCTATTCATCATGATGCAATTTTAAGTTTGTCTATGTTATTCTTGTCAAAAAATGTTTGATAAACAAAATTGTATAGACTCCAATGAGATATCTTCAGTATTTTCAAAGATATGGCTTGTAAAAGTTTAAATTTGTATTATCACACATTCCTGGAAAAATAACTGTTCATCATAAAGCAATTTGAGATTTTTTTATGTTATTCTTATTAGAATATATATGGAAAACACAATTATAAAGATGGCTATGAGATATCTTTAATATCTTCAAAGATATGGCTTGTGAAATTTGAAAATCACTCATTCCTACAAAAGTACCTATTCATCATGAGCAAATTTAAGATTTGTTGTATTATTCTTGCCTAAAAACGTTTGAAAAACTCAATTATAAAAACCCTAATCAGATGATTTTTATTATCTTCAAAGATATGGTTTGTTTAATTTAACATTTATATTATCACTGTTTTCTGCTAATAAAAACTATTCCTCATTATGTAATTTATTTATTGCACTAGTCAAGAAATGTTTTAAGAAACTTTAAAAACTCTTAAGACATGATATATCTTCATTGTTTTCAAAGATATGGCTTATTAAATTTCAAATTTATATTATCAATCTTTTCTGCTAAAGCAAACGGTACCTTATTATGTAAATTTAGGATTTTTTTGGTACACTGGTTCAAAGATAAGAACTCAATTTTAAAAACTGTAATGAGATATCTTCATTATCTTTAATGATATGGCTTGTAAAAGTTGAACTTTGTATTATCACACATTCTTGCTAAAAATAGGATTCATCATGATGCAATTTTAGAATTTTTTGTATTATACTTGTCCAAAAATATATAATATAAGACCAAAATTACAAAGACCCTAATCATATATCTTTATTATTTAAAAAAAAAACAGTTATTAAATTGAAATTTATATTATCAGTTTTTTCTGGCAAAGAAAACAGTTCCTCTTTATCTAATTTTAGAATTTCTGTTTGTTACAGTTGTTCAAAAATTTATTTCAAAAACGCTAATGAGATATCTTCTTTGCCTTCAGAGATATGGCTTGTATAAGTTGAAATTTGTATTGTCACATATTCCTGCACAAATATCTATTCATGATGATGCAATTTTAAGATTTGTTATGTTATTCTTGTCTAAAAATGTATGAAAAACACAATTATAAAGACCCCAATGAGATATCTTTATTATCTTCAAAGATATGGCTTGTTTAATTTGAAATTTATATTGTCAATGATATCTTATTAGCATTTTTGAAATTGAGTTCATAATAAATTTTTGTATAACTGTGACAAAAAAATCTTAAATTACATAATGAGAAACCGTTTTCCTTGCCAAAAAATTATAAATTTACATAATGAAATACCGATATATTATTAATTTAGACACTGGTCCAAAGATAGGAACTCAATTTTAAAAATTCACTATCTTCAATGATATGGCTTGTAAAACTGTAAAAAAGTTTGTAATATCACACATTCCTGCTAAAAATAGGATTCATCATGATACAATTTTAGATTTTTTTTGTGTTATACATGTCCAGAAATGTATGAAGATCTAAATTAATGACATATCTTCATTATTTTCAAAGAAATTGTTATTAAAAGTGAAATTTATTTTTTCAGTCTTTTCTAGCAAGGAAAACGGTTCTTCATTATCTAATTTTAGAATATTTTTTTTGTTATAGTTGTTCAAAAATGTATTTTGAACTCAATTTCAAAAACGCTAATGAGATATCTTCATTGCCTTCAGAGATATGGCTTCTAGAAGTTGAAATTTGTATTGTCACATATTCCTGCACAAATACCTATTCATCATTTCCATCATGATGCTTTTTTAACTTTTTTGTGTGGAATTCATGTCATATGTGTATATATATATATATATATATATATTTATATATACATAGGGACATATGTGGAGAAATTTATAAATCATAAATGATTTATTTAATCCTAATATCATATATAATGGTAATTATAACCACCCGGCGGCTGATTACCTAGGACCGGCCCTTAATCTACCTCTACTCTCCTCTACTTAACTCCTATTCTACTAGCCTGATTACTCTGCCTGTATAAACCAGGATTAAGGTTTCGGCTTGATCTTGAGGTATTTGTATATAAAATTGTATTAAATCTATATTTAGTATTGAATATTTTAATAATAATAGCATAACTTAAACTGGTGGAAAATTAATATCAAGGCAAACACACTTGTCCTAATTTGATTTTACGGCAGGCTGCAGTTTTTTATAAATGTAATACAATTTGTACATTGCGCAGCATCATCAGCAAGTGCAAATATATTCATGGACACGTACCTGCACACGGTTTATTCGTCACAAAAAAAAGTATAACAGCTATAAACACGACCATCATTTATAAAAATGGAAATTTTTATTTGAGTAATTGCAAGTCCATACAAATAATATTCAGTAAAAAAAAAACATCAGAAATATCGCATACTGAGATAACAAATGTCTAACTTTCAAAAATAAATAGAGATAAATGAATATTAGTAGTTTTACCATTGAGTATAGTGTTATCTATTTTTTAAATAATAAGTTTATTTATTCTAAACGCAAAAATGCATTAAAGGAGCGTTAAAATATATATAAATATCATCATAACAAATTTAAGGTTTTTATAGTAATGTTAAGTAGTAATTTTTACAAAATTTATTAAACGATTAAAGGAGCGTTAAAATATACATAAATATCATCACAACAAATTTAAGGATTTGATAGTAATGGCAAGTAGCAATTTTTACAAAAGTACAGTCTACACAGAACCACCTTACTGTTCCAATATCTTATTTAAACCTTCGTATCTAATAAATTTTAATATCATGAAAACCACAAAAACAAAACGTTTTTTTTTAAATGCATTGGATATTCTATTTTCCACTCCACGATTATTAAAATATCTTTTAAATATTGCGAATTCCTCAGGCTTAGTAAACATAAGAATCATCAAAACAAAAATCGAAACCTGAAAGTTGATTTTGGAAGTTACACTTGTCATCTCATAGTACGATATGTGAATGTAATATATAATTCATGTATTTTATTCTATTATTAGTTTTTTTGCCTTGTTACAAAGAGGGTGAGTGCTGTCACCAATCTACTGACCTGGACAGCCTCGAGTGATAAGAGTTATTGTTTTTTTTTTGGTAGTGACATTTTTTTTTTGGACTATGAAACTACTTTTTATATAGAAAAATTTACTTAAAATTAGAGTGCACTGCGCTGTGACTAAACTAGTATTACATATTTTGTTAGAAAGTAAAATTGTATAACCCAGCTCAGTTTCTATTTCCATTTATCGAAAAGCCATGGAGCACACAATGTTAGGAATCACCATAAGAGACAAAGTGCGAAATACCGATAACCGGGCAAAAACAGAAGTAATGTGGAGAGAATAGTGGACCTCAAGTGGCAATGGGTATGATACGTGGATAGAACCAGCGCAGATCTAGGGACTTATAAAATTACCTTCTTGTAACTATGGGAAACAAAAAGTAGTACAGAAAGACTCCAAGCAAGATGGATCGATGACATCAATACCATAGCGGTGATCCAGTGGATGAGGACAGAAACGAGAGAAACACATACAAAGAGATGAAGGAGGACTATATTCATAAATGGAAGTACGAAGGCTAAAGAGAGAGCTCTTCTATAAATATAGAAGATTTTAAAAATTGTATATTAATATATAGCTAGATAATAATTTTAAAAAATGTGCAGCATAATCACATAAAGTAAGTGTGGTGTCGATTTCTATTGTGAGTATGAATAGGTTTATGTATGCCACTACACACCCCATATAAATGATTAAACATTACACGTACATACTTAGTTCCCACCTAGCTGAAACGCAATTTCTGTATAATAAAACAGAATTAAAAATTAAACAGCGCATAAAGAGCCAATCAATTTGCAACACACCAGCCGCCCCCCCGGGCAGCAGCGATTCATTTATTCAAATTTATACGTTTATAATGCGGATGAAGTAATAAAAGGGCACGACTAATCTAAATCATTCGGCATGTGAGAGAATTGAATTTATGTAAATTTGAAGTGGGACGCGTGCGTGCAGCGGGCACTGACAAAATCTTTATGAAAATTCCTGGGGGGCCGCAAGCCCGCCCTGAATACTCAAATATGTTTAGGCGCAATATTCCGACTCCGGCTAAAATTAGAACGGGCCATTTCCCTCCGAAAATATTTACACAGCCAATTCATTCGCACTAACTATTCTGTATGAGTAAATTGGAGAGAAAATGGGAAGAAATTAAAGGCGCTAGAGGGTTATTATAAACTGATTCATTGTTTTACGTTTAAGGTTTTTATAGTAATGGTACGTAGTAATTCATAACTGATTCATTGTTTTAGATTTAAGGTTAAAATGTAAAAAAATTAATGAGTTATGAATTGCTACATACCATTACTATAAAATGGTATGTAGCAATTCATAACTGATAATTTTTTTTACGTTTAAGGTTTTTGTAGTAATGGTAAGTAGCAATTCATAACTGATTCATTATTTTACTTTTAAGGTTTTTTTATAGTAATGGTTACTAGTAATGTTTACAAAAGTACAGTCTACACATCAACGACACCACCACCTCACTGTTCCCATATCTTATTTCCACAACACTTTCTTTAAAAACCTTCATATCTAATAAATTTTAATATCATCAAAACCACAAAAAAAAACCATTTTTGTGAAATGCATTGAATATTCCAATTTCCACTCCACGATTATTAAAATATCTTTTAAATATTGCGAATTCCTCCGGCTTAGTCGGTAGCGGATTTTTTTATTTTGCACCGGGGAAATGACGCGGCCGATATGCCGGTGCCAACCTAGTTTCCCGGGGTGCACTTAATAAAAAATGCAATCGTTAACATTTTACTGGCGGTATTAATGGTTTTACACCAAGTGGCGTTTAAGTGGGCGAGCCGCAAACAACGTGTCCAACTGCCGTTTTTTACACAACCAGTACGCGACCGAGAAAAGTATACCGTTAATTGTCGACCGGGAAAATTAAATGCTGTTATTGCATGACATGAGTTAGTTGAGGGAAAAGTATTGGTTGTAATTAATTTATACATTCTAATTGTTTTCCTGGTAACTGTTTGAAATATATCATATAATTATAATAATTATAATTAATTAAACTATACACATTTACTATCCCAAGTGACTTGAACTCCACACTATATTGTTCCTAACTTTTTTTAATTAAGTCTAAATTAATAAATGAAATTAATTGAATCATAAAAAGTTATGGATAATTGTGTAGTGTGGAGTTCAAGCCATTTGAAATAGTGAATTCATCCTCACTAGCTGAGCTACACTGATGAGATCTAATAAGATCGAAATCTAGATATGTAGATTGCTAAGAGGTGAATTCACGCTTGTATGTGTTATAGAATTAAATTTATATTAGTAATATATGGTTGGTTCATTTTCAAAAAGTGTCTCTATAATTTGCATATTCTTGAAACTATTTAATGATGAATGCGCTTATTATAAAACGAAAAGAATATAGAATCTAAATCTGCAACCCTTATATTGGTAATATTATATATTTTATATAAAATGTGGAATTTGTATCTACTAATGCCATCTATATTCTACTGGCAATTTCGGTCCTACTTTTCTTGTCAGTTTTATTATGATACCGAATTATAATGAAGCTAAAAAATCCTCACTTGATTTTCAATTATTCTTCCGGGCCATATAAATCTTACTTTTATTGACTGTTAACCTGATTATGAATAAAAATTAAAGAACTCAATAATATTTAATATCGGACACACATAAAGTGTGTTTTATTACGGGCGAAATAAGCTAAATTTAATAAAGATATTTTATAGTGAAAAAAAAAATCCTATGCCATAATTTTAAGGATATTACAGAATATTACTACAGAGCATAACATATCGAATCAAATTACGATATATAAATTAATAGCTAGTTTCAGCAGCCCAGAAAGAAACTGCTGAATCATGAAAACATCCCCGACATTAAAATACCGCAATAACTAATTTTACAGCGTTCATAATTAGATAATGCAGCCGCAGTAAAATTTTCCGCATATATAAAAATATAATTCGAAAGTTGTAAAACTTGTTGGAACGGCGCCACGTGCAGTTTCTTTCTGGTGAATAGTTAATCGCACGTTCTTTCCGTAGTCCGGACAAGGGTCACATTATAAAAGGCATAATTACCGCTGGAAATGTATTTGGCGAAGGAAAAGGGAATTAACGCGCAGACATGCAATACGTGAACTTAATATGCATTTTCTTTGTGATGCAGATGTAATAATTAATGCAAATTCGTTTTTCTGGTGTTTTCTATAGTTGCCCCGATAAGGCGGTGGTGTAATTATGTGATTTGTTCCCGCTTGTTATTAACAATGGCAATTAATTAGTTAGTTGGAAAGAACTTGATGGTTGTAGAAATATTTTAGCAGAATTTCACAGTTGAAGAAGAAGAAGATATATTTATTGTAACATACATACATACAAGATATACATACATGTACAACAGGCCATGGACCGTGGTCTTTCAGCCCAAGGCAAACATAAAGGCGCGTTATGAAAATTGAATATGAATAATTACACAGTTGATTTTATTGTTATTACTTTAAAATTCAAATTTAGCAGATCGACAATAATTTTTTTTACGCGTATAATTTTTGCATTTTTTCATATAAAATATTACCACCTCCTAAAATTATGAACACTCCTCCTGAAACACCCTATATATAAAATATATTTGGTGTGAAATTGCAAATATTGTACGATCCGAAGTAGTATGTACGTATTTGGTTTATACCGTGCAATCAGGTTACTGAATAGTTGCACTTTCACTTTAGTTGCAAGATATATTTTGTATTGTATTGGTTATATCATATCTAGTGGCTTGTTTATGAATTCAAATGGGCAACAAGTAAATAAATAAGTGATTCTAATGATTTAAATTTGAAATTTGTAGTATTATAGTAAACAGTGATTGTTGTGCGGCAGTAAACGGTGATGTCCCGATGTGGATTTCACACATATACGGACAGACATACTAAATATTTTGATCCAATTCGCGGCGCTCATGCATTTAAATCAGAGCTGCGAAAGAAGCCAATATAGAACGTTTGCCAGAGTCGCAAACGCGCGCCTTTATTGAAAATCGTCAACTGGGTCAGTTAGGGTTTGAGGGGCGCATGCCGGCGAATCATGAGCGAGATTTATACGGACCGAGGCAAAATAGATTTCGAACTCAATATTGCCTAGGGCGACAAATAAATCACCCGCAAGTGGAATGGCGTGATGTAGAATTAAAAGTAATAGATACTAATGTACACAGCAATTGATGGGATGGATGGATGGCGGAATAGGTAAGTAGTTTTATTAATCCACCATTCAAATATAACATTTGTACGTTCTTTAATACTTTCTATTTGATTCTGCTAAAGTTGTCGTGCATGCTTGACGTACATTTCATTTAAAATGTATATCATAATTTAATTTTTTAAATTATTGGATTGTTAAGGCGTCTACTTTGTGATAATTCATTTTAAAGGATAAATAAAACGATTTTTTACTTTATTTTTTATCACACTTCAGTTACACTCCGATGGCCATCGGAGGAACTCGAAAATAGCTAGAGCTTAGCCGAAACTAGTTGCAAAGTGTAACTGAAGTGTAATAAAAAAGACAAAGTAAACAATCGTTTTATTTATCCTTTAATTTTTTTAATTTTTTATTTTTTTAAATTATTTTTATAAAATAATAATAATGTTGCAAATAACTATATGTGGCAATTGCGCTCCCGTGCATCCCACCGGGCACACCGTGCTCAAGTTACGCATAAATACCCTTGCTGCAGGCAAAAATTCCTTCTCTTGTTTCTTCGTCTGGCGATGCCTAGGTAAGTCTAGTTTATGTTATTGTAGCAGTAATTAAGTAATATGTTGCGTGTAGATACCCATTTTATATCAATAAACACTGTTACCTCATAGGTTTTAGAGTTTACGCCCCCCCAACCGCGACATATTGGTGGATGCGCCGGGTAATTATTATAATAATAATTGTCTTGTCTACCAGAATAGCCGGCATGGGTAAATACACTTCGTACTACCTAAGAAATAAATAAATAATTATGAAATATATATAAGTGTGAATCCACCTCTTAGCAATCTGCATATCTAGATTTCTATCTTATTAGATCTCATCAGTGTAGCTCAACTAGAGAGGATGAATTCACACAATATCACGAGTGGTTATATACAAATATAATACAACTAACCCCCTAAGAGGAAAGTATATAATATATTTATTTATTTAGGCTGACTAGCAAAGCAGAGAGACAGAGGTAAAGTACTAGCGGCAAAGACGAGGTACCTTAGTAGTCACAAAGTTCAATAGAATAAGGAATGAAGAAATAAGAAAAAAGCTACAAACGTAAAGTATACAAGACACGAATGACAAAAAAATTAAGAACTAGCTTAAGTTCTTGTAATAGTAATTAAGTAAAATATTGTGGGTAGATACCCATTTTATAGAAATAAACACCGATACACCAGATTTTGGATATTACATTATTTTAACCCTTCATAAAGTCAGCAATAGTACAACTAGGATGTTTAAACTTAGTACCCTATTAGAAGGACTATTACTAAATAAATCACAATTAATTTCATACATTTTTGAAAATTAATAACCAAGTTACACCTGTTTTTCTGAAGTAACCTAGCCAATTTGGGATATTAAATCATTTTAACTCCTCAAAAAGTCAGAAATAGTGCAACTAGGACAATCAAATTTAGTACTATATGAGAAGGACTATTATTAAATAAATCTCAATCAATTTCATACATTTTTGAAAATCAATAATCAAGTTACAGCTGATTTTCTAAAGTAACTAAGCTTATTTTGCATATTACATTATTTTAACCCTTCAAAAAGTCAGAAATAGTGCAACTAAGATTCTTAAACTTAGTACCCTATTAAAAGGACTATTAACAAAGAAATCACAATCAATTTCATACATATTTAAAAATGTATAACCAAGTTACAGCTGTTTTTCTAAAGTAACTTAGCTGATTTTGAATATTACATCATTTTAACCAGTCAAAAAGTCAGTAATAGTGCAACTATGATTCTCAAATATAGTACCATATTAGAAAGACTATTCATAAATAAATCGCAATCAATTTCATACATTTTTGAAAATCAATAACCAAGTTACAGCTGTTTTTCTGAAGAAACTTAGCTGATTTTGATTATTACATTATTTTAAGCCTTCAAACAGTCAGTAATAGTACAGCTAGGATTCTCAAATTTAGTACCCTATTAGAAGGTATATATAGGTACAATAGATATAATATGTTTGTACTAAAAGTGCAATATTCCCTCTTGTCGATCAAAACCAACCCCGGCTATTTCATTATATAAATTCACGATGTACTTTCCGGCGAACAAGCCGTCGTAAACGGCATACGTCGCGAATGCATTTGGCTAGAGGAATAAACGCTTCAAATAGAAGAATATTGGTAGTTTCAGACCTGTATATTACTGGGTGTAAAATTTAGATATGAATGCTGTCTGTATATGTGTCAAAAATTGATGCCATCAATAGAAGACAGGCGTACCTGACCCCCTAACGCGAGTGTATTAAAAAAGTTTCCCCGAGAGACCAGCGACCTTCTTTATCATATTTGAAATATATACCATCTCTTTAACTTTTCATCCGACCTCCACCATTGAGTTTGTGCCATAAAAATATTATATATAACAACAGTGTTTCGATAGAACAGCGGGGAAGAATGATATTAGGTAATAATGCCGGGATTTCCCAGCGATTTATCATAACTAAACAAAGAAAAGCCTGAAAAACTGTGAAGCGTTTTCTATAAAAATTAAGGTAAATACAGGATGATTATACACCAATCGTATGGTGCCGAGAGGAGCATAATCATCCTGTATTTACCTTAATTTTTATAGAAAACGCTTCACAGTTTTTCAGGCTTTTCTTTCTTTAGTTATGATAAATACCGTATGATTTAACTCATCTCAACTTCTAACTTGATCGTCGGAAAATCCTCACTGCCCTACAAACATTAGCATTTTCAGCTTAGAATTCACAATTAATTACAATATCCCTGTATATTTTTCATTCCGGCTCGACATTTAGGTTAATATTCGTATAAAAATTGTTTTTTTTTTCTAATATATATTGTTATATTTTTATAGCTCAGTACGTTAATATAAAAAGTTATGTAGGACCATTAATATTGCATTATGATTTCGTGTATACAAATCTTTATATGTTTGTCACTAATATATAAAATATTTATGTAACTGTGTGTGTTTTTTTCTTTCATTAATTTGATTTATAAACAATGTATCCTGTCCAGTTTCCCGCAATGCAATCTAATAACAGAGCTGAAATTGTCCAGAATTGACAGAACTCCGGTTCGGCTAGGATAACATAATTTATCCCTGCATTAGCCGAAGTGATGTTCTGGAATGTCTCCTAAATGACCGGGGATTTCATCCCCGACTACTAAATCACGATTAGTTCCTGTATCCCTCACATTGCTCACTACTTAAAAGTTTAATTACATTATAAATAAGGGCTGTGGTTGAAATATTTACTCGGCATTTTTTTTACAAAAATACCCTCGGGTTACACCGGTATGAACTTATTCTCTAAGATCCCATCCTATAAATTAGGATTGTTTGCCGGTCTATACTAACAAATTGGCGTGACCTATAAAGTCCAAGTTTTGAGGAATCTTTAGTTCATGCCTTGTCGACCTTAAAATATAGATACTGTTATTATTTCAAAATTTCTATAGCCGCTATTGTTTAATATATGTTGTAACGTAAATTATTATTTTTGAACCTCTTCCATTCAAAATTTTATTTTCAAAAAATTGTACAATATTAACAACACTATGATAATTCTTATTAAAAAGTATCACGCTTGCGATGGGGTGATTTTTATATTTTTCATCAAATTTTAAAAGTTACCCCATAAAGCGATATTCTCATTTTAGGGGCTATAAAAAAATGCTGTACGTATTTTGTTTAATTGTGTTGCTGATCTTTATTTATAACATTTTGTTCGTGGACCAAGTCGACAGTATATATATATATATATATATATATATATATATATATATATATATATATATATATATATATATATATATATATATATATATATATTATAGTATCGCGCTTCTAACGGAGTGATTTTTGTTTTTTTTTCGATTCTTAAGTTTTACGCTCATAACTTATATTATTATTGATATTCTCATTTTAGAAGACGGGGTTCTAAAATGAGAATATCAAGTTGTGAGTGTCAAAATTAAAATAAACAAAAAAACAAAAATCACCCCGTCGCAAGCATGATACTTTTTAATAAGAATTGTGATAGTGTTCTTAATATTGTGTAATTTTTTTAAACTAAAGTGCAAACTGGGCGAGGTTAAAAAATAGTTTCGATTTTTCTGGCCCAAACAAAATATTAATATTGAACATTTTTCAATTACCTTCCAGCATTAGATACACTAATATATTATGCATATAGATCAGTAAGAAAATTTAATAAAAAATCTTGCATACTTTTTTTATCACCCGCCCAATAAAATGCGAATAAGAACGTGAAACTTAAACATATAAAAAAATTATAATCACCCCGACGCAAGCGTGATACTTAATAATAATAAAAATATATAATAATATTTTGGTTGTGGTTGGTGATGTGGAAGGGCAGTGAGGGTAATGCCAATAAAGGTCTTTTTTTTTCCTTTTCTTTTTTTAATAATAATAAGAATTAGCATTGTGTTGTTAACATTGTGTAATTTGTAGAAACCAAAATTTTAAACATTTTTATTTTATTTTTTTTTGCTTTTTTGTATTTTAAGATTTCAAACTTGCCTATCTTGTGTAAATTCATATTCAATTTTTCATAACGCGCCTTCATGTTTGCCTTAGGCTGAAAGACCACGCTCGATGTCCTATTGTACATGTATGTATATTTTGTATGTATGTATGTATATAGCAGTTTCAAAAATAATAATTTACGTTACAACATATATTAACTCCAACGGCTATAGAAATTTTTAAATAAAAATAATAGTTGTACAATATGATCGGTAAAAGTTAAATATAAATAAAAGGAAAAATATGTCACGATAGAGACTTTCCATTTTCTATTGACATTTTAACATAATTTTTTTTCAAATCAATTGTATGACAAATCCATGGTCAAAAATAATAAAAATTAAATTGGTTCGACTTGGTTGCCGAAAAAAAAATACTTATAATCAAAAATTTCCAATTTACTTCGGGCATCTGGTGCACTGATATGTTTTGCATCAGGATCAGTAAAAAAATTGGACAAAATATGTTGCATAATTTCTTTATCGACCCTGCCTGTAAAATCGCTATATGGAATTAGGAGCGTAAAAATAATTTAAAATAAAAAATAAATAGAAAAAAAAATATTTCAAGATAGAGACTTTCTATTTTCCATTGTCATTTTGTTGTTAATATTGTGTAATTTTTTCAAATCAATTGTATGACGAATCTATGGTCAAAATTAATAAAAATTAAATTGGTTCGACTTGGTCGCCGAAAAAAAAATAGTTATAATCTAAATTTTCCAATTTCTTTTGAACATCTGGTGCACTGATATGTTTTGCACTAAGATCAATAAAAAAATTAAACCCATTATGTTGCATAATTTTTTTATCGACCCAGCCTCTAAAATCGGCATATGGAGATAGGAGCGTAAAAGTTTAAAATAAAAAATAAATAGAAGGAAAAATATTTCAAGATATAGACTTTCCATTTTCCATTGTCATTTTGTTGTAAACATTGTGTAATTTTTTCAAATGAATTGTATGACGGATCCATGGTCAAAAATAATAATAATGAAATTGGGACTTGGTCGTCGAAAAAAAAAATACTTATAATCAAAATTTCCCAATTTTCTTCGGGCATCTGGTGCACTGATATGTTTTGCACCAGGATCAGTAAAAATATTAAACAACATATGTTACATATTTTTTTATCGACCCAGCCTCTAAAATCGGCATATGGAGATAGGAGCGTAAAAGTTTAAAATAAAAAATAAATAGAAGGAAAAATATTTCAATATAGAGACTTTCCATTTTTCATTGTAATTTCGTTGTAAATATTGTGTAATTTTTTCAAATCAATTGTGTGACGGACCCATGGTCAAAAATAATAATAATGAAATTGGTTCGAATTGGTCGCCAAAAAAAAATACTTACATTCAAAAAAAATAAACTTTCTTAAGGCATCTGGTGCACTGATATATTTTGCACTAAGATCAGTGAAAAAATTAAACAAATTATTTTGCATAACTTTGGTATCGACATCAGCTTCTAAAATCGGCATATCGAGATAGGAGCGTAAGTTAAAAATAAAAAATAAATAGAAGGAAAAATATGACAAGATAGAGACTTTCCATTTTCTATTATCATTTTGTTATAAACATTGCGTATTTTTTTCTAAGCTATTGTATGACGGATCCAGGGTAAAAAATAATAATAATGGAATTGGTTCGACTTGGTCGCCGAAAAAAAATATACTTATAATCAAAATGTTCCAATTTTCTTTGGGCATCTGGTGCACTGATATGTATTGAACTAGGATCAGTAAAAAACTTAAACAAAATATCTTGCAATTTTTTTTATCGACACAGCTTCTAAAATCGGTATATCGAGATAGGAGCGTAAAAGTTAAAAATTAAAAATAAATAGAAGGAAAAATATGCCAAGATAGAGACTTTCCATTTTGCATTGTCATTTTATTGTAAATATTGTGTAATTTTTTCAAATCAATTGTACCACGGATCCATGGTAAAAAATAATAATAATGAAATTAGTTTGACTTGGTCGTCGAAAAAAAAATACTTATAATCAAAATATTCCAATTTCCTTCGTACTTTTGGTCTACTGAAATATTTTGCACCAAGATAAGTAAAAAAATTAAACAAAATATGTTGCATAATTTTTTTTTATCGACCCAGCCTTTAAAATCGGCATATAGAGATAGGAGCGGAGCGTAAAAGTATAAAATAAAAATAAATAGAAGAAAAAAAATTTCAAGATAGAGACTTTCCATTTTCCATTGTCATTTTGTAGTAAACATTGTGTAATTTTTTCAAATCAATTTTGACGAATTCATGATCAAAAATAATAATTTACGTTACAACATATATTATACAACAACCACTATAACAATTATTAATCAAAAATATATAACTATATATTATGGTCCTTTTCTGTGAAGTTAAGGTAAATACCGGGTGATTAAACTCCTCTGAGCTTCTCCCTTGACCGGAGGAAAAGCCTCACGGCTGATAGTCCTATAAAGATAGAAGTTTTGTTTCTTTTTATTATGGTCCGCAAAACATAAACGAAAGAATCCTCAAAATTTGGTTTTTATTGGTCACCCCAATTGGGCAGTATAGATCCGCAAGTTTCAAGTGTTTTTTGTGTTTTGGAAACAGATAATAGTCACAGGGGACGAGGTGGGGACAATAAAGTGACGACCTTTCAAGTGTTTTTTAGTGTTTTGGACAGATAATAGTCACAAAGGGCAAGGTCGGGACTGTTAAGTGCGAGGTCGGGACTGTAAGGTGCGAGGTCGGGACTGTAAGGTGCCAGGTCGAGACTGTAAGGTGCGAGGTTGAGACTGTAAGGTGCGAGGTCGGGACTGTAAGGTGCCAGGTCGGGACTGTAAGGTGCGAGGTTGGGACTGTAAGGTGCCAGGTCGGGACTGTAAGGTGCGAGGTTGGGACTGTAAGGTGCCAGGTCGGGACTGTAAGGTGCCAGGTCGGGACTGTAAGGTGCGAGGTTGGGACTGTAAGGTGCCAGGTCGGGACTGTAAGGTGCCAGGTCGGGACTGTAAGGTGCGAGGTTGGGACTGTAAGGTGCGAGGTCGGGACTGTAAGGTGCGAGGTCGGGACTGTAAGGTGCGAGGTCGGGACTGTAAGGTGCGAGGTCGGGACTGTAAGGTGCGAGGTGGGGACTGTAAGGTGCGAGGTCGGGACTGTAAGGTGCGGGGGACGGGACTGTAAGGTGCGGGGGACGGGACTGTAAGGTGCGAGGTCGGGACTGTAAGGTGCGAAGCCAGGACTGTAAGGTGCGAGGTTAGGACTTAAGGTGGATACACCCGTACCTGTAAAGAATTGCAACATCCACCTTACAGTCCCGATCTCGCACCTTACAGTCCCGACTGTGCACTTAACAACCCCGACCTCACCGTTTGTGACTATTATCTGGTTCGAAAACACACAAAAAACACTTGAAAGGGCGTCATTTTTAATCAAACGCTGTGTAGTAACATCTTGCAATTTTACCTAAATATATATAAATAATTATTTTTTTTCGAAGGCATAGATTTATTAGAAAAACGTTAGAATATGTGCATATAGAAAAATATAATTTTCTTTCTCCTGTAACTTCTTGTTTTCATAGCTAGGTATTTATCTACCTAGCTATGAAAACAAGAAGTTAGAGGAGAAACAAAATTATATTTTTCTATATACACAAATTCTAACGTTTTTCTAATCTAATCCCTTCGTATCATGATAAGGACCATTTCGTCAATGTTTATCCCTTAAAGGCATGATTTTTTAAAATTGATATTAAATAATATTTACCGCTAGTCGTCCACTTGTTACAAAACAATTCTTATGTTTTTTGCCATTTATTAGCAAACATCATATATATGCTGATAAGCAGTTTTTTAAATAACGTTTTTAGTTAAGCAATGCACATTTTAAACAGTAATGTTGCAGTTCTGCAACAATATGCATTTAAGTGTTAATTTTGAACAAAAGTTTATTTTACATAATTCCTCAAATTAGTAGTACTTTTTTTTGTGTTCTACGTAATCCATAAAACTCGCTATCACAACTTCCTTCTATCTATGTATCTTGCTAAAATAAATGAATCCTGAAGTTTCCGCTATTTCCCTGCCCTGTGAGATTGTTTGACTAAATTCAATCGTTAACACTGATCTTTCGAGGGGGTTGCACGTGCACCAGTCGGAGCGTCGCAACGCGAAACTTTTCACATTATTTATATAAATAGAAACCGCTTCCGGAAACAAAATGGGGTATGTTTAAAGTTCCCAGCGCAGGCAACGCAATAGTTCAGGTGAATGCATCGACAGGGGAGTGTTTAAAACTTGTCCGGGAAGTGGATTTATGGATTTTAGATTTGCTATGGAGAATATATGAATTTGACTGTAACTTGTAGTCTGATAAATAGTTAATAAATTATCTAGATGAAAAATAATACCATATTGAACTAATTTATTTATTTTATTTTATTATCATTTAGTTGTAATTTTATTAAATATATAGTTTTATATATTTTAAAAAATTGTAATAAATTTAATTCTTGAAATTATAACTAAATGATAATTGAATTAAATAAATTAATAATCATTTAGTAATTATATAGTTTTATATATTTTAAAAAATCGTAATAAATTTAATTCTTCAAATTACAACTAAATGATAATTAAATTAAATAAATTAATTATCATTTAGTGATTATATAGTTTTATATATTTTAAAAAATCTTAATAAATCAAATTCTTGAAATTACAACTAAATGATAATATAATTATGTTTGTCATTTAGTTATTTTCAAAATAAATTGTTATATGATTATTTTGGATAATTAAAAACGTTTCTATGGATGAACAAATAACTTCGCGAATCAATTAAGCAAAGAGAGTACTTGGATGGCTAAATAGAATATTGAAAATTAATCCATTCCATTGCTCGTCTAGGTATTCGAGTTTCATCCTCTGGACATGGCCATTTTAGTGGTGTGATTCTTTAAACCACTCGTTTCGAACTATTAATTTAACTGTCAAAGTCGGTAGGGAAAATTCTGAAAATTCACGATCTGAGTTCGTTATATGATGGAATTTAATTTTTTTCGCGTTCTTTAGCCTTAAATCCCGAAATTCCACAAATTTTACGAGTTTACGACGTGAATTATGCCTAGCGACTTTGATAGTTAAATGAATATGTTCGAAACGAGTGGTTTCAAGAAGCACACCCCTGATATGGCCATGTCCAGAGGATGACTGAAACTCGAATAACTAGAAGAGCAATAGAATGGGTCCCAACACATAGGAAAATGATAAATAAAACGATTTTTCACTTTGTTTTTTTATCACACTTCAGTTACACTTTGCAACTAGTTTCGGCTAAGCTCTAGCCATTTAAATATGAATTTACAGAAAAATATCTTATTGGCGGTAATTAAAAATAGAGACGGATGGGCTGGAGATTTTATTGATTAAAAGCCAACCAAATCTATGGCAACCGAAGAGAATGAAAATCGGGTGTCAGACAACGTCGATGGGCGTAAAGTTAAGTAAAGGTAAATACCGGGTATTTACATAAACTTTACAAAAAAAACCTCTGAAAATCTGTTAAAGGTCATTCGCGAAAATTCGCCGCAATAGGGTTCGAACTCAGGCTCCTCAATGCTCAGTATAAGACGGAGGACGCCGATTATACTCCTCTGAGCTTCTCTTTTGACCGGCGGAAAAGCCTCACGGCTGATAGCCCTATAATGATAGACATTTTATTTATAATTAATGTATTGTATATACTAGGTTTAATATTAAGTATGTATTCCATTTTACTGTGAAATTTAGTTTAATTTATTATTTTTTTGTTAATCAAACATCATTGTTACTATGATAACAGCCGCAGTGCACACAGCCTAGGGGCGGGGGCTGTACTCACCGTAATAAAAAAAATTAAAATAGCCTAACATAGATTGTTTACTCTCTGCAAATAAACACAAGCATGAAGAAAGACCCCCGAGGGCGTTAATAATCAAATACAGATGGTTTATATATGGTAATAAATTTTTTCACCACAAACCATTTGTTCCATTTAGATAAATACGTAATGAAATATCTCTAAATAGTTTAGTTTGCAACACAAATGTCTATTTACTTCACTACTCACAGGTAGAAAATTGCATTTAGTCTTTTATGTCAAAAACTTTTCCAGCCGAATATCTCGATGGGAAAACTTTATGCAAACACTACAATCGTGCTATTAAAAACTTAGCTCTCGGTAATGAATTGCGCGAGCGTGCCGCTAGCACTTGGTGCAGTTTTAGCACTGGAAAAATAGTTGAAAAGAAATTACGTCCGTAATGCTTTAAATCAAATCAGACGGCGTCCCGGTGCCCGAGCGTTCCGCGTTAATGGGCTTATTGTTCGCTGATCAAAATGAATTATGCCCCGTCATGTATAGCTATCATTGTTTGGTAATTAAATAATCCATTGTGCTTGTTTCGCGCTCGATCGAATTCAATCCGCGCAAAAACAAATCAACAAGTTTTACAGGAGGATGGGAGGTAATCGAGCGAGATACAAAATCACACATTGTATACAGAAATGTAACGGTAAATGAATGTTTTTTAATACAACAAGGTGGTTTGCAGATTAAGTTTATCTAAAATCGATATTTTGATCACGATACATATATTACTAATCTATGAAAAGGCAAGTGCTTATATACAGTGTGGTCCATTTATCTTAAGACAATCAATTATTACGGAAACCAGCAGGAATATGAAAAAATGTTTCATATAAAATATTTTTTATATAAATGGGCACATTTAATGAAGCTATGCACATTTTTCCATAATGGTCCTTTAAGGGTGATATGAAGGGCACCTTATTTCTTTAAACAAATCGAGCCAAAATATCTTAAATTTTGATTTAATATTAATGAATTTATTCGGAAAGTCGTGTAGAGTCCAGAACAAATATTTTTTATTTTTGTTCCTTAACACCCTCCTGGTGTCTTTTTCTCTGCCGACTTCTAAGTCTGAACAGAAATCGATTTCTTTTAAATAATATGTACGAGTCATGTATAGCTATCATTGTTTGATAATTTGTCACAGAAAATTAATTTGTGGATACTCTTTTTGTATAAAATTTGTATTTTAGTTAGTATAACAATAAGAGTTACAGCAATAACTTAAAGCGTTTTTCAATAAACATCACACGAATTAGAGTCAATTAAATCTCTCTGGGGCAACTTCTTATAAATTATGGGATTGTTTTAATTAAAAAGGCACCAACAAGTAACTTAGAGGCAGCATATTGTGAAGACAGGACTAAAACAGGATTTAATATTAATCACGGAAAGTTATAATGCCGGCGGCAGTATGTGTAACACAATGGTTATTGTGTATAAGAAACTTTATACGCTAAATTTGTGACATTAAATTAATAATATTAACAGAAAGTTTAATTTGAAGTGTAATTAGATTACACTCGTAGCTAAGCAAATATTTTATTTGATTCGTACAACTAATTGTAATGATAAAGTTTTTTTCTTATATATATAAAAATCATTTATTATTTTTGAATACATACATATGTTTTATATAAATAATATAGTTATTTCGGAAAATTATGCTCCCTCCCAGTGCTGTCACCAATCCACTGACCTGGACAGTCTGGTGTAAAGGAGTTCTTGTTGTTCTTGTTTTCGTTGTTGTTATTGGTGTTGTTGTTGATGGTAGTGTTGTATTTTGTTTAGTTTTCTTGTTTTTCCTGATTCTGAATTAAGAGGTCTTTTAATTTTTGTTTAAACGTTTTTAAGGTGGTATTGTTTTTTATGTCTTTAGGTAAATTATTGTTTGAGTGTTTGATTCGTTTTGATTAGTTAAACCTACTAATAATGCTTGAACACTATAAACTGTGTTTCTGTTAAAAAATCAACTAAGTGTGCATGCAGTTGACTTTTTAACAGAAACACAGTTTATAGTGTTCAAGCATTATTAGTAGGTTTAACTTTATTATTACAATTAGTTAGTTATAAGACTATAAACTGTGTTTCTGTTAAAAAGTCAACTACATGCACATAGTAGACTTTTTAACAGAAACACAGTTCATAGTGTTCAAGCATTATTAGTAGGTTTAACTTTATTATTACAATTAGTTGTAAGAATCAAATAAAATATTTGCTAGCTACTATGTGTGATAAAATAAAAAATAAGTTTTCATATAGATAGAGGAAGTAAAAAATTTGAATAAAACCATTACTACGTCCGCTTATTATAAAGTGTAATAAATTTCGTATAGCAGATTAATTAATTTTTGCCGTATTTAAAGCGTCGGTTGACATATTAATATTCCATTTAAAAAGTAATTTACATATTAATGGAGGGATATTGTTGTTGGGCTAAATCGGGCCGGGGGTATTATTAATTTGGGAACGGCCTTGCTTTATCGCGAGCCCCCGGCAACATTAATCACCGCATAAACATCGCGACTGACTTGAATTGAAAGCAGGCAGTAAACCCACAATTTGCGAATTATACGGAAAAAAAAGTTATGTGCTATATTTTTTACAACTCTGATTTTTTTTCTGTTTATCTATTTAATCAAAAACAGAGGAAAAGTGCGCGAATTGGATAGTGTAGGAGCATATTTATTTTAAATTAGACATAAGCTTGGGGCATCACTGGATGAACCCAAGCATGTTAGCGTTTAAGATTAGAGTAAAATTGATGGTTGGTCTTTTAGACCATTTTTAATAAAACAAACAACAAATCTAATTAATAATTTTAAACAGTTTAAACAGATAGATGCATTTGTGTATCTATGTTGATGGACATATATCCTGGGTGGAAAGTAATGCCCGGTTTCTCCAACCATTTTAGATTCGTCTTATATAAGCCCGTCTTATATAAACTCGTCTTATATATAACCACGTCTTAAATTTTTATTCTGTTGCACCAAACATACATAGATCTTACTTAGTCTTACAATGTACGACTGTCTTATCGTTTTAAGTTTCGTTTTTTGTTTGGTGCAACGCTTAAAGACCGTCTTATTTTTAAGACGGTCTTAAATTATTTAAGATTCGTTGGAGAAACCGGGCGTAACATCTACGAAAAAGTACTTAGGCGGATGGAGAAAAGAGGATAGTTTATTTTATTCATTTTATTCGTACAGCCCCCACTCCTAGACTTTTGGCCTTAAGGACCTTTTGTGTGCTAATAAAATAGAAATTTAAAAAGAAAGGAGAAAGGAGAAATAACAAAATATTAATATTATAATACTTTTAGACAAGAAACTGATATAAAATATTTGGTAGTGTAATAGAATAGAAATTTAAAAAAAAGGAATAATAACAAAATATTATAATACTTTTAGACAAGAAACTGATATAAAATATTTGGTAGTGTAATAGAATAGAAATTTTAAAAAAAAGGAATAATAACAAAATATTATAATACTTTTAGACAAGAAACTGATATAAAATATTTGGTAGTGTAATAGAATAGAAATTTTAAAAAAAGGAATAATAACAAAATATTATAATACTTTTAGACAAGAAACTGATATAAAATATTTGGTAGTGTAATAGAATAGAAATTTAAAAAAAAGGAATAATAACAAAATATTATAATACTTTTAGACAAGAAACTGATATAAAATATTTGGTAGTGTAATAGAATAGAAATTTAAAAAAAAAGGAATAATAACAAAATATTATAATACTTTTAGACAAGAAACTGATATAAAATATTTGGTAGTGTAATAGAATAGAAATTTAAAAAAAAGGAATAATAACAAAATATTATAATACTTTTAGACAAGAAACTGATATAAAATATTTGGTAGTGTAATAGAATAGAAATTTAAAAAAAAGGAATAATAACAAAATATTATAATACTTTTAGACAAGAAACTGATATAAAATATTTGGTAGTATAATAGAATAGAAATTTAAAAAAAAAGGAATAATAACAAAATATTATAATACTTTTAGATAAGAAACTGGTATAAAATATTTGGTGTGTACCTATAACACAAAATAAATTGTCTAATAGAGAGTGGATTCATTTCACTGAGAAGGTAATAAATTCTGTATACAGCCCAGCGGTTTGTACGAGACTAGGAGGAAGGTCGCCCCAATAAATATGAATCTGCACTAGCAAAATCCTACGGAAATGCCGGGAGAGCGGACGAAAAAATCCGGGATGAATTCACGCTCGCAGCTTCCGGCTATTTTTGCTTTTTATGGTATTAGTTATCTACGGCCGGAGCTGGTCGGCGATGAAGTTACAAATTTCATCGTGGTGGCTTGTAAAGCTCCCAGGTTATTGCATCTTTGCGAGGAAAAAATAACGTTATTTATAGGGTCCATTATTGTCGTGCTCTTAACAAGTTGATGTAATTTGCGGGAAACAAATGGGCTTTATGGAGTAGAAATATTCTTCTTCTTTCAGCTGAGAATAAACTATTATTATTAGTACAATAATAATTCGTTTATAGCAGAAAGAAGAAAAATTGGTCCGATAAAAAATTTAATATAACTTACTTACTTACTATATATATATTATATATATATATATATATATATATATATATATATATATATATATATTTATTCATTGATGTAAGTACCAATCATTCTTCTAGCTCTCATATGAATTAAAGTTTTGTGCCGAAACTACTATATATTTCATGATTTTTTTTTAGCAAGGCCTGTTGGCATAGACGTCCTTATCCATCAAATCAGGCCGCTACAGTTTTTCAAGTTTTGTGTCGAAACGGCCTTATATTTTTGAATTTTTTATCCATTGGCATAAATACCATTCTTCTAGCTCTTCAAATAAGTCCGCTACAGTTTTTCAAGTATATATAGTATATATATATATATATATATATATATATATATATATATATACTTGAAAAACTGTAGCAGACTTATTTGACGAGCTAGAAGAATGGTACTTATGCTAATGGATAAAAAATTCAAACATATAAGGCCGTTTCGACACAAACCTTGAAAAACTATATATATATATATATATATATATATATATATATATATATATATATATATATATACATATATATATATATATATATATATACATATATATATATATATATATATATATATATATATATATATTATATTACTATAAAGTAATAAAGCTTGAACACTAACAATAATATTATCTTGTAAATGTATTATATTTATTACTAGTTGAAATGCTTGTGTCGCACTACAGGGGATGATTTTTGATGAAATTTAGTTAATTGATGATTTTATAACGTAATGTATATTTTCTCTCTAAAGAGATAATTTAATGCCATCTGGCAGCAACCACATCAATTAACAGACGATTTTAAATTATATTTTAATATAACTCGTTGAGAATGACTCTTATACATATACATCCGCTATTCTAATGCAGTATAAGTCAGCCATAAATATATTTTTTTTTAAATAAATACATGCACCAAACTTCATACACACATTACGTGATTTCATTTTGTGATAGTGCTAGTCTATATGTAAATGACATCGCGAACTTTATTTGCATAGCCAATGGTATTATCCCGCATCCCCATATATCACAGTGATTTTCCTATAGATAAGCCATATCCATGTACATATTTAATTAAAAGTATTAAAAAAAATTAATGAATTAAATTTTGATTACATTAGTCCCTAAACTTATACAGCAGGCGCATCATAACTTCTGCGGGGGTTTATTTCATGAACTTTATGTGGACTAGCATAACATAAAACGTTGCACTTTTTTAGCTAGCTGCAATGCAGACCCAAGGGGCTAAGTAAAAATACATATGCGCTGCATAGTAATTTAATGATTGTCGCCTCGTAAAAGGAACTAATTATTTTTGTAAGAACAGTGAGGGGCGTAAATGATTGAAAACTAACAAATACAAATATAAGTTTTGTACGCAACTTATATTTGTATTTGTTAGTTTTCAATCATTTACGCCCCTCGGTGTTATTACAAAAATAATTAGTAGTAGTAGCGAAATAGTTACGAATGAAATGAAAAATGTATGTCGCTGTTTTTACACATTTTAATTTGACCCTTCGCGGATGTTTTCATGAAAGTTTAATTTTACACCGATTATTTCTGCGGGTTCATGCATAAAAAAAATATTGTATTACTTTATTATCATATTAAACATATAAATTGAAAATTACTTTTTTATGTATAAACATTTTATTGTATTATTTTATTATCTTATAAAAGATATAAATTGAAAATTACTTTTTCATGTATAAACATTTTATTGTATTATTTTATTATCTTAAGAAACAAATACATTGAAAATTACTTTTTCATGTATAAATATTTTATTGTAATATTCTATTATCTTAAGAAACATATACATTGAAAATTACTTTTTCATGTATAAACATTTTATTGTATTATTTTATTATCTTATAAAAGATATAAATTGAAAATTACTTTTTCATGTATAAACATTTTATTGTATTATTTTATTATCTTATGAAAGATATAAATTGAAAATTACTTGTACATGTGAAATACCTCAAAATTTATTTTTTTTGCGGATCTTGTACACGCGAGCGGCACCTCGCTCAAGCCTTTTGCCATGTAAGTTGACGTGCAAATGACACGAGGATTCAGCTTGTCGTGTACCGCTAAGAAATCGCCTTACATACCGCGTCATGAATTGACATGTTAAAATTCCTTGTAAATGTGTTTTTTTTTTACAAATATATTTATGAGAAAGCGAATAAACTTACCCTCTGAATAGAGGTCAGACAAACAGGAAGCACTTACCTGAAAAGAAATAAACACATATATTAAAAATTTATAAACAGATTAGTAAATGTAAATAAATGTTTTACAATCAATATCTATATATATATATATATATATATATATATATATATATATATACATATATACATATATACATATATACATATATACATATATACATATATACATATATATATATATATATATATATATATAATGAATATAAGTATAGTATAATAAGCAATACTGTATTAAAAATTATATATCATACATTAATAGTAAAATTAGGAAAAGCTTTGAATATATTTTCGTGATATTTACTGATTTTATAGATAAGAAGTTACGTTTGCAGAAAATGTACAAATAAAAATTGTGGCATTTCTGCTTTTTCGTCCATTGCACTGCAAAGGGTGATGTTTAAAATATCAACCAATAGTTTTATATATAAATGAGTTCTCATGCAATAGAGGTAATGTTAGGAAAATCTTTTAATGTATTTTTGTGTATAGTATACACTACCAACCAAACTATGCCCGTTCACTATTTCAAACGACTTGAACTCTTCACTACATTTGTATTCATTACTTTCTACGATTCAATTAATTTCATATATTAATTTACGGCTATTGTATAGACAAAAATGTGAGAAATAATGTAGTATATAGTTCAAGTCGTTTGGAATAGTGGACGGGCATAGTTTGGTTGGTAGGGGGCACCCGCCCACCCCACCTTCGCTCGCATACTTTTTCACTTTTTCATCTACGCCTAATGTATAAAGAAATGTGAGAAACAATGTAGTGTATAGTTTAAGTCGTTTGAAATAGTGGACGTTTACTTTTTTCAATGAATACAGATGTTTTATATTGTGTAAACTATTCCAAGAAGAGTGTTATCCTATGGAAAAACTATGCGAACAAAGGTGGGGTGGGCGGGAGGCCCCTACCAACAAAACTATGCCCGTCGACTATTTCAAATGACTTGAACTATGTACTACATTGTTTCTCATATTGTTGTATACATTAGGCGTAAATTAAAAAATGAAATTAATTGAATCATAGAATGTAATAGATAACAATGTAGTGCAGAGTTCAAGTCGTTTGAAAAAGTGGACGGGCATAGTTTGGTTGGTAGGGGACACCCGCCCACCCCACCTTCGCTTGCATACGTTTTTCAATGGATACAGATGTTTTATATTGTTTAAACCAATCCAAGAAGAGTGTTTATCCTATGGAAAAACTATGCGAGTAAAGGCGGGGTGGGCGGGTGGCCCCTACCAACCAAACTATGCCCGTTCAGCTATTTCAAATGACTTGAACTATGTACTACATTATTTCTCACTTATTTTTATAAATTAGGCGTAAATTAATAAATGAAATTAATTGAATCATAGAAAGTAATAGATAACAATGTAGTGCAGAGTTCAAGTCGTTTGAAATAGTGGCCGGGCATAGTTTGGTTGGTAGGGGACACCCGCCCACCCCACCTTTGCTCGCATAGATTTTCCATAGGATAAACACTCTTCTTGGATTGGTTTAAACAATATAAAACATCTGTATCCATTGAAAAAAGTATGCAGGCGAAGGTGGGGTGGGCGGGAGGCCCCTACCAACCAAACTATGGCCGTCCACTATTTCAAATGACTTGAACTATGTACTACATTGTTTCTCACATGTTTTTTATACATTAGGCGTAAACTAATAAATGAAATTAATTGAATCATAGAAAGTAATAGATAACAATGTAGTGCAGAGTTCAAGTCGTTTGAAAAAGTGGACGGGCATAGTTTCGTTGCTAGGGGCCACCCGCCCACCCCACCTTCGCTTGCATACATTTTTCAATGGATACAGACGTTTTATATTGTGTAAACTATTCCAAGAAGAGTGTTATCCTATGGAAAAACTATGCGAGCAACGGTGGGGTGGGCGGGTGTCCCCTACCAACCAAACTATACCCGTCCATATAAAAAATAACAGGTTATATATAAATGGTGATAATAGATAATCTCTTAATCAAATTTTATTTATTTATTTATTTATTTATTTATTTATTAACGCTATTATTAGCATTTACAACATACATGTATATATACAAATCAGATTATGCATTGTAATGCCTTAATTGACTCTTAAAAGACACAAGGGATATCCCTGTCATGTCCACGGTGTTAGAAATTTCATTTTGTGATATTTATTGATTTTGAAGTCAAGAATGTACATATTTGAGAACTTATATAAATGAAAATGTTGCTTTTCTAGCTTTTTGTCGCGATTGCACGCAATAGTTATTTGTAGTAACAAATTTTCATTATATTCCTCAAAATTACGTTAAATGATATATTAAGAATTTGTTACTATTGTATTTAATGTAAATATTAATGCGAATAAAGATTGTATCTCTTGATATATTAATATAATATGATTTTCACTACCAAAAAGAAGAAAACCTGAAACTTTCAAATTACGTTGCCAAAGTTATTATATATCCGGGGTGGAAAATAGCTGCAATAAGGAGACCCACTTTTAGTTTTCCATGCTAACCCGCCGTACGTAAGGCCGTCCCCGGGATCCCGGGGGATGGCAGATATAGGTAAGTGGATACCCTCGGGATCGGCCGAAACATCCTGACAATTTCTGGGGCGTTGTTTGCTAGGGCCACCACCCGCCCGTCCTGAGGAATTTACGAACGACGGACAAGGCGAAAATAATAATAAAAAAATACCGTCGACACCGCCAAACAAAAAAAAAACCAAGGGAAAAGAATGAGAATTATCATGGGAATTTGTTTTAGTAACGAATGGACTACAACTGAAGTAAAGTAATATTTATAAGTACACAATTCAGATTCTTGGAAACCGATGGTGAAAATGTTATACCGTTATACTATACTATACTATACTTTAAATATGCTAAGAGGAATTGTATAGCTTTTATTTTCATTTAAGTTTTCTTTTAAATACATATAATAAACATAAATGGTAATCAAATTCTTGGAAATGGATGGTGAAAATATTAGCCATAAGTATGCTAAGAAGAATGGTATAGCTTTAATTTTCATTTTAGTTTTTTTTTAAATATACATAATATTAATGTTTATTATGTAATCAGATTCTTGGAAAGTGATGGTGAAAAAGTTAACCATAAATATGCTAAGAGGAATTATATAGCTTTTATTTTTATTATTTTTTTTCCATTATCATCAATATGTATTTACACTTTCACACCTTTACATATACAATACATATATACATATACACATACATACAAACATATTATGTCTAAAAGGGTAAAAAATATAAATAAAACATGGTATCCTTCCCTCTGTCTTCACCATTTCAGTTTTTTTTTAAATAAACATAATAAACATTAATGGTAATCAGATTCTTGGAAATCGATGGTGAAAAAGTGTTAGCCATAAATATTCTAAGAGTAATTATACAGCTTTTATAGTCATTTGAGTTTTGTTTTAAAATACACATAATAATAATAATTAATGGTGGGTTTATAATGACATAACATAGTAAATAATAAATAAAATAATCAATTAGACACAACGAAGTTAATGCTTGTAATACCTATATTCAAGATACAGGCATAATGATTCACGGCATCGGACTGGAAAGATTGTCAAAAGCAAACTATCTCGGATGCAATATTCACGAAAATTGAGACGTACATTAAAATTACAATTTGATAGAAAAGGCTCGTGCAAAGGCTATGTACGAATGAAAAAGTTGGTTCGCAATCACGATCGATCACTATATTATTTGTTATTATTTATGATTTTGCAAGTCATATTAGTGAAATTCACATATATTGGTGGTTTCCTGTGAGCATCGGACCTCCTCTATTTTTATTATTTATGATCACAAAATAATAATTTTGACATAGAATTTAGTTCCTAGTACTAATTTTGTCACAATAATCAATGCTATGAGAAATAATCCTCTCAAATTAACTCCTTATTTATTATTTTATGTAAGTATAAACCTAACTTAAGGATTTAATAATGTTTATATAATTTTTAATTATATTTTTATTGTCATTATAATAATGACACTTTAACATACATCTCCCAACCATGATTATTTAATAAACTTTCTAAAATATGCCCTGAATACTAATGCATAAACGTAAAACGCCAGTAGTACGAGAATGTAGAACAATAAAATCGTATCAATTTCACGATTAATTTAGGCCGTCCCCGAGAACACGTCCATGTATATTTGCATTACTGTTTCGCAGCCATTCCACGCAAATTAGGGGAGAACGGCTTATGAAATACGGACCGGAATTCTAATTAAATGGGGAGCATTGTTCCCTTTTTACGAGACAAGCCTGTTTATTTATTGCGGCACACAAAAATGGGACTAATGGGGAAATGATGCGCTCGAATGCAGACTGTATTCAGCGAGTCCCTTTATGTGTAATTTTAAAGACTACACCACAGAAATATAACTCTTGTACTTTAATGGTAATATTAAGCAAATCTTACAATCAATATTTATGATATTTAATAATTTTGTAGATAAGAAGTTACAATTTTAGAAAATGTATAAGTTTTACATTTATTTGACTAATTGGGTTAGTTAGGTGTTGTCAAAGGCAAACGAACCAATGTATTTCTGCCTATAAGTTACGATTTCAGAAAATATAATTCACCCACTGTTTCGTAAAAAGTAGAGAGACAATTTTATCATAATAAAATTGTCTCTCTAGTTTTTACGAAACAGTGGGTGAATTATTTGATTTTCCAACTCGCATAATTTTCTTAATTCATAAGCACGAAATCAATAATAACTATACTCCTATTATTGATTTCGTGCTTATGAATTTAAGAAAATTATGAGAGTTGGAAAAGCAAATAATTCACCCACTGTTTCGTAAAAACTAGAGAAGCAACAATTTTATCTTATACATTTTCTGAAATCGTAACTTATAGGCAGAAATACATTAATATATATAAATGTATACAAAATTTCACATAAATCGCGAACAAAAAAATGGTTTGCTCAAATATATATATGGTTTTCATCTGATATTTCGAAAAATGCATTGAAGACAAGGATATTTTTATTATTTCTAATAAATATATGAATGTAGCTATTCAAAACAGTTTACATTGTAGTTTTATCTCATATGAAATTAGAGTTCTCTAAAATATCTTGAAAATTTGCGTTAAGGAAGATATTTTCAAAATTTTTAAAAGTTTTAATGTTCTTCATACTATACATTTATATTCTATAAGTACAAATGAATGTATTTTGACAGTTTAAGAGAAAAAAATTTTTTTAGTTATTAAATGAAACTGAAAAAAATCATGGCCTCATGAGTTGTCTTCTAATATCTGAAAAAAATACTCTACTGATATTATTACATTATTATGTTTAAATAGATTAATCAGGCTATCTAAATATATAGAAATATAGTTTTATCTCATGAGGAACTAACTTTATGACCTACTGAAAAAGAGTGAATATTTGTTTGACTGAAAAATATTGAAAATCATGGTCTCAGTTTTCATTAAATATCTCACGAATTAATACTAATGACATGGATGTTTTTAATTGTAGTCTGAAAACAGATTAAATGGACCATCTACATCTGTATGATACAAAGCTTTATCTTATTAGGATATAGTTTTATGGCCTACAAAAATAGTGAAATTTAATTTTACTATAAAAATCATAGTCTTGGTTTTCATCCATAATATCAAAAATATATATTAATGACTTTATTATATTTTATTTTCTGTATCTTTATCTTATTAGTATATAGTTTTATATATACAAAAATAGTGAAATTTAATTTTACTATAAAAATCATAGCCTTGATTTTGATCCATAATATCAAAAATATATATTATTGACTTTATTATATTTCATTTTCTGTAATAATAATGAATAATGTCAATAATATATATTTTTGATATATTGGACGAAAACCAAGCCTGTTTTTTTACAGTAAAATTAAATTTCACTATTTTTCAGTAGGCCATAAAACTATATCCTAATCATAGTAGTTTGCTAGATTAAAGGGGCAATCCAAAAATATAACGCATATAGTTTTTTCACTGAAAAATAGTGACATTTTTTACTTAATTTTTAAATAACTAAATTAGTATAAAAACAACATTTAATTTAGAAACCACTATAATTAAAATTCAATTTATACCATTAAATGCGAATAGCTTCCCAATATAACCAGTATAACTTCCAATTGCATAAGAAATTATTCGGTTTATGTAATTCCGGAGGAATGTAAACAAATATATCAAACTGCAGCAGAATTCAGGGTGTCTAGGCTTCACATCGTTATTGTAACGAGCTTGAGAAACTTTATATTCAGTATAAAACAACAGTATAAAACACAATAATTCTCTCTATAAGACAATCTAGACACCATCTATTGAATAATAAAAAAATGGCCCTGTATATAAGAAATCTTTCTAACTATAACTATAAATATATTGTGTGTGTAAATTTTCATGCCGTCGCCTTTCTGTTCATAGAGCTATTTATGTCGTGCGTTATTAAATTATCGATTTTCCAGCCGTGTTTGTTCCGCGTGAAAAATAGGATAACATAACGCTCCACTTTACTTTTATTCGTTTGCATATTAATAATCAATACCCTGCACACGGATTAAACTCCGCCAGCATTGTTGTTATTTGTTTGCACGTCAAATTACTTAGCACAAGTGTATTTGTCTTCAAGCAACAGACAATTCCAGTATTTGTTGCGCGCGTATCGAACGTTCGGCAGCTTGTGTTGGAAATAGTTTCGAAATGGCATTCCGTAAATATATACACCGGTTTTCCCGTGTGTCGGGAATATATATTGGATAGACAGATCTTTCGTGTGTTTGTTTTGTTGAGGATGTATGAAGTCAGTTTGCGTATATTCAAATATTTAACGTAGAAAATCCTTTGAATTAATACTTACACATCTCTTCTGTTTAGGCTTTACCCAAAAAAAATATCAACAAATCTAATAACTTATTATTATTAGTTATTAGATTTGTTGATATTTTTTTGGGGTAAAGCCTAAACAGAAAAGATGTGTAAGTATTAATTCAAAGGATTTTCTATGTTAGGCTATACCATAGCTTTTGCAAGTGGTGGAACTTTGGAAAATTATAAGCCACTATGCATTAATTTTACTAATAAAAAAGGTCTTTATTTGGTATAACTACACACACATTTCCTTCTGCAAAATTCTTCCAATAAACAATAGTTTAACATTAATAACATATATAATTATATAATTCTACTAGAATAAAGAAAGTTAATAAATTGGGGTTTATTTGGGAGGATGTGCTCAGGGGAAACCAAAAGTAGAGAGTCGATAACTACGGCAACTTTCTGAACGGAATATTCAATTAAAGAATGTCATGATTTGACATTTTGTCATTATTAATATTTCGGGGTTTTGGGTATTTTATAAATTTTATATTTTACCTCTTTAAACATGTAACAGTACATCTGCGGAAGTATATTTGTAAAAAGAAATAAATATGACTATGGCCGTTGATTCATCTTTAGTCAATTCTATAAGGCACCTTACACGATCAATATTACTGTCAATATTTTAGAATAATAACAGTATTACTGTATGATAATATGTTTAAAATGTTCATTATTCTAAAATATTGCCAGCATTACTCATCGTGTAAGGTGTAATAATGCTGTAATGAGGAGAATACTCATCTTTATACGGATAATTGATTATTTGATAAATATAAAAGAAGGATTGAAGCAAATATTGACAGGATTAGGATTGACAGTATTATTGACCGTGTAAGGTTCCTTTATGAGTAGGACTATTTTTTTGAAAAATGTTTTAGCTACGAAGTAGCATAGTGTAATATATATATATATATATATATAACTTGGTTATTTCAATATATAGAATTTATATTGTTTTTATATATGTTTAAGAACTCAATAAACGTATTTCATTTTAATGATATATAAATCTATTCCATCCAATCCAAGTAAGAACATTACACATAGGATATTTTTTTATATAGAAATAATTGCTGTTTTTTTTAACGAAATTTTGACTTTATATATGTCATGAAACCGGTGTGAAGTTAAAATCAAATACAAATATACAAAATACGCAATTTTCTATGATTCAATCGATTTCATTAATAGATTGGTTTATTGAAAATTATATTTTTTTATTATATTGCGTTCAATACAACACTAGAAATTTTATATTTACAGTTGCTACAATCTCAACAACACTAAAATAAAATAAACCTGTTTCTGCAAACCTTACATTCCACGTTATAAATAATTTAAACATCTTATAAACTGCAATATTATATGCACCTAAATTATTTATTCAGTGAATATTGTGCACAATCTCCACACGTTCTACGTGACATAAAATATTTATTGAAACTCGTTCCCTCCCTTGAATAATAATTCAAAGCGTATCCACCATTATAGCGGCCATTCCATTTGGAAAACTGCAGGCCGCCGCCATCTATGCACGAAACGAGAAACTGCGGTGGAAAACCTGTTCGATTTCCACGCGCAGCGCTCCAGCACGGAATGTTTGTGATTTATTGCGTTCGCGTGCGCAGATGGACGGTCAACATTTCGGATAAAATTGATGATTGAGAAATGACACGGGACGAAATTAAACTGGAGTGCGAAAAAATAAAATGGGTGATTGATTGACCAATTAATCCGGCCCTATATAGACGCCATATAGGGCTGGATTATTTTATTTTGGGGCCCTAAGTATTTTATCCTACCTACCCCCTACAAGAAATAGACCACACGAATAAAACTCAGTATCTTTATAGCAATCAGGTTTTTCCGCTGATATAGGGAGAAGCTCAGAGGAGTGTAATCACTCACCGTAAGGGGATACACCATCTTGGCGCCCGGAAAAAGAAGTATAAATTTAAAACATAAAATTGATGCAGCCATTGAATATATTAAATATTTTTTATTTTAAACATATAGGATATATATATATATATATATATATATATATATATATATATATATATATATATATAGATATATATATATATATATATATATATATATATATATCAGCGTGAACTTTTTTTTAGATTTCCCTTTACCTCTCAAAAAAGTTCTCTCGCCGTCGTCAGGATAACCCATGACTGTTTCATCTGAAATTAAAAATCCGATTTTTTTCTGTTAGTAGATGTATAATACTCGTGTTTGAACGAAGGAAAAAGAAAGAAATTGAGGTCCCAATGGCTGAATTTCAAAAGTTTTAAATACAAAATTATTTTCTAAATTCAAACAATTCAGCATATCAAAAAAGATACATACTTTGATATGCTGAATTGTTTGAATAAAATATTTCATTTGATAAATAAAAAAACTAATCCATAAAAATACGCTGTTTTGAGCCTTCGAAACCCACCTAACCCCTTAACGGCTTGGTTTATTCAAAATTGGATTTTTTAAGAAAATATATAATAACGTAAATGTGCTTATTCAACCAGAAATTTGTATTTATGATCGATTTGAAATTTTTCATAATCAATTTCGACATTATTTTGAATGTCAGCGGATTTAACCATTTTCATGTAAAATTCCTGAAGTTACAGGCCTATTAATTCAACCTAAAACAATGTAATAAAGCAAAATAGAAAAAGTAAGAGTTTTTAAATTTAAAATAAACGATTAAAATCAAATACAAACATACAAAATAAAGTTAAGCTAGTTTCTAGTCACATGTTTTAGATAGTAAATCCATACCTGGTGTTCGCATGTATTTTATTACACATCGGATATGGATGGCCGAACAATTAATTGATTATTAATTAGGTTTAATTCGTTGCGCACGGGTCGCTATTTATAATAGTGCACCGGCAAACAGCTACGAGTTTCAAATTGCGTGCTTTCGACTGACATTTATTGGCAATTTAATTCACTTGTATTTTGGATTGTTTTCATGTTCATTGCAGATGCTGATATGTAATTCATTTCGTTTGGGAAACAAATGGAATATTTTTGTTACAACATATATTTTACAACAACGGCTATATAAATAATTATGTAAACGAATTGAAAATGACATAATTAACGAAAATTATGTTCGCAAGATGATATGGTAATAGTGACGGAGGTGGAAAAAGACCGACAACATAACCTGAAGGCGATTTGGTCTTTTATTTCTACTCTTTCATTTATTTCTTGGTCGAGCTTGCCATTATATTCAATTTATTGTGCCCCTTTCTGAGTCACCATCCTAAAGATGATGATGGTTGTTCAGACAAAACAAATTATTGAGCCTAGTTATCTAAAACTTTCTACCTGTTCAATATTTTTCCTCTGAAGTTTTATTGTATGGTTTCTCTGTTTCCTTAAGATTATAATGGTTTTTGTTTTTTCTATACATATTTTCATGTATACCAACCACACTATGCCCGTCCACTATTTCAAACGACTTGAACTATGCACTACACTGTTATACGTTACTTTCTAGGATTCAATTTATTTCATTTATTAATTTAAGACTAATTAAAAAAATATATGTGAAAAATAATGTAATGCATAGTTCAAGTCGCTTGAAATATTGAACGGGCATAGTTTGGTTGGTAGGGGCGGCCCCCACCAGTCTGACTATACCCGTTCACTATTTCAAACGACTTGAACTATGCATTACATTATTTTTCACATATATTTTTTGAATTAGTCTTAAATTAATAAATGACATTAATTTAATCATAGAAAATAACAGATAATAGTGTAGTGCATAGTTCAAGTCGTTTGAAATAGTGGACGGGCATAGTTTGGTTGGGGGGGCCGCCCGCCCACCCCACCTTTGCTCGCATAGTTTTTTCAATGGATACAGATGTTCTATATTGTTTAAACTAATCACAGAAGAGTGTTATCCTATGGAAAAAGTATGCGAACAAAGGTGGGGTGGGCGGGCGGCCCACACCAACCTGACTATACCCGTTCACTATTTCAAACGACTTGAACTATGCATTACATTATTTTTCACATATATTTTTGTAATTAGTCTTAAATTAATAAATGACATTAATTTAATCATAGAGAATAACAGATAATAGTGTAGTGCATAGTTCAAGTCGTTTGAAATAGTGGACGGGCATAGTTTGGTTGGTGGGGGCCGCCCGCCCACCCCACCTTTGCTCGCATAGTTTTTCCATTGGATAACACTCTTCTTAGAATAGTTTAAACAATATAAAACATCTGTATCCATTGAAAAAACTATGCGAGCAACGGTGGGGTGGGCGGGAGGCCCCTACCAACCATCCCCGTCCACTATTTCAAATGACTTGAACATTGCACTATACTGTTATCCGTGATTTTCTATTATTCAATTAATTTGATTTGTTAGTTTACGCCGAATACGTATAAAAACATTGAGAAACCATAAAATACACATGAAAATATGTATAGAACACAAAAACCATTATAATCTACAGGGAAAAGAAGGAATATTCAATAAAACTTCAGGGAAAAGAGATTGAACAGGTAGAAAGTTTTAGATAACAACCACAACATCTTTAGGATGGTGACTCCGAAAGGGGCACAACAAATTGAATAAAGTGCCTTTCGTTTATCACTCCGGGCTGGTACGGGCATATTGTTTCTTGTTTTCTTTGCCGCTTCCGATACGCATAATTCTACCTCGGCCCTTACAAACGGTGGCGCACGACAGCAAGACCTGAGCGATACTGCACGCCACGGGGGCGACTAGCAATGATAAACTATGTTAAACGAACGCGCCTTATAATGGCATGATCGACCAAGAGATAAATGAAAGAGTAGGAATAATAGGGCAAATCTTCAACATGACGAAAGTAATATTCTTCGGAAAGTAAGATATAACGAAAGAAATAAAAATTGAAATCGTAAAAAACGTTATAAGATAGACAATTACATACAGCAGTGTATCATGACTGAATAGCACAAATCCCAAATCAACGCAATTGAATTGAGATTCCTAGGGAATATTGAGAGTAAGAATAGAAGAGATAAAATAAGGAACGAAACGTATAGACAGAATTTAAACATAGAATCAGTATAAAAAAATAGCAGAGGGTCCATTGAGGTGGTTTGGACATGTGTGCCGGATGGTGATGAGGAACGATTGACTAAAGTAGAGTATGGAATCAGAGTGTACTAGGAAAAAAAAACTACAGGGAAAGACCAAGAAAAATATGAGACGACGGTATACGAGAAAAAGTTTTTAGTAGTTAGTGCTTTCTTTTTTATTTTATTTCTATTTCTATTTCTTGTATATTGTATATAACATACATGTAATGTAAAACGTATGTCTGTGGTGCATTGTCATAGGGTTGGGGTATATTTATCCCATACCTGTTATGTACCCGAAACAAATAAATAAATAAAAAAATAAATAAAAAAGCAGAAATAAAAGAAATACCATAGGAAGGAATAAAACAACTAAATCAGAATAGACAAAAATGGAAAGACAAATACAAATACAAAGGATAAAAACGCCTATAACTTATTGTAGAAGGTATAGAATAAAAATAAATATTATCATACAAACACGTGTTAGGGCTACAATTGACATTTAACTGAAGAATAAGGCTATTCATAGAATAAATTTGACATATTGGTGTTAATATCACAAACTGTTTCCACGAATAACCTTATTCTCAGGTTAAATGTCAATTGTAGAACAGGCCCTTAATCATGGATTTAAATTGAAGAACAAATTGAATTTAATATGTGCTAACTAATTTTCAATCGCTTAAAACGATTACTAGAGCCTTCGTTATTTCATTTGGTAACCAGACAAGACGCAAGCGGATTGCACAAATATAATTATCAAACGATATGCATAATATAATTGTGACAGAATATTGTATGCCGCTATTAGTCCAATTAATCCGCGATAACCGCAACCATATCTTTAAATCTCGCTTACCTAATTGCAATCAAAATATTCACAACGACTCACTGCAACTCACTTAAACTCACTTAAACCACGCACAATTACACAATTAAAACAACAGATTTGGTTAGTCGCACTACATAAGTCACTCGCGCACACGAACGTCCGACTCCGAATGACACATACGCTGCTGCGCAGAAATCTTAAGCCATGTAAACTGGTCTCTCAGTGTGCGATAGATAACGCTGAGTTATTCTTAGCGTCAACAAAAAAATTATGCGACGAGTTCGAGCTCGAACTTGTTTTGCATTTATAGGCGAACAATTGGATGATTCATTTTAAACCGAAATAAATTTAGAACACATACTATAACACAATGAAATGACTCAAAATATTTTATTGTAAACAATTATTTTAGATTTTTTTTAAATATAAAGATGATAATAGGTATTTGCCCGTGTGGGGTTGGGGGTTAGCAACACCACACGGGCAAATACCTATTATCATCTTTTTATTAAAAAAAATCTAAAATAATTGTTTACAATAAAAGATTTTGAGTCATTTCATTGTATTATAGTATGTGTTCTAAATTTATTATATCAAGAGCCTCTTTGCGTGGCAAGATCTCCTAAAGTTTTGTTTTGTCTCGAGTATTTTATTTCCCCTATACTACCTATGTATTTGGGAAATAAAATACTCGAGACAAAACAAAACTGACACTGCAGCGCCTGTCCCAAATTAGGTGGCTGTAGTTGGAAATTTGCCAGTTATCTCCATAGGGTGCAACCCCATTAGAATTGGAGGTAGTTACAAGCATATCCGAAGGGTGGTAAAAAAATAAAGTAGTCACCGTGAAAAAAACTGGACTGGGAAATAAGGGTTTGCTAGATATCCTTCCAATACTTAGGAACACGTATTGAAGACAATAACGATCAAACCTAGAAGAACGTATAGAAATAGCAAGAGCAATTTTCGTCAAAATGAAAAATCTTTTCTCAAATAGAAATATCAATCTAGCCTTGAGAGTCCGAGTAATTCGCTGTTACATTTTTTCAACACTACTGTATGGAATGGAAGCATGGACATTAAAGAAAAATAACATAATAAAACTAGAGTCGGTTGATATGTGGATATATCGCCACATGCTCAAGATATCCTGGACGGACCTAATAAACAACGAATAAGTCATGCGAAGAATGCATAAAGAAAAGGAACTGATCCTTACGATCAAATCACGAAAGCTACAGTACATGAGACACTTCACCCGGGGAGAGAGATACTCTATTCTCCAACTGATCATTCAAGCAAAAATACAAGGAAGAAGCATTGGGCGTCGCAGAACCTCATGGTTAAAGAACCTTATAGAATGGTACGGACAAACATCGGTCGGACTAGTTAGAGCTGCAGCGTAAAAGACTAATAGAATCGCCATGATTATTGCCAACCTCCGATAGGAGACGACACCACAAGAAGACGAAGATATCCTCCACCGAGCGTCTGAAACTGAAATTCTGAAAATTCTATTCAATTGTTAGTCCTGTAGTTAGAGATTTGCTAGTTACCTCCATAGAGTGCAACCCCATTGGAATTGGGGGTAGTTACAAGCATATCCGAAGTATGGTAAGGAAATAAAGTACTGACCGTGAAAAATATTGGATGGCGAAATTAGGGTTTGCTAGTTATCCTCCACCGAGCGCCTGAAACTGAAATTCTGCAAATCCTGGGAGAGAATGCTATTCAATTGTTAGTTTTATAGGTGGAGATTTGCCAGTTACCTCCATAAAGTGCAACTCCATTGAAATTTGGAGTAGTTACAAGCATATCCGAAGGGTGGTAAGGAAATAAAGTACTGACCGTGAAAAATACTGGATTGCGAAATTAGGGTTTGCTAGATATCCTCCACCGAGCGCCTGAAACTGAATTTCTGAACATCCTGGGGGAGAATGCTATTCAATTGTTAGTCTTATAGGTGGAGATTTGCCAGTTACCTCCATAAAGTGCAACTCCATTGAAATTTGGGGTAGTTACAAGCATATCCGAAGGGTGGTAAGGAAATAAAGTACTGACTGTGAAAAAAAAAACTGGGCTGGGAAATAAGGGTTTGCTAGTTTCCTCCACCGAGCGTCTGAAACTAAAATTTTGAAAATTCTGGAGGAAGATGGTATTCAATTGTTAGTCCTCTAGTTGGAGATTTGCCAGTTACCTCCATAGAGTGTAACTCCATTGGAATTGGGGGTAGTTACAAGCATATCCGGACGATGGTAAGGAAATAAAGTACTGACTGAAAAAAACTGGACTGGGAAATAAGTGTTTGCTAGATATCCTCCACCGAGCATCTGAAACTGAAATTCTGAAAATCCTGGGGGAGAGTGGTATTCAATTGTTAGTCCTGCAGTTAGAGATTTACCAGTTACCTCCATAGAGTGCATGTCCATTGGAATTGGGTGTAGTTACAAGCATATCTGAAGGATGGTAAGGAAATAAAGTACTGACCGTGAAAAATACTGGATTGGGAAATTAGGGTTTGCTAGATATCTTCCACCGAGCGTCTGAAACTGAAATTCTGAAAATCCTGGGAGAGAATGCTATTCAATTGTTAGTCCTGTAGTTAGAGATTTACCAGTTACTTCCATAGAGTGCATGCCCATTGGAATTGGGTGTAATTACAAGCATATCTGAAGGATGGTAAGGAAATAAGTAAATATAAGTAATGACCGTGAAAAATACTGGATTGGGATATTAGGGTTTGCTAAATATCCTCCACCGAGCTACTGAAACTGAAATTCTGAAAATGCTTGGGAGAATACTATTAAATTGTTAGCCCAACTATTCAATGAAATATATGAGGGAAGAATAATTTCAGTAAACTGGGTAAAATCAACGTTTATTCCTATAGCAACAAAAAAAAACAAGAGCCAAGGAGTACAGCGACCATCATCACCATAAGCTACGTTTTTTCTACGAATCATACACCAGAGAATATACCGACAAATAGAAGAACACTTTGTGCATATGCAATTTGGATGATGAAAGGGCCTAGGATTTACAGAAGCACACTTCAGCATCCAAGTGTAACACTTAACTTAATTTTTTTTTAATGTTTTCTCGTGCTATACCCTGTCGAACGCCTTCTCAAAATCTATGAAGCACAAGAAGATGAAGTGTTAGTAAAACGATGCAGAGACATAGACTGCATGTCTCTGCATCGTTGTACTAACACTTGGATGCTCGTCTTCTTGTGATTCATAGATTTTGAGAAGGTTTTCGACATGGTATAGCACGAAAAAAATATTCCAAATGTTACAGACAACTGGCATTGATGATAAAGATCTAGATCTATACCGGCGAGAAGTAGCCACCTAAGAATGAAGAACAGAACTCCATCCGTTATTCTGTTCTTCATTCTTAGGTGGCTACTTGCCGCCGGTATAAATTCGCGTTGAAATCTAGATCTTTGTCATCAATGCCAGTTGTCTGTAACACAAACAAGAGCAGCCAAGGAGTACAGTGACCATCATCAGCATAAGCTACGTTATTTCTACAAATCGTACACCAGAGAATATACCCACAAATATAAAAACACTTTGGGCATACGAAATTTGGATGCAGAAAGGGTCTAGGAACTACAGAAGCATAGTTCAGCAACCAAGTGTAACACTCAAATTAATAATATAATAATTACCAATAAAAATAAATTTCTATAATTATTGATATTAAATAATTTAGAACTTGCTAAAATTATTAACGAATCCAAAAACTTAATAAAATTATTGTATACCTTAATAAATCACACCCAATAGTATATGTAATATTAAAAATTATAAAATTATCGAACTCACGGAAATGATTATTTTCAAACTTTTAGCATTTTATGATAAAATTTTTATTTATAATAATTTTTATGATTCCTTTAAGATTTTTAAAGAATAGGTTCTGGTTAAATCAATTTATATATTTTTTTATATTTTTTATTTCATTTTCATTTAAAATGAAATAAAAAATATAAAAAAATATATAAATTGATTTAACCAGAACCTATTCTTTAAAAATCTTAAAGGAATCATACAAATTATTATAAATAAAAATTTTATCATAAAATGCTAAAAGTTTGAAAATAATCATTTCCGTGAGTTCGATATTTTTACGCAATATTTGCTCATGCTATACCCTGTCGAACGCCTTTCAATAAAAAAAAGCGTAAGACAAAGCTTATTCATAACACTTCTGGATTTGATTGAACATACAAAGCTCATGAATGTGTAATGAAGAAATGGGGGAGCACACTAGTTCAGCCGTGACCGCAGTGCAGACTATTATTAAACTCAAATATTCTTTAAGAAAATATACCGTTTCATATTCAACTGAGTAAATAGTATGCGATTTTACTATATTTTATTTTAACAAAATAAGTTACTTTAAGCCATAACAATTTTATAGCTAAACATTTTCCGGAGATAAAACATAATATATTCCCTCTTCGCATAGCACGTGACTATATAATACTTACAAATTTAATAGTAGCATTACTTGCAATTTGACTGGAACATGAAATGCAGCGCTTAGGGAAACTGTTTCTTGTATGAGCAAACTGAAGGTGCATTTAACCTGAATTCAGGTCATACATTTATTAGTTTTGCAAGTAATATTACGTGCCATAACGGCACGTATCATTAGATTTTGCAAATGCCGAACCTAAGTACATACTAATATTGTACAGGAATTTATGTAATAAAATATACTTGTGCGAAAAGAGTATTATATGGAATACCTTATATTTTATATTCACATTTCCTCAGACCATTCAACCTAAACAGCACAACTATTGGGTTATAGTTTACTTGCCTTTATACAACCAACCCCTTGGGAGGCTCGGTTGTATAAGGGCAAGTAAACTATATATATATATATATATATATATATATATATATATATATTAAATAAGTGAATGTATATTGACAGTATCAGATAACAAAAACAGCTAGATTTTTGAGTAATGGCTGAATAAATCATGCCCTCAGTTTTCGTTCAATATCTCAAAAAACCATGCCCTCAGTTTTCAATTAATATCTAAAAAAATATAGTACTGATATATTTTTTGCATTACTATGTTTAAATAGATTATTCAGGCTATCCAGAAATGTATAAAGCATAGTTTTATCTCATGAGGAACTAACTTTATAACATTCTGAAAAAGTGTCAATATTTTTTTGATTTATTATATATATATATATATATATATATATATATATATATATTAAATAAGTGAATGTATATTGACAGTATCAGATAACAAAAACAGCTAGATTTTTTAGTAATGGCTGAATGATGGCTGATGGCTGATGATTTATCATGCCCTCAGTTTTCGTTCAATATCTCAAAAAAACATGCCCTCAGTTTTCAATTAATATCTAAAAAAAATATAGTACTGATATATCTTTTGCATTACTATGTTTAAATAGATTAATCAGGCTATCCAGAAATGTATAAAGCATAGTTTTATCTCATGAGGAACTAACTTTATAACATTCTGAAAAAGTGTCAATATATTTTTGACTGAAAAATATTGAAAAATATTGAGAAACATGGGTTTAGTTTTCATCCAATATCTCAAAAATTAATACTAGTGACATGAATATTTTTTATTGTCATATGAAAACAGATTAAATAAGCTAAATATAATAAATATAATATAATAAATCTAAATATTTATGATGCATAGTTTTATCTCATTAGGATACAGTTTTATGGGCTACTGAAATAAAATAAAATTTCATTTTACAGTAGAATCATAGTCTCGGTTTTAATCAAATATATCAAAAAAATATTGTATTGACATTATTATTTTTCATTATTATTTCAAAATACATTAATGAGACTATCCATAAAAGTAACGCATATAGTTTTATCTCGAAGGAAACAAATGTTACAGCTAACTGAAAAATAGTGGAATTTTGTTTGCAGTTGAATTAATTAGTCAATAACTAAAGAAGTTTTATAAGGAATTGACTAAAAATCACCCCCGATATTCAAAATAGTATATATAATACGTATGCCAAATTTGAGATCAATCGCGAACAAACAAAAAAAATTGACTCAAAAACATAATTTTGAACGTTTTTTTAACAAAATTTAGCATTTTTTTATTTACGTCAAATTTTGCTAATTTATTACAACCCATTAGATAAAGATATTTTAAAGAGTTTCAGTGGATTTAGGCCTTTACTTTTTCAGTTATAACTGAAAAACTTTAGAAATTACGACCCTGGTTTTTATCAAATATTTTGAAAAATGCATTAAAGGCATGGATATTTTTATTATTTATAATAAATATATGAATGTAGCTATTCAAAATAGATTACATTTTAGTTTAATCGCATATGAAATCAGAGTTAGACCTCTCTGAAATATTCTGAAAATATGCTTTATGGACGAACATTTTCAATAGTTTTCAATGGGCTGAAGCTACTCTACATTTCATTTATATTATATATATATATATATATATATATATATATATATATATATATATATATTTATTTATAAATACAAATGAATGTATTTTGACAGTTTTAGAAAAAAAAAAACACTTAGTTTTTTTAGTAATTACTGAAAAACTTCAAAAATCATGCCCTTATTTGCCTTCCAATATTTGAAAAAATTAATATTATTTTTTGCATTATTACATTTAAATAGATTAATCAGGATATATCCAAATGTGTATAAAATATAGTTTTATCTCATCAGGAAATAACTTTATGACTTACTGAAAAAGAGTGAATATTTGTTTGACTTAATAATATTGAAAATCATGTCTCAGTTTTTATCCAATATCTCAAAAAATAATACTGATATGAATGTTTTTTATTGTCATCTGAAACAGATTAAATATGCTATCTACATCTATATGATGCATAGCTTTATCTCATTAGGATATAGATTTATGGCCTATTAAAATTAACTGAAATTTCATTTTACTGTAAAATCATCATTTTCATCCAATATATCAAAACTATATATTATTGACATCATTATTTTTCATTCTTATTTCAAACTAGATTAATGAGGCTATACAAAAATGTAACGTATTATTGTATCTTGCGAGAAACAAAAACTCTGAAATATCCAGAAAATTTTCGTTATGGAAGAAATTTTCAAAATTTTCAAAAGTTGTCAATACATGTTTCATACTACATATTTATATTCATAGGTATAAATAAATGTATTTTAACAGTTTCAGAAAAAAAATAGTTTTTTTTAGTAATTATTGAAAAACTTCAAAAATCATGCCCTCAGTTACCTTCCAATATCTGAAAAACTGTACTGCTGATATTATGTTTTTGCATCATTATGTTTAAATAAGTGAATCAGGCTATCCAAATATTTATAAAATATAGTTTTATCTCATGAGGAACTAACTTTATGGCTTACTGAAAAAGAGTGAATATTTGTTTGAGAGGATAATATTGAAAATCAGGTATCAATTTCCATCCAATATCTCAAAAATTAATACTAGTGCCATGAATGATTTTTATTGTCATATGAAAACAGATTAAATATGCTATCTAAATCTGTATGATGCATAGCTTTATCTCCTTAGGATATAGATTTATGGCCTACTGAAAAATTTAGTTTTACTGTAAAATCATAGCCTCGGTTTTCATTCAATATATCAAAAATATATATATTATTGACATAATTATTTTTCATTATTATTTCAAACTAGATTAATGAGGCAATTCAAAAATGTAACGCATATAGTTGTACCTTGCGAGAAACAAACTTTACAGCTAAATGAAAAGTAGTGAAATTTTGTATTCAGCTAAATTAATTATTTAATAACTAAAGAAGTTTTAAACGGAATTGGCTGAAAATCACCTCCGATGTTCAAAATAACATATATAATACGTATACTAAATTTAACAACAATAGCGAACAACATTTTTTTTAGGTATTATGATTTTTGTAAAAATTTGACATTTTTTCGATTTGTTTCAAATTTTGCAAATAAATTACAACTGATTAGATAAACGTATTTCGGATAGTTTTAGTGGATTCAGAATTTTACTTTTTCAGTTATAACTGAAAAAGTTACGGAAATATGGCCCAGGTGTTCATCAGATATTTCGAAAAATACATTAAATACAGAGACAATTTTTATATTTTTAATAAATATATTAATGGAGCTATTAATTGCAGTTTAAATTTTAGTTTTATTTCATATGAAGTCAAAGTTAGAGCTCTCTGAAATTTACTGAAAATTTGGGTTTAACGAAATTTTCAAAATTTTCAAACATTTTCAATTGGCTTCAAACTCTAAATTTATATTTTATAAGTACATATAAATATATTTTGACTGATTTAGAGAAACAAATTCAGTTTGTTTTTTTCTAATGACTGAAAAACTTCAAAAAGCATGCTCTCAGTTTTCAAACAATATCTGAAAAAATATACAACTGATATTAATATTTTGCATTACTATGTTCAAACAGACTAATCAGTTTATCCAAAAATGTATAAAATAGTTTTGTTTCATAGAGAATTAGCTTTGTAACAAACTGAAAATAGTGAACATTTGTTTGACTGAAAAATATTGTAAATCATGATTTCAGTTTTCATCCATTATCTCAAAACTTGATACTAATGACATGAATTTTTTTTATTGTAATCTGATAACAGATTAAATATCCTATCTAAATCTGTATAATAGATGCTTTTATCTCAATAGGATATAGTTTTATGGCCTACCGAAAAAGAGTGAAATAACATTGTAAAATCATAGCCGCGGTTTTCATCGAATATGTCAAAAATATACAGTATTAGTATAATTATTTTTCATTATTATTTCAAACTAGATTAATTAGGATATTCAAAAAAGTAACACATATAGTTTTATCTCATAAGAAACAAATTTTACAGCAATCTGAAAAATAGTGAAATATTGTTGACTTAATTAGTCAATAACTCAAGAAGTTGTAAAAGGAATTGACTGAAACTCACCTCCGATGTTCTAAATAATATATATAATACCTATGCAAAATTTCAGATTAATCGCGAACAAAAAAAATGTAGGTTCAAAATTTTGTTGACTAAAAAATATTGAAAATCCCGTTTTCATCCATTATATTAAAATTTAGTATTAATGACATTAATGTTTTTTATTGTAATCTGAAAACAGTTTAAATAGGCTATCTAAAAATATATAATACATTTCTTTATCTCATTAGAAAATATTTCTATGGCATACTGAACAAAAAGTAAAATTTTATTTTACTGTAAAATTATATCCTCGATGTTCACTTAATATATCAAAAATGTATACTATTTTGTATAGTTCTATGAAACTAAATTAACGAGGCTATCCAAAACTGTAACGTACATAGCTTTATCTTATCAGGAACAACTTTTACAGCTAACTGAAAAATGCATATAGTTTTTTTCTCGAGAACCGAAAAATTGTGAATTTTTTCAGCTGACTTAATTAGTCAATAACTAAAGAAGTTTTAAAAGTAATTGACTAAAAATCACCTCCGAGGTTTAAAATAACATCTAATAAGTATGCAAAATTTTAGATCAATAAAATTTTGAAGGTTAACCTTAATACAACGTTGCCATATCACTGGTGTTTGGGCAAAAGGGCTTCACTAATAATTTTTACGAAAATAAGGTTTGTAACCAAAAAAAAAAGCTTTTTCCATTGGTACAAACGGCTTCTAACTTTACTGACTTTACCCCTTTTACCCAAACACCAGTTATATATAAACAGAGGTAAAGGATGCTATGAAATGTAAAGTTAACAATAATTTATGCAACATCTAACAATATAATCACGGATTATATTTACCACGTCTTTATATAACCGAGCTAACCAATGAATAATTGCTAATACTTATATGTTCGATAGCTATTGTTAATTTATGGGTATATAAACAATTATCAAATGATTCCCTAAGATGAATCACCATCCCATAATTTTGTAAATAATATGGCTTATCGCAACAAACACACCAAAGTCAACAATAACAACATACCGCCATGCTTTTCCTCACGATGGCAGCCCGTTGTTGTTTGATCAACTTGGACAGCCTTTGCGTCCGTTGCGCCACCGTTAAAGGCCCCACAATATCACACTCTTCATCCCAACAATCATCAGATGGTGGTGGACCAGGTGGTGAATGTCGCGGCGTCACAGTGGACAACGGAACCGTACGGGCAATCAGCGTCTCGCTGCGAATACTCCACTGGCTCGAGCCATATTTCTTCTGATTCATAAGATCACCGATGCTGCCCCTAGTGATGCACGTGTTGTTGATGGACCGTGACAAATAAGGGCTATGGGGCAGCGAGGCTGGACTTAAAGACAGCTGGTTGCTGGTGGTGGTGGATCTGACTAGATCGGGTAAGGGGCCCGCTGAAAGCTTGTCCAGCTCTGACATACTGGAGCCCCTTCGCATGCGTAATCGGTTACCCTCAGGCATGTCGATGGGTTTCTTTTTAATTTTCTCAGTGGAACGCGTCACCGTGGAGGATTTCATCGCGAACAGCCCCGCTTTTAATGGGAACAACAGTGCCCACTCGGTGGTACGTCCCTCGTCATCCATCACGTACAACCACTTAATTATACCAACATATAATATCGCACATTATCTGTTTATTTTGTGAAATTACACGCAGCACATTTGGCGATTTCGACGAACTGTTTGTATTAGGCGCGCGATAACAATTTTATAATAAGCCCGATTTCCTTCCGGATGTTGATAGCGAAAACTGCGCGGCCACTTAACTGGATGTCGCGCGGCTAACTGGGTCGGCAATGCATGCGAAAAAAATAATTGAGCAAAGACATGGGGGTACCCATCAATGTCAATGTTTTATATTGCAGCTTGGTTCGTTTTGACCATAGACAATAATAATATCCCTTATCGGTTTATGTAGGTCAATACCGCCGTATCACCTGTCGGATTCGTTGCCACAGATATGCTAATCTGGTGTAATTTGTTGCATTTTATATAGAATTGTAGGCATGTATGTAATTATAATATATTGGGAACAAATTTAATGACTGTATTTATAGTCTGTCAACACTGTGGTGGGATTATTGTTTTGATTAATTGGTAATAATAAATAATTGTGATATTCTAATAAATTGTTATATTAATTATTTTGTTGTAAGTGCTTGCAATTACTGTTTCGCATAATTGGGAAATACTAATAAACATTTCAATCTATTCAAATACAAGAAAAAATCCAGTCTACAGTCACCTAGTTAGTAGTTGAGGCGCCATGCGTCTCTTAAAGGGTCACACCATCTTGGCTCTCGGAAAACGAGGTATAAATTTTAAAAATAAACTTGATGCACCCATAATAATATAAAATATTTTATATAACATATATAAGTGGCAGTTTTGTGAACAATATGAAAGAATAACGGACTCTTTTCTGAAATTCCTTGCTGATGGTGTACATAGTTTAGCTGGCAGGATCATTTCAAAAAATAGTCGAATTAGTGTTTGTAGATTAAAAAAAAAATGATATTTAATAACACATTACTGTCGGGAAGGATCACTAAAATGATTATTAAAAAAAAACTAAGTCGAAAGAAGTTGTGCTAAAGTGGCAAATTGCAATAAAGTGCCAATTGTACGTGTTTTTTTTTTGGTTTTTTAACTAAATATTAAAATATAGAGATCTGGTAGGAGTAACAGTTAATGATATAAAATATAAGGGTAATTAAAATAATAAAGGAAGAAGAAACAAATTCCATATGGCTTTTATTACAAAGATTTTCCATTTTCCCAGTGTAACTGCAATAATAACCGATGATAGAACTAACTTGGAACTGAACGTTCGTATTGTAACAGTAATGTTCAATAAAATATCAAGTAGGATTTTTTTTTAAAGTTTCCAAGCTATATGAAGTTATTTGACTCGATTATAAGCTGAAATTATATGTATATGGCCACCAAATCAATGCCCTGTGGGAACTAGTCCCATTAGCAAGTTTTACCGTGTAGTGGTTGCCATAAATCAAATTTTAAACGAATGTCACGTACAAGAATGCAATTTCAATGTACTGCATATTGGAGAGCTAATAAATATTCAAAATGAATTGAATAAAACGAGAATATGCATTTTATTTCAAGAGCACTCACTCTATATATTTTCATGTTTTCCCATGTTATTTAAAAATACATAAATCGAATGATCATATTTATTTGCATCTCGAATTTCATTACAAGTAATTAGGTCATTAGTTACAATTTAAAGTTGTTTCGAAACCTAAATTAGCAGGACTGTAGAATATTAGTCTATAAGGGCTGGTTCTACAATTGACATTTAACCGGAGAATAAGTCTATTAGTAGAATAAGTTTGAGATATTGGCTTTAAAATCTCTAACTTATTCCACGAATAGCCTTATTCTCCGGTTAAATGTCAATTGTAGAACCGGCCCTAAGTCTGTGAATCCTAGTACTGTCAGTATTTGCTTGAATCCTCCATCAATATGTATCAAGTAATCAATTATCCGGATAAATATCAGTATTCCCTACATTCCATCATTACTATACTTTACACGATAAGTAATACTGGCAATATTTTAGAATAATGAACATTTTAATTATGTTATCCTACAGTAATACTGTCATTATTCGAAAATATTGACAGTAATATTGATCGTGTAAGGTGCTTTTATAAAAAGTTTGCTGTATCGCAATTATATTACAAACAAATGACAGGAATTATACGGTAGATTATAAAAAAAATACATCTTTAGCCTATCCCTATCTTTATAGGGCCGTGAGGCTGTTCCACTGGTCAAGGGAGAAAATCAGAGGTGTGTAATCACTTGGTATTTACCTTAACTTCACAAAAAAAAAACTTTGAAAAACTGTGAAAGATAATTCACGAAAATTCGACTGTTTCGTTGGGGTTCGAAGTCAGGCTTCTCAAGGTTCACTACGTGACGGACGAGGCTTCTAACCACTCGGCTACTGAGCTAGGTGTAGGTTATATATATATATATATATATATATATATATATATATATATATATATATATATATATATATATATAATATATATATATTTAATGTTATTTTTTAACCAGGATAATAAAATAGAGCATTTCTTTTTCAGTACGTTGTAGAGGAACATTCATCCAGTCGTAAAATAATTACAACAAATACGATTTTTGCAAATCACTTGGTTTTTTACAGGTATTTTGAGAAGATAAAGTAGATACCAAGTATTAAACTCTTCTAAACGTAACATTTGTTTAAAAATCAAAGATTTAAGAAATTGAAATTTATTATATTATTTAACATTCAGTATTTAATTATGCTCAATATAAGCCTTTCTTTGAGAATTTTCACCAAAGAATAATGTCTGCAGGGAGATTTTTATTATACGAACAGTTTAAATAAATCGACAGAGTTATAAAAAATGTTAAAAAATCAAAGATTTAAGAAATTTAAATTTATGATATTATTTTACATTTAATATTTGATTTGGTTCAAAATAAGCCATTTTTTTATCATTTTCACCCAAAACTAATGTCTGTAGGAAGGTTTTTATTATACGAACTGTTGTAAATTAATCGACTGAGTTATAAAAAATTATAATAAATCAAAGATTTAGGAACTTTTAATTTATAATATTTCTTTACATTCTAAATTTAATTGGGATCAATATAAACCGTTTTTTGATAATTTTCACCCAAAAATAAAGTCTGCATGGAGGTTTTTATTATACGAACTATTTTTAATTGTTCGACTGAGTTATAAAAAATGTTAAAAAGTCAGAGATTTAAGAAATTTAAATTTAAGAAATTATTTTACATTCAATATTAAATTGTACTCAAAAAACACCATTTTAAAATAATTTTTACCCAAAAATAAATTCTGTATGAAGGTTTTTATTATACGAACTGTTGTAAATTAATCGACTGAGTTATAAAAAATTATAATAAATCAAAGATTTAGGAAATTTAAATTTATAATATTATTTTACATTCTAAATTTAATTGGGATGAATATAAGCCATTTTTTGATAATTTTCACCCAAAAATAAAGTCTGCATGGAGGTTTTTATGATACAAATTATTTTTAATTGTTCGACTAAGTTATAAAATATGTTAAAAAATTAGAGATTTAAGAAAATTAAATTTAAGAAATTATTTTACATTCAATATTAAATTGTACTCAAAAAACACCATTTTAAAATAATTTTTACCCAAAAATAAATTCTGTATGAAGGTTTTTATTATACGAACTGTTGTAAATTAATCGACTGAGTTGTAAAAAATTATAATAAATCAAAGATTTAGGAAATTTAAATTTATAATATTATTTTACATTCTAAATTTAATTGGGATGAATATAAGCCATTTTTTGATAATTTTCACCCAAAAATAAAGTCTGCATGGAGGTTTTTATGATACAAATTATTTTTAATTGTTCGACTAAGTTATAAAAAATGTTAAAAAATCAGTCATTTAAGAAATTTAAATTTAAGAAATTATTTTACATTCAATATTAAATTGTACTCAAAAAACACCATTTTAAAATAATTTTTACCCAAAAATAAATTCTGTATGAAGGTTTTTATTATACGAACTGTTGTAAATTAATCGACTGAGTTATAAAAAATTAGAATAAATCAAAGATTTAGGAAATTTAAATTTATAATATTATCTTACATTCTAAATTGAATTGGGATCAATATAAACCGTTTTTTGATAATTTTCACCCAAAAATAAAGTCTGCATGGAGGTTTTTATTATACGAACTGTTTTTAATTGTTCGACTGAGTTATAAAAAATGATAAAAATCAGAGATTTAAGAAATTTAAATTTAAGAAATTATTTTACATTCAATATTAAATTGTACTCAAAATACACCATTCTAAAATAATTTTTACCCAAAAATAAATTCTGTATGAAGGTTTTTATTATACGAACTGCTGTAAATTAATCGACTGACTTATGAAAAATTGTAATAAATCAAAGATTTAACAAATTTCAATGTATGATATTCTTTTGCATTTCATATTTGATTGGGCTCAATATAAGTCGATATTTTTTTAAATTTTCACCCGAAAATAAAGTCTACAGGAAGGTTTTTATTGTACGAGCTGTTAAATTGATCGACTGAATTATAAAAAATTATACATAATCAATGATTTAATAAATTTACATTTATAATACTATTTTACATTCTATATTTGATTTTGCTCAATATAAGCCGTTTTTTAAATCATTTTCACCCAAAAATATAGCCTGCAGGGAGGTGTTTATTACACCAACTGTTTTAAATTATTTTAAAAGTCCTACTCCTTGAAAAGGTCGGTGAGAAGCCACAGGGCTGATAGCCCTTTAAGAGGTGCTTTCGTTTAACATTACTAGTCGCCCCGTGACGTACTGTATCGTTTTGCGGTTGTTGTAAGGTGTACGAGGTTGTACGGTGCACTAGGTTGTAAAGTGTACGAGGTTGTAAGGTGTACGAGGTTGTAAGGTGTACGAGGTTTTAAAGTGTACGAGGTTGTAAGGTGTACTAGATTGTCAGGTATACGGGGTTGTAAGATGTACGAGGTTGTAAGTTGTACTAGCTTGTAAGATGTACGAGCTTGTAAGGAGTACGAGGTTGTATGGTTTGTGAGGTTGTAAGGTGTACGAGCTTGTAAGGTGTACGAGGTTGTATGGTTTATGAGGTTGTAAGGTGTACTAGCTTGTAAGGTGTACGAGGTTGTAAGGTGTACGAGCTTGTAAGGTGTACGAGCTTGTAAGGTGTACGAGTTTGTAATGTTTACGAGCTTGTAACGTGGACGAGGTTGTAAGGTATACAGGGTTATAATATGTACGAGGTTCTAAGGTGTATGAGGCTGTAAGCTGTACGAGGTTGTAAGTTGTACGAGGTTGTAAAGTGTACGAGGTTGTAAGGTGTACTATATTATAAGGTGTACGAGGTTTGAGGATGTACGAGGGTGTAAAAGGGTGTACGAGATTGTAAGGTGTACTAGTTTGTAAGGTGTACGAGATTGTAAGGTGCACGAGGTTCTAAGGTGTACGAGGTAGAATTGTGCCCATCGGGAGCGGCTTGCAGGACAAATAAAACAAGAGATAATAATACCCGAGTAGCACACACAGTGATAAACGAAAACAGCTAATATTAGAAGTTTTTTTTTAAATAATGCTAAAACCTTTCAACTGATCCATTTTGTTATAATTTATTATACTTTGTGCATAACATAATTAACCAACTACTTTCAAGTCATTCAACAACTAAAATATTATATAACTAGAAGGTAAAAGTCGAATTTACTATATATAGAATCTTAAAACTTGACCAGGACGAGGTACTTGAAGTAAGTATCTTGTTGCGGTCAACGAAAAGGGTCTGAGATAGATAACTATATTATAACTAACTATGTATCGATTTTAATATATTTGTGCAAATATTGTGAAACACGACAAATCTCTCAAAACATATATCTTTTCCGATCAAGTAAAATAAAACTGTGTACCAATTAGTGTTCGACGTTTTTTTTTTAAATTTAAAAATAAGTCAGGTCCGTAGCTTTTTTATATTTATATCTTTGATATATTTTATTAAAAACAAATAATAGTTCACTTTGCTAAATAAGTGCGGAATATATTAAATTTTAATTTCAAGACAATAAACAATAAGTGTTTGATCGAAAATATATGTGTCTTGAATTTCACCGCATTGAGACGTTATTAAATAAATAACATAAATATATAATATTTTATTTTGAATCTAAATTAGTGCCAAATATAATTATATCATTAATTAGTTTTAATTTCAAATATTTAATTGATTACAATTCTTTAAACAAAAAGTTTTTATTAAAAATGTATGCCTTGAATTTCGCCGCATTGAGACGTTATTAATTGACTAAAACAAATAATGATTAATTTTGAATGTAAATAAGTGCCAAATATAATTATATCATTAATTAGTTTTAATTTCAAATATTGAATTGATTACCATTATTTGAAAAAAAGTCTTTTTATCGAAAAAGCATGTGTCTTGAATTTCTCTGCATTGAGACATTATTAACCGAAACCGACCAAAATAAACAAATAATGATTCATTTTGAATCTTAATAAGTGCCAAACATAAATATATCAATATTCGTTTTAATATCAAATATAATAATATAATATAATATGTATAGTTTGTATAGTATGTATAGTATGAATAGTATGTATTTATAAGTATTGTATAATTATTGTAATAAAAATTCGTGTATATATTAAATTATTAAAACACAAAACTATCAAGCAGCAATATAAAACCTCACATTTACTTTTGAAAGATTCTAATGATAATTTTAGAAACTCACATAATTGTTTTACTCAAATTATTCACATATTTTAATAAGCACGCACGTTATGTTGTAGGTACATTTAAAAAAAAATATCACTTTGCACTGTAGTTAACTAAGTGTGCACCAATAATCTGTCAACAAACGCGTCTCGTTGAGCAGTGCAAAAACATGACAGGCGGTATCGGAGGAAGCAATGTGAAAGGATGGAGCAAGGATAGAGAGACCCACTCGTTATTGGTTACTCACTCAGCTAGACTCTAATGGTGTTAGCATTGCCCTAGTCATAATAAGGGACCTCTTGCGCCGATATGTCTAAACAGGCCAATTTCGTTATGGTAGAATGAATATACCGCATCCGGTATTCACGACGAAAAACGCCACACAAACACCGATGTATATACAATACAGTTTTTCTAGATTACTTGCGTCCATAAGTTATCTTAGCTCAAAAGTTTTTTTTTTCATTTGTCTTGCATTTCTCCGCATTGATACGTTATTAAATTACCAAAATTAACAAATAATGCTTCATTTTAAATCTACATATGTTATAAATATAATTATTTTATTAATTAGTTTAAATTTTAAATATTGAATTTTTTATTAATCAAAAAGTTTGTATTGAAAATGCGTGTGTCTTGAATTTCACCGCATTGAAACTTATTAATTGACTAACATATACAAATAATGATTAATTTTGAATCTAAATAAAATATAAAACAAAATTAAAAGGATAAAATATTATTTCTTTAAAAAAATCTTTCATTATAATAAAAAAGTTTTTCAAGAAATGAATTCATATATCCTCCTCCCGTACAATTTGTCCTTGATAAATAGAACGCGTTATATTTTTCCATTCGATCTACCATCCAATTCAATATTTCAAATAATTTGCTGTATGATACGAGACAATTTAGATTGTCTCACATCTTGACTAACTTTTGAGTCAAGAAATTGTCTTGTCTAAAACGACCTTTAGATTAAAGTGTGACATGGTGCAATTTAATATAAGAAAGTCAAGCAAATATCTCACTATGTACTATAGGGACTTGTATTACGACATACGATTTTATATATTTTTATTTATTTCAAGTAACAGGGGTTTGTTTTTATTATCAATTATTGGCCATTCGATTCGCCTTGAACCTATAGTGGGGTTGTAGAATTGCTTTTATCGCCCTGCAGGATGCCAGAAACCTGCTGCTTGCACTACAGTGTTAGGTCGTTTTGGCTAACATAATAAATTACAACCGCACAGCAGGATTTAAGTATTATATGCCGTTTCCTGCACGTTGTACTACCATCAGGAAAAAAATAGTTATCATTATGAAATAGTATTATTTATAAATAACCAAATATATTTGTGATATATAAATGTTTAAAGGCTCAACCTTTATGTGAAAAAGTAATCAGTATATATAGTATGATGAGAGCCGGGGAGTAGATAGTATAGTATACAATCATTTTTATACGCCTATATAAATCCGACGCCAATCAAATTAATGATCATTGCTTTTAAAACTAATATTAAACGAATCTGACTGATCTCATAGACGAATTTCAGAGTATTATCCTAGCTGATCGAAGAATATATGTGAAATCTCAGATTGTATGCTATACTTCGGTACCTGAGTGAAATGAGAATGTAATTTTATTAAGTATGTTAATGTATCATCATAGGGTCCCCAGTAAATCCTGGAGTTTTGCTAATTTCGAAAATTAATTGAATTATTTTTAAATTCGGAATTGTTAGTATGTTAGATATTGTAATATTAATAAAAAAATCTTCAAATTATTCTGATTTAGTGGAATCGCCTACGCTGCATTCCACTAAATGAGAATAATTTGAAGATTTGATTATTAATAATACAATATCTAACATACTAACAATTCCAAATTTAAAAATAATTCAATTAACATCAGTGAAAACGCTAACTATCCAACAATTGGAACTATGCGGAGCGCTCTTGCTTACACGTCTAAGCAATAAAATAAAGAAAACCACAAAAGTTAAATTTGATCTCTGTCAATCTTGGACAGATTCGACAATAGTGCTAGGTACATTTTTAGGTACGATGGACAAAAGAAAACATCTCAGATCTTATCAACGAAGAGGATAATATACTACACTGAAAGAAAATGATATGTTTTCCGGCTATACCGGAGACAAAAGAAAACATCTCAGAACTTAACAATGAAGAGGATAATATACTACACTGAAAGAAAATGATATGCTTTCCGGCTATACCGGAGCCTGTTCAGCAGTATCTTTCCAGTTATGAAAATCGGAAGAAGGATCAGTGACTTGATTAGCCTGTAGGTTTGATTAAGTTTGGCTTGGCTGGAGCATTTATATCTTACATATATTTATTATAATTTTATACTTTTCCTCAACAACCCTGTGTTTCATAAATTGAATGGTTGTGGCGTCTACTATGTGGTAATTCATTTTCAATGAAGGAGATGAATAAAACTACTATGTTTTTTACCACTTGTTTCATTGTTTAATAGTCATCGGGAAACACTTGATAATGCCTAGAGCTTAAGCGAAACTAGTTGTTTCAAACAATTAAACAAGTGGTAAAAAAACATAGTAGTTTTATTCATCTTCTTCATTGAACCTTGTGTTTGACTAATCACGTGAATCGGAGTCTTATTTCTTTACATCTTGTTTGTTGGCACCCGTGCTATAAGCACGATTCTGCCATTGGTATCTATTAAGGCGAATCTTCGAAAATCTCGTTCATGGATTTGAGCTGAAAATCTATTCGAAAAACGCGTTGTGAGACTAACGGAACTGCTGTTTCTTCTTTTGCGGAGTGTATAAACCGTGGCCCCAGGAAAAACTGGAAGGGTGCGCACCGAGAAATAAATTTATTTCGAAATAATGAAGCATTTTGTGATAATTGCGCGGATGTCTATAAACTATTCTACTGTACCTAAGCATTATCAGATTGTATTTATCAAAACTTGAAATATGAAACTGCAATCTCTTTTTTTATTACAAATCGGAGTAAATATATACTTTTCTGATGCAAATATTGACTACTTTTGCATATTTATATATGAATTAAAAAAAATAACTTTTTCGTCTTAACAAAGTATCAACTCATCCTTAGATTGGAGAAATATCCAAACATATTTTCAGAAAATTATAAACTGTTGACTAGAAAAGACCGCGCGATTAGGTCAACATTGAACCGTATTTCATTTTCCGAGATTCGCCTTAAGGCAGAAAGTTATAGTATCTAAATTTTAGTAAAAGTTTAAATTATAACGGGTTGAAACTCCGCAGATTGTGTGGCCCACTTAAGAAATCCTCAAAGAAAGAAATCTGGTGACCGAGGAGGCCAATAGATGCCACTAACTCGGCTAAGACAGAGTTGGTGCAATTATCGGTTCAACACGTTATAATTTAAACAAATATTTTTCTTATTATTCAATTTTCCATAATAAAAATCTTCTACTTACATTTAGTTGCATGATGATCTTGTTGTACGCCCAATGCCACCTCTGCTGCGCGGTCACAGTGGGTCGCGCCGGCTTGGCCTCCTCCTCCTCCTCCTCGAACGAAACACTTTTCTTCTCGGGCGCCTCCTGCTCCTCCGTGGGAGTCAACACCTCGGCGGACTCCTGCCGCTCCAACTCGGGCGATTGTCTAAGGGACGCGCGACGCGGACTGCCCGGCTGGTACGGGTCCACGATAACCGACGACGGCTTCCTCGGCGGCGGCGGCAAGTACTGTTCGTCCACCCCCTGCGCGAGGTACGGATCACCGGAGGTCCGTCTGGACGGGGACGCGGCCCGGTACGGATCGACGACCGACGGACGCCGCGACGCGTACGGATCGACCGCGGACGCGTTCCGCTGGAGCGAGGGGTGGTAGGGGTCGACGACGGTGATTTGTGAGGAGCCGCGCCGCAGGCTCTGCTCGTCCTCGTAGTTTTCGACGTGTATCACAGACGCTGGCGATTCGCGGTTTATTGCTTTATTGTTGTAATCACCGGAGATTCCGTTGACGGCGGTTTCCTCCTCTATGTAGCTCTCGATGGACTCCTGCGTTTCTAAATATGGATCGTCCATTTCGTTCAGGTAGTCTTTATCTAAATCGGGCTGCTGGTGGTAGTAACCACTGTCGATTGTCTCTTGCTGTTTTAAATAACCTCGCGCGAAACCATTGGTTTTCGTTACAGCTACATTAGTGGTGAGAACAGCGGTGGTTGGAGTCGGAAAGGCGATAACATTAGAAGTTACTATTGCTTTAGGTGATTCATTTTGGTCCCTGTGATATTGCGCTATTGTAGTTGTAGTCGTTTTAGGAGTAACATCAATTTGGTAGGTTATGGTTGTTGATGTTGGATCACCAGCGGTTGAGTATTCGGAATACCCTCCGCGGCTTTGAATAATGGAACTGCTCATGGACGAAACAGCTGTTTCAAATGAATCCTTCAACTCGTCATCTCTCGATTCTAAACTATCCGTATTTTGTTGATTTAGTGGACTATTAACTTGCCTCGCCAACATTTTACGACGATTGTTTGTGCTTTCCGGCTGCTCGTAATAACTATTTTCCGTTACATCATTGTAATAGTTATTGTAATTAAATGTATCCTTCTGGGCGTCGTTTTGTTCATTTTGGTAGGTGACTTCCTCCTGAGCATTAAAATAATAATCATTATACAATTGTGCTTGCGTATTATTTTGTGTTTTATCTAAATTCAGACTAGTCCTATTATCACTTTGCACTGGTGTCATATCTAATGCTTCCGGTTGTGCCGGTAGATTATCTGTACTTTGATATGCGTAGTTATAGTCTTCGTTATACATTTGACTAGCGCTCACAGCACCGGGACGCATGTAATAGCTATCGTAGCCATCATTAATGTCCGTGTACTCAGCGGAACTAGTCCGTTTCATAAAATTATTCTTCCTAGCCTTGGCACTGCGGTGATTGGGTTGGGGCTTGGGTAACTGGCGGCCGGGAGTGGGTGGAAGGCTGTTGAACGGTTTATTTTGTGCCATTAGTCGGGCTAGCACTTTCGGCGTCTTCGTCGGTGTGGGTGGTAAACTGGCGCCTCTATGTGATAAATCAGGTGTGTGGTAGCCATCGTACGACTCGTCATTCAACGAGCTCTGTCTACTCGCGCTACGCTTGTTGGGGATTTGAGGCATACGGCGGCGTGTTGTAGGTGTCGGTGCACAGTTGTAGCCATCCTGATAACTTGTACTGTTCTGATCGTCTTGTGCTATGATTGAGGAGCGTCGCTTCGCTGGAAGGGATGGTAGTTTCTTTCCGGTTGTGATGGTTTTGTTGTTGGGATATCCTCCCGAATCCCATTGCCGGTCCTCCTCGTCCTGGCCGTACCGCTCCTCTTGGAATGGATATGATGAGGAGTTGAAGTAGGCTTCCGAGTTTTTGCTAAATCGTTTCTCGCTACAACAAGAAGAGGTAAGTGTTTGCTGGGAGGTTGCTGCGAGGATAACCTACCTTGTGTTTACGTATGATACTTGGTTTACTTGGTTTGTGTATATGTTGTTTTCTGCGTAATATGTGGGATCATCGTAAAGTGTTGTCTGGCGTTCAAGGCTAGGTCTTCTAAGAGCTACAAATATAAAACAATAAATAATAACTGAGTAAATTGGGTTTGTTGGTGTTATTTTATTTGATCTAAATAAAATGATTTTTGAATGTACGAAGTTTGATAAAAAAAAATCGGTCTTGCCATACATACTTGTCCCCATAATCCACCCCTAGTTATGTAGCTCGGGGGTTTCCCCTACACTTGCCACTCCACATAACCACGATTGTACGAGTTATGACTCATTTGCACCTGCCCTTCTTGCCACTCAACATCTCTTATGCGCAGCTGTCCTTCTTACCACTCAACATCTCTCATTCGTACCTGCCCTTCTTGCAACTCAACATCTATCATTCGCACCTGCCCTTCTTGTCACTCAACATGTCTCATTCGCACCTGCCCTCTTTGCCACTCAACATCTCTCATTCGCACCTGCCCTATTTGTTACTGAACATGTCTCATTTGCACCTGCCCTTCTTGCCACTCAACATCTCTCATTCGTACCTGCCATTCTTGCTACTCGACATCTCTTATACGCACCTACCCTTCTTGCCACTCAATATCTCTCATTCGCACCTGCTCTTCTTGTCACTCAACATGTCTCATTCGCACCTGCCCTTCTTGCCACTCAACATCTCTCATTCGTACCTGCCTTTCTTGCTACTCGACATCTCTTATACGCACCTACTCTTCTTGCCACTCAATATCTCTCATTCTTACCTGCCCTTCTTGCCACTCAAAATCTCTCATTCGCACCTGCCCTTCTTGCCACTCAACATCTCTCATTCGCACCTGCCTTTCTTGCCACTCAACATCTCTCATTCACGCCTGCCCTACTTGTTACCTAACATCTCTCATTCGCACCTTCCCTTCTAGCCACTCAATATATCTCATTCGCACCTGCCCTTCTTCCCACTCATCATCTCTCATTCTCGCCCTGACTTCAGTTCCTCACATCCCATTCCTCTCAGCTTTACGTCGGCTCTAACCTCAGATATGTCTCACACAGTGAATTAACAAAAAATATGTTTAACTAATTAAATACCGATATTAGTACCGGTACCCTAGTATTGCGTTATTAAAATATCAAATTACCGGTATATATTAGGATATTGCAATCCCAATTGTAAGTTTTTGAAAGTTTTATTTTCTATTAAGGCTAGTACTTCTTGGTATACGAACCATACATTTATTTACCATAATTTGTCATATAGTACATGTCTATGGTTGTAGGAGCACAAGGTTAAATTGAACCCATATTACTACTACCAACAAGTGATGGGTACTATCATTTTACGTAAACATGGGTCTATAATTGTTTTAGACAAAAATAGCTTACAATTATAAACAAATATACCATACCTTTTGTTTTTCTACTTGGCTGATCTATATAATCTGAATATCCCATATCTATTCCATCTACGGTTTGCTGACTATTGTAATAAGTGTCATAGTTTCCCCAGTCTTGGCTGAAAATAAAGTAACGTTTTATATTAGTACACGTAACATATAAAATTGTATAAAATTAGATAAAATGATAAACATTTATGACTGATGAATTGGAGAAATTTCTCTATCATTTATGTTTCAATAGAAAGATCTCGAAAATAAATATGGTATATGAATATTAACAAAAATATGGTTAGTGTAAATAGACAGGTTAGAATTGTTATTTTCAATGTCGAGAAATTCGTATTAAATATACGAACACAATTTTCATTTTTTTTATGAACAAAAAATATAGTTGGTTTAAATAGTTATCAGCCATGATTTATTTCTTGGTTGTCACATATTTCATGTACGTTTTGATTTTGTTTTAGATGCTGTAACTTCCCTCTTGAATAAGATCTACAGGAACAATACCAAAAGGATTGCTTCAGTCAATGTTTGTCACAATCCCTAAGAAGCATAGTGCCAAAAATTGCGAAGATCTCCGTACATTCAGTCTAATGAGCCACACTATCTTTTAGCTTCTAGTGTCCGAAAAAAGGTAGTAAAACTATCTGTTATCTATTTTAGTTCGGGACAATGATGATTATTATACAATTTAATTTCGTTAAATGAATGGAATACTCAACAAACTAATCTAAACCTTGTAATCCTTTAAAAGCAAACATTTGTATTATCAATGCGTCCATTAATAGTTCAATCAATAGATTGTTTGCTTTAAATGCAATTCCATATTCAATACAACACCGGATACGATTATAAATTGCAATTTCGTACAACCCACCAATGTTATAGTGCTGAAACTCAAAAAGTTTCAACGAACAAAAATTTATTAAATATTACTTGTAATAAAATAATAATATCCCACGTCGCGTTTCTGAATTGAAATTTTTTGTTTTTGATTTTTTGACCTTAATCTAATGATCAACTATGTATTATAATTTATATCATTTATGCACATTTCTCCATCTATACACTAACCCACACTGACTATGGACAGACACACCACCCATGGATTAATACACCCAAATTCCGAACGGTAGTAAAATCGCTATATCTAGAGTTGTAGTTACAATCTAGTATTCAACTCTACGGTTAGCTATAGCTAATAAATGCAGAAATTACTGACGATAAAAATTATATCGATATCTTTACACGTTAAGGCGATACAGGGCTACAAAGAATACATCTCAGGCTCTATTTGGATTTTTTTAATTGAGTTTTAAGTAAAATCGCTATATCTAGAGTTGTAGTTACAATCTAGTATCCAACTCTACGGTTTTCTATAGCTATTAAATGCAGAAATTACTAACAATAAAAATTATATTGATATCTTCACACGTTAAGGCGACACAGGGCTGCAACAAATACATTTCAAGCCCTATTTGCATTTTTGATTGAGTTTCAAGTAAATTCGCTATATCTAGAGTTGTAGTTATAAAATAGTATCCAACTCTACGGTTATCTATAGCTACTAAATGCAGGATTACCAACGATAAAAATTATATTGATACTTTTACACGTTAAGGCGATACAGGGCTACATAGAATACATTTCAGGCCCAATTCTCTTTTTTAATTGAGTTCCAAGTAAAATCGCTATATCTAGAGTTGTAGTTACAATCTAGTATCCAACTCTACGGTTATCTATAGCTAATAAATGCAGAAATTACTAACGATAAAAATTATATTGATATCTTTACACGTTAAGGCGACATAGGGCTACAAACAATACATCTCAGACCCTACTTGCATTTTTAATTGAGTTCCAAGTAAAATCGCTATATCTAGAGTTGTAGTTACAATCTAGTATCCAACTCTACGGTTATCTATAGCTAATAAATGCAGAAATTACTAACGATAAATATTATATTGACATCGTTACATGTTAAGGCGACATAGAGCGACAAAAAATACATTACAGGCCCCCTTTGCATTTTTAATTGAGTTTCAAGTAAAATCGCTATATCTAGATTTGCAGTTAAAATCTAGTATCATCAGAAGTCATCTCATACCACTGCGCCATGACCGCCCTTCTGAATTGACATAAATTAAGATCTGCACCGCGTTTGCTTATTACCAGCGATACATTTAAACTACTGGGTTATCGGTATTTCAGGTACGTTTTGACTTTGTCACTTTGGGTTTCGAGAAATTCATCTAGTGTCCGGAAAAAAGTAGTAAAACAATCTGCTACCTACTTTAGTTTGGGACAACGATTATACAATTAAATTCCCTTCAATTGTGGAATACTCTACAAACTAATTTAAATCTTATAATCCTTTAAATGCAAATATTTGTATTAACAATGAGTCCATTAATAGTCTAATCAATAGATTGTTTGCTATAAATTAGTTTAAATGCAATTCCATATTCAATCCAACACCGCCTATGATTATAAATGGCAATTTCGTACAACCCACCAATGTTATAGTGCTGAAACTCAAAAAGTTTCAACGAACAAAGAGTTATTAAATATTAATTGTAATAAAATAATAATACCCCATGCATTTCTGAACTGACATACATTCAAATCTGCACCGCGTTTGCTTATTACCAGCGATAAATTTAAACTAGTGGATTGTCAGTATTTCAGGTACATTTTAACTTTTTTACTTTGGGTTTCGAGAAATTCATCTAGTGCCCTTTACTGGGTTGTCGGTAATTCAGGTACGTTTTGAGTTTGTTACTTTGGGTTTCGAGAAATTCATCTAGTGGCCGGAAAAAAAGTAGTAAAACTAACTTTAGTTTGGGACAAGGATGATAATTATACAAGTAAATTCCCTTCAATTGTGAAATACTTTACAAACCAATTTAAATCTTTTAATCCTTTATATGCAAACATTTGTATTATCAATGAGTCCATTAATAGTCCAATCAACAGAATGTTTGCTATAAATCAGTTTAAATGCAATTCCATATTCAATCCACCACCGGCCACGATTTCAAATTGCAATCCCGAACAAACCACCAATGTTATAATGCTGAAACTCAAAAAGTTTCAACCTACAAAGCGTTATTAAATATTACTAGTAATAAAATAATAATACTCCTCCGCGTCGCGTTTTAGAATTGACATAAATTCAGATGTGCACCGCGCGTTTGCTTTATTGCCAGCGATAAATCTAAAGTACTGCATGCGAGTTGTAGAAGATATGTAATGATAATAATAATAATGATCTATGATTTCGCGTCCGATAAATGTGCTGGTATGATATATGATATGACATTCGATATTATAAGAATAAAGACGTTTTGTGATTTATGAGGCGATTTTATGCATTTGGCATGATTTATTACCTTTCCTCGCTATCCCATGCATATTTCCGTCTACGGCTATTAAAAATAATGACAACTTTAATTACTATGTGTATTTTTATATCATACTTTCTAATTATTTTATACGCACTAATATATTTCTATTTTATAGTACTAATTACTACTTAAAATTTCAGAGTGCATATAAAGGTAGGTTTATGCTAATGTACAACTAGAAATATGGCAATGGCTATTTAGAGGTTTATCCTGATTATAATGTTTGCTGTTATAAAATAATTAATAACTAACTAATAACTATATCTCGTATACCAGCATGCTTGCTGTATTAGTATATAGTATTAATTATCAACAAATTTATATGTAGTAGATTTTTATGTCTATTCGTTTTTCGTTATAGCTTATTATGAATTTTTTATTTCCAATTTTGAGGACCTATCTCCTCAATGATGCACTGTAGGAAAGCAGTGTAGAATGAAATCTTCATTATTGTAATGATGCTCTTGATCTTTAAACAATTTTGTAGAAAAATTACTACTAATATATTAGTAGTATTTAAGGTTAATACCTTTATATCAAAATATTTTTTTAAATAAATTCTGATTATAACTTGCATCGATTTCTACCGTGCTATACTAGTTTGCCTAAAGTAAATATTCAAGCATGTTTGTTGTTATAAACTCGCACATACAAGTTGCGTTTATTTGTATTACCTCGGGTACTCGCTTTTATTCCTAGGTCTGCTGTTGTAGAATAAGGGCTCCGCATCAATGTTGTTATCTTGATACTGGCGAGTATTTTGGCCCACATTAGGGGAACCGTATCCATAGTCATCAGCATTCGGAGAGTATCTCTGTAAAAGAAGCAAGGGAAAAGGTAAAATCTGTTATGCAAATCGATAATTTACAGTTGATACAAGCTGATTGCAAACATTATTACTAAGCTATTTTCTTAATTGGGTTTAACATTGTAGGGGTGTGTAACAATATTGAAATCTACTTTATCAATATTTCGCTGATATGTTTCAGCATCTTCATGAGAATTTTACAATACACATATTAGTAAAATACTGCTAGAAGGTTAAACTGCAAATTTTTTTGACACAACACGTTTGTGTTGATACTTTTAGTTTTATTTATTGTACGTTTCATAGAGTTTTACTGTTATTTTACTGCATTATCAGCGGAACAATTAATTCCGGTTTGATTCGTTTTCACTGCGAAACCCATTCGTTTTTATTGAAAAAAGTTTTATCCGAATTTCTGCCTGTATTTTTTTAATAGCAAATTAAAAGCAAGGTTTTCATAATACATACAACTGTACACTTTAATTGACGTCATTTTAGGGTCGTTTTAGACAATTTCTTGACTCAAAAGTTAGTCAAGATGCGAGACAATCTAAATTGTCTCGTATCATACAGAAAATTATTTGAAATATTGAATTGGATGGTAGATCGAATGGAAAAATATAACGCGTTCTATTTGTCAAGGACAAATTGTATGTGAGGAGGATATATGAATTCATTTCTTGAACAACTTTTGAGCTAAGAAATTGTCTGGTCTAAAACGACCCCAAATATATATATATATATATATATATATATATATATATATATATATAAATATATTTGCGAAATCTCATATACAATTACACACTATTAGAACTCAAAATGAAATCCAGAATTATATAATTATAAATCACACTTTTTTTAAATAATATTTTTAATTTTTAATTATTTAAATAATAATTACCTGTTGCAAATGTCTCTGGCGATGTGATCCGGGACTCAGATGGTGCTGGTTAGAGGCAGGCATGTGCAGGTGGTGTTGGTGGCCCACACCATCATCCCTCTCGTACGAATTTTCCCTGGAGGTCTCCAGCGAGCGCTGTGGGGTGTGCAGCTGGTGGGCGGCGGTACGGAATTGAGAGGCTGACGAGTTGGCGTGCTGGCCCACCGGGTAATTTAAGTCAGAGGTGTAATCGCTGTCCTCCGAATAACCCGCTAAAATGTAATTAGTATTATAATACCGGTGTGAATTGCTAATTTTGAGAAGCTTCTACCACCCAATAAAGTTACACGTACATTGGATGTGCATTACATGTGCAGCTTGCCAATGTACATTTAATACAACTTATATGTTTATTGGGTATACTTGAATAAATTATTTCATCATACAGTACAAACAAACTTTTATCATGTTTAAGAAAAGCTTAAAATATATAATTCCCTTAAAGTTAAAGCAAAAAAATTAATAATGAAAATTTTAAACGAACAATAAAGTCAGTATGACATTATCTAGTTTCTAATATCGTTTTCGATGCAGACACAAACTACATAGTGTCATACACACATGTAGAAAAAGATATAGTGGCGAAATAATAATAAATTCACTTAACAATAACAACACCGTAGTACACAATGTTAATTTTCCATTTATAAAATATGTTTGAATAATTGTTATGCAAATTTTCTAATCAACCAAAATATATTAAAGACATCAAGGACATCAAACAAATTAAAAGTGAGTGTAAAGAACATATAAAAAGTGAAAGGACGTAACAATTGACCATCTAATCAACCATCCAAGACAACGGACAATGGAAGGAGTTTTCTAATCCAAACAGACGGACGAGACCTTCACCGAGGAAGAGTGGTCCATCTGCTTGCAGGAAACATGATTTTTTTAACAATCTGTATTACTTTTGTATATATTATTATATTTTAGTCTTAAATAAAATTTAAAAAATTTAAAAAAAAATTAATTGTAGTTGTAAGGTGACGATATATAAAATAGTCTCTATCAACATTTCTTATATTTTATAATTATAAAATTATATTATTTAAATTTGTTTTACATAAATGTATGTACTGATAACACTAAACTGAAAAAAAGATTATAATCACTTACAGTGTCCATGATACTGCATCTGCCTCCTGGCCTGTTCCGCCTTGGCCTCCTGGTCCATGATGTTGTTGAGCATCTCGAGTTTCCTTTGAAGATCCGACGCCTCTATATTCTCCGGATCTGAAACGGCACGTCCCGCATATCATTCATTTCGCCCTCCGACCCGCCCCTCCCACGCAAAGCCATCTCACAATATTGTGCATAACAGTGTCTCGGACCCGCGGGTGGGTGGTGTAGAGTAAAAGATTAAAATCCAATGTAGATAAGTGTTTCGGAATGTAGCGTGGGCGTACATAAAAACAATTTGATTCGCGAGTAATGCCCCTACAGTCTCATCAATTCCTCAGCTATACTGATGTCTAGTTGTGTATGCATAATTATTGTTATTGTGTTCTAACTCATGCTGAGACTAGTGTACTAGCTATGGGGGCGCTTTGCAGGTATCTAATATTAATTGATTGAAAACTATATTTAATGAAACACTGTTTCAAAGCCGCTCCACAAAATACGAACAATACACGATTTGAGTTTGTTCAATCAAGGAATTTTCGTTTATTAGTGTTTTTAAGGGTAGTAAATATTTACATACGGATGCGAGACATGGACATTAAATAAAGCACAAAAGAACAAAATACAAACAGTTGAAATGATGTATATGAGGAGAGTTACAGGAGTGAAAATAAAGAACAAAATGAGGAATGAGGATATAAGAAGAGAACTAAATGTAACACCGACAATTTACATAGAGGAAAGACAATTAGGATGGTGGAGACACATAATTAGGATGGCAGAGACAGCACCAGCCAAAAGAATATGGAGAACAACAATCAAAAACAAGAAAAAAGGAAGACCAAGAAAAAAATGGGATGAAGCTATATCGGAACTATTAGAAAGGAAAGGAAAAAATTGGAAGGAAGCAAAAGAACTGGCAATAAATAGAAGAGAATGGAAAACATTTATAAAAGAATACAAGAAAATTGAAACCTTTACACTACACTGTAAATATATATATATATATATATATATATATATATATATATATATATATATATATATATATATATATATATGTATATATATATAAGGGTAGTATTCCGAAATTCCATCAATAAAGGAGATGAATAAAACTACTATGTTTTTTACCATTTGTTTAATAGTCATCGGGAAAACTTATATAATGCCTAGAGGTTAGGTGGTAAAAAACATAGTAGATTTATTTATCTCCTTTATTGAAAATTATTTTCCACTTAGTAGACCATTAATTTCTGAAATTCCATCATTTTACAGGCTCACATCGTGAATTGTGGGTATATTGCTGAGCGACTTTGGCAGTTAAACGAATACGTCCGGAACGAGTGGTGTCAGGAATCGCACCCCTGAATTTATAGCGACCTCTGCCACAAATGTGGCCATTATTTAACTTTTCATGATATCATTATTTTAATGCTTTACATTATATGCAACTTACATTACACATTGGCGGCCATTATGGAAATTCGGCCATTTGTAATTAATAATGGCCGCGAATGATCACTTTAAGTTGCCTATAATATAATAACGCATATTTTAATACATATTTCATTTTTATTACATAAATTAGTTTTGAAGAAAATTTAATTTCAGACTATTATATATACCATATACGCGTACCTGTCAAAGCCGTTCCGCAAAATAACGATTTGAAACTATGTATACCTAACGTTTATGGTAAAATGTTGTACGAGTTGTGTACATTCAGCAGTTGTAGAGAAAATAAAGTTTAGAGAACATTTATGGAAAGTAGTAAAAGATTTGAGTCATAACAGAGCGTGCTGCTTGGTGCTGATAAAAAAAAACACTCGATCCACAATCCTAAAACTATGCAAAACATATGTTACAAGTCCATTTACTGTCACTTTGCCATAATGATAACTAGATGGTATCTCACGGCATGGAAGATTCTTTTAAGTCGCTTTCGTTTTTCGGTAGGGAGGTGTCCCGAGCTGTTATGACCTGTGGACCTATGGCCTATAGGACTTAAGGTTGCAGAACTACAATTTTATCTTTTAAATGTTCACTGCCTAATTAACAGGTAAAGCGCCATGGCGGTCACCGGTGTCCGCTATGTCTCCAGCCAATTCGGCCATGCGGACACCGGTGTCCGTCAGGGTTTTAGATTTTAAAAGAAATATACGCGATAACGCTGAAGGATCTCTAGGGCCACAGCGGACACTGGTGTCCGCCGCCCTTTTTCGTTTTATGATAAGGCAAATTTGCCAAAATTATATAAAATAGGTTTAAGACAAACAGAAATATCACTATTTAGCAGAAAAAAGTCTTAAAGGTTGAAATGGAAAGTTTGGCTAAATGTTCATGGCGCTTAATCTGTTAAGAAAGTTATTTTAGAAACTGTAATTCTGTATAGATATCTGCATACATATGATTCATGATTTTGCTAATAAATATCCATTCTTATGTTTTGTAGCAAGTGGACGACAGGCGGTAATTATTATTTAATATCAATTTTTTTTAAATCATATATTTAAAGATTAACTATGTTTAAGTTAATTTAACTAACCCTGCGAACAACTATATTTGTAGCAAAAAAATACTATTTATAATAAACTCGATTTATTACACAGTTTTAGGATTGTAGTTTGCAATTTGCGGTGAGGTGAGGTGATTTGAAACATTTTGAGCAGTTTAGAGTTTGAGAAAGGGTGAGGATGCCCCAAATACATCAGTGTCAGTGCGATGTTACCTATGGAAGCACAAGATTTGGCAGCGTCGTTCCTGCAGATCGTCGATCCCCTTAAGATACTGCGCCACCCCGTTGGCGGGTCACAACGTCCTGCACACCATCACCAAAATGCAAATACTACACGCACATACACATTCAGAACAACTACAAAAAAAATACAAATCGCAACCAATATGGTACGTGATTTTTTTTGTATATGTTTTGCAAAATATTATGGAAACGAAACTAATAATGCACACACAATTTAAGGGTAAAAATGTTACAAAAATACTTATATCAGGGCATCACCGCTTCCTAGGATACCAAGGCTTAGGTATCCTAGGAAGCGGTGTCGACAAAAGCGGCCGTATTTGACGTCATACATTTCTCTTATGTATATTTAAATAAATTGGGTAATATAGAGAGCGGTATACTTCAAAGTATTGACAAAATGTAAGGAATTACACTGGAATCTGGTGAGATATTCAATTACATGTACTTAAAACGTATCATGTAATGGATAAATAAAACGAATTTTACTTTGTTTTTTATCACACTTCAGTTGCACTTTGCAACTAGTTTAGCCATTTTCGAGCTCCTCCGATGACTCAGTCATCGAAACTAGTTGCAAAGTGTAACTGAAGTGTGATAAAAAACAAGTAAAAAATGCCTTAATGATACAGTATCTTGTAATGTGGAAATGAAATATATATATATATATATATATATATATATATAGTACAATTAATTACGAGTACCATCTGAAAATTTAGTGAAGTTTGGTTTATAAATAAATAAGTTACAGTCACTTTTTGAGGTACATATCAGAAGATTATGTTATATTTAAGTTTGAAGATCAAAAGCGTATAGAACTAGTTGAGTTACAATTTTCAAATTTCATATATAAGAAGCACAATTATTTGCAAGTACCATCTGAAAATTTAGTGAAATTTGATGCTTAAATAAATAAGTCATAGTCATTTTTTTGAGGTACATATCCGAAGATTTTGTTATATCTGAGTTTAAAGATCAAAAACATATAGATCCAGTTGAGGTACAATTTTCAAAATTTATATATAAGAAGTACAATTATTTATAAGTACCATCTGGAAATATAGAGAAATTTGGTATATAAATAAATAAGTTACAGTCACTTTTTTGAGGTACATATCAGAAGGTTTTGTTATATTTGAGTTTGAAGTTCAAAAATGGATAGGAAGAAGTTGAGTTACCATTTTCAAAATTTATATATAAAGAGTACAATTATCTACGAGTACAATGTGAAAATTTAGTGAAATTTGGTGTATAAATAAATAAGCTACAGTCACTTTTTGAGGTACATATCCAAAGATTTTGTTATATTTGAGTTTGAAGGTCAAAAATGAATAGAATCAGTTAAGTTACAATTTTCAAAATTTATATATAATAAGTACAATTATTTACAAGTATTATCTACAAATTTAGTGAAATTTGCTATACTTTTGGTCACTTTTTGAGGTACATATCCGAAGATTTTGTTATATTTGAGTTTGAAGGTCAAAAACGAAAAGAACCAGTTGAGTCACAATTTTCAAAACTTATATATAATAAGTACAATTATTTACGAGTATCATCTACAAATTTAGTGAAATTTGGTATACTTTTGGTCAGTTTTTGAGGTGTATATCCGAAGATTTTGTTATATTTGAGTTTGAAGGTCAAATACGTATAGAATCATTAGAGTTACAATTTTCGAAATTTATATATAAGAAGTACTATTATTGACAAGTACCATCTGAAAATATAGTGTAATTTGGTAAATAAATAAATAAGTTACAGTCACTTTTTTGAGGTACATATCCGTATGTTTTGTTATATTTGACTTTGAAGATCAAAAATGTATAGAACCAGTTGAGTTACCATTTTCAAAATGTATATATAAATAGTACAATTATTTACGAGTACAATCTGAAAATGTAGTGAAATTTGGTATATAAATAAATAAGTTATAGTCACTTTTTTGAGGTACATATCAGAAGGTTTTGTTATATTTGAGTTTGAAGTTCAAAAATGGATAGAACCAGTTGTGTTACCATTTTCAAAATTTATATATAAAGAGTACAATTATCTACGAGTATAATGTGAAAATTTAGTGAAATTTGGTGTATAAATAAATAAGCTACAGTCACTTTTTGAGGTACATATCCAAAGATTTTGTTATATTTGAGTTTGAAGGTCAAAAATGAATAGAATCAGTTAAGTTACAATTTTCAAAATTTATATATAATAAGTAAAATTATTTACAAGTATTATCTACAAATTTAGTGAAATTTGGTATACTTTTGGTCACTTTTTGAGGTACATATCCGAAGATTTTGTTATATTTGAGTTTGAAGGTCAAGAACGAATATAACCAGTTGAGTTACAATTTTCAAAATTTATATATAATAAGTACAATTATTTACGAGTATCATCTACAAATTTAGTGAAATTTGGTATACTTTTGGTCAGTTTTTGAGGTGCATATCCGAAGATTTTGTTATATTTAAGTTTGAAGGTCAAATACGTATAGAATCATTAGAGTTACAATTTTCGAAATTTATATATAAGAAGTACTATTATTGACAAGTACCATCTGAAAATATAGTGTAATTTGGTAAATAAATAAATAAGTTACAGTCACTTTTTTGAGGTACATATCCGTATGTTTTGTTATATTTGACTTTGATGATCAAAAATGTATAGAACCAGTTGAGTTACCATTTTCAAAATGTATATATAAACAGTACAATTATTTACGAGTACAATCTGAAAATGTAGTGAAATTTGGTGTATAAATAAATAAGCTACAGTCACTTTTTGAAGTACATATCCGAAGATTTTGTTATATTTGAGTTTGGAGGTCAAATACGTATAGAACCGTTAGAGTTACAATTTTCGAAATTTATATATGATAAGTACAATTATTTACGAGTAGTATCTAAAATTTTAGTGGAATTTGGTGTATAAATAAATAAGCTACAGTCACTTTTCTGGTACATATCCAAAGACTTTGTTATATTTGAGTTTGAAGGTCAAAAACAAATAGAACCAGTTGAGTTACCATTTTCAAAATTTATATATATTAAGTACAATTATTTACGAGTATTATCTACAAATTTAGGGAAATTTGGTATATTTTTGGTCACTTTTTGAGGTTCATAGATTTTGTTATATTTGAGTTTGAAGGTCAAAAACTAATAGAATCAGTTGAGTTAAAATTTTCAAAATTTATATATAATAATTACAATTATTTACGAGTATTATCTACAAATTTAGTGAAAGTTGGTATACTTTTGGTCACTTTTTGAGGTACATATCCGAAGATTTTGTTATATATGAGTTTGAAGATCAAAAACGAATAGAACCAGTTGAGTTACAATTTTCAAAATTTATATATAATAAGTAAAATTATTTACGAGTATTATCTACAAATTCAGTGACATTTGATATATAAATAAATAAGTTACAGCCACTTTTTGAGGTACATATCCAAAGATGTTGTTATATTTAAGTTTGAAGACCAAAAACGTATAGAACTAATTGAGTTAAAATTTTCGAAATTTATATATAAGAAGTACATTTATTTACAAATACCATTTGAAAATATAGTGAAATTTGGTAAATAAATCAATAAGTTAGTTGAAATTTGGTGTATAAATAAATAAGCTACAGTCAGTTTTTGAGGTACATATCCGAAGATTTTGTTATATTTGAGTTTGGAGGTCAAATACGTGTAGAACCGTTAGAGTTACAATTTTCGAAATTTATATATGATAAGTACAATTATTTACAAGTATTATCTAAAAATTTAGTGGCATTTGGTATATAAATAAATAAGTTAGAGCCACTTTTTGAGGTACATATCCAAAGATATTGTTATATTTAAGTTTGAAGACCACAAACGTATAAAACTAGTTGAGTTACAATTTTCGAAATTTATATATAAGAAGCAAAATTATTTACAAGTACCATCTGAAAATATAGTGAAATTTGGTATATAAATAAATAAGTTACAGTCACTTTTTTGAGGTACATATCCGAAGGTTTTGTTATATTTGAGTTTGAAAGTCAAAAACGAATAGAACCAGTTGAGTTACAATTTACAAAATTTATATATAATAAGTAGAATTATTTACGAGTATTATCTACAAATTATCATCTGATAATATAGTGAAATTTGGTTTATAAATAAATAAGTTACAGTCACTTTTTTGAGGTACATATCCGAAAGTTTTGTTATATTTGAGTTTGAAAATCAAAAATGGATAGAACCAGTTGAGTTACCATTTTCAAAATTTATATATAAACATTACAATTATTTACGTGTATAATCTGAAAATTTAGTGAAATTTGGTTTAGAAATAAATAAGCTAGTTGTTATATTTAAGTTTGAAGACCAAAAACGTATAGAACTAGTTGAGTTACAAGTTTCAAAATTTATATTTGAATAGTACAATTACTTACGAGTACCATCTGAAAATTTAGTGAAATTTGATGCAGAAATAAATAAATTACAGTCACTGTTTGAGGTACATATCCGAAGATTATGTTATATTTGAGTTTGAAGATCAAAAACGTATAGAACTAGCTGAGTTATAAATTTCGTTACACCCTGTATATAACAGTATGTATTTAATGTTGAGCGAACAAGATAAAAATAAAAAATGTTATAGATATAAATATACTAACGCGAGTAATTGCCAATTCGTGATTGATTTAAACGTTACTTTTGATAAGTTTGACACATAATACAACGTTGCCAAATATTAACAGAGGTACATGAGGCTATAAAATGAAGAATTAACAACAATGTATGCAACATCTAACAATATAATCACGGGCTATAGTTAACTCGCCTTTATATAACCGAGCCTAAATTTATCAACTTAAAAAAAAAACATCATAAGCTCAACAGGTCCGAAATAACAATTTCCGGCTGACATTTTTTTCCAATCTCCATTTAAATTGTGTGTGCATTTTTAAATCGGCATCATTTACCCAACACAAGAGAAAAATAACTAGATAAGCGGATTCTACTTCGCTCTCATACTGTTTTTTTTTTGGGGTCAGTACAAATTATATTTTATTTACGCTCGACGTTTACAAATAAATAAATGCAGTGCACGTAAAAAGTAACTTACACAAGCGCGTCTATATTAAATATCTAGATGGGACGTCACCTAATATCATTCAATAATTCATTTCTTAAGTGACATTAGGGCTGCTGAAATATAAACCGGCGAGTTGGATGAGAGTTGTTACAAAGTGAGGGCGTCTTTAATTGACTCTGGAGAAGTTTGGCTTGAACTTTTTTTGTGTGTGTTATTCAGGGCGGAGGTGCCGGATGAAGCTAAAGTCTAATTACTGGCAGTTTTGAAAGGCAGCCATGAACTATTAATATAACAGAGTTTATAATTTTGTTTTAATCTCTAATAGTTGTGCATCATTTATAACGAGCACTAATACATTTTTTAAATAAAATTTTATATAAATATAAGAAAAGAGTTATAAAAAATAAAAATATATGATTATGAAATATTGATCACTTAAGTTCAAACTAAATATGTTCGCTGCACCATGCTCTAATTCTAGTGTATGAAAAAAAAAATGAATTATTGAACAATATATTTATAATAAAATGCAACTCAACACTGCAAGTGCGATTTACCTATATTCAAAACCAAGACAAATAAAACTGCGTGTAGTTACATGAGTAAATCTAAGTGTATTGTATTTCGGAACAAAACATGTTACACATTACGGACGATTCGAAATCTATGTTCTACGTCGATCACGTTTATAAAGTATACATATACTTACGACGGCGCATAAGTTTGTAGTGAGTAGTGACGAGAGTGGATCTCCTAAATGGCGATAAAGTTAAAATTTAAAGTCACGCAATAAACACTGAGAACGTACTAAAAAAAAAACTGAAAATGAAAATGACGGGGATGTTGTTATCATGGGCGGCAGTTTCGGATGCACAGTTTATGAAGTAACCCCCCTGCTTATCTAGCACAAATGTCGGACAACAATGAGACAAGCTGAGAGCACACAAGTTAGATACTCACCGAATGGCAGCTCGAAGCGACAGTCCACCAGGAGGGAATTGCCTGTGGGATTCTTCGTACCCACCACTTCGCCGTCCCGCATCACCAGCTCTGCATCCAGGGACAACCACAGGCCGCTTCCTTCCTGAAAATACCGTGCACATTGACTGGCTACAGCTAATGAGGATGATATGTGTTTGTGTGTGTGAACATGATTATTATTTATTACTAAAATCTAATACTACCAACGACTAAAATTTAACACACATTATGCAGAACATTTAGAATTTATTTAATAAATTTCATGCGAAATTTTATATGTTTACCTAAAAACACATATATAAGAAATAATCAAACAGTGGTGACAATTGTTGATACATTCCAAAATGTTGTTGCGTATGGTTTTTATGAATATACATGAATGTACGTTCTAATTGAGAGAACACCGACATAAAGTAATATGTATTATGTTACAAAAGTGATACGTTGTAACTTCGGTACTAGCTTGAAAGCCTACAAAATTTTTTTCCAAAAAATCGTAACCCATGGCGCCAGTTTTAAATCCTTAAAACTATATATTACTTAAATTAAATTAGCATTAAAAAAACACCAACAAAGATTGATTATATAAACTGTGACAACTCAACTTTATCACACGCTGATATCCAGAGCGACTTAAATCTCGTCGACTTACACACATTACAGCAAACTGGGGAGCTAATATTACATCAATCATATACACCATGGACATTTATTAAAATCCATTTCCATTAATCATCTTAGGAAACGTCAACGAAGTGAATTACAGCAACAATTATAATCAATCAAGCTCCGCCAACGCGAGAACGAAGTCTATTGAAGCGTAACCAATTAAACGACGACACTGGCAATTGTATGTTTTTTTTTCTCCTTATAAATATAACGAACACCCCACCAACCCCACCAGGTGTGTGTATCTGTCGTTTACTCGGGCGTTCGTTTAACGCGTCGCTATAAATTGGAAACTCGCGTACCATGAGCAGAAACTTTAATTACGCTATATATTTACCTTTTGTAGTTGTTTCATGTGATTTCAGTAGCGTTCTTGTTATGGATTTTCTATTTACAGGGTTATTTATTAGGGCCATAATGTAACGATTTCACCAACGTCAGTAACTACGATTTGCAAATACTCCGTTCAAAAGTTGACTAGGAATTTTAAATTAAAAGTCAGCAAACACATATTTACACGTAATAATATTTTAAAACTGATATAGTGATTCCAAAGTGGGTGATAACGTATCCTGCGAATGGTTGGAACATTACAGGGGGCTATTCGAGTATCACGCATTTCTGGGATAAATAATATTTAAAATCACTTAACGTAGATCGTTTTGTTACCTTTATTACCCTTAAACTTTTTTTTTTAATTTTCAGTTTAGCTAATAAGAAACTGTCGAACTTTTTACGTAGCGTTAATTGGTTTTAATTTATATTTTTAACATCAATGGTACAATTAGCGATCTGCTAATTAAGTAATATTTAATAAATTAATAATAGTTTGAGGCTAGAGTCTATAGTAAGACCCCAGCGACACTGTGACTGGTATAAATCTGTAATATTTACCTCGTTTGAGTACTGGATGCCATGCAGTGGTAACCAATGGTAACCCATTGCTCGATCCCAGATCATTCCCTTGCTCCACACCTCGATGAGCAGTCCAGTGTTCAGATCGTTTGTCTCGCTGCAATCAGACATTCAAACTTTATATGATATTCTAATATTAATATAAAGGTTAAATTGTTATGTAAATAGAAGATGATATAGATAGGATGTTTTAAATCGTATTTTTTTTTGCCTCCTTCCAATTTTTATTCAGCGCTCCATAATTGCACCACCAGCAAAAAAGCAACAACCCCTGGAACGTTCTACCGTCAATTTTGATATAATATATATATATATATATATATATATATATATATATATATAATGATTCTATATATATATATATATATATATATATATATATATATATATATATATATATATATATAATATAAAATGTATGAAAAACTCAATTCATAAAGACCCCAATGAGATATCTTTATTATCTTCAAAGATATGGGATATTTAATTTGAAATTTATATTATCACTGTTTTCTGCTAATGAAATTTTTTTATTCCTCATTATGTAATTCGCGGATATTAGTCATTGCACAAGTTAAGAAATGTATTAAGAAGAAATTTTAAAAACTCTAAAGACTTTAGTGATATATCTTCATTATATATTTCATTATATAAACTGTATAGCTAATTTGTGTGTACAATGCATTATTTTATTAAAAGTTCAATACGATTCGCAACGTAAGAAAAGTATATGCGTGACTTACACCCTTACACCGGTCATTACAGACGGTAATAAGACAACTAAATTGCTGGTTTTAGTGTAAATTAATATCATTCTACATTCTATTTAATAACCTATATTAAATTTGTATCTAAGTAAATTGTCGATTATTATCAAATTATATTCGAATTAGTGACAGATGCAGGTCACAATATAAATCATACATGTACTAATGCAGCTAGATGTTAATACATTAGATTATCCGAATGTTCATATTAAATATTTATAAAACCGGGTTTGTAATATTTAATTTGATTAAAGAGTATGAGTTTTATTTACCACATTCCAACTGTCCAACAGTGCATGCAATTGCAAACTTTTCACAATAGTTTTTAAAAAGAATTGTGTTGAAAAGTTGGCAATTTCATGCACTATGGGATTTCCATGTCTCTTGTACCTTGTGATGATTTATTATAAAAGATTAAAAACGTTGCAGATATTTTATATTGATTATAAAAACTTATAGACATTTTCTTCCACTCACTTGGTAATTAATGAGGCAGAACTTGCCACATCAAATAGAGAGGTGATCTACCTTATTGAAATAGCTAACTGGATTTTGTCTGAGCATGAATAGCAGCCCGCTGAGCTGTGAAATGAATGTTATCACTAACTTGCTTGATTATTTCATCTGTTATTAATACTTCGTGTATGTTGCTTTGTGAGGACCCAACCGTACATTTAGCGTAAACCGAATGTTAATTATCAAAACAACTATTCTATACATTTTACATGTTACAACAAATGTATGGGAATACATATTATTATGTATAACCGACACAAAAGTTTTAAGATTATTTATTTCATGATGAACAATTGTTCTATACATTTTACATGTTGCAACAAATGTATGGGATTACACGTTATTATATATAGCGTAGACACAAGTATTAAAATTGTTTATTTCATGTTGAACAATTCTAGAATTCGTGGGTGATGTTTATGTTATATAAAACATTATTTCATAAAAGTTTCAAAATAGTTTCAAAAAGTATTGTAATTCTTTAGGATGGTTTACTATCAAATAGTTACTGAAAACTTTAATAATAAATAATTAACCAACTACATTGAATTATTTCATCTTGTTTTAAAGCTAGTTAAATATGGCATCTAAAAACAGTTACAAATTTTAAATTAGATATGGTTTTATATTTTTTAAACACTTTTTGAAAGGGAAATATATTTCTTTAAGATGGTTTATTAGAAAACACATTTTGAAGACTTAATTTAACCTTAAAAATTAACGTATTTCATCTTGTTTTCTAGCTAGTTTAATATAAAACGTAAAAATAGATACAAATTTTAAATTCGATAGCCTTTTATATTTTTTAACAATTTTTGAAAGTGGAATATATTTTTTTAAGATGGTATATTAGAAAATAATTGTCGAAGACTTATTTTCACCTTAGATATTAATATAATTATTTTGTTTTAAAACTATTTTAATATAGAATATAAAACATGTTATTAATTTAGAATTTGATAACGTTTCATATCTATTAAACAATTTTTGAAAGCGAAATGTATTTTTTTAGGCTGGCTTATCAGAAAATAATTCTTGAAGACTTAGTTTTACATTTGAAATTGAATTACTTCATCTTGTTTTAAAGATAGTTTCATACAAAACTTCACAAATGTTCTACTATTTAAATTTGATAGCATCTTATATTTTTTAAATGATTTTTGAAAGCTGAATTTATTTCTTTATCATGTTTATTAGAAAATAATTCTTGAAGACTTAATTTGACCTTAGAAACTATCTTATTTTCTCTTGTTTTAAAGCTAGTTTAATATGGAATCTAAAACAAGTTATAAATTTCAAATTTGATAGCTTTTGATATTTTTTAAACAATTTTTGAAAGCGAAATATATTTCTTCAGGATGGTTTATTAGAAAATAATTCTTGAAGACTTAATTTGACCTTAGAAACTAACTTATTTTCTCTTGTTTTAAAGCTAGTTTAATATGGAATCTAAAACAAGTTATAAATTTCAAATTTAATAGCGTTTGATATTTTTTAAACAATTTTTGAAAGCGAAATATATTTCTTCAGGATGGTTTATTAGAAAATAATTCTTGAAGACTTAATTTGACCTTAGAAACTATATTATTTTTTCTTGTTTTAAAGCTAGTTTAATATGAAATCTAAAACAAGTTATAAATTTCAAATTTGATAGCGTTTGATATTTTTTAAACAATTTTTGAAAGTGAAATATATTTCTTCAGGATGGTTTATTAGAACATAATTCTTGAAGACTTAATTTGACCTTAGAAACTAACTTATTTTCCCTTGTTTTAAAGCTAGTTTAATATGGAATCTAAAACAAGTTAAAAATTTCAAATTTAATAGCGTTTGATATTTTTAAACAATTTTTGAAAGCGAAATATATTTCTTCAGGATGGTTTATTAGAAAATAATTCTTGAAGACTTAATTTGACCTTAGAAACTAACTTATTTTCTCTTGTTTTAAAGCTAGTTTAATATGTAATCTAAAACAAGTTATAAATTTCAAATTTGATAGCGTTTGATATTTTTTAAACAATTTTTGAAAGTGAAATATATTTCTTCAGGATGGTTTACTAGAAAATAATTCTTGAAGACTTAATTTGACATTAGAAACTAACTTATTTTCTCTTGTTTTAAAGCTAGTTTAATGTGGAATCTAAAACAAGTTATAAATTTCAAATTTGATAGCGTTTGATATTTATTAAACAATTTTTGAAAGTGAAATTTATTTCTTCAGGATGGTTTATTAGAAAATAATTCTTGAAGACTTAATTTGACCTTAGAAACTAACTTATTTTCTCTTGTTTTAAAGCTAGTTTAATATGGAATCTAAAACAAGTTATAAATTTCAAATTTGATAGCGTTTGATATTTTTTAAACAATTTTTGAAAGTGAAATATATTTCTTCAGGATGGTTTATTAGAACATAATTCTTGAAGACTTAATTTGACCTTAGAAACTAACTTATTTTCCCTTGTTTTAAAGCTAGTTTAATATGGAATCTAAAACAAGTTATAAATTTCAAATTTGATAGCGTTTGATATTTTTTAAACAATTTTTGAAAGCGAAATATATTTCTTCAGGATGGTTTATTAGAAAATAATTCTTGAAGACTTAATTTGACCTTAGAAACTATCTTATTTTCTCTTGTTTTAAAGCTAGTTTAATATGGAATCTAAAACAAGTTATAAATTTGAAATTTGATAGCGTTTGATATTTTTTAAACAATTTTTGAAAGCGAAATATATTTCTTCAGGATGGTTTATTAGAAAATAATTCTTGAAGACTTAATTTGACCTTAGAAACTAACTTATTTTCTCTTGTTTTAAAGCTAGTTTAATATGGAATCTAAAACAAGTTAAAAAATTCAAATTTGATAGCGTTTGGTATTTTTTAAACAATTTTTGAAAGCGAAATATATTTTTTCATGATGGTTTATTAGAAAATAATTCTTGAAGACTTAATTTGACATTAGAAACTATCTTATTTTCTCTTGTTTTAAAGCTAGTTTAATATGGAATCTAAAACAAGTTATAAATTTCAAATTTGATAGCGTTTGATATTTTTTAAACAATTTTTGAAAGTGAAATATATTTCTTCAGGATGCATTTCTTTATGATGTTTTATTAGAAAACACTTCCGTCTTAGTTTAATACTAAGACGGAAGTGTTTTCTAATAAAAATATTAATATTTAACAGACAAACTTGACATAATGCAACTTGTTTTAATACTGATTAAATATAATACTGAAAACTGTAATCAATGTATAGGATCGGGGAGAGAGGGCAGCCTTGTGGTAATCCTTGTTCAGTTGTGAATGATGATATAGAATGTCTGATTCTTACTTGTAGAGACCGATAGTTTGGGAAATTTTGTATAATTTCAATTAAATGTTGGGGAATATTTAAAAAAAATCATTTGAATAGAAGACCATGATGCCATACAAAATTCACTACATTCACTTGGGGTGGACGTAATCAGAATTATAACAAAATTAAAAGTAAAATTACATATTCTATATTTACAAAAAAAAAGGTTTACCTTTATCTTGTCAATAATCTTGGTTTTTATGAAATAAAGGTTAATTATATTCCCTTTGTTCAGTAATATACCTTAATTGTTTATTTAATGATCACTTACAATAGAAAATCCTGTTCCCAACATGGTGTCGCCCCTTTGACTGTGACTGTAGTAGACTTGACGTTCTGAAGCTTCAAAGTTACGTACGAGTTGAACTGTGGTGCAGCTGGAAAACAAAGGGAATTTTAAAACAACCAAACAATGCTCGCCCTATGTGCAGTCGTCTGTATAAACTCATCATGTGTATTCTAGACGCGAATACATAAACAAAATTTACATCACACTACAAGACAACACACGTGTACTTGTCGGGTAGCTCATGTTTCCTTTACAGAATTTCAAGTGATTCAACGTGCGCGCCGCGTTATTTTACATCGCCCGCAGCATGTTCCAAACTGAATTGGCTCGATAGTTGGAGTTGAGGGAATACTAGAATGGGATAATAGCTATTTTAAGCGTTCTTGGTTGTTCAAGTTTTGTTTGTTACAAGTTCTTATATGGAACTTAAACGGGAGATACTTTAACCGATGGCAGAAAACGAATTAGTGGATAACATTTGAGTTTACATGATTAGATATATAAAAAATATAAAAACTACGACAAAGTTCATATCGACTATGTAGCGTAAGAAAGGGTAATATGTTTTTTTTTAAGAAAATATTCGAACTTATTTACAAGATTTGATATTAGTAGTTAAATTTTAAGTATTGTACAATGTACAATTTGTAATTGTCCCTATTAATTACAAATTCACATATCCCCATATTGGACCTTTTAGTTTCGTTTATTATTTTTTGAAGTGCGTGTTCATAATATTCAAATAAAAATAAATTAACTAAAGTAAATTTTATACATAAGTATCCTCAAAGCAACTGGCCCTTGTAGATTGGCCCTTGTAGATTGGTCCTTTTAGTTTTGTTTATTAAATCCTTTAAATCAGTTTGGATCTTTTGTTAAAAAAGCAGATTGGCCCTTCTTGCGCTAAACCATTGATATATTGAAATATTTTCACCAAAATACAATAAATACAAAACTGGAGACATAGGATAAAAAATAGGAAAGTATGAAAACCAAGAAAAATAGTATAAAGTACAGGGATAATAATAGGTAATGACTGAATAAAAAAAAATTCAAGAAACGAATGGCCGAAGCCCGATTGGGGCTTTGGAGCCAACTAAAGAAGAGAGGACTATACAATTAGGGTGATTATATTATTTTTATTAATAACCAAAGCATTCCTCTATATTTTTACAATCTAGATAAAAATCTGCGCCTGGCTTGTTTTAAAAATAATAAAATCGTCTACCACGTTAGAAAACTCTTACCTTTTTGGTAGTTTTTAATTAACGAATTTTTTGTAATTGTAATATAAATATATATATATATATATATATATATATATATATATATATATATATATATATATATATATATTGACAGTACAGTACAGTACAATACACCGCTTATTTTTGTATATCCTAATAAGATTTGTACAGTATTATTATTCATTATTACCTGGGGTCATTTTCTATTTTACACTGCACTATCAAGAGTCCGTTAGTAAAAGGTGAAAAAGGATAAAGAAATATAATATCTAATTTTAAATTTTATGACTTTATTACTATTATTTATGTTTCTAACTGAATATCTATAATAACATCAGCAACTACATAAACGTGCCGCTTTGCAATAATTATACCCGGCGCATGCACCATTTTTACATAAAAAATCATAAGGCGTTACACCATTATAAGATTTTCAGAAATTAGATTTTTTTGACTACATATATTCTTTACACTCTTAGTTTTATTTTGAACATTTAGTCATCTTGAAATTCAAAGTATTTCAGAAGTTATAGCAATTAGAAGTGAGAGCGACTACGGACCGGCCCGAAACTCAGGTTCTAAATAGTTTTTTTTTTCAAACTGTTGTATCCTATGATCTACTTCTTCGATTTTGTTAAAATTTAAAAAGATATATTCTTCAAAATGCCATCTACCAAATAGCATTTTGATTGAATACTGCGTTCATGAGTTATACATTTTTAAATTTAAAATTTCGGTCATTTCCACACACACACACACACACACACACAAATATTTTTAAATTATCCTATGCTATTTTGTATCTAAATAGTTTTTTCAAAATTATGTTATTTCTACACACTATTTTGTAGCTATTAGTTTCCTACATAGTTTTTTTTTCAAAAATCTGTCATTTCTACACACACACTCAAATATTTTTAAATTATCCTATGCTATTTTGTATCCAAATAGTTTTTTTTCAAAAATCTGTGATTTCTGCAGACACACACACAAATATTTTTAAATTATCCTATGCTATTTTGCATCTAAATAGTTTTTTTTCAAAAATCTGTCATTTCTACATACACACACAAATATTTTTAAATTATCTTATGCTATTTTGTAGCTATTACATTTCTAAACAATCCTATGCTATCTTGTAGCTATTACATTTCTAAATAGTTTTTTCTTTTCAAAAATCTGTCATTTCTACACACACACACAAATATTTTTAAATTATCCTATGCTATTTTGTAGCTATTACTTTTCTAAATAATTTTCTTTTTCAAAAATCTGTCATTTCTACACAAACCCACACAAATATTTTTAAATTATCCTATGCTATTTTATAGCTATTACTTTTCTAAATAGTTTTATATTTTCAAACATCTGTCATTTCTACATACACACACACATATTTTTAATTTATCCTATGCTATGTTATAGCTATTTATAAATAAGATTTATATAAACTATGTACACCAAAGAATTTTAGAAAATAGAACCCTTTTCTTGACAACTCATATCTCTGTTATTTTTTGTCTATTCGTTATTCTTTCATATTGTTCCCGAAACTACCACGTATATGTGTAAAATAAAAAATATTTTATATATTCAAATATAATATAAGTTTAAAAACTAAAATTGACACAGCGAATTTTAGTTTTAAAATTTATACCTCTTCTTTCGAGCGACAATGTGGTGTAACTCCTTAATAAATTTAATTCTTTAAATTAGAACTACATGATAATATAATAAATAAAGCTAATATTTTTCTTGCAACAATATTAGCTAAGACCAGCGGAGAACAGCGATAAATGAAAGACGCCAATAAAATATTAGGGTATATAGTTTGATATACGCGACTGATATTTTTCTTGCAACAAGATTTTTCGTCATATTCGCGGCTGAAATTTTCCTTCAACAAGATTTTTCGTCATATTGGCGGCTGATATTTTTCTTGCAACAAGATTTTTCGCCATATTCGCGGCTTTCATTTATCAGTGTAGACTGGTCTTAGATGCCTTAAAACCGCCGGGAACAGCTCCCGAACGATAAAAGAAAGCTGCTATTATTAGAAGATTCTATATGATCTTCTAATAATAGCCGCTTTCGTTTATCGTTCGGGAGCTCTTCCCGGCTGTTTTAAGCCATCTAAGACCAGTCTAGAACACCGATAAATGAAAGCCGCGAATTTGACGAAAAATCTTGTTGCGAGAAAAATATCAGCTGTATTTATTATATTATTATGTAGTTCTAATTTTAAGAATTAAATTTATTAAGGAGTTATACCACCTTGGCGCTCGAAAAAAAGAGGTATAAATTTAAAAACTAAAATTGGCTGTGTCAATTTTAGTTTTTAAACTTATATTATATTTGAATATATAACATATTTTTTTATTTTAAACATATACGTGGTAGTTTCGGGAACAATATGAAAGAATAATGAATACACAAAAATAACAGAGATATGAGTTGTCAAGAAAAGGGTCCTATTTTCTAAAATCTTATTTAGAAGATTATATTTGAATATATAAAATATTTTTATTTTACAAATATCAGCCGCGAATATCAAACTACATACCTTAATATTTTATTCGCGTCTTTCATGTATCGCTGTCCTCGGCTACTCTTAGCTGGCTTAAAACAGCCGGTAACATCTCCCGAACGATAAACGAAAGCGGGTTTTGTTATAAAAACATGTAGCTCAAACTACATACAGTAATATCTTATCTGGTTCAACTTAATAATTCAGAGCTACACCCCACTATTCCCTGTTATTTTTTTTTGTCGTTGTGGTGGAAAAATTTATGTTGGCAGCCGGATGCAAATGAGCGTCGCGACGCGCGGTATAATCCTGCAGGATTAATCAGCGGCGAAACACGGGATACGCGGGACCTCGGTGTCAACCATGTAAACACGGCTGTATATCATCGATCCTCGCTCACCCACCCTGCATCCTCATGTCAGAATGCACAAACAATTTCGTTATCCCAAAAACGACTAACGCAATTACGAAATGCACACAGATTTGCTTCAGTTACTTTTATGTGCGTGTGTTCAAACAAAACAAAAACAAAAAAAAACTTTCTATTAGATTTAATTTCTCTCGTAAATGTGGTATGTAATTAATGTACTGCAGAAATTAATCGGGTATTCAATTATTTGTGGAATATATTTCGGGGTAATTGAAATTTGAGGTAATGCATATGTGTAAACTAAATACCGCAGAGTTGTCACCAAATAGACATAAGGGCGTCTGTTATATTTTTGAATTTTTCATTTTATACTTTAACTTTAACTAGTAACAATATTTTATTAACTTGAATTCTTAATAATATAACAACGTATTAAGTTACATATAGAATTGGAAACAGAAATTACGTAATAACCCACCCATATGGGTTTACAGTTTATGACTATGCTGGGCAGTAACTAGGCAAAGGCAGCAAGGGGACGTAGCCAGGGCCTAGGGACAACAAGGGCATGTAGCCAAGGCCTAGGGACAACAAGGGCACGTAGCCAGGGCCTATGGACAACAAGGGCACGTAGCCAGGGCCTAGGGACAACAAGGGCACGTAGCCAGGGCCTAGGGACAACAAGGGCACGTAGCCAAGGCCTAGGGACAACAAGGGCAAGTAGTCAGGGCCTAGGGACAACAAGGGCACGTAGCCAGGGCCTAGGGACAACAAGGGCACGTAGCCAAGGCCTAGGGAAAACAAGGGCACGTAGCCAGGGCCTAGGGACAACAAGGACATGTAGCCAGGGCCTAGGCGGAAGGCCCCTGTACGGCGACTGAAAAAATCGCATTATATTTAAAAAAATCTATACGCTTTTCAACAACTTTTTAAAAACCTGTCATAAAATAGTCGTCTTCGTCTCCCATCATACTATTGCCCTGACAACATAGTCACCATCAGTCATAAAAATTAAAACCTTTAAAATCTTTTAGAATAAGTATTGTACGATATAAGTATTGTTATTATTAATCAAGAACTTACAAAAAACAAACACACAAAAAATAAGTAATTGTGACGTACACTCACATTAAAGAAGGACATCACATAATATGCAGACAAAAAGATCTAAAATAGACACAGGGGATATAAACCCAATAAACGAAGATATACAACACAATTCCAAACCAATCTCAAAGATATTAAAACATATCGTAAATGTAAAATCTTACTGAAAGAACATTTTGTAAACAATTTTAAAAAAAGAGAGAATTCAGCGATCATTATACAAGCACATATATGTATATATATATATATATATATATATATATATATATATATATATATAAATATCGATATGTTGTGAATATAAATTTTTTTTTTCTTTTTAATTAAAAATTTATCTGTATGTTTGTTGTAAAAAAATGGGGGAATAAACATATAATTATTATAATTATTATTAAATAAGTAGCTTTATTTAATTCATAAAATTTAGTGTAGAGTGCCCAGTCATGTGGTATCTTGCCTAGGACCTTAAGAAAGCTAGTTACGGCCCTGCCACTATATAGATTAACATGAATAAATATTATTATTATTAGTTATTAGTGCTATGTTAATAATAAAAGTTATCCTTCTAACCGAATAGATTATGTATATCAAATTAAAATAATGTTTCGTCATAAGATTATTAAATTTAAAAAACTTCTATCTTTTATAGGGCTACCGGCCGTGAGGCTTTTTCGCCGGTCAAGGGAGAAGCACAGAGGAGTTTAATCACCCGGTATTTACCTTAACTTCACAGAAAACCTCTGAAAAACCGTGAAAAGTGATTTGCGAAAATTCTCTCCCCGCTGGGGATCGAACTCAGGCTCCCCAATGCTCAGTACTAGGCGGACGACGCCTCTAACCACTCGGCCACTGAACTGGGTCATGTTAAATTTATTTTAATAAATAAATAAAACGAATATTTCTTTGATTTTTATTAATGGTTTATTGCAGTTTTCGAAAAAAAAAACAAAGAAAAATTCGTTATATTTATTTATTATAATAAATTTAACATGACCCAGTTCAGTGGCCGAGTGGTTAGAGGCGTCGTCCGCCTCGTACAGAGCATTGGGGAGCCTGAGTTCGATCCCCTAACAAAGTAGATGCGGATTCAATCATATATTTTAATTTATTTTGTTTTTGTTTTGTTATTTATACATACCCATATTCTTTGTTTTATATTACAAAATAACATAACGGCAGTAAATAATTTTAAGTAGTTTAACGTTTCTAAAGTTAAAATACAATATTATTTGTGCATCAAATTCTAATTAATTTCTGTCTAATTATATAATTTTCTCATATTACCTGAAATATTTCCAGGTTTGTCACTGCTAGTAGCGCCGTCTATAAAGAAATTTTGTTTAAATATTAACCGATGTAATGACTAACTAATTCAAATGTTTTAGCTGATTGATTAGCTTATGAAATTAACTACTTATTGTCAATTATACTATGTCTACTACCTACTACAAAAGCAACCTGAGATGTTGAAATCAGTGCGGCGATTATAGTAATTATTATTATGGTCTGTAAGGCGTGCGGCGATTATAATAATTATTATGATAGTCTGTAGGGCTTACCTTGGGCTCCAACGTAGTGAGCCTTCTTAACTGAAACAAATAAAACACACATAATTAGATTTTAGGGTATTTAAAATTTCTTATAAATAAAAGCAAGGTCAATGTTTTGTGAAAGTGCGTGCACGCGGTCGCTAGATTAAACAAAAAAAATGGGTGATGGGTAGAGACCCTTAAAGCCAACATATCCAATGCCATCGCTGAAATTCAGCCGGATCTATGCTGCAGTGTCATTAAAAATGTGACCACTCGGATCCATGCCACCGTGAGAGCCCGCGGCGGATATTGAACAATGTTATATTCTAGATAAAATGGCATACATGGGCCTTTCAAATAAAATAAAAAATCATTAAATACCACACAGACAGCATGTTTTATTCCATTTCAACATCGACTCGTCCTTATTGAAAAACCATTTATATGAGAGTAATTAAAAGACGAGCAGTGGAAGGAGGTGCACTCGATACAGCAGTTGGAAAGGATGATGGTGGATGCGTTGGAAAAAAAGCGGCAACCAATAGTGATGGTTGCTTTGATGAGGAGTATAGGAAATAGAAGGCGATATAGCGGAAGGAGACGTGTGTGTATACCCTGGTTATGTAATGTATCAGATACGGGGGAACCGCCCTCGCTATATAACCAGAGGACGATGGAGCTGGAAGGAGTATGTATGAAAAAAGCGAGGTAAGGTTCAGTAAAGAAAGGAAGAAAGTCGAGTGAGGAGGGTAGTCAATTTAGAAGTCATATTGCATTGTGTTGGGTGAAAATAGACTGGTATGGTAAGTGTGGATGAGATGTAAGAGTAGGGCAGAAATCGGATGATGAAAAAAAGAGAGGAAGGATGTATGAAATAGTGTGTATGTCTGTGAGTTGTGGAGATGTGGGCGAAGGAAACGCTGACAAGAATGGGTTGAGGTTTAGGAACTTTTTAGTTTAGGAACTAATGTCAGGGCGAGAATGAGGTATGTCAAGTGGCAAGAAAGGTAAGTGCGAATGACTGAGAGTTCATACAATCCTGGTTATATAGAGTGGCCAATTCAGCCACACCGTTGAGCTATATAACTTTTTTTTACGGTGAGTACAGCCCCTGACCCTGGGCTGTGTGCACTGCGGCCCTTCACGGACCTATTGTGCTTCATACAACATCCATGATATGCTAGCCGGGTAAATTCTTTGTGGAAAAATGTCCCGACTAGCGGTGGATTGGAACCACCAATGTTCCGTACGCAATGACTTCAGACCATCGCCTTAGACCACTGCGCCATGGAACGTCTCGAGAGCTATATAACTAGAGTAGGGTAGAGCAGGGAGGACAAGGTATATATGTAAAGATCGAGATGCGGTTGGGAAGGAAACGGTAGATGGGGGCAAGAATACACCTCGCGTGTACTGTGTAGTAATGGGAATAACATGTGGTGGCACCTAGTCAACTAATATGAGGAGGGAAAGCAGAGTGGGTTGAGGATTGCAGAAAGGTGAGTGAATGGGAAATGTATGGAAATCTGGAAAGGGTCGGAATATAGTGGAGGGAGTTTATTGCTCTAGATTGTGGATTATATTATGTTAAGTGGGATTTGTTTATTTTTATAGTTGTTTTTGTGTGCAATGGTTATGCCAAATAGAGATTAGTTTTGTGTGTCTGAATAAAACACTATTATATTCACATAATTTCTGTTATCTTCCTAACCAACAACCCTTTAGAGGGTCGAGTACTGTCGGAAGATTTAATTGTGTAGTCGCCGGGGCACAATCTCATTTTTACAGAGCATCCAGACGTTAAAAGTTATACTTTGCTATGAAGTGATATAAAATCTTTAGGGTAGCACCCTATTTAATTAATTTATTAAATTTAAAAACGTAATGCTTTTTGTAAAAAGTATATTTTAAAGTTATAATATAAAATAATGCTTTTTATAAAACAAGTTTTTATATGCTTTAATTAATCAAACCACTGCGGCTGGCATTGCGGGTCTATTTTTAATTGCGGTGTTATATGCGATATGTGAAGGATTTTTATTATTGTTCTATATATATGCGAAAAACAATGAAAACTTTTGTGAATTTCATTGCTCATTTTGTAGTTTTTCATAAAAAAATTATATAAAAAACACTGTTCATAAATAAATGTTTTTTTTTTGAGAAAACATTTTTAATAAATTATATAACTGGCTACAGTTATATATATATGCAAAAAACAATGAATACTTTTGTGAATTTGATTGCTCATTTTGTAGTTTTTCATACAAAAATTATATAAAAAACACTGTTCATAAATAAATATTTTTTTTTGTTATTTATTTAATAAATTATATAACTGGCTACAGTTATATTAAGTTTATAATCGATTTTTTTATGCTATAAGTAGATTATTTCCAAACAATATATATTTATTAATTTGCAGGCCAATCAATTGGGCCCAACTATCCGTGGCAAACTAAACGCCGGCGAACGGGGTAGGGGGGTTTCCATTAAACTTTATTAGCATCAAAATTGAATTTGCCACATGCAGTGTGGTTTAATAATTGAACATAATGGAAAATAAACTAGATTAAACATCATTTGGTATATACATAGCAATATTTTGTTATTCTTTTCATAAAACTGACAATGTAAAATTAATTAATTATGAATTTTAATAACATGTATGGATTTATTAAAGTGATATTGCTAATTTATTTCGTACATAATAGTTAATACAGGAAAATTAGAAGGGTATGACCTAAATTAGATTGATTATGGATAATATTTTTATTTATTATGCTTAGTTATGATACAATTACTCTGTGGCATTAATTTCTGGGTCCAAGAGGTAGGCATGAGGACGCGAAGCCGTATAATTTTTAGGGAGCGCTTTCATAAAACTGATTTTGGATACAACTATCCATTATCGACGTTAATGAGAATAGCAAATATCACTTTATGTGATTCAAATCACATCTCAATATTCTTGGATGATTTAACACGTTTTAAAAAGGGTATTATCTCATTAAACCTAAATGGTTTGTGAAACAAGATTTATTTTGGTTACAGTTAAGCTTATTTTAGTCATGTAATCTATGTATATATATATATATATATATATATATATATATATATATGTTGTATTTTATTGTATTTTCAAGGGTTATAACTGATTTATTCTATAAAAGCGTACTTCTCAATGAATGCGTCGCTGGAGGCCTAGCTTCCCCCAAACCTGTCCCAGTTAGGATTTACAAAGGGGGCATTATTACGCGCAATTCAGCGTATCCATCCATAGTGATCCAGCCAGGTTCATTGTGGGGTGCATTCAAGTGTCGTTCTTTCTCAATTGAAGCTGGCAGAACCAGCCTGGTGGCAGATAAACGTGCGACTCAAAAGGCGGCGGGCGCGCTAAATGGAGTGTGAATGTATTCATTCATGCCATACCAAAAATACCTTAACTTAATCAAAACGACTGAATTAATGTTTTCGCATAAACTGAGAAACAATGCAATGTGCAAACTGTTGTTGTTTGAAGTTGTAGCATTGAATCCAATAGTGTGTAATATTTATCTTTAGTGGGAGCAAAATTTGCTTTAAATATATATATATATATATATATATATATATATATATATAATATATAGATATATAATATATATAGATATGGCACAGCTCAGTAGCCTAGTGGTGAGAAACGCAATCCGTCTCGTAATGAAAATTGGGAACGAACCCTCGTTTTGGACGAATTATTTTTCACAATTATTCAGAGATTTTGTGTGCAGTTAAGGTAAACACCGGGTGATTACAATCCTCTGAACTTCTTCCTTTGCCAACTGAAGCGCCCTCGGGTTATAAAGCTAGCTCTAAAGTTATTTTACGTAGTCACCACCGTCTATTTTGTATGTATGCATTTCTTTCAAATATTAGAAGTTAGTGCGTATAAAAAAATTGTATATTTGTAGATCTATATTTACACTAATCTATCACACTGTTTATGTTATTTATTTCGTATGTGTTCTACCATTAGGTGTAGGCATAACTAAATATCGGGTGGTTATTTATTTAAGTTAATTTAACAGAAAACCTCTGAAACCAATATTTTCTGTTCGACATAAATCAAGCCATCATAAACTACTACAGTTTTTCTAAGCTTAACTGCATATACTATTTTTCAAAATTATACCATCAATTAAACGCATATGCCTTTAAACTCACCCACTTGAAGCACTCTGGCCTGCATAAATATTCATAGTAAAGCACCGAAGCCAGCGGGCAACCTCCGGAATAATTTACAATATTTATAGTGTTTTCCGCCCTGAATGGTGTACGCCCAAGCAGAGCACGAGTAATTTACATGTGTGATAACAAAAAAGTTTTTATAGACGACTTATTTTCTTGTTAACACGCAAACAGTTGCTATTTTTACGGTCGCGGTGATTAATTCTATCGGGCACATGTACGGACCACCGCCATGCACCCCTCGCTGAAAAATTCTGCTAAAAGCTTCGGTTTTAATTACGCCATATAGCTCATTTTAGGGGCGGTTGCTCTTTTCCTTCGGTGTACATTGCTTATTACATCATTAATTCGTGCAGGCGGTTGTTCTACGTAAAGCTAATTTTCAATTGGAAGGGTAAATATGTCTTTTGCGGCGGGTATATAAATTGAGATTGTTTATTAAAAGGATTCTAAAAAAAAGGATAATGTTAGACTCTTAATAAATGCAAGTTTAATCCACACAAAAGTGGAAAAACTATATAACTGTTGTGTCGTTTTCCCGGAATTTTGTTCACAGACAAACAGCATACATACATACATACATACATACATACATACATACATACATACATACATACATACATACATACATACATACAAACATTCAAACCACACACAGATCACAAAAATCGGGTTTATTTCGACTATTTTGGGCATAAAACGTAACGAAAATTGAAATTCTTTTTTGCTAAATGATACACGGCAACAATACCTTCCTTCTGGTGTAATTTTTTTCCCGGAAAGTTATCGCATATTTCCACAATCATAGTTTGAAAACGTGAACACGTTTTTGGTAAAACAATACATTCCTTTACATCAGTGATGTATTCGGAAAGTAAAAAAAATGGTTTATATTTAATTTAAATATATAAACATTTAACATATGAGTAAAATTGGTTTTGAATATTCTCTCATATATTTTTGATTTGATCTGCGGCAGTATGTATTCCACCGCACATCCAAGTTTTAGCTTGTAGTGAAACTCGTTTCTAACTGATACACCATAATATGTTCGGTTCTCATAATACATTTCCCAGTGATATTATTACTCCCTTATCTGATCCCTCCCTCTTTCCAGAATGCTGAGCCCCGCTGAAAGTTTTAAACTATCGATTGTAAATTGTGCCACAGGCAATACGCTGTTTCAGTTATTTCCAACTAGAAAATGTAGCTATAAAACTGCTGAAAGGAATGCATTCTCGTATTATTACATATATTTTAGTTTGAATATTGTACAGGCTTCTATAAAAGTACAAAAAAATGTGTGTCTTCTTTAAGAAATGTACACTGAACGACAAAAAAGTGACAAATAAATAAATTAAACAAATTTTGCAATAAAAAAAAATAACTCATGATTTCATTCCGTAAATTAATAACTTACAATGATAATATGGTAGATAGGCATTCGATTCAATAAAATATATATATATATATATATATATATATATATATATATATATATATATATATATATAATATAATAGTGGTTGGGTATGGTGAAGAGTTTTTGTGAAGAAAATAAGAAAATGCGAATAAAGGTCCTTTTTTATATAAATATATGTACAGGCTTCTATAAGTTCTAAAAACTATGTATCTTCTTTAAGAAATATACACTGACCGACAAAAATAAATAAATTAAATAAATTAATATATATATATATATATATATATATATATATATATATATATATATATATTTATATATAAATATATATATATATATATATTAATTGATTTTTATTTATTTAATCGAATGCCTATCTACCAGATTATCATTGTAAGTTATTAATTTACGGAATGAAATCATGAGTTATTTTTTTTTTATTGCAAAATTTATTTAATTTATTTATTGGCCACTTTTTTGTCGGTCAGTGTATACTTCTTAAAGAAGATACATAGTTTTTAGAACTTATGTATATATATATATATATATATATATATATATATATTGCATAATTGCAATTATTCTTGCAATTGTTACTTATATTTATACAAAAATTGATTAAATTAGATGAGTACTAAAAGAAATAATGAAATACTTAAAACATTATATAAGGATAAAATTTAGAAAAAGACTTTAATATCGGGTGTTTCACCTCAATACGTCCATAACAGATTTCATAATGACCTACCTAAATTTTGAATAGACTCCTAGAAATGTTTTTATATTCTCTACGAAGTAACTTAATTAAATCCTAAAGCGTTAGGGGTCGTTTGGTTAGGAGCTGGAATTATTAAGAAAACATTCAATGTAATTAAAATACAATGAAATACATTAAATCTTCATTGCTACCCTCTCAATCCACAAACTAACCAAATACTCTGTATTCTGATATGATCCTTTGTAACTGTAATAACAACGAGCTCCATTGATTCTACTAATTAATAATATCAGAGTATTTAATCATAACTAATTTATTCACAACACAAACTCGAAATTCCAGCTCGCTTATTATAAACCATTGTTCGAACTTCCTGTAACGTGTAATTAAGTATTTTCGTGTGACACAACTCGGCGATAATTAATATCTAATCGCTCAAAGCGGCTGTGTCGAACAATTGTGATTACTGGGTTGGGGCTATAAACTACACAGATAATTCCTTTAAGTTTCAAATTCGATTACAATATTCAGTATGCATGGCACATAATTACCAACTGTGCTTAATTATATGATTCAAGTAAAACAATTCTAGATATTACAAAACAATATTATATTATGAAATAATTATATTGAGTATACATCTGTACTTACGACTGGGTTCAAGAGGAAGGCATAAGGGTGCGTAACAGTAGTCTCTTTAGGGAGTCTTAAATGCTTGAGAAATCTTGTATTTGCAATTATATACCGGTTTATCGTAATTCATTACATAATTAGATCTACAGAAAAAAAGCTAACAGTATATAATATCTACGGAATTTATAAGCATATAGTATTTATGTATTATTTAAAGGGACAATTTTTAAATGCTTGTGTTTTTGAAGTTGTTTTTTCATTTTATTATACTCTTCTCTCTATATATATATATATATATATATATATATATATATATATAGCAAACAAGCAAACAAAACAAATTTCATGCTGAACACGTGTATATGTATATGTATTTACACTTTTAAAATTTTAAATATCGTATTTGTTGCTTTATTACCAACATGAGCTCTTGCGCCTTTTATAGATGTATATATGTGTGTGTGAGTGTTTATATATATATATATATATATATATATATATATATATATATAGATACATTTCAAAAAAAAGTTTCCTTGCCCACGTAATCCTGAAATCTACTCGTGTTTCCTAACGAGTCTTGGGCAAAAATTACTCTACTTGTTTTATAGACATATAAATAGATAGACTGATATATATATATATATATATATATATATATATATATATATATTCCTGAATAATATGTATTGTTTAATATTTTAATTTTTTTTATTATATTTGTTATATGTAGATATTTGCGTTTCTTATAAAATCCCATTTTTAGTTTTAAAATTGGTTTGTAATTGATTTTGAAATGGAGTTTTCCGTTAATAAAGCATTATTATTATTTAATATTTATGTAGTAAAATCGCTTGCAAATGACCCTAATTATTATTATTATTGAAATAAAATAAAAAAGCTTGGTTGTGAGAAGTGTCGTGTTTAAGCTGTACATTTTTATGTTGCACTTTTTAATTCCATTTTTAATTCCCCTCTGTGCCTGGCGAGCATTGCCACAACTAAATAAATGCGAGAAGTGTATTTAAATGGAAATGGAATTGCGAATCGAATTAAAATATAAATGTGTGTACTTTATACGCGCATCTAGTATAAATAACATAAATATGAATTAAAAGCCCCGGCAAAAAGCGCCGCTGCATATTTCATAACACATTTATTAACATTATTTTTGCATTTTGCAGGCTAATAAAAAAAAATTTACTAGTGCATTTTGGTAGATTTAAAACACCGCATTTATATAGCTGTTTAAAATTTAATAATATATCTTGGTTTAGCTTAATTATCACCCTGTGTAATGTGACTGTATATTTTCATATATTGTCACTAGACTAGGTAATAAGTAAATCTTAATTTGTACACAACAATTGATTTACAATTATATAAATTTGCATTTATTCAAAAAACAAAGTTCTAAACAACTTCACATATTTTGTATTTTTGTATTTATATAGACATATTCTATATAAATACAAAAATACAAAATATGTGAAGTTGTTTAGATAGGATTGATGTTTTTCCCCTCTGTCCTCGCCGCGGTATTTATAGGTGATATCCCAGATTTTTTCTCCTATTTTATAAGACTGCTTATTTATTCTCTGAGCTAGAATATAATAGTAATAAATAGTAATATATATATATATATATATATATATATATATATATATATATATATATATATATATATATATATATATATAATGTAGATTAACTTTTGGGTATGCGACGTAAGGCAAAAAATAAAAAACTCCTTCTTTTATTAATCGATATTTCACTTTTATTTAAAGCTTCATCAGGATTATACAATGAACCAAAATTTTATATAATTGCATCTATATATATATATATATATATATATATATAAAATTTTGGTTCATTGTATAATCCTGATGAAGCTTTAAATAAAAGTAAAATATCGATTAATAAAAGAAGGAGTTTTTTATTTTATATATATATATATATATATATATATATATATATATATATAACCCATCTTTATTGGGCTATCGACCCCCTTTGGGGGTCTTTCTGCCTGTTTTGTGTTTACATGTGTATATTTCTTAATAGTAAAGGATATAAAAAATATAAGAAGTTATAAAAGTAAGTTAAGAAAAAAAAATGTAATATTATAAATGAACTTAAAGTAGAAGGTGTCCCAAATTATTATTCAATAAAATGGTAATAAATAATATAAAACTAGAATCAAATTTATCTAAAATATTTTATTTTATTTAAAAAAGCTGAAATATTTTTAGATAAATTTGATTCTAGTTTTATAAGCATATATGAATCTTATAATATATTAAATATATATTTAAAATACTAAAGAAAACATAATTAATGTTCTTGATTATGTAAATAGTCTCTCTTGTAAAAATGCCACCAGCAATACTGCGCGACACTTTATGAAGCCCGTAGCAGCAATTGTCATAAACTTGCATCTTAATTATCCTTCCGCTACTAAAATGTCTCCATTATTTCTTTTACAGCGAGGAGCTACCGTATAGAAATACAACTACTACCGCTCTTTATAAATGCAACGAAAAGTTTTAATCACTTGGGTGTACGTTTCTAGAATAAAGTGTTACAGCGCAGTACTTCTTTCAATAATAAACGTATATGACTATTTCAGCGTTATTGCAACCTTATAACACCTGTGCAGTATATCTCAATATTTTATGAATATTGAAGTGCAATAACTAGAGTTAGAACGATTTTAGTGAAACTTGTTTATAGAAAATATCAAATCATATTTTTTAAATTCGGGAAAAATTCAAATTATGAAATAGCTATCCCAAATTATAGATAGTAATGAATGAACATATTTTCAATATATGTACTCAGTTTCGTGCATATTCATGAGCTACAACTGGAGTTAGAATGATTTTAGTGAAACTTGTTTATGAAAAATATCAAATCATATTTTAAAAATTTGTAAAAAATACAAATTATGAAATAGCTATTCCAAATTATAGAGAGTAATTAACGAACATATTTTTAATATATGTGCCTAGTTTCATGCATAATAATGTGCTATAACTAGAGTTAAACGATTTGAGTGAAATTTGTTTATTAAATATCAAATCATATTTTAAAAATTCGTAAAAAAATCAACTTATGAAATAACTATTCCAAATTGTAGATAGTAATTAATGAAGACATTCTCAATATATGTACCCAGTTTCATGTATATTCATGAGCTACAACTGCAGTTAGAACGATTTTAGTGAAACTTGTTGAAGAAAAATATCAAATCATACTTTAAAAATTCAGCAAAAATTCAAATTATAAAATGGCTATCCCAAATTATAGATAGTAATTAGTGAACATATTTCTAATATATGTAAGCAGTTTCATGTATATCCATGTGCTATAACTAGAGTTAGAACGATTTTAGTGAACATTGTTTATGAAAAATACCAAATCATATTTTAAAAATTCGTAAAAAATTCAAATTTTGCAGTAGCTATTTCAAATTGTAGATTGTAGACAGTGAACATATTTTTAATATAAGTACCTAGTTTCATGCACACTCATGCGCTACAACTAGAGTTAGAACGATTTTAGTTAACATTGTTTATGAAAAATAACAAATCTGATTTTAAAAATTCGTAAAAAATTTAAATTATGAAATAGCTATTCCAAATTGTAGACTGTAGATAGTGAACATATTTTTAACATATGTACCTAGTTTTATGCACATTCATGTGCTATAACTAGAGTTAGAACGATTTTAGTGAACATTGTTTATGAAAAATATCAAATCATATTTTGAAAATTCGTAAAAAATTCAAATTATGAAATAGCTATTCCAAATTGTAGATTGTAGACAGTGAACATATTTTTAATATAAGTCCATAGTTTTATGCACATTCATGTGCTATATCTAGAGTTAGAACGATTTTAGTAAACATTGTTTATGAAAAATATCAAATCATATTTTAAAAATTTGTAAAAAATTCAAATTATGAAATAGCTATTCCAAATTGTACATTGTAGACAGTGAATATATTTTTAATATAAGTATCTAGTTTCATGCAGATACATGTGCTATAACTAGAGTTAGAACGATTTTAATAAAAATTGTTTATGAAACATATCAAATCTGATTTTAAAAATTCGTAAAAAATTCAAATTATGAAATAGCTATTCCAAATTGTAGATTGTAGACAGCGAACATATTTTTAATATAAGTACCTAGTTTCATGCACATTCATGTGCTATAACTAGAGTTAGAACGATCAAATCATATTTTAAAAATTCGTAAAAAATTCTAATTATGTAATAGCTATTCCAACTTGTAGATTGTAGACAGTGAACATATTTTTAATATATGTACCTAGTTTTATGCACATTCATGTGCTATAACTAGAGTTAGAACGATTTTAGTGAACCTTGTTTATGAAAAATGGAAAATCATAATTTGAAAATTCGGAAAAAATTGAAATTATATATATATATATATATATATAATATAATTATAATAGCTATTTCCAAATTGTAGATAGATAGTAGATCTGTTCAACGCCGTTTAAATTCTACCATATCTGATTGAACTGGAATCTACTCTAAATGAAATGCAACAGATTTTTATAATTTCATAAATATAGAAACATAATCATTTATGAATTTTTATGGAGATACACGAGTTATTCATAAATGGCATGGCTTGTGTGTGCGATTAAATCTATGCAATATATAATCTATTATGTTGTGCACTGTAAAATACTTAATAATAATTTAATGTCTGAACTAGAAAAAAACGTAATTTTAAACGTATAGTTAGTAATATGCCATACCTGTTTTTATTCGGTTGCTTTTAGTATATAAACTAGTTAAAGTTAAAATCAGGTATTAGTTTGGAATCATGCAGTTCTATACCGTAGTTCTAATAGGCATTCTCGTGCTAGTTGTTATGGTAAGTTGTTTTATTTGTTAAAACTTGTTATGTTATTAATATTTTGTGATACATAAAAATGGTCTAATGTATGTACTTTATCTTACAAATGATTAATGATAATTAAGTTAAGTTAAGTAGTAATCGTGCGAGAAAAAAAATCTGAAATTCTCAACTATTTCTATGTCTATTCGATGTCAGCTCTTGTTTCCGCTGCATATGTTAATATGAGTCTGAATATTGTGGTTTTATTCTCGATTGATATGTGTTTATTCATCCATATAGGTCTGCACAGTGCGTCTGAGATCCTTGCTGCCTTATTTGTCTGCTTCAAGACGTTGTCTTTGAGATATTCATATGAGTTGATTTGTATCCCAAAATAATTAAACACTTGTTCGAATATTATCTAGCACTACTACTTTGCATCTAATTGGAGATTTTACAATGATTAGGCTTTTAGTTTTGTTGGTGGAGATTTTCATATTGATCCTGCCGCATGCTGATTTGAATATGTTTAGCAGTCATTGAAGTTTATCTTCTGAGTCTGCAAGGATCAACAGCGTAGCAAACGATTTTTAGAACAGTCCTTCCTAATTTATATCATAGGGATGCTCTGTACAAGCTTTAGATTATTTTGTCCATTAGCAGGTTAATAAAAAATAATTATATAAATAAAAAAAGACTGTTGTAAACATCGTTTTCTACGCTGTTGATGCTATCATCCATGAAGATTCAGAAGATAGACTTCAATGGTTGCTAAACACATTCAAATCAGTATGCGGCAGGATCAATATGATAATCTCCACCAACAAAACTAAAAGCCTAAGCATGCGACAGGGTCAATATGACAAAAAAGACTGTCGGCCGATCGTATCCTTGTCGTTATTTTGATCTCTATTTCTTCGTCATTCGCAGTTCTTAGTTTACTCTTATTGCGTCTGTATGTTTTCTTCATTAAGAGCCTTGAGTTCGTTGTTAAGTCGTACTTTATTGAATGCCCTTTCGAGATAGACAAAGCAGAGTTAGTCACCTAATAAATTAAAAGCATTGGGCATAGGTCGGCTTAAACCCAAGAAATGTAATATAAGGACAAACTACAAAAATTACAAAAAGTCCAGGGATGAACGTAAATTTAGATTATTACTTTATGTTCAGTGTAATGTGCCCAATACAATGGAATTCTCACCTCAAAGTGGCTTAAGGGATAGAGAAAACTATGGGAAAGCAATTGGGGAAGCAGAATCAGATGAAGGACCTGATGATGAACATGCGCAAAAAGCGAAACGAATCAAAGGTATAATTAGGATATTTTGAGTTTAATTATAAACTTATACTTGTTTACATTTCAGATCTAGTACAGAAGGTACATGATTTATTTTATTTTTTCTTTGTAATTATTATAATAATATTTTCAAATATATATAAAAAAAGCATGTGTAAAATCACCTTTATTTATTTAATTTTTATTTAATTATATATATATATATATATATATAGACAAATGTACAATTCAATAATGTTTACAATTAAAAAACAGAATGCTCTTACAGGAAACACAACTAGGGTAGCTGACATAAATAAAATCATTGCATTTTTTTCGTGTAAAATCATTTATATCATAAAACGCATTACTGAGTACTTTAAAAAGTAGTCAATGAATGAGGCTTCACGGAATTTCAACATGCAACTTACAGATCCGACCTCACCTGCTGTAAATATTATCTATTTACAACATTCAAAAAACTCTTGAGAGGCCTTAAGACTGTGTGTAGTTATATTTTGTAGAATTGCCAAAAGAAACCATAGACTCATTACAAAAACGTTGGAAAGGGTTTTACTGTTAATGCTTCGTATGTTGAAAAGCAAAAATTTGTGCAATGAGACGGTATGGAAAAATTGAATATTCAAGAAATGAAGACAATTAATTATTATATTTCTGACTAGTTTTTCTAGTTTTCTATATATATATATATATATATATATATATATATATATATAATATATATATATATACATATATATATATATATATATATATATATATATATATATATATAATATATATATATATATATATACATATATATATATATATATATATATATATATATAATATATATATACATATATATATATATATATATATATATATATATAATATATATATATATATAATATATAATATGATAATTCAGAACAACAGGAAGTTTAAATGGATAACAAAACTAATTTGTTGTGCACTGCTAAATAATTTATAGTAATATTATTTTATTAAATGCATTCATGATGCATATCCGCAAAATGCAAACGATATTTTAAATGGATTATTAGTTGTTAGATGACGAACTTATTTGTTGTCTCTTTACTATATAAAACTCTTTGCAATGCACTCAAACTCATCAAGCATAGTTTCGACACGATGAAGTTCACTACAGTCGCTCGCATCGCCATGGTTGTATTCGCTGTTGTAGTAAGTTATTAATTAATTTAGCATTGTTGTAGTAGTTGAAGAGTGGAGTAAACTTAAATATAATTAGGAAATTATTTTATATCTACGTCGCAATTTCTCGCTGGAGAGCGACTACTAAGGGTTATTATAGTTATACTAGATGAAATGCCTGTCGTCCGACTTTTAATTATAAAAGACAATTAAATTGATTGAATCATAGAAAATTATGGATAACAGTATTAAGCCCGTATGACATTATCTAGTTTCCTATATCGTTTTATATAACACTGAGCTGGATTTAAGAATATATCCATATCGAAATTGTGATACCCACAAGCTACCTGGTCAATTCGGGTAGAATCGCGCTCATCGGGCGGAGTGGGCCCCCACTCCGCCTGACGATCCGACGGGGGTTCGAAAGCGCGACTGGCGCGACTGGCGACCTACACATAGCCGCCGCACATTCGGACGCAGGATATCTTCAGAGCGTTAGTCCAAATAATCCGGCCCGGGCATGGCTGCTAGGCACGCTGCTGTTTATAAATCAAATCAATCAATCAATACTAGATTTCCTTATATATAGGACTAATATTGTCCATATTTACTTTTAGTTTATTTATATACTTGCTACTTACTATCCCCGGACAGTTTAATGAACATTCTAATCGCAATTTTAATTATAAACAATTAGCCGATGCAAATAGTAACAAACTATCTAATGGTATAATTTGTAGTGGTTTAGTATAATACTTTAGGGCACTTCGTCTCGTTGGAGGAGGCAGGGTAATACTTTCTAGTAAGAAATAATTCGAGGGAAACTGCTGGTTATTGCATAGTTACATCAAACTTGTGTAGTCAACAATTGTTCAAACTAGCAAACAAATGTCCTGTACTCATTTTGGACGGCGCAGTTCTATTTGATATAAACTATAGGCGGTCAAGGGCCTTAAAATACTATGCGAGATGGAAACCTCTAAAAACGGGGAGACAGACTCTAATGACAATTGAAAATTATAAACAAGACGCCGATGCATATAAAAACTGACAAAACATATAATGGTACAACTGGTATTTGTTTGGTATGACATTTAGGGCCATTTCACATCATTGGAAGTGGCAGGGAATTACTACGAATCACTCCAGGGAAACTACTGGTTATTACATAGCTACATCAAACTTGTGTTGTCAACACTTGTTCAAACTAGCAAAAAAATGTCCTGTACTCATTTTCGACGGCGCATTTCTATTTGTTATAAACTATAGGCGGTCAAGGGCCATTAAAATACTATGCGAGATGGAAACCTCTAAAAGCGGGGAAAGAGACTCTAATGACAATTGAAAACTATAAACATTAGGCCGATGGATATAGAAACTGACAAAACATATAATGGTACAACTGGTAATTGTTTGGTATGACATTTAGTGCCGTTTCACATCATTGGAAGTGGCAGGGGATTATTACGAATCACTCCAGGGAAACTACTGGTTATTACATAGCTACATCAAACTTGTCTTGTCAACAATTGTTCAAACTAGCAAACAAATGTCCTGTACTCATTTTGGAAGGAACTGTTCTATTTGTTATAGACTTTAGGCGGTCAAGGTCCATAAAATACTATGCGAGATGGAGACCTCTTAAAATGGGGAAAGAGACTCTAATAACAATTGAAAATTATAAACAATACGCCGATGCATATAGAAACTGACAAAACATATAATGGTACAACTGGTAGTTGTTTGATATGACATTTAAGGTCACTTCACATCATTGGAAGTGGCAGGGGATTACTAGGAATCACTCGAGGGAAACTGCTGGTTATTATATAGCTACATCAAACTTGTGTTGTCAACAATTGTTCAAACTAGCAAACAAATGTCCTGTACTCATTTTGGACGGCGCATTTCTATTTGTTATAAACTATTGGCGGTCAAGGGCCATAAAATACTATGCGAGATGGAAACCTCTAAAAACGGGGAAACAAACTCTAATTACAATTGAAAATTATAAACAATAGGCCGATGCATATAGAAACTGACAAAACATATAATGGTACAACTGGTAGTTGTTTGATATGACATTTAAGACCACTTCACATCATTGGAAATGGCAGGGGATTACTAGGAATCACTCGAGGGAAACTGCTGTTTATTACATAGCTACATCAAACTTGTGTTGTCAACAATTGTTCAAACTAGCAACCAAATGCCCTGTACTCATTATGGACGGCGTAGTTCTATTTGTTATAGACTATAGACAGTCAAGGGCCCCAAAATACTATGCGAGATCGAAACCCCTAAAATCAGGGAAACAGACTTTAATGACAATTGAAAATTATAAACAATAGGCAGATGCATATAGAAACTGACAAAACATATAATGGTGCAACTAGTAGTTGTTTGATATGACATTTAATGCCACTTCACATCATTGGAAGTGGCAGGGGATTACTAGGAATCACTCGAGGGAAACTGCAGGTTATTATATAGCTACATCAAGCTTGTGTTGTCAACAATTGTTCAAACTAGCAAACAAATTTCCTGTCCTCATTTTGGACAGAGCAGTTTAATTTTTTATAGACTATAGACGTTCAAGTGTCATAAAATACTATGCTAGATGGACACCTCTAAAAACGGGGAAAGAGACTCTAATGACAATTGAAAATTATAAACAATACGCCGATGCATATAGAAACTGACAAAACATATAATGGTACAACTGGTAGTTGTTTGATATGACATTTAGGGCCACTTCACATCATTGGAAGTGGCAGGGGATTACAAGGAATCACTCGAGGGAAACTGCTGGTTATTATATAGCTACATCAAACTTGTGTTGTCAACAATTGTTCAACCTAGCAAACAAATGTCCTGTACTCATTTTGGACAGAGCAGTTCAATTTGTTATAAACTATAGACGGTCAAGGGCCATAAAATACTATGCTAGATGGAAACCTCTAAAAACGGGGAAAGAGACTCTAATGACAATTGAAAATTATAAACAATACGCCGATGCATATAGAAACTGACAAAACATATAATGGTACAACTGGTAGTTGTTTGATATGACATTTAGGGCCACTTCACATCATTGGAAGTGGCAGGGGATTACTAGGAATCACTCGAGGGAAACTGCAGGTTATTATATAGCTACATCAAGCTTGTGTTGTCAACAATTGTTCAAACTAGCAAACAAATTTCCTGTCCTCATTTTGGACAGAGCAGTTTAATTTTTTATAGACTATAGACGTTCAAGTGTCATAAAATACTATGCTAGATGGAAACCTCTAAAAACAGGGAAAGAGACTCTAATGACAATTGAAAATTATAAACAATACGCCGATGCATATAGAAACTGACAAAACATATAATGGTACAACTGGTAGTAGTTTGGTATGACATTTAGAGCCATTTCACATCATTAGAAGTTGCAGGGGATTACTACGAATCACTCCAGGGAAACTACTGGTTATTACTTAGCTACATCAAACTTGTGTTGTAAACAATTGTTCAAACTAGCAAATAAATGTCCTGTACTCAGTTTGGACGGAGCAGTTCTATTTGTTATAGACTTTAGGCGGCCAAGGTCATTAAAATACTATGCGAGACGGAAACCTCTTAAAATGAGGAAAGAGACTCTAATGACAATTGAAAATTATAAACAATACGCCGATGCATATAGAAACTAACAAAACATATAATGGTACAACTGGTAGTTGTTTGATATGACATTTAAGGCCACTTCACATCATTGGAAGTGGCAGGGGATTACTAGGAATCACTCGAGGGAAACTGCTGGATATTATATAGCTACATCAAACTTGTGTTGTCAACAATTCTTCAAACTAGCAAACAAATTTCCTGTACTCATTTTGGACGGCGCAGTTCTAATTGTTATAAACTATAGGCAGTCAAGGGCCATAAAATTCTATGCGAGATGGAAACCTCTAAAAACGGGGAAAGAGACTCTAATGACAATCGAAAGTTATAAACAATACGCTGATGCATATAGAAATTGACAAAACATATAATGGTACAAATGGTAGTTGTTTGGTTTGACATTTAGGGTCATTTCACATCATTGGAAGTGGTAGGGGATTATTTCGAATCACTCCAGGGAAACTACTGGTTATTACATAGCTACGTCAAACTTTTGTTGTCAACAATTGTTCAAACTAGGAAACAAATGTCCTGTAGTCATTTTGGAAGCAGCAGTTCTATTTGTTATAGACTTTAGGCGGTCAAGGTCCATAAAATACTATGCGAGATGGAAACCTCTAAAAATGGGGAAAGAGACTCCAATGACAATTCAAAACTATAAACATTACGCCAATGCATATAGAAACTAACAAAACATATAATGGTACAACTGGTATTTGTTTGGTATGACATTTAGGGCCATTTCACATCATTGGAAGTGGCAGGGGATTACTACGAATCACTTCAGGGAAATTACTGGTTATTACATAGCTACATCAAACTTGTGTTGTCAACAATTGTTCAAACTAGCAAACAAATGTCCTGTACTCATTTTGGACGGCGCAGTCCTATTTGTTATAAACTATAGGCGGTCAAGGGCCTTAAAATACTATGCGAGATGGAAACCTCTAAAATTGGGGTAAGAGACTCCAATGACAATTCAAAACAATAAATATTAGGCCGATGCATATAGAAACTGACAAAACATATAATGGTACAACTGGTAGTTGTTTGGTATGACATTTAGGGCCATTTCACATAATTGGAAGTTGCAGGGGATTACTACGAATCACTCCAGGGAAACTACTGGTTATTACATAGGTACATCAAACTTGTGTTGTCAACAATTATTCAAACTAGCAAACAAATGTCCTGTACTCATTTTTGACGGCGAATTTCTATTTGTTAAAAACTATAGGCGGCCAAGGGCCATTAAAATACTATGCGAGATGGAAACCTCTAAAAACGGGGAAAGAGACTCTAATGACATTTGAAAACTATAAACATTAGGCCGATGCATATAGAAACTGACAAAACATATAATGGTACAACTGGTAGTTGTTTGGTATGACATTTAGGGCCATTTCACATCATTGGAAGTGGCAGGGGATTACTACGAATCACTCCAGGGAAACTACTGGTTATTACATAGCTACATCAAACTTGTGTTGTAAACAATTGTTCAAACTAGCAAAAAAATGTCCTGTACTCAGTTTGGACGGAGCAGTTCTATTTGTTATAGACTTTAGGCGGCCAAGGTCCATAAAATACTATGCGAGGCGGAAACCTCTTAAAATGAGGAAAGAGACTCTAATGACAATTGAAAATTAGAAACTGACAAAACATATAATGGTACAACTGGTAGTTGTTTGATATGACATTTAAGGTCACTTCACATCATTGGAAATGGCAGGGGATTACTAGGAATCACTCGAGGGAAACTGCTGTTTATTACATAGCTACATCAAATTTGTGTTGTCAACGATTGTTCAAACTAGCAACCAAATGCCCTGTACTCATTATGGACGGCGTAGTTCTATTTGTTATAGACTATAGACAGTCAAGGGCCCCAAAATACTATGCGAGATCGAAACCCCTAAAATCGGGGAAACAGACTTTAATGACAATTGAAAATTATAAACAATAGGCAGATGCATATAGAAACTGACAAAACATATAATGGTGCAACTGGTAGTTGTTTGATATGACATTTAAGGTCACTTCACATCATTGGAAGTGGCAGGGGATTACTAGGAATCACTCGAGGGAAACTGCTGGTTATTATATAGCTACATCAAACTTGTGTTGTCAACAATTGTTCAAACTAGCAAACAAATGTCCTGTACTCATTTTGGACGGCGCATTTCTATTTGTTATAAACTATTGGCGGTCAAGGGCCATAAAATACTATGCGAGATGGAAACCTCTAAAAACGGGGAAACAAACTCTAATTACAATTGAAAATTATAAACAATAGGCCGATGCATATAGAAACTGACAAAACATATAATGGTGCAACTGGTAGTTGTTTGATATGACATTTAAGGTCACTTCACATCATTGGAAGTGGCAGGGGATTACTAGGAATCACTCGAGGGAAACTGCTGGTTATTATATAGCTACATCAAACTTGTGTTGTCAACAATTGTTCAAACTAGCAAACAAATTTCCTGTCCTCATTTTGGACAGAGCAGTTTAATTTTTTATAGACTATAGACGTTCAAGTGTCATAAAATACTATGCTAGATGGAAACCTCTAAACACGGGGAAAGAGACTCTAATGACAATTGAAAATTATAAACAATACGCCGATGCATATAGAAACTGACAAAACATATAATGGTACAACTGGTAGTTGTTTGATATGACATTTAAGGTCACTTCACATCATTGGAAATGGCAGGGGATTACTAGGAATCACTCGAGGGAAACTGCTGGTTATTATATAGCTACATCAAACTTGTGTTGTCAACAATTGTTCAAACTAGCAAACAAATGTCCTGTACTCATTTTGGACGGCGCATTTCTATTTGTTATAAACTATTGGCGGTCAAGGGCCATAAAATACTATGCGAGATGGAAACCTCTTAAAATGGGGAAAGAGACTCTAATGACTATTGAAAATTATAAACAATACGCCGATGCATATAGAAACTGACAAAACATATAATAGTACAACTGGTAGTGGATTGGTATGACATTTAGGGCCATTTCACATCATTGGAAGTGGCAGGGGATTACTACGAATCACTCCAGGGAAACTACTGGTTATTACATAGCTACATCAAACTTGTGTTGTCAACAATTGTTCAAACTAGCAAACAAATGTCCTGTACTCATTTTGGACGGCGCAGTTCTATTTGTTATAAACTATAGGCGGTCAAGGGCCTTAAAATACTATGCGAGATGGAAACCTCTAAAAACGGGGAAAGAGACTCTAATGACAATTAAAAACTATAAACATTAGGCCAATGCATATAGAAACTAACAAAACATATAATGGTACAACTGGTAGTTGTTTGGTATGACATTTAGGGCCATTTCACATCATTGGAAGTGGCAGGGGATAACTACGAATCACTCGAGGGATACTGCTGGTTATTATATAGCTATATCAAACTTGTGTTGTCAACAATTGTTCAATCTAACAAACAAATGTCCTGTACTCATTTTGGACACAGCAGTTTAAATTGTTATAGACTATAGACGGTCAAGGGCCATAAAATACTATGCTAGATGGAAACCTCTAAAAACGGGGAAAGAGACTCTAATCACCATTGAAAATTATAAACAATAAGCCGATGCATATAGAAACTGACAAAGCATATAATGGTACAATTGGTAGTTGTTTGATATGACATTAAGGTCACTTCACATCATTAGAAGTGGCAGGGGATTACTAGGAATGACTCGAGGGAAACTGCTGGTTATTATATAGCTACATCAAACTTGTGTTGTCAGCAATTGTTCAAACTAGCAAACTAATGTCCTGTCCTCATTTTGGACAGAGCACTTTAATTTGTTATAGACTATAGACGGTCAAGGGCCATAAAATACTATGCTAGATGGAAACCTCTAAAAATGGGGAAAGAGACTCTAATGACAATTGAAAATTATAAACAATACGCCGATGCATATAGAAACTGACAAAACATATAATGGTACAACTGGTAGTTGTTTGGTATGACATTTAGGGCCATTTCACATAATTGGAAGTAGCAGGGGATTACTACGAATCACTCCAGGGAAACTACTGGTTATTACATAGGTACATCAAACTTGTGTTGTTAACAATTGTTCAAACTAACAAACAAATGACCTGAACTCATTTTGGACGGCGCAGTTCTATTTGTTATAGACTTTAGGCGGTCAAGGTCCATAAAATACTATGCGAGATGGAAACCTCTTAAAATGGGGAAAGAGACTCTAATGACTATTGAAAATTATAAACAATACGCCGATGCATATAGAAACTGACAAAACATATAATGGTACAACTGGTAGTTGTTTGGTATGACATTTAGGGCCATTTCACATAATTGGAAGTAGCAGGGGATTACTACTAATCACTCCAGGGAAACTGCTGGTTATTACATAGTTACATCAAACTTGTGTTGTCAACAATTGTTCAAACTAGCAAACAAATGTCCTGTACTCATTTTGGACAGAGCAGTTCAATTTGTTACAGACTATAGACGGTCAAGGGCCATAAAATACTATGCTAGATGGAAAACTCTAAAAACGGGGAAAGAGACTCTAATGACAATTGAAAATTATTGACAATACGCCGATACATATAGAAACTGACAAAACATATAATGGTACAACTGGTACTTGTTTGGTATGACATTTAGGGCCATTTCACATCATTGGAAGTGGCAGGGGATTACTAGGAATCACTCGAGGGAAACTGCTGGTTATTATATAGCTACATCAAACTTGTGTTGTCAACAATTGTTCAAACTAGCAAACAAATGTCCTGTACTCATTTTGGACGGCGCAGTTCTATTTGTTATAATCTATAGGCGGTCAAGGGGCTTATAATACTATGCGAGATGGAAACCTCTAAAAACGGGGAAAGAGACTCTAATGACAATTGAAAACTATAAACATTAGGCCGATGCATATAGAAACTGACAAAACATATAATGGTACAACTGGTAGTTGTTTGGTATGACATTTAGGGCCATTTCACATCATTGGAAGTGGCAGGGGATTACTACGAATCACTTCAGGAAAACTACTGGTTATTACATAGCTACATCAAACTTGTGTTGTCAACAATTGTTCAAACTAGCAAACAAATGTCCTGTACTCATTTTGGACGGAGCAGTTCTATTTGTTATAGACTTTAGGCGGTAAAGGTCCATAGAATACTATGCGAGATGGAAACCTCTAAAAACGGGGAAAGAGACTCTAATGACAATTGAAAATTATAAACAATACGCCGATGCATATCGAAACTGACAAAACATATAATGGTACAACTGGTAGTTGTTTGGTATGACATTTAGGGCCATTTCACATCATTGGAAGTGGCAGGGGATTACTACTAATCACTCTAGATAAACTGCTGGTTATTACATAGTTACATCAAAATTGTTTTGTCAACAATTGTTCAAACTAGCAAACAAATGTCCTGTACTCATTTTGGGCGGAGTAGTTCTATTTGTTATAGACTTTAGGCGGTCAAGGTCTATAAAATACTATGCGAGATGGACACCTCTTAAAATGGGGAAAGAGACTCTAATGACAATTGAAAATTATAAACAATACGCCGATGCATATCGAAACTGACAAAACATATAATGGTACAACTGGTAGTTGTTTTGTATGATATTTAGGGCCATTTCACATCATTGGAAGTGGCAGGGGATTACTACGAATCACTCCAGGAAAAATACTGGCTATTACATAGCTACATCAAACTTGTGTTGTCAACAATTGTTCAAACTAGCAAACAAATGTCCTGTACTCATTTTGGGCGGAGCAGTTCTATTTGTTATAGACTTTAGGCGGTCAAGGTCTATAAAATACTATGCGAGATGGACACCTCTTAAAATGGGGAAAGAGACTCTAATGACAATTGAAAATTATAAACAATACGCCGATGCATATCGAAACTGACAAAACATATAATGGTACAACTGGTAGTTGTTTGGTATGACATTTAGGGCCACTTCACAACATTGGAAGTTTCAGGGGATTACTAGGAATCACTCGAGGGAAACTGCTGGTTATTATATAGCTACATCAAACTTGTGTTGTCAACAATTGTTCAAACTAGCAAACAAATGTCCTGTACTCATTTTAGACGTCGCAGTTCTATTTGTTATAAACTATAGGCAGTCAATTCTATGCGAGATGGAAACCTCTATAAACGGGGAAAGAGACTCTAATGACAATTGAAAATTATAAACAATACGCCGATGCATATAGAAACTGACAAAACATATAATGGTACAACTGGTAGTTGTTTGGTATTACATTTAGGGCCATTTAAGATCATTAGAAGTGGCAGGGGATTACTACTAATCACTCGAGGGAAACTGCTGGTTATTACATAGTTACATCAAACTTGTGTTGTTAACAATTGTTCAAACTAGCAAACAAATGTCCTGTACTCATTTTAGACGTCGCAGTTCTATTTGTTATAAACTATAGGCAGTCAATTCTATGCGAGATGGAAACCTCTATAAACGGGGAAAGAGACTATAATGACAATTGAAAATTATAAACAATACGCCGATGCATATAGAAACTGACAAAACATATAATGGTACAACTGGTAGTTGTTTGGTATTACATTTAGGGCCATTTAAGATCATTAGAAGTGGCAGGGGATTACTACTAATCACTCGAGGGAAACTGCTGGTTATTACATAGTTACATGAAACTTGTGTTGTCAACAATTGTTCAAACTAGCAAACAAATGTCCTGTACTCATTTTAGACGTCGCAGTTCTATTTGTTATAAACGATAGGCAGTCAAGGGCCATAAAATTCTATGCGAGATGGAAACCTCTATAAACGGGGAAAGAGACTCTAATGACAATTGAAAATTATAAACAATACGCCGATGCATATAGAAACTGACAAAACATATAATGGTACAACCGGTAGTTTTTTGGTATGACATTTAGGGCCATTTCACATCATTGGAAGTGGCAGGGGATTACTACGAATCACTCCAGGGAAACTATTGGTTATTACATAGCTACATCAAACTTGTGTTGTCAACAATTGTTCAAACTAGCAAACAAATGTCCTGTACTCATTTTAGACGTCGCAGTTCTATTTGTTATAAACTATAGGCAGTCAAGGGCCATACATTTCTATGCGAGATGGAAACCTCTATAAACGGGGAAAGAGACTCTAATGACAATTGAAAATTATAAACAATACGCCGATGCATATAGAAACTGACAAAACATATAATGGTACAACCGGTAGTTGTTTGGTATTACATTTAGGGCCATTTAAGATCATTGGAAGTGGCAGGGGATTACTACTAATCACTCGAGGGAAACTGCTGGTTATTACATAGTTACATCAAACTTGTGTTGTCAACAATTGTTCAAACTAGCAAACAAATGTCCTGTACTCATTTTAGACGTCGCAGTTCTATTTGTTATAAACTATAGGCAGTCAATTCTATGCGAGATGGAAACCTCTATAAACGGGGAAAGAGACTATAATGACAATTGAAAATTATAAACAATACGCCGATGCATATAGAAACTGACAAAACATATAATGGTACAACCGGTAGTTGTTTGGTATGACATTTAGGGCCATTTCACATCATTGGAAGTGGCAGGGGATTACTACGAATCACTCCAGGGAAACTACTGGTTATTACATAGCTACATGAAACTTGTGTTGTCAACAATTGTTCAAACTAGCAAACAAATGTCCTGTACTCATTTTAGACGTCGCAGTTCTATTTGTTATAAACTATAGGCAGTCAAGGGCCATACATTTCTATGCGAGATGGAAACCTCTATAAACGGGGAAAGAGACTCTAATGACAATTGAAAATTATAAACAATACGCCGATGCATATAGAAACTGACAAAACATATAATGGTACAACCGGCAGTTGTTTGGTATTACATTTAGGGCCATTTAAGATCATTGGAAGTGGCAGGGGATTACTACTAATCACTCGAGGGAAACTGCTGGTTATTACATAGTTACATCAAACTTGTGTTGTCAACAATTGTTCATACTAGCAAACAAATGTCCTGTACTCATTTTAGACGTCGCAGTTCTATTTGTTATAAACTATAGGCAGTCAAGGGCCATACATTTCTATGCGAGATGGAAACCTCTATAAACGGGGAAAGAGACTCTAATGACAATTGAAAATTATAAACAATACGCCGATGCATATAGAAACTGACAAAACATATAATGGTACAACCGGTAGTTGTTTGGTATGACATTTAGGGCCATTTCACATCATTGGAAGTGGCAGGGGATTACTACGAATCACTCCAGGGAAACTACTGGTTATTACATAGCTACATGAAACTTGTGTTGTCAACAATTGTTCAAACTAGCAAACAAATGTCCTGTACTCATTTTAGACGTCGCAGTTCTATTTGTTATAAACTATAGGCAGTCAAGGGCCATACATTTCTATGCGAGATGGAAACCTCTATAAACGGGGAAAGAGACTCTAATGACAATTGAAAATTATAAACAATACGCCGATGCATATAGAAACTGACAAAACATATAATGGTACAACCGGCAGTTGTTTGGTATTACATTTAGGGCCATTTAAGATCATTGGAAGTGGCAGGGGATTACTACTAATCACTCGAGGGAAACTGCTGGTTATTACATAGTTACATCAAACTTGTGTTGTCAACAATTGTTCAAACTAGCAAACAAATGTCCTGTACTCATTTTAGACGTCGCAGTTCTATTTGTTATAAACTATAGGCAGTCAATTCTATGCGAGATGGAAACCTCTATAAACGGGGAAAGAGACTATAATGACAATTGAAAATTATAAACAATACGCCGATGCATATAGAAACTGACAAAACATATAATGGTACAACTGGTAGTTGTTTGGTATTACATTTAGGGCCATTTAAGATCATTGGAAGTGGCAGGGGATTACTACTAATCACTCGAGGGAAACTGCTGGTTATTACATAGTTACATCAAACTTGTGTTGTCAACAATTGTTCAAACTAGCAACCAAATGTCCTGTACTCATTTTAGACGTCGCAGTTCTATTTGTTATAAACTATAGGCAGTCAAGGGCCATAAAATTCTATGCGAGATGGAAACCTCTATAAACGGGGAAAGAGACTCTAATGACAATTGAAAATTATAAACAATACGCCGATGCATATAGAAACTGACAAAACATATAATGGTACAACCGGTAGTTGTTTGGTATGACATTTAAGGCCATTTCACATCATTGGAAGTGGCAGGGGATTACTACGAATCACTCCAGGGTAACTACTGGTTATTACATAGCTACATGAAACTTGTGTTGTCAACAATTGTTCAAACTAGCAAACAAATGTCCTGTACTCATTTTGGGCGGAGCAGTTCTATTTGTTATAGACTTTAGGCGGTAAAGGTCCATAGAATACTATGCGAGATGGAAACCTCTAAAAACGGGGAAAGAGACTCTAATGACAATTGAAAATTATAAACAATACGCCGATGCATATAGAAACTGACAAAACATATAATGGTACAACTGGTAGTTGTTTGGTATGACATTTAGGGCCACTTCACAACATTGGAAGTTTCAGGGGATTACTACGAATCACTCCAGGGAAACTACTGGTTATAACATAGCTACATCAAACTTGTGTTGTCAACAATTGTTCAAACTAGCAAACAAATGTCCTGTACTCATTTTAGACGTCGCAGTTCTATTTGTTATAAACTATAGGCAGTCAATTCTATGCGAGATGGAAACCTCTATAAACGGGGAAAGAGACTATAATGACAATTGAAAATTATAAACAATACGCCGATGCATATAGAAACTGACAAAACATATAATGGTACAACCGGTAGTTGTTTGGTATGACATTTAGGGCCATTTCACATCATTGGAAGTGGCAGGGGATTACTACGAATCACTCCAGGGAAACTACTGGTTATTACACAGCTACATGAAACTTGTGTTGGCAACAATTGTTCAAACTAGCAAACAAATGTCCTGTACTCATTTTAGACGTCGCAGTTCTATTTGTTATAAACTATAGGCAGTCAAGGGCCATAAAATTCTATGCGAGATGGAAACCTCTATAAACGGGGAAAGAGACTCTAATGACAATTGAAAATTATAAACAATACGCCGATGCATATAGAAACTGACAAAACATATAATGGTACAACTGGTAGTTGTTTGATATGACATTTAAGGTCACTTCACATCATTGGAAATGGCAGGGGATTACTAGGAATCACTCGAGGGAAACTGCTGGTTATTATATAGCTACATCAAACTTGTGTTGTCAACAATTGTTCAAACTAGCAAACAAATGTCCTGTACTCATTTTGGACGGCGCATTTCTATTTGTTATAAACTATTGGCGGTCAAGGGCCATAAAATACTATGCGAGATGGAAACCTCTAAAAACGGGGAAAGAGACTCTAATGACAATCGAAAGTTATAAACAATACGCTGATGCATATAGAAATTGACAAAACATATAATGGTACAAATGGTAGTTGTTTGGATTGACATTTAGGGTCATTTCACATCATTGGAAGTGGTAGGGGATTATTTCGAATCACTCCAGGGAAACTACTGGTTATTACATAGCTACGTCAAACTTTGGTTGTCAACAATTGCTAGCAAACAAATGTCCTGTAGTCATTTTAGAAGGAGCAGTTCTATTTGATATAGACTTTAGACGGTCAAGGTCCATAAAATACTATGCGAGATGGAAACCTCTAAAAATGGGGAAAGAGACTCCAATGACAATTCAAAACTATAAACATTAGGCCAATGCATATAGAAACTAACAAAACATATAATGGTACAACTGGTAGTTGTTTGGTATGACATTTAGGGCCATTTCACATAATTGGAAGTGGCAGCGGATTACTACGAATCACTGCAGGGAAACTACTGGTTACTACATAGGTACATCAAACTTGTGTTGTTAACAATTGTTCAAACTAGCAAACAAATGTCCTGTACTCATTTTGGACGGCGCAGTTCTATTTGTTATAGACTTTAGGCGGTCAAGGTCCATAAAATACTATGCGAGATGGAAACCTCTTAAAATGGGGAAAGAGATTCTAATGACTATTGAAAATTATAAACAATACGCCGATGCATATAGAAACTGACAAAACATATAATAGTACAACTGGTAGTGGATTGGTATGACATTTAGGGCCATTTCACATCATTGGAAGTGGCAGGGGATTACTACGAATCACTCCAGGGAAACTACTGGTTATTACATAGCTACATCAAACTTGTGTTGTCAACAATTGTTCAAACTAGCAAACAAATGTCCTGTACTCATTTTGGACGGCGCAGTTCTATTTGTTATAAACTATAGGCGGTCAAGGGCCTTAAAATACTATGCGAGATGGAAACCTCTAAAAACTTGTGTTGTTAACAATTGTTCAAACTAACAAACAAATGACCTGAACTCATTTTGGACGGCGCAGTTCTATTTGTTATAGACTTTAGGCGGTCAAGGTCCATAAAATACTATGCGAGATGGAAACCTCTTAAAATGGGGAAAGAGACTCTAATGACTATTGAAAATTATAAACAATACGCCGATGCATATAGAAACTGACAAAACATATAATGGTACAACTGGTAGTTGTTTGATATGACATTTAAGGCCACTTCACATCATTGGAAGTGGCAGGGGATTACTAGGAATCACTCGAGGGAAACTGCTGGTTATTATATAGCTACATCAAACTTGTGTTGTCAACAATTGTTCAAACTAGCAAACAAATGTCCTGTACTCATTTTGGACAGAGCAGTTCAATTTGTTACAGACTATAGACGGTCAAGGGCCATAAAATACTATGCTAGATGGAAAACTCTAAAAACGGGGAAAGAGACTCTAATGACAATTGAAAATTATTGACAATACGCCGATGCATATAGAAACTGACAAAACATATAATGGTACAACTGGTACTTGTTTGGTATGACATTTAGGGCCATTTCACATCATTGGAAGTGGCAGGGGATTACTAGGAATCACTCGAGGGAAACTGCTGGTTATTATATAGCTACATCAAACTTGTGTTGTCAACAATTGTTCAAACTAGCAAACAAATGTCCTGTACTCATTTTGGACGGCGCAGTTCTATTTGTTATAATCTATAGGCGGTCAAGGGGATTATAATACTATGCGAGATGGAAACCTCTAAAAACGGGGAAAGAGACTCTAATGACAATTGAAAATTATAAACAATACGCCGATGCATATAGAAACTGACAAAACATATAATGGTACAACTGGTAGTTGTTTGGTATGACATTTAGGGCCATTTCACATCATTGGAAGTGGCAGGGGATTACTACTAATCACTCTAGATAAACTGCTGGTTATTACATAGTTACATCAAACTTGTTTTGTCAACAATTGTTCAAACTAGCAAACAAATGTCCTGTACTCATTTTGGGCGGAGTAGTTCTATTTGTTATAGACTTTAGGCGGTCAAGGTCTATAAAATACTATGCGAGATGGACACCTCTTAAAATGGGGAAAGAGACTCTAATGACAATTGAAAATTATAAACAATACGCCGATGCATATCGAAACTGACAAAACATATAATGGTACAACTGGTAGTTGTTTGGTATGACATTTAGGGCCACTTCACAACATTGGAAGTTTCAGGGGATTACTAGGAATCACTCGAGGGAAACTGCTGGTTATTATATAGCTACATCAAACTTGTGTTGTCAACAATTGTTCAAACTAGCAAACAAATGTCCTGTACTCATTTTAGACGTCGCAGTTCTATTTGTTATAAACTATAGGCAGTCAATTCTATGCGAGATGGAAACCTCTATAAACGGGGAAAGAGACTCTAATGACAATTGAAAATTATAAACAATACGCCGATGCATATAGAAACTGACAAAACATATAATGGTACAACCGGTAGTTGTTTGGTATGACATTTAGGGCCATTTCACATCATTGGAAGTGGCAGGGGATTACTACGAATCACTCCAGGGAAACTATTGGTTATTACATAGCTACATCAAACTTGTGTTGTCAACAATTGTTCAAACTAGCAAACAAATGTCCTGTACTCATTTTAGACGTCGCAGTTCTATTTGTTATAAACTATAGGCAGTCAATTCTATGCGAGATGGAAACCTCTATAAACGGGGAAAGAGACTATAATGACAATTGAAAATTATAAACAATACGCCGATGCATATAGAAACTGACAAAACATATAATGGTACAACTGGTAGTTGTTTGGTATTACATTTAGGGCCATTTAAGATCATTGGAAGTGGCAGGGGATTACTACTAATCACTCGAGGGAAACTGCTGGTTATTACATAGTTACATCAAACTTGTGTTGTCAACAATTGTTCAAACTAGCAACCAAATGTCCTGTACTCTTTTTAGACGTCGCAGTTCTATTTGTTATAAACTATAGGCAGTCAAGGGCCATAAAATTCTATGCGAGATGGAAACCTCTATAAACGGGGAAAGAGACTCTAATGACAATTGAAAATTATAAACAATACGCCGATGCATATAGAAACTGACAAAACATATAATGGTACAACTGGTAGTTGTTTGGTATTACATTTAGGGCCATTTAAGATCATTAGAAGTGGCAGGGGATTACTACTAATCACTCGAGGGAAACTGCTGGTTATTACATAGTTACATCAAACTTGTGTTGTCAACAATTGTTCAAACTAGCAAACAAATGTCCTGTACTCATTTTGGGCGGAGTAGTTCTATTTGTTATAGACTTTAGGCGGTCAAGGTCTATAAAATACTATGCGAGATGGACACCTCTTAAAATGGGGAAAGAGACTCTAATGACAATTGAAAATTATAAACAATACGCCGATGCATATCGAAACTGACAAAACATATAATGGTACAACCGGTAGTTGTTTGGTATGACATTTAGGGCCATTTCACATCATTGGAAGTGGCAGGGGATTACTACGAATCACTCCAGGGTAACTACTGGTTATTACATAGCTACATGAAACTTGTGTTGTCAACAATTGTTCAAACTAGCAAACAAATGTCCTGTACTCATTTTAGACGTCGCAGTTCTATTTGTTATAAACTATAGGCAGTCAAGGGCCATACATTTCTATGCGAGATGGAAACCTCTATAAACGGGGAAAGAGACTCTAATGACAATTGAAAATTATAAACAATACGCCGATGCATATAGAAACTGACAAAACATATAATGGTACAACTGGTAGTTGTTTGGTATTACATTTAGGGCCATTTAAGATCATTGGAAGTGGCAGGGGATTACTACTAATCACTCGAGGGAAACTGCTGGTTATTACATAGTTACATCAAACTTGTGTTGTCAACAATTGTTCAAACTAGCAACCAAATGTCCTGTACTCTTTTTAGACGTCGCAGTTCTATTTGTTATAAACTATAGGCAGTCAAGGGCCATAAAATTCTATGCGAGATGGAAACCTCTATAAACGGGGAAAGACACTCTAATGACAATTGAAAATTATAAACAATACGCCGATGCATATAGAAACTGACAAAACATATAATGGTACAACTGGTAGTTGTTTGGTATTACATTTAGGGCCATTTAAGATCATTAGAAGTGGCAGGGGATTACTACTAATCACTCGAGGGAAACTGCTGGTTATTACATAGTTACATCAAACTTGTGTTGTCAACAATTGTTCAAACTAGCAAACAAATGTCCTGTACTCATTTTAGACGTCGCAGTTCTATTTGTTATAAACTATAGGCAGTCAAGGGCCATACATTTCTATGCGAGATGGAAACCTCTATAAACGGGGAAAGAGACTATAATGACAATTGAAAATTATAAACAATACGCCGATGCATATAGAAACTGACAAAACATATAATGGTACAACCGGTAGTTGTTTGGTATGACATTTAAGGCCATTTCACATCATTGGAAGTGGCAGGGGATTACTACGAATCACTCCAGGGTAACTACTGGTTATTACATAGCTACATGAAACTTGTGTTGTCAACAATTGTTCAAACTAGCAAACAAATGTCCTGTACTCATTTTGGGCGGAGCAGTTCTATTTGTTATAGACTTTAGGCGGTCAAGGTCTATAAAATACTATGCGAGATGGACACCTCTTAAAATGGGGAAAGAGACTCTAATGACAATTGAAAATTATAAACAATACGCCGATGCATATCGAAACTGACAAAACATATAATGGTACAACTGGTAGTTGTTTGGTATGACATTTAGGGCCACTTCACAACATTGGAAGTTTCAGGGGATTACTACGAATCACTCCAGGGAAACTACTGGTTATAACATAGCTACATCAAACTTGTGTTGTCAACAATTGTTCAAACTAGCAAACAAATGTCCTGTACTCATTTTGGAAGGAGCAGTTCTATTTGTTATAGACTTTAGGCGGTCAAGGTCCATAAAATACTATGCGAGATGGAAACCTCTAAAAATGGGTAAAGAGACTCTAATGACAATTGAAAATTATAAACAATACGCCGATGCATATAGAAACTGACAAAACATATAATGGTACAACCGGTAGTTGTTTGGTATGACATTTAGGGCCATTTCACATCATTGGAAGTGGCAGGGGATTACTACGAATCACTCCAGGGAAACTACTGGTTATTACATAGCTACATGAAACTTGTGTTGTCAACAATTGTTCAAACTAGCAAACAAATGTCCTGTACTCATTTTAGACGTCGCAGTTCTATTTGTTATAAACTATAGGCAGTCAAGGGCCATACATTTCTATGCGAGATGGAAACCTCTATAAACGGGGAAAGAGACTCTAATGACAATTGAAAATTATAAACAATACGCCGATGCATATAGAAACTGACAAAACATATAATGGTACAACTGGTAGTTGTTTGGTATTACATTTAGGGCCATTTAAGATCATTGGAAGTGGCAGGGGATTACTACTAATCACTCGAGGGAAACTGCTGGTTATTACATAGTTACATCAAACTTGTGTTGTCAACAATTGCTCAAACTAGCAAAGAAATATCCTGTACTCATTTTGGGCGGAGCAGTTCTATTTGTTATAGACTTTAGGCGGTCAAGGTCTATAAAATACTATGCGAGATGGACACCTCTTAAAATGGGGAAAGAGACTCTAATGACAATTGAAAATTATAAACAATACGCCGATGCATATCGAAACTGACAAACCATATAATGGTACAACTGGTAGTTGTTTGGTATGACATTTAGGGCCACTTCACAACATTGGAAGTTTCAGGGGATTACTACGAATCACTCCAGGGAAACTACTGGTTATAACATAGCTACATCAAACTTGTGTTGTCAACAATTGTTCAAACTAGCAAACAAATGTCCTGTACTCATTTTGGAAGGAGCAGTTCTATTTGTTATAGACTTTAGGCGGTCAAGGTCCATAAAATACTATGCGAGATGGAAACCTCTAAAAATGGGTAAAGAGACTCTAATGACAATTGAAAATTATAAACAATACGCCGATGCATATAGAAACTGACAAAACATATAATGGTACAACCGGTAGTGGTTTGGTATGACATTTAGGGCCATTTCACATCATTGGAAGTGGCAGGGGATTACTGCGAATCACTCCAGGGAAACTACTGGTTATTACACAGCTACATGAAACTTGTGTTGTCAACAATTGTTCAAACTAGCAAACAAATGTCCTGTACTCATTTTAGACGTCGCAGTTCTATTTGTTATAAACTATAGGCAGTCAAGGGCCATAAAATTCTATGCGAGATGGAAACCTCTATAAACGGGGAAAGAGACTCTAATGACAATTGAAAATTATAAACAATACGCCGATGCATATAGAAACTGACAAAACATATAATGGTACAACCGGTAGTTGTTTGGTATGACATTTAGGGCCATTCCAGATCATTGGAAGTGGCAGGGGATTACTACTAATCACTCGAGGGAAACTGCTGGTTATTACATAGTTACATCAAACTTGTGTTGTCAACAATTGTTCAAACTAGCAAACAAATGGCCTGTACTCATTTTAGACGTCGCAGTTCTATTTGTTATAAACTATAGGCAGTCAAGGGCCATAAAATTCTATGCGAGATGGAAACCTCTATAAACGGGGAAAGAGACTCTAATGACAATTGAAAATTATAAACAATACGCCGATGCATATAGAAACTGACAAAACATATAATGGTACAACTGGTAGTTGTTTGGTATTACATTTAGGGCCATTCCAGATCATTGGAAGTGGCAGGGGATTACTACTAATCACTCGAGGGAAACTGCTGGTTATTACATAGTTACATCAAACTTGTGTTGCCAACAATTGTTCAAACTAGCAAACAAATGTCCTGTACTCATTTTAGACGTCGCAGTTCTATTTGTTATAAACTATAGGCAGTCAAGTGCCATAAAATTCTATGCGAGATGGAAACCTCTATAAACGGGGAAAGAGACTGTAATGACAATTGAAAATTATAAACAATACGCCGATGCATATAGAAACTGATAAAACATATAATGGTACAACTGGTAGTTGTTTGGTATGACACTGAGGGCCACTTCACTACATTGGAAGTTTCAGGGGATTACTACGAATCACTCCAGGGAAACTACTGGTTATTACATAGCTACATGAAACTTGTGTTGTCAACAATTGTTCAAACTAGCAAACAAATGTCCTGTACTCATTTTGGGCGGAGCAGTTCTATTTGTTATAGACTTTAGGCGGTCAAGGTCCATAAAATATTATGCGAGATGGAAACCTCTAAAAACGGGGAAAGAGACTCTAATGACAATTGAAAATTATAAACAATACGCCAATGCATATAGAAACTGACAAAACATATAATGGTACAACTGGTAGTTGTTTGGTATTATATTTAGGGCCATTTCACATCATTGGAAGTGGCAGGGGATACTACGAATCACTCCAGGGAAACTACTGGTTATTACATAGCTACATCAAACCTGTGTTGTCAACAATTATTCAAACTAGCAAACAAATGTCCTGTACTCATTTTGGACGACGCATTTCCATTTGTTATAATCTATAGGCGGTCAAGGGCCATAAAATACTATGCGAGATCAAAACCCCTAAACACGGGGAAACAGACTCTAATGACAATTGAAAATTATAAACAATAGGCCGTTGCATATAGAAACTGGCAAAACATATAATGGTACAACTGTTAGTTGTTTGATATAACATTTAAGGTCACTTCGCTCCATTGGAAGTGGCAGCTTATTACTAGGAATTACTCGAGGAATACTGCTAGTCATTACATAGCTACAGCATACTTGTATTATGAAGAATTGTTCAAGCTAGCAAACAAATGTCCTGGCTTTATTTTGGAAGGCGCAGTTCTATTTGTTATAGACTATAGGCGGCCAAGGGCCATAAAACGCTATGCAAGATCGTAACCCTTAGAAACGGGGAAACAGACTGTAGTATCAATTGAAAATTAGAAACAATAAGCTGTTGCAAATAGAAACTGACAAACCATATAATGTTACAACTGGTAGTTGTTTGCTATGACATTTAAGGCCACTTCGTCCGATTGAAAGTGGCAGGGAATTACTAGGAATCTCTCGGTGGAAACTGCCGGTTATTAAATAGTTACAGAAATATTGTGTTATTAACAGTTGTTGCAACTAGTGCGAACACTATGGGAAATAGTAACCACCTGAAACGGAGAAGAAGATTCTAATATCAATTGAAATTTATAAACACTTCGCCCGATTGGAGGTGGCAGGGGATTACTAGGAATTATTCGGTGGAAACTGCTGGTTATTAAATAGCTACAGCAACATTGAGTTCTCATCAATTATTTCAACTAGCAAACAAATGACATGTCTACATATAGGGCGACGCTGCTTTATTTGTTATTGGCTGCAGGCGGTGAAGTACGATATAAGGCAATGTAAAATCGTAACCACTGAAAGCAAGGTGAAAGATTTTAACAACAATTGAAGATTATAAACAATCGAACGTTGTAATTGGAAACTGTCAAACTGTCTGGGATGCGATTCCTGACACCGCTCGTTCCGAATATATTCGCTTAACCTACGACAGTGAAACGAATCCGCAAAATACGCACAATTCAGGATGTTCATTCGAAAAAGGATGGAAATTTGGTTTACTATTCTTTAAAAACACTAATAAATTAAAGTTTTGACAGTTAAACTAATACGTTCGGAACAAAATGGACCCCTGATAGTAACACTACAGGCGGTTAAGGGATTGTTTATTGATTTGTTTCTTTCATTTAAATATAATAACGCTAGTGTTGTATAAATACGATATGGCGTTCGGTTGCTTGTTCAAGTTTATGAACTCAGTGTGGATTGGGGCCGCTTATTATTATCGCCTCGTACCTAACTACTGGCAAATGCCTCACTATAAATTTGCTCATATTTATGAAAATATGCTCAATGCTCATGTTCTGTGGTACCAAGAATATAAGAAGCACAGACAAATTTAAAAGTGTGCAAGGGATCAGTAAATCAGTAAATAATTAAAATCAAATAATAGCATCTATTCAAAGTCGTTTCTGGATTCTGTTTTGTTAATACACGTAAATCAGATAACTGGTGCCCTAATAAAATGGAATACTAAATTGTTGCTAATAAAGAGAGCCGGGAAAATTCACGTACTGTTAATTGTTAATTGCTTGCTTCATTTAAATGCAGCAACGCCGCTGTTATAAAAATTCAAACTACTCGCAGGGCCAGTAGACAGCGATCCGACTGCGTTTTCCTAGCCGCGCGGTCTATAAGAATTGGCAGTGCGCGCGCACCTCAAATACTTATAGCCGACCGAATACTTATAGCCGGGCCTACATGCTACGGTAGCATGAAGGCCCAAAATATATATGGGAGGTAGCGTGTAGGTATCACATATTATATATATACATATATATATATATATATATATATATATATATATATATATATATATATAAATATATATATTATATTTTATTTTTAGTGTAATATCATCAATGCATCCGAGTATTCTACTGAAGGTGGAGATTTATTGTCAACGAGTGCATATCAAAAAAATTCGAATGATACTGCCAATTACATACAGCGTCAGTATATAACGGGTACAGGACAATATGGGAAGGAAGGATCTGAGATTGGACATAGAAGAGTACAAAGACTATGCAGGCGTAGAAGTATATACTTTTAAATTTGTATTTAATAATTTTTCTTATATCATATTTTTTTTTAGATCTACAATAATTAAAAATATCACTTTTACCACTGGTATTTATGGCTTTTTACGCCCATCTTATATTATTTATGTATAAAATATACTAATTAACAACCGAACAATTAATTTAATAAAATTAACAATTACATTATTTCCGAAATAATAATTTTTTTTATAATTTTTTTTTAGGTTTACAATGATTAAAAATATCACTTTTAGCTCTGGTACTTATAGCATCTTACGCCCATCTTCTATTATTTATAAGTAAAATATACTAATTATTAACCAAAAAATTAATTTAATAAAATTATGAATTAAATTATTTTAGAAAGAATTTTTTTTATAAAATTTTTTTTAGGTCTACAATGATTAAAAAAATTACTTTTACCAATTGTAATTATAGCATATTACGTCCGTCTTCTATTAGTTATATGTAAAATATACTAATTAATAACCAACAAATTTATTTAATTAAATTATTAATTAAATTTTTTTAGAAAAAACTATTTTTCTTATAAATATAATTTTTTAGGTCTATAATGATGTAAAATATACTAATAACCAAAAAAATAATTTAATAAAATTATCAATTAAGTTATTTTAGAAAAAAAAATAGCCCTCACCGAAAGGTAAAAGGCAAATAGATAATATATATATATATATATATATATATATATATATATATATATATATATATATGTATCCAACGGATTAAAAAACCTCCACGTTTTTTAATGGTTGTTAGGGTAGTGCAGCAATCAAACGCTATTAGATTTAATTAATTTTGGGGCACGAAATATTGGCAAATGAGTAAAGGTAATTAAATCTAATAGCGTTTGATGGCTGCACTACCCTCCTAACAACCATTAAAAAACGTGGAGGTTTTTTAATCCGTTGGATACATATTCAATACAGCAAAATAACTCGATTCATATATATATATATATATATATATATATATATATATATATATATATATATAGAAAAAAATATTATATAGCACACCATTGTAATTATGTAGCTGTTATACATCCTTCATGGTTTCAAACGTCAATTACCTTGTAATAGCTTCGTCATGTTTCTAGTTTGAATTATCATACATCCCATAGAAAAAAACTGTCGAACGGACAGGGATGGACGGGTGTATTCACCCTTGTAATTGAAACTTGTGTTGGGTTCTTTCTAAATCAATAAATATGAAATCGAATAGTTCATTTCCATGGGACAAGAGTTGTTTATCTATGTAAAATCTCAAAATCCTATGAAAAAAAACTATGCGAGCTTATGTGGTGTGGATGGCCCATTCCAACCAAACTATGCACGTCCACTGTTTCCAATCACGGGAAAATTAACTATAAAAGACGGTATACTTAAAAAAAGTAGAAAAATTTACGCAATCCTATACTAAAGTGGACTGCAACAAATTAAAGCTAAAGCTACTAAGTCATGTTCAAAACTTATACTAAATCTGAAAAAGATAAATTTACTTTTTGATGTCTTGAATACCCGTAATAGCATTTAATTTAATACAAATAGGGATAGATCGCTTGATAGTTGCTAGAACTATATGAAATTTTCAATATATTTTCTAAAATTGTCATTTTCTACTAATACTACAGCTTAAGAAGATATATCAAAGGTATGCCTACTTTACTATGGCTTGAATACCTATAGTACCATTTGTTTAATAAAAATAGCCATAGATCGCTTGATAGTTACTGGAACTATATGAAATTTTAAATATATATTCTAGAATAACCATGTTCAACTGATACTAATTTTGAAGAAGGTATCTCAAAGATAAACCTACTTTTTGATGGCTTGAATACTCGTAGTAGCATTTGTTTTAACAAAAATAGCCATAAATAGCTTCATATTTGCTAGAACCATATGAAATTTTCAATATATTTTCCAAAATAGTCATGTTCAACTTATACTAAATATAAAGAAGATATCTCAAAGATATACCTACTTTTATATGGCTTGAATACTTAAATTATAATAATAAATAAAAATAGCCATAGCTTTATAGTTGCTAGAACCATATGAAATTTTCAACATATTTTCCAAAATAGTTTTGTTCAACTGATACTAAATCTGAAGAAGTTATCTCAAAGATACACCTACGTTTTGATGACTTAAATACTCATAGTATCATTTGTTGTAATAAAAATAGCCATAGATCACTTGATAATTGCTAGAATCATATGAAATATTCAAAATATATTTATAAATACTCATTTTGGACTCATGCTAAATCTGAAGAAGATATTTTTAAGATAAAACTACTTTTTGATAGCTTGAATACACGTAGTAGCATTTGTTTTAATAAAAATAGCCATAGATCGCTGTATAGTTGCTAGAATCATATGAAATTTTCAATATATTTTCTAAAATAGTCATTTTCGACTAGTGCTATATATGAAGAAGATATCTCAAAGATGTACCTACTTTATTATCGCTTGAATGCATATAGTAGCATTTGTTAATACAAATCGCCATAGATGGCTTGATAGTTGCTAGAACTATATGAAATTTTCAATATATTTTCTTAAATAGTCTTGTTCAGCTGATACTAAGTCTGAAGAAGATATCTCAAAGATAAACCTACTTTTTGTTGGTTGAATACACATAGTAGCATTTGTTTAATAAAAATAGCCATAGATCGCTTGATGGTTGCTAGATCCATAAGAAATTTTCAACATATTTTCCAAAATAGTCTTGTTCAACTGATACTAAATATGAAGAAGATATCTCAAAGATAAACCTACTTTTTGATGCATTGAATACTCATTGTAGCAGTTTTTATTAATAAAATAGCCATAGATTGCTTGATAGTTTGCTAGAACCACACGAAATTTTTAATATACTTTCTAATATAGTCATGTTCAACTGCTACTAAATCTGATGAAGATATCTTAAAGATATACCTACTTTTTGCTGGTTAAATACCCATAGTAGCATTTGTTTAATAAAAATAGCCATAGATCGCTTGATAGTTCTTAGAACTATATGAAATTTTCAATATATTTTCTAAAATAGTTATGTTCAGCTGATACTAAATCGAAATCGAAAATAGCCTTGTTCATGTGATACTAAATATGAAGCAGATATCTAAAAGATATACCTACTTTTTTGTTGTTTGAATACCCTAGTAGCATTTGTTTAATGAAAATAGCCATAGATCGCTTCATGGTTACTAGAACCATATAAAATTTTCAACATATTTTCTAAAATAGCTTTGTTCAACTAGTACAAAATGTGTAAAAGATATCTCAAAGATAAACCTACTTTTTGATGCATTGAATACTCATAGTAGCAGTATTTTTTAATAAAAATAGCCATAAATCGCTTCATATTTGCTAGAACCATATGAAATTTTCAATATATTTTCCAAAATAATCTTGTTCAACTGATACTAAATCTAAAGAAGATATCTTAAAGATAAACCTACTTTTTGATGGCTTTCTATCTATGGATATTTTTATTAAAATATATGCTATTATGAGTATATAGCATATATTTTAATAAAAATATCCATAGATAGAAAAACAGCCTCAAATAAATGACCCGAACATATATAAGTCAGTTATAATATTAATAATAATAATAATAATAGTAGACTTTATTCTCTAAAAATTTAATAATATACCGATTTATAAATATTAGTACAAAGCACGGAGAAAATGCGAGGTTCCGGTATAGACTACATGAGATTATGAAATGCAAATTTAACAATAATATCTTCAACATATATAAGTCGGTTATAATAATAATAGACTTTATTCTCCAAGAATTTAATAATACACAGATTTATAATTATTAGTACACAGCACGGAGAATATACGAGGTTCCGGTATAGATGTTAACCTCTCAGTTATTATTGTTATTATGATTATTATATACGTTTCTATAAATAGAAACATGAAATAATACGTGAATTATGTCTAAAATATAAAGAATTTCATAGAAATATCTTATACCATGTAATTACATAGATAGAACAACATGTAATAAATAAAGAAACCAAACTGTTCCAATGATTACCATAATTGTATCAACTTGTTTCGTAGAATAGCAATTCAACAACTTTTCAATTGTCCCCTAAATAATAAGCTAAGACAATTATTCCTTCTGCCCCCGTCAGCTTTCATTTGCATGGTTGATCAAAGAAAAAAGAGCGACAGAAAAACATGAAATTCGAGCATTCCAAACACGCGCGAGCGTAACAAATCGAAGCGCAGACGAAACGCCATTACCGATAATAAAGCCCGAACTCGAGCTTAATTAGTATTAAATAACAAACCTCTAATTTCTTGATTCATTACGTGGCCGCAGTTGGCAAATACCAGACTTTTATTTCAACTGGAAGTTGAATGTAACAGTAATTAGTTTTTTTTTTTAATTAACTTGTTATGGTAACTTTTACTCACAGTTATCATATATTAGTATTAAGCATAAGCATTAAATAAACATAACATAAAAAACATTGTTATTATTATTATTATGCCGTTCCATAAATGTAAAAAATGTTGAAATAACCTATGATTGTGATTAAAAAAACAATTTCGCTGCTTGAGTTTAATTAATATTAAAAATCAAACCTCTAATTTCTTGACTCATTATTTGGTCGCAATTTGTACATGCCACAATTTTCTTACAACTAGTAGTTGGATGTAAATGTTTTTTTTAATTAACTTTTTATAGTATTGTGATTTTTATTTATTTTAGGTGACAACTAAATTTAATTAAAAACTAATAATGTCGTATTTCGTATTTCGTATTTTAACTGACTTTTTACCTTTCAATATTTTAAAATATTGCTTAATTTTTATTTATACAGTTATAAATCATCCTGCAATTGTGTATTATGTTTTATAAAATAAAACCAATTCCATCAATTACAATTACAAGATTATGTATCAAGTCTAGTTCGCTCATTAAATATTAGCTGAATGATTAGAGGAAACTACGAATAAAACTAATTGCAGGGTTCATATATCACGATTCCCAGCGCTATCGAGTTGCAAGTAGCAGTTACACGTCCCGCACAGTCATTAATTATAAAAGCTTTTAACGCAAATAGACACACGAAGTTCGCGCGCCCGAACCAAACATTGGCGAATTGGCCGCGGCCGCATTCACACCGCAAATACGAATCAAAAACGTTTCCTCCTCCCCGCCTTGAGGTGATGGTGATAATTTTTCTAATGAAAAATAGCGCGGTGGGCGTGGGAGTTAACCTTTTGGCGTAATGTAGAGAGGGCCATAAATTTGAAGTTCAGCGGCCGCAAAGCGTATTCGAGTGGAAGTAGGATACGGGGACAAAAGGACGAAGGACGGCGAGAGCGAGGCGGAACTCTTAAATCGCTCCAACAACGTCTGATGCGGAGGAATAGATTCGTTTCCATTTCGGTTATTCGGTTTAATCGATTTTAAATTGTTTTATTTTATCGCTGGCTTGATCTAAAATAAATTGGGAGGAAAATATTTCAATGGATTTTTTTTGTGTGTAACAGTGTGGAAAATTGTATTGATTAAATCATAATTTTTTGTTGATTCGATTTTCAGACCACTAATTTAACGATAATTAAATTTTAAGCATAATGATAATGAATTTACAAAATGCGACACTGGAGTAGTCAATAGTTGAATAGAAGTAGAACTTCATACAAATATACCAAATAATAATAATATATAATAAATAATAGCATATATATATATATATATATATATATAGCATTAATTTCTGTGTGAAAAGTTGTCTTAAAAACAATTAAAATTAAACCCCTTAATTATAATTCCGATTACATTTCTAGCGTGTTACCGCTAAAATATGGGCCTGCTGTAATCACCAGCAATGTTCGGCGAAGAATTTAGATTACAGCCGCGCGCGCTACATTTCAGGCTGAAAAGAGGCAATCGCAGTCCCCGCCAATTAATTCCCAACTCGCCTTGTTTCAGTGTTTACCGCGAACACAGGAAGAACGTCCTGCTCGTCGCTGCAATCGCGGGAATTTCCAATCTTAACGATGCACTTTATCATTTCTCAGAAAACATTTTTCCGAGCCCCGGCGGCCGGTTATTGATTATCCCATTTGGTGTAATTCATTTAATATCCGCGCGCGCGAGAGCTATTTCTGGGACGCAAGGAGAATTAATGTAGGGAGAATATATATATAGTGTGAACGAATTGTGTAAGAACGAAAAGAAAATGCAGAAAACAGAAATTTAATCGAATATATCGGTGTTCGGATTTTTGATTGTAACAATAGGATTAGAGTTTTGGTTTAAAAGGTACAAACTCTCAAAGTGGGTGAAAATTGATCGAAAATACATTTGAAAACAAATTTTTTGTTGACCAATGCTTTCTATTAATCGGGATGATGAGATTTTTGTTCAAACGAGATCAAACATGTTTTCAGTAACAAATAGAGCAAAAGTTGATTAGGTTTTACCCCTATGTAATCTTAACTTAAAAAAAATGTATGTGTACGTTTTTCTTTCCGCATATAGACGTGATGTATAAGGAAATTTCTAATTTTAGTTTATAGGTTTCATCGTTAATATAGTCGAAATAGACTACTTTTAGAAAATTTCTAGTTTGTTCACAAACACAGACACAGAAATTTAATAGAGTAGTCTATTTCGACTATATTAGAGTAAACAGCAATATGGATCCAAATTAAATTTGGAAATTGTTTTTTATTACCATAGGACATGTGAAATTTCAACATTAGATTTTCAATTTTTAGCCAATTTTATATTTTTTTCGCGATTGTTATACACGTCTGTATACATTCCAAATTTTTAATTCTGATTCATTTATTTTTGTAGTTATTCATGATATTTTTAACAGAAATACACTTTACCGAAATCGAACCACCACAACCCTCCATCACTCTTAGTTATATGTATAGAGATACAATGCAAAGTAAGCGTTTCCAAAACGAGGCATCAAGATACATATAAAAATAATCAGGGTGGTGAAAGTACTTTTCCTTGAACCATGTAAAATTTAGTTCCCTTTATAGAAAATATCGAGCTGAAGAGTATGCAATAAACCTTAACCATCTATCTATGTTAGTTATCGAGATACAATACAAAATAGGCGTTTTAAAAATGAGGCATCAAGATACATATCAAAAATAATCAGGGTTAGGCCATAAGTGGTGAAAGTAATTTTCCTTTAACCATGTGAAATGTAGCTGGTTTTCCTTCAACTTCAGTTGCTCCCTTTGTAGAAAATACCGAGCTGAAACGTATGCAATAAATCTCAACCATATATCTCTGTTAGTTATCAAGATACAGTTCAAAATAGGCGTTTTCAAAATGAGGCTTCAAGATACATATGAAAAATACTCAAGGACAGGCCATAGGTGGTGAAAGTAATTTTTCTTTAACCATGTAAAATGTAGCTGGTTTTCCTTCAACTTCAGTTGCTGCCTTTGTAGAAAATACCGAGCTGAAGCGTATGCAATAAACTTTAACCATCTATCTCTCTTAGTTATGGAGATACATTGCTTAATAGGTGTTTTCAAAACGAGGCATCAAGATACATATTAAAAATAATCAGGGTCAGGCCATAGGTGGTGAAAGTAATTTTTCTTTAGTAATGTAAAATGTAGCTGGTTTTCCTTCAAATTCAGTTGCTCCCTTTGTAGAAAATACCAAGCTGAAGTGTATGCAATAAACCTCAACCATCTATCTCTCTTATTTATGGAGATACAGTGCAAAATAGGCGTTTTCAAAACGAGGCATCAAGATACATATGAATAATAATCAGGGTCAGGCCATAAGTGGTGAAAGTAATTTTCCTTTAACCATGTAAAATGATGCTGGTTTTCCTTCAACTTCAGTTGTTCCCTTTGTAGAAAATACCAAGCTGAAACGTATGCAATAAACCTCAACCATCTATCTCTCTTATTTATGGAGATACAGTACAAAATAAGCGTTTTAAAAATGAGGCTTCAAGATGCATATGAAAAATACTCAAGAACAGGCCATAGGTGGTGAAAGTAATTTTTCTTTAACCATGTAAAATGTAGCTGGTTTTCCTTCAACTTCAGTTGCTGCCTTTGTAGAAAATACTGAGCTGAAGCATATGCAATAAACCTCAACCATCTATCTCTCTTAGTTATGGAGATACAGTGCAAAATAGGTGTTTTCAAAACGAGGCATCAAGATACATATTAAAAATAATCAGGGTCAGGCCATAGGTGGTGAAAGTAAGTTTTCTTTAGCCATGTAAAATGTAGCTGGTTTTCCTTCAACTTCAGTTGCTGCCTTTGTAGAAAATACCGAGCTGAAGCGTATGCAATAAACTTTAACCATCTATCTCTCTTAGTTATGGAGATACATTGCTTAATAGGTGTTTTCAAAACGAGGCATCAAGATACATATTAAAAATAATCAGGGTCAGGCCATAAGTGGTGAAAGTAATTTTTCTTTAACCATGTAAAATATAGCTGGTTTTCCTTCAATTTTAGTTGCTCCCATTGTAGAAAATACTGAGCTGAAGCGTATGCAATAAGCCTCAACCATCTATCTCTGTTAGTTATCGAGATGCAGTGCAAAATATGCGTTTTCAAAGACATCGAGATACATATGAACAATAAGGGTATAGTTGGCGACTATCATTTTCCATTAACCATACAGAACTTGCTGGTTTTTCTTCAACTTATGTTGCTCCCCTTTCAAAAATGTAAACATGTCATCCCGAACTCATATGTAGAAATTGTAATAGGCGACTGGAGTGTCCAGTAGTGAGCTATAGGGTTGTGACGGATGATAAAATAACACAACAGTTTCTGCATTTCAATAAATTATTGCTAGATCGGTGTATTAATAAACATTTTATAGAATATAAACAATCAATATAAAAATACTCTTCAGCCTTCCATCATTTGTTGTTGTTTACCTTTCATTGCCGAAAATTTTTTTTTAGTATCCTCCAGCGTCTTAAGGAGTTCACCTAGTGCTTTTGAGGTGTTGCCTTTATCCGCTTGCCCACCCATTTTAACCGTTTCAGTAGTTGTTTCTTTCATTTGTCCTTTCAGCCACCGGAATATGTTTTTTTTAGCGTCCCCGTGCTTACCCTTTGTTTCTTGCTTTTCCACTTCTGTCATTGATCCTTTATTACTGTCATCTGATGAATGTTTTGTATTTCTATCGTTGATTTTAAATGGTTTAGGAAATCGTGAAAGTTCCTGGTTTTTTCTATGGTCAACTATCTGATGCTTGTCAATATCCCATTCTTGCTGTTTCTTCTTATTGTTACCATGTGCTTCAGCAAATTCATTGCGGTCCTTATGTTTATTATTATCATTCTCTACATTACCCCACTCTTCCCTTTCTTTTTGTTCTAATTCTTCTCTTGAAAGTTTCTTTGCAGTTCCTGCGTGCCTTGCGCGCTCCGCCTCCTCAGCTTCTTGTTCCCTGGTTTTAAAAAGAACAAGTTCTCTTTTTACTCTGGTTTTTGTCATTAGGAATCTTTGTTGAACTGCGTGTGCTTCTATGCTTAGTGCCTATAATTAAAATTTCAAATCATTTTCATATTTGGCATGTAACGTGTTTATTCAGTGCCAATACTTAAAAAAAAAAAATTAAAAAATTAAGGATAGGCGCTTCGAACACAGGTAGTTGCTTGTTTTGTTAGCCTTCACTTAGGTTGTCAAAGCCAGAAACGAGGGGTATTAAATGACATCTGACGATACCTCCAGGCAATGAGGGATCGCTTAGAAGAGCACCTCCATGTTCATGGCCTGGACAACCTGAATACCAGGGAGGAAGTGAAGGTGGCAATTAGCTTAGATCCTATCAAGTGATGAGAGGCGGATGAGGACAGAAGGGCCCAACTCAGCCCCAAATGATCGCGCAAAAATATGAGTGCTACAGGCCAACGTCGGAATGGCAGCCCAACAGCTGCTCCTCGCCGCGGCATTGGACAGGTGGATTCACATAATTATCGTCAGTAAACCCAACAAAATTCCTCTCGGAATCGAATTACCACGAAATTATCGAAAAGATGACGGAGTGCCCAAATATGACTTCCTATCGTCAACCCAGATTTCCCACATTTTCGGGGATAGAACAAATTGGACCATTGATCGAAAGCGAATTTGGAGATACCGACCACTGGCTGACTCACATCCCATCGGAACATGGAGTCTTCTAATCTTACCTCTATAGGATTGGTAAGGCTGCTACGTCAAAATGCAAATAATGTGACAAACTTGTTTTCCTAACATAACTAGCAAATACGAAAATATATAAATAAGACAAAAACGTTTGAAAAACTTACAAGTAACGCGATTGCAATAGATCCCATCAAAATTGCCATTGTGAACTTCATGTTGGTACATGAATCCCATATAGAGGGTCTCGCTTATACAGACGCACTTATATAGTTTCATATATTGTTTGATTTTGAACTTACTGCTAAAATTTGAAGCTATAAATACCATCCTGAGATTGTTAATCGAGGTCAGTGTTAATAGTTAAAAAAAATAATAATATAAATGTCCTAAATAACATAACAAATGTGTCTGTTATTTCAATGAATTATAGTTAGAACGATGTATTAAATAATAAAAGAATTTAATTCACAAATAATTCTCTTATGTTGCGTGCTTTATTATTATTACAGTTTATTTTTAGTGGAGTTTAATGATATATATGAGGCTATATAATGAGACGCAGTATGTGGGATTGATGTATCAACATGAAATTCACAATGGCAATTCTAATCGGATCTATTGCAATCGCTTTACTGGTAAGTATTCAAAACTTTTTTATTTTATTTATAGTATGGGCGTCTGTATAAACGAGACCCTCTATATGGGATTCTTGTACGAACATTAAGTTCACAATGGCATTATTGATTGGAACTATTGTAATCGCGTTAGTTGTAAGTTTTATTTATATATTTTTGTATTTGCTAGTTATCTTAGGAAAACAAGACATCTCTTGTGCCTAGATTATTTCGAAATCCGAACTGCCTCATTGATATCTGTCTCTAATTTCTTGTAAATGCGACTGTGAATGAATTTTAGAAAAATGTGACTCATCACGCTTATTGTTCTAAAATCTGAGAACTTCCTTGCGTTATGTTTTTTTGGTAATACAGAGAATATAGATTTTAACCATTCTTGTGATATGATTCCAATATGCTAATATTGTACCAAGATGCTAATATTGTCTCGCTCAATTAGTTTAAGAATATCGACTGGTATTTCGTCTGGTCCTATTGCCTTTCTATCTGTTGAGTTCTTGATAGCATACATATATAAATGGTGTTACATGCCAAATATAAAAATTAATTAAAATTTTAATTTTAGGTTCTTGGCATAGAAGCACATTCAGATGAAAAAACCAATATGGTGCGAGTCCTAATGGGAAAACCCAGAATAAAAAGAGAACTTGTTCTTTTTAAAACCAGGGAACAAGAAGCTGAGGAGGTGCAGCAGGCAAAGGTGGGCGGCGAGGGTAACGCAGGTCCTGCAAGGAAGCTGACCAGAGAAGAATTGGAACAGAAAGAGCGAGAGGAGTGGGATAGTGAAGATGATGATAATAGTAAATATAAAGAAAATGCCGGAGCACATGTAACTACTGTAGAAAAACAGACCATAAACCACCGTAGTAATGACAATGAGAAGGAACATGAGGATCAGATAGTGGACCATAGGAAGAACCAAGCATCTACAGGATTTCCTAAACCATCTAATATGAACGACAGATTTAAACATAATAAAAGAAATTCAAAAACATCTGAATTAGTATGGCATGACCCGGAAAAGGAGGAGGTTAAAACTAAAAAATCCAGGGGAATGAAAGGTCAAATGAAAGAAACGTCTGGTACTGGTAAAGGCGGCAAAATTCAAAAAGAAAAACAGGTGGATTTTAATGCACTTCTTAAGATGATGGACGAGAGTAATAAAAAAATGAAGAATACGTCAGGCACGAAGACTCAGTGGGGTGGAAATAAGGTGGTAGTTCAACAACAAGTGGTCTGTCAGGTGTGCGCTATGAAAAAAGCGATGATGGGAATGTGAAGAATATTTTTATATTGATTGATTATTTTCTATATAAAATGTTTATTAACTTAACGAATAAAGTCTTATTACAAATATTTGTTTAATTAGTTATTGCAATTTAAACTAGATTAAACCGAATTTAACTGCTTTAAACTGAGTTATTTTACTCAATGCTTGCACAACATTTACATAGGTTGAAGCTTCAGCTTGACTAAGCTTATAATTGCATATAGCCTAGCACAAGTTCGTTTATCTCAGTCGAGTTAATGTCAATGTCCTCCTCCTTACACCCTAATCAAGAGCACCTTGACTAGGGTAATATACTTACTCATCAAACCATGATCTACAAACGGAAAATTTTTGTTTTCGAAAGTTATTCAAGATTCAACATTTTCTAATTATTGAACTTTATTTTTTAAATATCTCGAAAACTATTATAGATACAAAAATGGTCTTGAGGCTATTAAAACAAAATAATTAAAATGAAAAAAATTTAGAATTTTTTTAAATCGCTAAAATGGTATGGCGACACACAATTGTGGCCTTAAATGTTTTACTACAATACCTTTAAATAATCTTAAGAGATGAAAATATCAGAGAGCTGTTTTTTCAATCAATCATTCACAATTGTCTCCAATGAGCAAATTCAACAGTCTGAGAAGAAATTCAGTTTAAAAAAGATTTAAAATTGCTGTACCGGTACAAGGAATACGTAGTTGTCATGCCGCCGTTCCTATTACGAATGATTTAATAAAAATAAAAACTCTATCAACACTTCAAGAAGGACAAGAATATTTTAATATTAGAATGTTATGAACGTTGATTAATTGCAAATTAATATCACTCTAACCTCTTTCAGATTAAGGAAAAGAAATGAAACATCAAGATCAGGAAAGGAAGTGAAAAAAAAACGAAATAAAATATATAATAAGATTAAACTAGAAATATTTTATGTTATATCAAATAAATAACAGTTTAATTTTAAGTTTTTTTGTTTTTTTGTTTAGTTATAAAATAAACGTTTTCTTACTCAAAATTACATGTTTTCTTAACTATGCTGGACTCTCACAAAATTTCCAAAATTAAAAATTCATAATTTTGAAACAAAACAAAACACTTCTGTGAACTTTTCAGGATCTCTTAAGATTATTTAAAGGTATTGTAGTAAAAAATTTGAGCCCAAAATTTTCTGTCGCCATACCATTTTGAGGATGTAAAATAATTCTACATTCTGAAATTTGTTGGTTTGGTTCAATTCGCTTCACATTTGGCATTTTTATGTCAGTATAAGATGCGAAAATTGGGTATTTTCAACACGGAAATGAAATTTCTATTGAAAGAAACCATTCTAGTAAGATAACATAAAAAAATCCCCTCGTAAAATAACATAAAAATAGATAAAGATATTACTCATTCATAACCATCGACAATTGTAATTATTCCCGAAAAACACATGAATAAACAACACCAATTATTCCATGAATACTAAAAAAAACATTTAGGCAATATTGAATATGTAAAGGTTACTCCCGTTATGACGCACGCCACGAAAATGCATTACGTGTTTTATAACAACAGTATTATAAATGATGAGTTCGCAACAGTACATTAATATTCAATAGGACTCAATTTAGTATATTTTTTTTTTCGAGTATATAAGCGTGATATATTTCAGAGCAAATCATTCAGCGGAGCGACACAACAACCATGAAGTTCGCGGTGATATGTCTTATCACGTTTGCAGTTGTAGCAGTGACTGTAAGTTTTCAAATAGACCTATTATTTAAACCTGTTTTGTTTTTTAATTAAATTAATTATTAGAATACACTAAACTAAATAAATTGTAATTACATTGTAATTGGATTTAACTGTTGGGCAATCATTGTTTTATTGTAGTCATGATAATAGCAAATCTTAGATACCGCCAGTGAAAAGTTTTTATAGATACCCAAAGCGAGCAAGGGGGCTAGAGTTCCTCTAAGGCGGAAAAGCCCTGAACAACAGAACTTAAATTTTTGATTTATTGGATTGTTAAGACGTCTACTTTGTGATCATTCATTTTAAAGGATAAATAAAACGATTTTTTACTTTGTAACTTGTTTCGGCTAAGCTCTAGCCATTTTCGAGATCCTTCGATGAGTCATCGGAGCAGCTCTAAAATGGCTAGCCGAAACTAGTTGCAAAGTGTAACTGAAATGTGATTAAAAACAAACAAAGTAAAAAATCGTTTTATTTATCCCTTAAGCTTTTGGTTTAGCCGCTAGGCGCCCCGGCCAGAACGCGGGGTGAATCCGGCAGTATAGTGGTGCGTGCTAGTGAGGCATGGGTTTCAAAATTATTTAAAATTTTCAAATAACTGCATCTATAGAATACTGGTTATTGCATACTAAAACGGTTTGCTTGTTATTTTAAGGAAGATATATTAATAAACTCAATCTATAAAGCTATTTTACAGTGAAAATAGGTCAGTATGACACAGTGCCACCAAAACTTCAATATCTTAAAAAAATATGTACATTATATAATTATTTATATTAGTGTCAAAAATAGAAATATGAGGCTTTCTAAAAACGTTTATGATTTGTTTCTGTCTCGTATAACATAAAAGTTACAGTTTACTGAAAAAACCTTCATTTTTACTGTATTATATTATACATATATATATATATATATATATATATATATATATATATATATATATATATATATATATATATATATATATATATTCGTGTAGGCAGATTGATGGAGGTGGAGGTGGATTCACTCTTAGATTCACCTGTTTCGACATCTACCTCTTCCATTTCTTTGTCTTAGATCTAGCGTCTGCCCGTACTTTCCAACTCATGGTTTGTTTGGATCGCGCTCCTCAAGCTCGCTGTCGCTATTAATGTGGTTGACATATAATCAGGCAACCATAATCATAAACCTTAACCAATTCTGACCATAACTTCTAGTGCTATGCTGAAGATGACAAATCGGAATCAACGTCAACAACCGACTCCCTAGAATTGGCTGAAGGGACAACTCGGAAAAGCAGAGGCAATAGCCGTGGAGGGCATCGTGCTGGCGACGAGGCTGCTGAAGGGGAAGAAGGAAGTCGGGCACGTAAAGGTTGGGGCGGTAAAGGTGGCCGTCGTGGCAGTGAGGAAGTCGAAGAAGGTCAGCATAAAGGTTGGAGTGGTAGAGGTGGTCGTCGTCGTGGCGAAGAAGGCGAGCATAAAGGTTGGGGCGGTAAAGCTGGTCGTCGCGGCGAGGAAGAAAGCGACGAAGACGAGGGTAAAGGTAAAGGTAGTCGTCGTGGCGGTGAAGAAGTCGAAGAAGGCGAGCATAAAGGTCGAGGTGGTAGAGTTAACCGTCGCCATGGTGACGAAGGCGAGCCTAAAGGTCGGGGCGGTAAAGGTAGCCGTCGAGGCGGTGAAGAAGGCGAAAAAGGAGAGCATAAAAGTTGGGGCGGTAGAGGTAGTCGTCGTCGTGGCGAAGAAGGCGAGATTAAAGGTGGTCGTCGCAACGGTGATGAAGGCACAGACGATAGCGAACAAAGCGGAAAATGGGGCCGTCGTGGCGGTTTTGAAGACAAGGCAGGAAGCGGTGGTCGCCGTGGTGGTAGAGGTTATAAGAACAATGAAGATGTACTAATTGGATAAGGAGGCACACCCTATAGAGCAGATAGGTGCATCAGTCTTTATACTTTACTGATTTGTGAATGTATTTAATTCTTACAGCCAGGAATAGATAATAATAATAATAATAATAATTTATTGCTGTTTTTTGATAATTTTCACCCAAAAATAAAGTCTGTGTGAAGGATTTTATTGTACGAGCTGTTTTTAATTAATCGACTAAGATATAAAAAATGATAAAAAATCAACGATTTAAGTAATTTAAATTTATAATATTATTTTACATTCTATATTTAATTGGGCTCAAAGTTAGCTATTTTTTTATAAAGTTCACCCAAAAATAAAGTCTGTACGAAGGTTTTTATTGCAAGGACTGTTTTAAATTAATCGACTAAGATATAAAAAATGATAAAAAATCAACGATTTAAGAAATTTAAATTTATGATATTATTTTATATTATATAGTTAATTGGGCTCAATATAAGGCATTTTTTGATAAATTTCACCCAAAAATAAAGTCTGTGTGAAGGTTTTTATTGTACGAGCTGTTTTTAATTAATCGACTAAGTTATAAAAAATGATAAAAAATCAACGATTTAAGAAATTTAAATTTATGATATTATTTTATATTATATAATTAATTGGGCTCAATATAAGGTATTTTTTGATAAGTTTCACCCAAAAATAAAGTCTGTGTGAAGGTTTATATTGTACGAGTTGTTTTTAATTAATCGACTAAGTTATAAAAAATGATGAAAAATCAACGATTTAAGAAATTTAAATTTATGATATTATTTTATATTATATAATTAATTGGGCTCAATATAAGGTATTTTTTGATAATTTTCACCCAAAAATAAAGTCTGTGTGAAGGTTTTTATTGTACGAGTTGTTTTTAATTAACCGACTAAGTTATAAAAAATGATAAAAAATCAACGATTTAAGAAATTTAAATTTATGATATTATTTTACATTCTATATTTAATTGGGCTCAAAATTAGCAGTTTTTTGATAAAATTCACCCAAAAATAAAGTCTATACGAAGGTTTTTATTGCACGGACTGTTTTAAATTAATCGACTAAGTTATAAAAAATGATAAAAAATCAACGATATAAGAAATTTAAATTTATGATATTATTTTATATTATATAATTAATTGGGCTCAATATAAAGCATTTTTTGATAATTTTCACCCAAAAATAAAGTCTGTGTGAAGGTTTATATAGTACGAGTTGTTTTTAATTAATCGACTAAGATATAAAAAATTATAAAAAGTCAAAGATTTAAGTAATTTAAATTTATGATATTATTTTACATTCTATATTTAATTGGGCTCAAAATTAGGCATTTTCTGATAAAGTGCACCCAAAAATAAAGTCTCTACGAAGGTTTTTATTGCAAGGACTGTTTTAAATTAATCGACTAAGTTATAAAACATTATAAAAAATCAACGATTTAAGAAATTTAAATTTATGATATTATTTTATATTATATAGTTAATTGGGCTCAATATAAGGTATTTTTTGATAATTTTCACGCAAAAATAAAGTCTGTGTGAAGGTTTTTATTGTACGAGCTGTTTTTAATTAATCGACTAAGTTATAAAAAATGATAAAAAATCAACGATTTAAGAAATTTAAATATGTGATACTATTTTATATTATATAATTAATTGGGCTCAATATAAGGCGTTTTCTGATCATTTTCACCCAAAAATAAAGTCTGTGTGAAGGTTTTTATTGTACGAGCTGTTTTTAATTAATCGACTAAGATATAAAAAATGATAAAAAATCAACGATTTAAGAAATTTAAATTTATGATATTATTTTATATTATATAATTAATTGGGCTCAATATAAGGTGTTTTTTGATAATTTTCACCCAACAATAAAGTCTGTGTGAAGGTTTTTATTGTACGAGCTGTTTTTAATTAATCGACTAAGTTATAAAAAATCATAAAAAAATCAACGATTTAAGAAATTTAAATTGATGATATTATTTTATATTATATAATTAATTGAGCTCAATATAAGGCATTTCTTGATCATTTTCACCCAAAAATAAAGTCTGTGTGTAGGTTTTTATTGTACGAGTTGTTTTTAATTAATCGACTAAGTTATAAAAAATGATAAAAAATCAACGATTTAAGAAATTTAAATTTATGATATCATTTTATATTATATAATTAATTGGGCTCAATATAAGGCGTTTTTCGATAATTTTCACCTAAAAATAAAGTCTGTGTGAAGGTTTTTATTGTACGAGCTGTTTTTAATTAATCGACTAAGATATAAAAAATGATAAAAAATCAAAGATTTAAGAAATTTAAATTTATGATATTATTTTACATTCTATATTTAATTGGGCTCAAAATTAGGCATTTTTTGATATAGTTCACCCAAAAATAAAGTTTGTACGAAGGTTTTTATTGCAAGGACTGTTTTAAATTAATCGACTAAGTTATAAAAAATGATGAAAAAATCAACGAATTTAAGAAATTTAAATTTATGATATTAGTTTATATTATATAATTTATTGGGCTCAATATAAGGCATTTTTTGATAATTTTCACCCAAAAATAAAGTCTGTGTGAAGGTTTTTATTGTACGAGCTGTTTTTAATTAATCGACTAAGTTATAAAAAATGATAAAAAATCAAAGATTTAAGAAATTTAAATTTATGATATTCTTTTACATTTTATATTTAATTGGGCTCAAAATTAGCTATTTTTGATAAAGTTCACCCAAAAATAAAATCTGTACTAAGGTTTTTATTGCACGGACTGTTTTAAATTAGTCGACTGAGTTATAAAAAATTATAAAAAAATACAAAGATTTAGGATACATAAATTTATAGTATTATTTTGCATTCTATATTCAATTGGGCTCAAAATTAGCAAATTTTTGATCACTTTCACCCAAAAATAAAGTCTGCAGATAGGTTTTTATTGCAAGGACTGTTTTGAATTAATCGACTGAGTTATAAAAAATCAAAGATGTAGGATATATAAATTTATAATATTATTTTACATTCTATATTTAATTTGGCTCAATATAAGGCGTTTTTGGATAATTTTCACCCCAAAATAAAATCTGTATGAAGGTTTTTATTGTACGAGCTGCTTTTGCTTAATCCACTAAGTTATAAAAAATTATAAAAAATCAAAGATTTAAGAAATTTTAATTTATTATATTATTTTACATTCTATATTTAATTGGGCTCAATATAAGGCATTTTTGGATAATTTTCACCCAAAAATAACGTTTACAGGAAGGTTTTTATTGTACGAGTTGTTTTAAATTAATCGACTAAGTTATAAAAAATTTAAAAAAATCAAAGATCTAAGATATTAAATTGTTTGATATTATTTTATATTCTATATTTAATTAGGTATAAAATAATCCAATTTTTGACCATTTTCACCGAAAAATAAAGTGTAGTATTTACAGAGGTCATAACATATGTGGTGGATAGGTGAAGCCACAACTTCAAACACCGCAACCTATTTAATATGTATAATCTGGCAAAATTAAGATAAAAATTATTTACATATTATTTTATTATTTTAATTATTATTTTATTTATTTTATATTACATATTAATTTATTCCAAGAAAAAAATCCTATTTAGTTTTTGCAAGATAAATATTTTTTTCTTTTGATATCAATAGAAGAGGTAGGGCAAAAAAATCTATTTATATTTTTGCAAGACAGATGACAGACTTTCTTTTGATGTTAGTAGAGGAGGGAATTATTAATTATTATTAATTTTTTATTCCAATAAAAAAAACCTATTTACTTTTTGAAAGATAGATATCTTTTCCTTTCGATATCAATAGAAGAGGAAGGGTAGAAAGGCTATTTATATTTTTGCAAGACAGATGACAGACTTTCTTTTGATCTTAGTAGAGGAGGGAATTATTAAATATTATTAATTTTTTCGTCCAATAAAAAAACCTATTTAGTTTTTGCAAGATAGATATCTTTTTCTTTCAATATCAATAGAAGAGGGAGGGTAAAAAGCTTATTATATTTTTGCAAGAAAGATAGGAGACTTTCTTTTGATGTTAGTAGAGGAGGGAATTATTAATTATTATTAATTTTTTATTCCAATAAAAAAACCTATTTAGTGTTTGCAACATAAATATCTTTTCCTTTCGATATCAATAGAAGAGGGAGGGTAAAAAGGCTATTTATATTTTTGCAAAACAGATGACAGACTTTCTTTTGATGTTAGTAGAGGAATGAATTATTAATTATTATTAATTTTTTATTCCAATAAAAAACCTATTTAGTTTTTGCAAGATAGATATCTTTTTCTTTCAATATTAATCAAAGAGGGATGGTAAAAAGCCTATTTATATTTTTGTAAGAAAGATGGCAGACTTTCTTTTGATGTTAGTAGAGAAGGGAATTATTAATTATTATTAATTTTTTCGACCAATAAAAAAACCTATTTAGTTAATATCTTTTTCTTTCGATATTAATAGAAGAGGGAAGGCAAAAAAACCTATTTATATTTTTGCAAGACAGATGGTAGAGTTTCTTTTGATGTTAGTAGAGGAGGGAGGCCAAAAAACGTTGGACTGATTGTGTGGCGAGGGTTTATAAGGAGCTGCGTGTACGAAATTGATTTAAAATAGACGGAACGAATAAAAGTAGGTACTACGGAAAACCTGGGGGTCTGTAAGTTCAGACCTGTCTGGTAAAAGATCAAACTGGTCTGTTACCGATGGCAACCAAATCAAAAACTGTTTCTATATTTGTAACATTTAAGGCACCTTAGACGATCAATATTACTGTCAATAATTTAAAATACTGTACGATAATATGTTTAAAATCTTCATTATTCTAAAATGTTGCCAGTATTACTCATCGTTCAAGGTATAGTAATGATGTAATGAAGAGAATAATGATCTTTATCGGGATAATTGATTACTTGATAAATATAAAAGGAGGATTGATGCAAATATTGACAGTACTAGTATTGACAGTATTATTGACCGTGTAAGGCGCCTTTTTGTTACACTAGCGTTCGCAGAGCGTGAGTGATACCAACAGTCATTTATTTGGTTGCCATGGTAACAGACCAGTCTGAACTTACAGAATATGTAATGTTGTTGCATGGTCTCCGAATTGTATGGCCTAGTCATTTGCATTTAATTTCTGGTGCTATCGGTTTCTGGTAGGCTAGCTTCAAGAGTTTCTATGTTGGATACTATCTGTTGCGATCATATCATTAAAACCAACGAAGGCATCTATTAACAAAACACTGTAGCTTCCGGTTTGATATGTTAAAATAATAAAACCTTCCAAAGCTAAATCATAAGCGTACTAATAACAATCTTTAAAACCAATAAAACCTTCTAAAGCTGGTTATGATTTAACCGCACTAATATAGCTAATGAATCATATCAACTGCTTACAATGATGGCATAATACTGCGCCCCCATAGCATCCGTAATAAAAACCATTCTCCCAGATAACATTTAATTAAATTTTATTAAACGAAAGTCGGACCAAAGCGGATTTTTGTCGCGTCCGCTCGACGAAATTACAGTCGCCGAACTAATTGAATATTTTGCTCCGCGAAATATAAATAAGCGGCTTATTTAATTTTATCTCGTAAGTTCGTAAATTATGTTTGCAGCAGTTTCGCACCGTTAATTAAACGCGTTTTAATGTGCAACCCTGTCACGATAAAGTTCACGTTTCAGCCAGGCAGCAATAATTAGTTTAGCGCGAGTGAGCGATAATCAAATTGAAAATTTTATGAAATAAACATGATTGACTATACAGTTACATTTCTTGGTGGTCAAAAATATATTTAACATAAATTTTGATTATATTTACTTTTATTATTAATAATACATCATTATAATTTCATGACAGGAAATTGAATGTCAATGTGAAGAAAACAAAATGGTTGAAGTTCATTAGGGGAGTCATAGTCATTATTGGAGTTTCTTCAGTGCCCAGAGGAAGTACTCCAGTAGCAATGGGTTAGCTTAGAGAAGGTGGATGCTTTTACATACTTGGGCTTTATCCTCATAAGCAACGGAGTATGATAAGGATATGTGTACAAGAAAGCGAGAGCAGCAGTCGATTTCTTGTACACATATCCTTATCATACTCGCGTTACTTATGAGGACAAAGCGACTGCCGCTCTCGCTTTCTTGTATACATATCCTTATAATACTCCCGTTACTTATGAGAATACAGCCCAAGTAGCAGCAAGAATGTTCACTTTGGAAACTGTAATTTAGAAAAATCGTAGTAAATCTATAAAAGAGTGAATGAATTCCGTTGGAACAATATTCCAACCCTTTTATAGATTGACTACGATTTTGCTGAATTACAGTTTCCAAACTGAACTGGAAATGTAAACAAACCCTGCACGAATTTAAACTGTCTCTATAGAGGGAACCTTGTATTATGTAGCAAATCTAATTTTCCCATAATGTAAACTTAATTGGTATTTTTTATAAAGTTCATAAATGCATAAAAACTTAATTGCTTTATAAAAATAGCTTTTCTAATATTACATTCTACAATATGAACATCCCCAATATGTTACTAGGTCAATCAATCCCTCATAAATTAGCCACTCGCGAATTTGAATAGAACTGGCGTGCATCACATTTCATCATGAAAATTTTAGCAAGCCCCCCCAATAAGAAAATGGCTTACTAACACGACCGGTATCGATCACATGCTGTTTTATACAATTTCCGTTCCTCCTAACACGCCTGCAACTAAGTAAATGCTCACGCTTTTTCCGCGCGATCGTATATCACCACCCCAGCAGTCAACTAGAACCGTCTTTGTTAACTGCACAGATTTGCTTTTAGCAAATTACAAGCAACATTTGCATACTCCAACTTGATATAATGGCGTAATCAGTGTATGTACAAGTTCTGTGTTTTATTTATAGTCCGCTGTGAAATGGGAAACGTTTTCCGGAATAAATATGAGTGTGATGTAATTCGTTGAGATTTTCAATGGGGATTGTTTTGAAATATATAGTGGCTATAATTTAACTAATTTATTTATACTGAACGTGATATTTATGACCTTGATTATATCGATCTTATTTTATAATAAATTTGTGTCAAACTTAAACTGATAGCAGAATAGCACAAGTTTTTACTTTCCGAATACATCACTGATATATAATGGGTTCGTAAAAACCAATATTATAATATTATAAGTTGGTCGAAATATGCAATAACTTTCAGAAGGAAAAACAATACTATAAGGAAAGTATTGTTGTCACGAATATTTTAGGAACAAAAAATTTCTTTAGGTTTTATGCCTAAAATAGTGAGAAAACCTAGGTAAATGTGAGTATACATGTTAAATGCAGTAAATGAAAATTTGAGAATAAGTGGGTATACCCACATTTATCCTCGTTTTCTCAAATTTTCATTTACTGCAATTAACATGCCATTTTCGCTAATTCCCTGCGAAAATGGCATGTTAAATGCAGTAAATGAAAATTTGAGAATACGTGGGTATACCCACATTTATCCACGTTTTCTCAAATTTTCATTTACTGCATTTAACATGCGACCATTTTCGCTAATTCCCTGCGCGATTGACGTATAGTACATTAAACGCTGATGACGTCACTTGTTGCTGTTACCGCGCGATGTGTTGATTTTTGGAGATGCCAACAAAGTGGTAAAATGTGGGAAAACATAGGAACATGTGAATTGAATTAGATATAAAATAACACACACTTTTATAAAAGAAAATCAACTTGTAATTATTTGGAATGTAATAAAAGCCATAAAATTATATAATAATTGCTTCCAGTTTATCGAAACAAATATCTCTTCATTCGTAATCAATTAATTTCTAGTCGGTCTTTAATTGATCGATTCCATTGTGCGTGTAATGGTTTAGTTCGAATCCGACCCATAGTTATGGAAATGTTTATAGAATCACAAAAACGCGATTTATCTTATCGAGGCTATCTATCGCAACAACAACATAAAAAAACACGCAGTGGAAATCAATATTAATTAATTTTGTATACGAAAGGTTAATAATGGCCAGAATAACGAAACAGGGTTTCCAATATAATACAAAAAAAAACAAGCACAAACTGATGTATGGAATCCACAAATATCGGATATTGGCTTTCTGTATATTGAACTACGCAAGTATATAAGTTAATTGATTAAATATAAAGAATTTTTTTTTAATTATTAACATAAGTACTAAAACCAGAATGACACGGACAAAATATAGGCAGTACACTGAACAAAATACTACATACTATAAGCAATATGAAGAAATATTCTCGATATATTCCGCCTTGGAGATTCACACATTTACGTAATGATGGGGCTTAGTATTTTTGAGCTGTTTTCGTCACTCTGGCCAGGTATGGGCTTATTGTCTGTTGGAGTATTGAATGAAGATAACTAATAAGAGTTTATGAGTCTATTCGTAAAGTAGCAGGTATTAGCAATGTCTGCGTACAAATAATATTCAATCTTTTCTTTTTCTTTTTTCATAATTATTACGAAACAAATTTGCTAATTTTTAGTAGTTTTCAGAAACTATAGCTAGAGTTAGAGATAATTTAGTAAAACTTGTTTGTAAAAATAGCCACATTACTTTTTGAAAATTCGTCAAAAATTCAGTTTATAAAATATTATTCCCAAATTTCACGTAATGATTACCAAACATGTTTTCTACAGATTTGCTAATTTTTAGTAGTTTTCAGAAACTATAGCTAGAGTTAGAGAGAATTTAGTAAAACTTGTTTATAAAAATAGCCACATTACTTTTTGAAAATTCGTCAAAAATTCAGTTTATAAAATATCATTCCCAAATTTCACGTAATGATTACCAAACATGTTTTCTACAGATTTGCTAATTTTTAGTAGTTTTCAGAAACTATAGCTAGAGTTAGAGAGAATTTAGTAAAACTTGTTTATAAAAATAGCCACCTTACTTTTTGAAAATTCGTCAAAAATTCAGTTTATAAAATATCGTGCTCAAATTTTACACCATAATTAATAGACATGTTTTTTATAAATACACCAATTTTTAATAATTTTCAGAAACTATAGCTAGAGTTAGAGCAAATTTAGTAAAACTTGTTTATAAAAATAGCCACCTCACTTTTTGAAAATTCGTCAAAAATTCAGTTTATAAAATATCATTCCTAAATTGCACACAATTATTACCAAACATGTTTTCTATAAATTTGCTAATTTAGTAGTTTTCAGAAACTATAGCTAGAGTTAGAGAGAATTTAGTAAAACTTGTTTATAAAAATAGCCACATTACTTTTTGAAAATTCGTCAAAAAATCAGTTTATAAAATATCATTCCCAGATTGCACATAATTATTACCAAACATGTTTTCTACAAATTTGCTAACTTATAGTAGTTTTCAGATACTATAGCTAGAGTTAGAGAGAGTTTAGTAAAACTTGTTTATAAAAATAGCCACATAAAATATCGTACCCAAATTTTACACCGTAATTAATAGACATGTTTTTAATAAATACGCTAATTTTTAATCATTTTCAGAAACTATAGCTAGAGTTAGAGCGAATTTAGTAAAACCTGTATATAGAAATAGTCATATCACTTTTTGAAAATTCGTCAAAAATTTAGTTTATAAAATATCATTCCTAAATTGCACATAATTATTACCAAACATGTTTTCTACAAATTTGCTAATTTCTAGTAGTTTTTAGAAACTATAGCTAGAGTTAGAGCGAATTTAGTAAAACTTGTTTATAGAAATAGTCATATCACTTTTTGAAAATTCGTCTAAAATTTAGTTTATAAAATATCATTCCCAAATTGCACATCATTATTACCAAATATGTTTTCTACAATATGCAAATTTTTAGTAGTTTTCAGAAACTATAGCTAGAGTTAGAGCGAATTTAGTAAAACTTGTTTATAAAAATAGTCATATCACTTTTTGAAAATTCGTCAAAAATTTAGTTTATAAAGCATCATTCCCAAATTTCACATGATTATTACCAAACATGTTTTCTACAAATTTGCTAATTTTTAGTAGTTTTCAGAAACTAAAGCTAGAGTTAGAGCGAATTTAGTAAAATTGTTTATAGAAATAGTCATATCACTTTTTGAAAATTTGTCAAAAATTCAGTTTATAAAATATCGTGCTCAAATTTGACACCGTAATTAATAGACATGTTTTTAATAAATACGCCAATTTTTAATCATTTTCAGGAACTATAGCTAGAGTTAGAGCGAATTTAGTAAAACCTGTATATAGAAATAGTCATATCACTTTTTGAAAATTCGTCAAAAATTCAGTTTATAAAATATCATTTTCCAATTTTACATGTTAATTATCAAGTTTTTTTTCTACAAACTTGCTAATTTTCAGAAGTTTTCAGAAACTATAGCTAGAATTAGAGCGAATTTAGTAAAACTTGTTTATAAACATAGTCATATCACTTTTTGAAAATTCGTCAAAAATTCAGTTTATAAAAAATCATTCCTAAATTGCACATAGTTATTACCAAACATGTTTTCTACAAATTTGCTCATTTTTAGTAGTTTTCAGAAACTATAGCTAGAGTTAGAGCGAATTTAGTACTTCTTGTTTATAAACATAGTCATATCACTTTTTGAAAATTCGTCAAATTTCAGTTTATAAAATATCATTCCCAAATTACACATAATTATTACCAAATATGTTTTCTACAAATTTGCTAACTTTTAGTAGTTTTCAGAAACTATAGCTAGAGATAGAGATAATTTAGTGAAACTTGTTTATAAAAATAGCCACATTATTTTTTGAAAATTCGTCAAAAATTCAGTTTATAAAATATCGTGCCCAAATTTTACACCTAATTAATAGACATGTTTTTTATAAATATGCCAATTTTTAATAATTTTCAGAAACTGTAGCTAGAGTTAGAGCAAATTTAGTAAAACTTGTTTATAAAAATATTCACATTACTTTTTGAAAATTTGTCAAAAATTTAGTTGATAAAATATCCTTCTTAAATTTCACACGGTAATTAATAGACATGTCTTCATTCAAAACAATGGCGTAGCAGTTATAATAGCAAAACATGAACAAAACTCAACAAAAAATCGGGAAACACAATAGATATGGGCAATAGTAATACCAAAGAAGGAAAGGACAATAGAAGTTGCTTATATTATTTATCGTATATAGCTAATGGTTTGCAACGGAACTACTCGTCGCAGATCGATGAAAGAACGCACACACGGTCATAAGTCATAAATGTGAATTATTTTGAAAAATTGTCATTTCCATCATATAAAATTATACACAAACTTTAATATTGTTTGAAACATCTTTGCTACTATAATAATATTATATATATATATATATATATAAGATTTCAATTTACTTCTATCTACCCCTATTTTCAGGTACACATCACCATAAAGATCGCATGTTTTATTTAGTTTATTTCATAAATACAATAAATCACATAGTTCCCTCATAGATGTCTGCGCGTGTCACATCAATTTCCCCGTCCGTGGAATGCGATCGTTTTCGATAATTTTCATTTCCAATTCGCGTTCATGGCGTTCGTATGCAGACACTGGGTTGTGTTATCGAGCTCCCCCCACTGTATAAATAATCGACGTGGAAAATAGGACAACCATAAAACTACGCCAATAACTCAGAAAAACTTCCCGCTTGTTTGCGCGGAAGTTTGATTAGGTTTTTTTTTGTTGTTGTTGGTGGGAAGATGGGAAACAATTTATTGTGCGGTTCTTGCGGCAATCTGTTGTTTGTAATGCGGGAGGACAAGCGAGCAAGTGGAGTTAATGTGGGCAGACTGGTTAAAATGTCGTGAGCTAGTAAAAACTTAAATGGTTTTCAAATTGAATTTATTGGAAGACGATTACTTTTCAAATGACAATTTTAGCAAAAAAAAAACACTCAGGAACACATGATACACAACATTAGCTTTAAAGCTAATAAAAATACAAATTAACATAAAATATATATGTGTAGGAAACCCACTAGACACCCTCTCGCCAATTTAATCTCTCACGTCAGCCTTCTGCAGATTTTCACTCCTTTCCCATCCTCTCCTAATAATTCATTCAGCTTTCTGCACCCTCCAAACCCATTACTACTAATATTGATTGTTAAATTATAATACAATCCTAATTAATGATGACTTAAAAAAATATGTCAATAATAATACACAATGTTGTTGTTCTGCTCTATAAACTCTTCAAATTATTAAAATATAATGCTGGAAAACCGCTACGGACAATTTGATATTACCCAAAACGACTAATTTTATGTATTTATAATGAATATCGTTATAACTAGATATAATTTGAACACATGCAACATTTTTGGAGTATATAAAGCTGTTTAATTTCATCTAGAATCATTCAGAAAATAGTATTACATCTACTATTACTACTACAACATGAAGTTCGCCGTAGTTGCTCTTATTGCTTTGGTGATTCTCGCCGTTTTGGTAAGTCTAATATTTTTCGAGAGAAAAAAATAACAGTGAAATCAGGACAATAATTTTGTAATATCTTTCTGATTTCATTTTTCTGTAGCTTTATATGTTTTGTATTGTGAGGTTTATTTTACCATTATTATATTATTATAGTATTCCATGTAATTGGAAATTGTCTCTGTTTAGTTATAAATGAGCATTATTATTATAAAAATACAAATAATATAAAATAACGGCGGAAAAGCCTGACGGCTGATAGCCCTATAAAAGATAGAAGTTTTTTTTATAAAATAAATATATTTTATAAAAAAATCATAATAATGATTATAATTTACCAAAATATACATCAATTAATAAAACACATGTAAGAATCTAAGAAGTATACATAGATCCTAAAATATATCATGATATATGATATATTTTATGATCTATGTATACACATTATTATTCAACCTAGCAAACTAGTATTGAATTCAAAATCATAAAGTTCTCGTAGTCCTTCCGTGCACAAGTTACGGATTTTTTTGATGTACAGCAATTGTATTTCAGTGTAACTTCAGCAATGCCCAAGATAGTAATGCAACTGAAGCGAGTGTTAGTCATGGTGATCAATCAATGAAAGGAAATGGTGAGGAGCATGGTACAGGAGGTAAGGGCTGGAAGCGCGGTGGCAAACGAGGTGGCAAGAAGGGTGGTAATGGAGAAGAAGGATCCGACGGACGCCGCAAGGGCGGTAAGGGAAAACGAGGTGGAAAGGGAGCCAAAAAAGGTATGTTTCCATATAAATTATATCAATAGAATTTATAAACATATTTTTGTTTTTATTTTATAGAAGAAGAAAATAACGAGGAATAGAATTAATTACAGTCAATCAGAATTATCCTGACCTGAATAAGAAATGTTTGTTAAAAATATGTTAAAAAAAAACTGATAAAATAAAACTCTTTTATGTTAAAATATATATCTATCTAAACCATAGGTTCCCAAACTATTTGTCCACTTTTCAGAATAAACATCATACTCAGGGCCCCTTAAATGTCTACCTGCTTTAATCGTATATATATATATATATATATATATATATATACGTGTTACCACATGAAAAATATGTTGGAAATAAGACACGTTCTAGTTAATATTATAAGTTTATTTATTGAAATCATCGATAGTAGTGAAATTTAATTTAATTTCTTTGATTTTGCTCTAAAATATCATTTGTATGTACTAAGGCGGAAAAGCCTCTGGCCAATAGCCTAATAAAGATTGTTTTCTCTGTCTCTTCGATAGTAATATTCACATTAAACACAAAAAAAAATTGTGGGTCAGATAAAACTAATTAATTTTAGTTAGCCTACTAAGCTAAAATTAATTAGTTTCACCTGACCCATACTTTTATTTCGTAATATCTTTCTGTATAACAAATTTTGATTCTTATGAAATTCACATTCCATAAATAATATTGGCAATAATAATTATTGAAAATAAGATATAGCAATTGTAAATATTTTAATGTGAAGCCCAAGATAGTGGTATAGAGGAATCATCAACAGGTGGCTCTAGCACAGAAGCGCTAGTGGCAATAAAACCGATTAAACACCAAAGTCGGGAGGCAATGGTGGCGCCGGTAGAAACAATCATAGGAAACCTGGAGGGAAACGAAGAAACGACGACGGAAGATAATAAACAGTAAGAAACGCGAGGCAAATATGGCGGAATAGGAGGGAAAAGTTTGAAATAGTACTTGTATGGAGCATGATTAGAATATCATTATAGAGAATATATTATTAATTATAAAATAACTAATAAGAGTTTATCAGTCTATTCGTAAAGTAACAGGTATTAGGAATGTCTGCGTACAAATAACATTCAATTTTTTCTTGATTTGATTTTAAATTTTAATATGTACACGTTGAGGTGTTATTAATGTATGCAATACAGCAGTTAGTCATATCACTTTTTGAAAATTCGTCAAAAATTCAGTTTATAAAATATCATTTCCAAATTTCACATAGTAATTAATAGATATGTTTTTAATAAATGCGCCAACTTTTAGTAATTTTTAGAAACTATGGCTTGAGTTAGCTTGAATTTAGTAAAATTTGTTTAGCAACATAGTGATATCAATGTTTTTAAATTCATAAAAAAATCAGTATTTAAAATATCATTCCCAAATTTCACATGGTAATTACCAAACATGTTTTCTATAAAAGTGGTATTTTTTAGTAGTATTCAGAAACTATAGCTAGAGTTAGAGCGAATGTAGTAAAACTTGTTTATAAACATAATCATATCACTTTTTGAAAATTCATCAAAAATTCAGTTTATCAAATATCATTCCCACATTTCACACGATTATTACCAAACATGTTTTCTATAAATGTGCTAATTTTTAGTAGTTTCCAGAAACTAAAACTAGAGTTAGAGCGAATTTAGTAAAACTTTTTTATGAAAATAGCCACATCACTCTTTGAAAATTCGTCAATAATTCAGTTTATAAAATATCATTCCCAAATTTCACATGGTAATTAACAAACATATTTTTTATAAATGCGCCAATTTTTAGTCATTGTCAGAAACTATAGCTAGAGTTAGAGCGAATTTAGTAAAACTTGTTTATAAAAATAGTCACATTCCTTTTGAAAATTCGTCAAAAATTCAGTTTATAAAATATCGTATCTAAAGTTTACAAGATAATTAACAGATATGTTTTTTATAAATTTGTCAATTTTCAGTTGTTTTCAGAAGCTATAGCTAGAGTTACAGCAAATTTAGTAAAACTTGTTTATAAAAATAGTCACATTACTTTTTGAAAATTCGTCAAAAATTTAGTTTATAGAATATCCTTCCCAAATTTCACACGGTATTTAATAGACATGTTTTTTACAAACATGCCAATTTTCAGTGGTTTTCCGAAGCTACAGCTAGTTAGCGTTAGTTAGAGCAAATTTAGTAAAACTTGTTTATAAAAATAGTCACATCACTCATTGAAAATTCGTCAAAAATTCAGTTTATAAAATATCATTCCCAAATTTCACATGGTAATTAACAAACATATTTTTTATAAACGCGCCAATTTCTAGTCATTTTCAGAAACTATAGCTAGAGTTAGAGCGAATTTAGTAAAACTTGTTCATAAAAATAGTCACATTACTCTTTGAAAATTCTTCAAAAATTCATTTTATAAAATATCATTCCCAAATTTCACATTTTTATTGTCAGGCATGTTTTCTACAAATACGCTAATTTATAATAATTTTCAAAAACTATAGCTATAGTTCGAGCGAATTTAGTGAAACTTGTTTATAAAAATAGTCACATTACTTTTTGAAAATTCGACAAAAATTCAGTTTATAAAATATCATACCCAAATTTTTCACGGTAATTAATAGACATGTTTTTTTATAAATGTGCTATATTTCAGTAGATTTCAGAAGTTACAGCTAGAAGTAGAGCAAATTTAGTAAAATTTGTTTATAAAAATAGTCACATCACTCTTTGAAAATTCGTCAAAAATTCAGTTTATAAAATATCATTCCCAAATTTTACATGGTAATTAATAGAGATGTTTTTTATAAATATGCTAATTTTCAGTAGTTTTCAGAAGATATAGATATAGTTAGAGCAAATTTAGTAATTTTTTTTATAAAAATAGTCACATCACTCTTTGAAAATTCGTCAAAAATTCAGTTTATAAAATAGTATTCCCAAATTTCACGCGGTAGTTAATGGACATTTTTTTTATAAATTTGCCAATTTTCAGTAGTTTTGACTACCTACAGCTATAGCTAGAGCAAATTTAGTAAAATTTGTTTATAAAAATAGTCACATCACTATTTGAAAATTCGTCAAAAACTCAGTTTATAAAATATCATTCCGAAATTTCACATGGTAATTAACAGATATGTTTTTTTATAAATGCGTCAATTTTTAGTAATTTTCAAATACCATAGCTAGAGTAGAGACGGTAATTAATAGATATGTTTTTTATAAATATGCAAATTTTCAGTAGTTTTTAGAAGCTATAGCTAGAGTTAGAGGAAATTTAGTAAAATTTATAAAAATAGTCACATCACTCTTTGAAAATTCGTCAAAAATTCAGTTTATAAAATATCATTCCCAAATTTTACATGGTAATGAATAGACATGTTTTTTATAAATATGCTAATTTTCAGTAGTTTTCAGAAGATATAGCTATAGTTAGAGCATATTTAGTAAAACAAATTTATAAAAATAGTCACATCACTCTTTGAAAATTCCTCAAAAATTCAGTTTATAAAATATTATTCCCAAATTTCACGCGGTAGTTAATGGACATTTTTTTTATAAATCTGCCAATTTTCAATAGTTTTCACTACCTATAGCTATAGCTAGAGCAAATTTAGTAAAAAATTTTTATAAAAATAGTCATATCAATATTTGAAAATTCGTCAAAATTCAGTTTATAAAATATCATTCCGAAATTTCACATGGTAATTAACAGATATATTTTTTTTATAAATGCGTCAATTTTTAGTAATTTTCAAAAACCATAGCTAGAGTAGAGACGGTAATTAATAAATATGTTTTTTTATAAATATGCAAATTTTCAGTAGTTTTTAGAAGCTATAGCTAGAGTTAGAGCAAATTTAGTAAAATTTGTTTATAAAAATAGTCACATCACTCTTTGAAAATTCGTCAAAAATTCTGTTTATAAAATATCATTCCCAAATTTTACACAATAATTAATAGACATGTTTTTCATAAATATGCTAATTTTCAGTAGTTTTCAGAAGATATAGCTATAGTTAGAGCAAATTTAGTAACTTTTTTTGTATAAAAATAGTCACATCACTCTTTGAAAATTCGTCAAAAACTCAGTTTATAAAATATCTTTCTGAAATTTCACATGGTAATTAACAGATATGTTTTTTTATAAATGCGTCAATTTTTAGTAATTTTCAAAAATCATAGCTAGAGTTAGAGCGAATTTAGTAAAACTTGTTTATAAAAATAGTCACATTACTTTTTGAAAATTCGTTTATAAAATATTATTCCCAAAATATTACCCAAATTTCACATGGTAATTAACAGTCATGTTTTTTACAAATATTCCAATTTTTAATAATTTTCAGAAACTATAGCTAGAGTTAGAGCGAATTTAGTAAAACTTGTTTATAAAAATAGTCATATCACTTTTTGAAAATTCGTCAAAAATTCAGTTTATAAAATATCATTCCCAAATTTTACATGGTAATTAACACACATGTTTTTTTATAAATGTGCCAATTTTTAGTAATTTTCAGAAACCAACAAGTCGATTGCAAAGCTAATTTTGGTCGAACGCTCGCGATGTCTTACTCCTTAAGGTATATTAATGTACATATATAACATATATTTTGCTATCTTCCTATAGCTCTTAATGAAACACAGTGTATAAACATATTTCATATCTCAACACCCCCCTATTTAGGCTGCGTCTATGACATCATGACATTTTTAAGATAAAAAGTAGATCTTTTATGTACATAAACCCCTGCAATACAGCATATTGGACAATATTAAATATGCTAGTGATATTGGTACCGTATATGTCTTTACTAATATTATTAATACATTACCAGAAATAATATGGAAGTTGTAGTGTGGTATCAGTTACTGACCTGAAACAAACAAGAAATTAGTTCTAATGTACTGTATAGTTATCTATAGTATAGTGTATGTATAGTTCTTAGTACACTGCCTAAAGTGTCCCATTTTTAAAGGTTTCGGTTCTTCTTATGAATATTAAACATTAATCATAAATTAATATAACCTTATATAATTATTTATTATTACAATCGTAATATCTTTCTGTAAAACAAATTTTTATTCTTATAAAAATCACATTATATAAAAAAAGGACATTTTCTTCACAAAAAACTCTTCAATCTACCCTACCACAACAAAAATACATAAAAATAAAAATACAAATACAAATAAAAATAACAGCAAAAATTACAATTTAACATTTCACATAACCACTTCCTCTGTCCTCGCCACTTTCCTCTCCCACATCAGCATCCTGCGGATTTTCACGCCTTCCCCAATCACATTATATAAATAGCTATTATTGAAAATAAGATATAGCAATTGTTGAAATTTGTTGAAATATAATTATTTATTATTACAATCATCTACTTTTAGCCTTACACCAATAATATGGTAGATAGGCATTCCATTAAATAAATAAATAAAATATAATTTTACACAATTACAATTTAATTGGTTATTCTTTTTATTAGGGCGTCCATGTAGCCAATCTTTAAAATCACTAGCCAAGGACAAAGCGCTTCAAACCCCCTGACATTTCAGCTTAAAATCCGGACGCTAACAATATCCAACTATAAAGACAAATATAAGTAAATTAATAATCTATGAAAACTTAAATCAGTCACATTTATCTTTGAAAAGTTATTCTATAAGGGTGAAATTAATATAAATAATCATTCTTCTTGGTAAATTAATGATCTATGAAAACTATAATCAGTCACATTTATCTTTGGAAACTTATTCTGTAAGGTTGAGATACAATATAAATAATATTTCTTCTTGGAAAATCAAAATTAATAGCTCAAAATAATCATAAACTAAAAAATATAAAATTGTGTAGGAGCACTGTTACCACTGTTGATTCATTTATATATTTTTTTAGACTATTATTTACAATCTGTTTTTCGATATTCAGTAAATATTGCAGTTTAAATCTAAAGAAAATATACAATAATACATATTTAAGAGTGTATCCTGTTCGTTGAGGTTTAGAGAGAAACTTCAAATTATATCATTCATCTATCATGTAACATCTGTTTATCTATCATCAGTGTTTAAAAATCCGGAAGATAATATATATATATATATATATATATATATATATATATATATATATATATATATATTCCCACAATACATCTTGTATCTAGATAATTATTCTTATTTAAAATTTCCAGTATATTTCCACATTTTTATATGCCAGTGATATTTCATTAACATCGCAGTTATAAAAATATAACATCGCCGTAATACAGTTATCACATTTTTTAAGAATATAATTAGGGAAATACATTCACGTGAATAAATAGTCGCATTTAATCAAAAGAGATGTTGCCTACCGAGCAATCAGCAAATTGCCATGGTAGCAAACTACTGAAGCAGCGACTTGTTGAAATATGAACCCTCTATTTATCTTACAAACAGGGCATTACATGCATCAATTATTTAATGATGTGCATTTTACTTCACTGTGATTACATTTGAGTTGCATGATTAAATTTAATTATTCAAGCCTATAGTAACTAGTTGTGTTATATTTATTATGTCGATGAGTAACGATATTATAGGTTATCACAAAAATATCTGTTGTGGGCACTACACATGAAAATTAAATCATACCACAAAATTATTCTGCAAAAATACTTTTATGATATGTTACAAATACTCCGAGAAATTATGAAAGCCGAAATTGAATGTTAGCTCATCTACTATATGTGATTGACTCTTTGATATTGGTGCCCCGCGAGTTTTTCTTATGATAGAGAGTATCATAAGAAAAACTTGCCGAGCACCAATACCAAAGAGTCAATCACATATAGTAGATGAGCCAACATTCAATTTCGGCTTTCATAATTTCTCGGAACACTTGCAACAAGCTAGCGATGCACCAGTTTACAATTAAAAAAAAATTCCGACAAATCCTTCGTACTTTTAGCTGTACGAAGGATTAGTCTGAAGCATTTTTTCGATTCATGATATATCATACAATCCGAATCCGCAATAAAACATGAAGGTTCTCATTTGAAATTTTAAAGCATTATTAAAATAATATGTTTTTGTTTTCCTTAAATTCCCGCAGCTAGTTTTCTAATAATTAAATAGAAAAATGTATAGTTATAGCCCCAGCTAAGTGGCCAGGTAGTAAACATTGAATTATTTCAATAACGCGTCGCAAACAGTGTTTGGCGCACACAAATCATAATAAATTCATATTTTATTGATTTATTATACATTATGGATATAAACGGCTTTCTAAATAGCAATTTATTTAATCTCTCAATACTTTTATCCGCATTTAATATATGTTATATAGCCAGAAGCTTTCTGTAAATACTATTCGCATTTATCGATATTTTGATTGTTATACCAAGAAATGCTCCCCTTTGTAACCGGTAACAATGTGTCGATTTTCGAAGAAATATACTTCACTTCGTTATTTGACGTTATTGTTGTGGAATTGGCTGCAGAACGAGCACAAGCATATACACGAGATAAATATACATTACGTACACATACGGCTATATTTTAAAGAGGTGGCATCACTACGACGGATTGGTAAGTATTTTTCACCATATATGTATATATATATATATTGTATCATACGTTATTAAATTATTAAATATATTATAATAATCGATAGCATCCTAGTAGTTAAGCTTTGGGAAGTATTGCAAGAAACGAACATCAATCATACAATGATATAGCAGTAAAAAAATATGCGATGAATCAAAGTCAAAAATAAACATAGGGAGAAAACTGTCGAAGGATTTCTCTATAAACAAAAGTTTACACTAGGGATATTGTAAATCCCAGACATGTTTTAAAATATCTTTTAGAAGAGCACTAAGAGAGCAATAAAAAGTGCAGTGGTCTAGTTATGGAAACCGGAGATTCATGCCTATATACGATACAGTTTTCCGAAGATAAAGTAATAATTGCCAACGACAAAATGAACAACGAATACATGACCAGGAAACTACAAAGGGAATAGGAAAGATGGGGCTTTGAATACATGTAATCTTAGAAGTTAGTAAATTTCGATTAAAACTATAGTTTCAGATATAAATATATATAAAGACTCGTTCCCTGGCGCCTCCACCAATATATCGCAATTGGGATTGAGATTGCAAAATCAAAATTCCGGATCAAATTAAATTATATGTTTCTAGTTTCATCCATATATTTTTTTTTTCAAAAACACTATAACTCCAAACTTGTGTTACCTTAATTATTTTGATCAGTGTATTATAATATTAATAAATGCTATATTTCATTTTTAACCTTTACTTGCTACTATTGAAGAGCTAGATTTACGCGTGCGAGCAATCAATTTATCAATGAATAACTTTTTACCAGGCAAAATCTCATTCAAAAGATTTTGCAACTAATGGTACTTATGAAAATGATTTATCTGGTAAAAGCATTAGGAAAATCTTAAACCGCTTGCCATCTTCATTATTTCCCAACCACTTGATTCAATCCCCCAAACCCAAATTCACGGTTTCCGCCGTCGAATTACCGAAATCCGGCCCTCGCGCAAATCTGATTATTAAGCCGGGATCTCGCCTCGTTATTATACGATCTCCACGGAGGGGCCGTTTGTTGACACCAAGTTTAAAACCCCTATAAAACGCGCGCGTAATCCCAACCGCAAAATCAATATTATTCGCAGGAATAGATGAAGCTAAAGACCGATTTGGTGCGTCGGCAAAGTGGAGCAGCAGCTTCGTGCGTTGCTGAATGCAGCAGTTGGGCGGGCAGGGAGGCGGCGGCGATGAATAACGGCCGCCGGTAAATTCCTGGCGGCGAACAGTTTCAGAAAAAGAGACCACTGACACCGGTAAATATCAAGGAGCTCTCGTGAGCCGGTACGAGATGTAATCGATACGGGAACTTGGGAGGGCATTTCAGCTGCGATTTAAATGCCAAGAGTGGAGAGGGTTAGGTATAATAAACTTCACCGGGGTGAAGAGTTTAATACGGTTTAGTTAAATAAATGGTGAAGATTTTTTTACACACATTTTACATTTATCTACCTATTTCACTTCTGTGAAACTTGTATATCTACGGTTTAGGGGATATCACATTTTTAAATGTTTTTTACATTTAAATGTATTATACATCCTAAACTTTAGATAATCTAGTTTGGCAGAAGTAGGGTCGCTTAAGATATTCCAGAAGATTTCTCTAATAAAAAACGTTTATCTTTTATAGTTTATAGCCCTAGCGCTTTTTTGCTAGTAAATAGAAAAACTGCTCAGAAGAGTGTTATCAGTCGATATTTACTTTTACTTACTTACTGACAACCTGTGAAAGGTGATTCACAGAAGCTCAGAAGAGTGTAATAATTTTAATCCACATAAAACCTGTGAAAAGTGATTCTCGAAATTTCACCAACAACAGAGTTTGAACTCTCGCTCCCCCAATGCTCAGTACGAGATGAAACAGCGTTTCTAACCAGTAGACTGCTAAGGAAGACTCTAATAGTATAATAGGTAAGTCTCTAATAGTATGATAGGTAAGCCTCTAATAGTATAATAGGTACGCCTCGAATAGTATAATAGGTAAGCTTCTAATAGTATAATAGGTAAGTCTCTAATAAAATAATAGGTAAGTCTCTAATAGTATAATAGGTAAGCTTCTAAAAGTATAATATGTAAGCCTCTAATAGTATAATATGTAAGCTTCTAATAGTATAATAGGTAAGCCTCTAATAGTGCAATCGATAAGTCTCTAATAGTATAATATGTAAGCTTCTAATAGTATAATAGTTAAGCCTCTAATAGTATAATAGGTAAGCTTCTAATAGTATAATAGGTAAGCCTCTAATAGTATAATAGGTAAGCTTCTAATAGTATAATAGGTAAGCCTCTAATAGTATAATAAGTAAGCCTCTAATGGTGTAATAATAAAAATAACCTTCGATAGGGGTTGTTAATTTTATAAATAAAATACGGTACAATCGTACAAATTATTATATGAAAATACCATTCATTTTTTAAAATTGAATATGTAATAGTTTTATACTATCTAAACCTAAATTTAATTTCATATTTCTGTTATAATATAAGTTTTATTTTATAAAATGAAAAACTTTTTACTTTACTTTTACGAAAAAATAAATTCAAAATTTTTGTTGTAAAAATACTCAACAATCTTGTTTATAGGCATAATATAAAAAGTCTGTATGCAAATTTAAATACTATAGTTTTAGATATAAATATATATATATATAAAGACTCGTTACCCGGCGCATTCACCAATATATCGCCATTGGGGTTGAGATTGCAAAACCAATATCTCAAAAATTACTACCACTGACATGAATCTTTGTTATTTTAATCTGAAAACAGATTAAATGGGCTATCTAAATCTATATAGTACATAGTTTTATCTCATGACGATATAGTTTTATGGCCTATTGAAAAAATTTCATTTTATTACAAAATCATAGCCTCGGTTTTTATCCAATATATCAAAAATATCCAGTATTGACATAATTATTATTAATTATTATTTTGAACTAGATTAATGAGGCTATACAAAAATGTAACACATATATTTTTATCTCACGTGAAACACATTTTGCATCTAACTTAAAAATAGTGAAATTTTGTTTAAAGCTGACTTAATTAGTCAATAATTCAAGGAGTTTTCAAAGGAATTGGCTCAAAATCATCTAAGATATTCAAAATAACACATATAATATCTATACATAATTTCACATCAATCGCGAACAATTTTTTTTTTTTTAATATTGAAATACTTTTATTATTACCCCTTATGATTTTTGTCAAAATTTGGCATTTTTTCGATTTATTTTAAATTTTGCAAATTTTTTACAATAACTATATAAACACATTTTAGAGAGTTTAAGTCGTTTTGTGCTTTCAATTTTTCAGTTATGACTGAAAATTTTCAGAAAATTCGGCCCTGCTTCTCATCCGATATTTCGAAAAATACATTAAGCATATGGATACTTTTATTATTTTTAATAAATATATTAATGTAGCTATTATAATCTGTTTCAATTTTAGTTTAATCTTAAATGAAATCAGAGTTACAGCCCTCTGAAATATCCTGAAAATTTGCAGTTTGAATAAAATTTTCAAAATTAAAAAAAATATTCAAACGGCTTCTAACTCTATTTTTATATTTTATAAGTAGAAATGAATGTATTATGACAGTTTTACATACAAAAATCTGTTAGTTTTTTAGTAATGACTGAAAAGCTTCAAAAATCATGTCATTTGTTTTCATCCAATATCTGAAAAAAAATACCACTGATATAATTTTTTTAATTACTATGTTTAAATAGATTAATCAGGGTATCCAAAAGTACATATAATGTTGTTTTATCTCATGAGGTACTAAGTTTATAACTTACAGAAAACAAGTGAACATTTGTCAGACAGAAAAATATTGAAACACATGGTCTCAGTTTTTATCCAATATCTCAAAAATTAATACTACTAACATGAATCGTTTTTATTGTAATCTGAAAACAGATTAAATGGGCTATCTAAATCTATATAGTATATAGTTTTATCTCGCTACGATATAGTTTTATGGCCTATTGAAAAAAATAGTGAAATTTAATTTTATTACAAAATCATAGCCTCGGTTTTTATCCAATATATCAAAAATAATCAGTATTGACATAATTATTATTAATTATTATTTTCAACTAGATTAATGAGGCTATACAAAAATGTAACGCATATATATTTATCAGCTAGCTGAATAATAGTGAAATTTTGTTTAAAGCTGACTTAATTAGACAATAACTCAAGGAGTTTTCATAGGAATTGGCTGAAAATCATCTCCAATTTTCAAAATAACACATATAATATCTATACAAAATTTCACATCAATCGCGAAAAAAAATTATTTTTTTTAAAATATTATTATATATATTAAATTTGGCATTTCTTCGATTTATTTAAAATTTTGAAAATTTGTTACAATCAACTAGATAAACATATTTTAGAGAGTTTAAGTCGTTTTGTGCTTTAAATTTTTCAGTTATGACTGAAAATGTTCAGAAAATACGGCCCTGCTTCTCATCCGATATTTCGAAAAATACATTAAGCATGGATATTTTTATTATTTTTAATAAATATATTAATGTAGCTATTATAATCTGTTTAAATTTTAGTTGTATCTTATATGAAATCAGAGTCACAGCCCTCTGAAATATCCTGAAAATTTGCAGTTTGAATAAAATTTTCAAAATTTAAAAAAATATTCAATCAGCCTCAAACTCTATTTTTATATTTACAAGTACAAATGAATGTATTATGACAGTTTCACATACAAAAATCTGTTAGTTTTTTAAGTAATGACTGAAAAACTTCAAAAATCATGTCCTTTGTTTTCATCCAATATCTGAAAAAGTATACCACTGATATAATTTTTTCTATCACTATGTTTAAATAGATTAATCAGACTATCCAAAAGTACATATAACGTTGTTTTATCTCATGAGGTACTAAGTTTATAACTTACTGGAAACGAGTGAACATTTGTCAGACTGAAAAATATTGAAAAACATGGTCTCAGTTTTTATCCAATATCTCAAAAATTAATACTACTGACATGAATATTTTTTATTTTAATCTGAAAACAGATTCAATAGGCTATATGAATCTATATATTCCATAGTTAATTACGATATAGTTTTATGGCCTATTGAGAAATGACTTAAATTTAATACCTTCCTTCTAGTGTAATTTTTTTCCCGGAAAGTTATCGCATATTTCTACAATATTAGTTAGAAAATAAGAAGGCTTTTTCGGTAAAACAATATCTTCCTTTACATCAGTGATGTATTCGGAATAACAATGATGGGTGTATTTTCGCATGTAGCGATTTGTATTAAAAGCATCTTGTATTATAGGGTTTTATATTTCATTGTAAAGTGAGAATTGTATTGTAAATGAGATTATGCCAATAAAGGTTTCCTAAGTAATAAGATATAGAAGTTTATATTGACCCACATCTTACTGCTACTTGTCTACAAAGAAGACAGTTTATTTACCTGAGGCATAATTTGTTTAGAAAGGACCACAAATACTCACAATATGCTCATTAGAGATAATCTATTTATTTATTAGTCTGAGACTTACTATAATATAAGGCATAAAACGTAACGAAATTGAAATTTTGTATGGTTCGCGACAACAATAACTTCCTTCTAGTGTAATTTTTTTTCAGGAAAGTTATCTCATATTTCTACAATATTAGTTTAGTCTACAATATTTATTTCTGAGACTTACTATACTGTTCTTATCTAGTCTGAACATTTTTAATTCAATAATTCTGACAAAGACAGAATTATAATACTGTATAGTTATATACTTTGTATTATAATATAATTCCGGCTTAAAACTGTAAATAAAAATAAACCCTCCGCAATGCAAATCTTATTGTTTATATTTAGCACCCACCACTGCGGTAGTAAAGTGATTTTCCCTCCGCCGCCGCCACAGTTAGCTGGGACATCATTACGGAATTTGCATATTTCTGTCGTGCGGTGGGTGTTTCCCGAATAAATTAATTTATTATTCCAGCATGCTATTTATTGTGGTATTTATCCATTAATTAAATGAATTGCAGAAACGGTGCGATATCTCGCGACCCTACTTAATCATTTGCCCTCTGTATGCATGCATATTTATGCAGACGGTAATTGTAGGTAAACGTGACTGTTTAAGTTACAAATCGTGTATACTGTAAGAATCAAGTGCATTTCCAAGAATATGCTAATTCTATGTCTCGTCCGTCTATTGCAGAATGTATTGCTTGTAGTCTTGACATTTATATTAAATGATCCATCAAATATACTAGAGCGTCTCTGGAGGAGTCTCCGAAGTTTTAGACGTGCATTCCGTAAGGTAATTTATATTAAGCAACTGTATCGAGATGAATATTATGCACTAAATTGGAGATGTATAATACAACTGTAACATATATATAACCATCTTTATTAGACTATTGACCCTTCACGGGTCTTTCCATCTGCAACTGTAACATTTTAATAGATTTATTATATATTACATTTAAAAGACTCTTCTTTTATATTTATATATGGGTCATTCCATAACAAATCGACCAATAGTTGGAATCGCCCTCTTTCAATTTAAACTAATTTTTTTATGCAATATTTAAAATTTTACCACTTTTCTAATTATTCAACTATTTTTAAAATATCTGGAAAACTTTTACGATTTTTCTAATTTTTCAACTTTATTTTCTAAATATCTCGAAAACTGTTATAGATACGGAAATGGTTTTTTATTTGTTTTAAAGAGGATACTTGGGGCTAACGAAAAATTTAAAAAATTTACAATTTAAAATTTAAAATTTTTTTTAATCCCCTTTAAAACAAACCAAAGACCATTTCTGTATCTATAACAGCTTTCGAGATATTTAAAAAATAAAGTTGAAAAATTAGAAAAATGGTAAAATTTTGAATCTTGAATAACTTTCGAAAAATAAATCCGTTTGTAAATCTTTGTTTTATGATAAAAGAAAAGTTTTGACCAAATTTCGGCCAAATTGAAAGGGGTCGATTCCAACTATTGGTCGATTTGACATGGAATGACCCACATATATATATATATATATATATATATATATATATATAAATATATATATATATATATATATATATATATATATATATATATATATATATTCGTGATACTTAACAAACTCCACAAAACGCATGTACAAAAAAATACATCAGTATAAAAATTAATTAACAGCAATTTTAATCCTGTTAGTGCACGTTTAATTCCCGGGCAATTCGCAATCGTGCGGAAAAAGGTCAATGGACACATTCAGAATGAAATTTCTCCACATATATTTACATTTCCACGCGAAATCCACTCGATGGCCGCTCGATAAATCCCCGCAAAAAAAAATGTTCGCGTGCCCGTCGGGCTTCCCTCGCTCGTTATAATCCCCTCTAAACATTATTATTATTATGAAGGTAACACAGCGGGCCACTTCCCCTCCCTGCTATAATCTGACATAAATACAGCAACAACATCGTTGTATCATGTCTGTAAGGTGATTTTGTTTGCAGAAACCTTACAGAATAAACTGGCTCGCGCTTATTTACACGTCGCACAGTGTATGGATGATTAAAGTTAATTAGTGGGGGAGGGGGGTTGATGTAAATTCCCCGAGCGGAGGTATTGCTTTTGACACGACGGTTTAATTAATTTCACGCAGTGTACGTGTTTGTGCATTTGATAGTATCTTCATTTAAATGATACACCCCCTGAAAGCTCTTTATTATGAATTGAATTGAATGTTGTAATTAATTATTTTCAACTGGCTATTAGCTTGATATTACATAGCAGACAGTTTAATACTACTATGTTGAAATATTTAGAACAGTATTCTATTTAATGAATTGGCGCATGATAATAAACTTGTTGAAAGTATCAGTACTCTGTTCGCATAGATTTTTATATAGATACAGATGTATTGTAATGTTAAAACTACAAAAAGAAAAGTGTTGTCCCATTAAAAGAACTATGCGTAAAAAGTTGGGAGAGTGGTTGGTTAGAAACAAACTAAAATATGCTCGTATACGTTTTCAAAAGATAATAACACTGTTATCGATAAGTTTGTAATTTATATAAAAAATGCAAGAAGAACGTGGTGCTCGTTTGAAAGAGTGAACTGGAATTGATTGGGTCTTATAGGACATAGACTTGGCATTTATATATAAGGATTAGAGAAGAAGATATATTTATTAAAACATATAAAACTTATATGGTTTGTGGCTTTATGAACCTAAAACATAACATTGTGGTTACATCTGATTTTCATTAAATACGCAGTGTCATGGAGTCTGTTCTTACAATGCTTGTCACTAAAAATGTGTATCATATAAACTGACCTTATGGTTATCTTCATTACATATTTAAGAAAGAAAGTGTAGATTATGATTTTTTTATTTTTTATCTTCTTCGGTTAGTAATAAGTTAAATAAAACACAATATAGATACATTAGAAGAAGAAGATATATTTATTGTAACATACATACATACAAGATATACATACATGTACAAGAGGTCATCGACCATGGTCTTTTAGCCTTATATAAGGATTATTATTTGTAAAATGTTTTATATAGCAAAGAAGGAAACAGAGTTTTTTGAGTCAATGCCAAAACCAAATTTCGACTTTTCTCTTAGTTTCAGACGCAACCAAATCCGTAAATTTAAAACAATTATACAAATCTTCAAACTTCGCCTCTAAATTCGATATAAATAGGCATATTTAGGCTACTCGAGTACATTTCGCATTATCCATTATATCATTCACACATCAACGCTGCTTTTGAAAGTGTATTGAGTAAAATAACACCCTCAACGGATAAGGCTAAGTGTATGTGTTAGTTGCGGAGTAACTGTAAATAGTATCGGATTTCTAGGGAACACAATTTAGCTCTCATGAAAATAAACGAATACATCAGATGAGTTTGTTTGTATGTGTATGTATATATCTGCATGCCATGCTCTGAATAAAGCACACAATTCGATTCCAAATGAAAATTCCAGTTTTCAGGCCGAGCATAAAAGTTTCCTATCTATCGGGTATTGGGAGAATAAAAATCGACCACCCGCGGAGGCAACCAGATGAATATATAAGTTTCGCATGCATATTCCCGCAATTTGCGACTGTCATTGTAATGCGACCGCAATTCCATATCCATCCAGCCCTTGAACCGTGACCTTATTTTGTGGGTCGCTGGCTGGCGTCTCGCTTTCCTGCCAAAATGTCTGCGCAACCCACGGGGTTCAACCGGAAAAATACGGGCTATATATGGCTGTTTTCGGTGCCAACATTTTATTTCTACTTATTTTTTTTTTTATTTCGGAGGCAATACAGTGTTATTTGTTCGACTCGCCTTGAACTTTCTGGGTCAGAAAGTTTTGAATGTATGTCGCCAGACCCCCCGTGTGTGTATTGACGTTAAGTGTGCATAGAATTACCGTTCTATTTATAAACTCTCGTAATTCTAATTTAATAAAAACAGCAACTGTGCATGCGAACATCAGTGTTTACAGTCACGAAAAATACTGTATAGGTTTCTATATATTTTTAATAGAAAATTAAAAATAAATACGAAACAGATTAAATTCATGGTGTATATTAGGAAGAAAAAAATAATCAAAATGAAAATCGACGTACGCAGTTACATTTTTGTTTATGAATAAATTGATTTCAAGTCTGTAACTGCGCATGTCGATTTACATAAATACCAAACACAAAATTTTCTACTTTTCAAAACAATTCAAACCTGACTTAGCTGGCCATACACGTTACGGTATACCGGAGAGGTTTACCTGCGCAAAAACCTGTACAGGTAAAACGGAGCGTTTACATGTGCAGGCGTACCTCTCCGGTATAGCTCAACGCGTATGGCTGGCTCCAGGGACTGTGCAGGCAAACCGGAGAGGAAAACCGTCCGGTTTACCTCTCCGGAATGTGTATGGCCGGCTTTACACCACTTTCATTCTCCCAGGCTCAAGTAATCCTGCAATTAACAGTCAAAACTCCAAAGATAAGCGTCTACGCTCCCGGCTTCACCAATCGCTGGGTATACGTAGATACTTTATACTTTATACAGACAGAATATTATATATAAATGCTAAGACAATTAGAAAGCCATTGTGATGATTTTAGAGTAGCGCGCTTATACAATTTGCACGGCACAATTCATAATGCACCTTATCGAACCAACAGCAGGTCAGCGAACTTGCGGTTCACCCGGAATTGCGAGTGAAAATCATTACTGGCTCCTATTGTATCCTGATTTGTGCATACCCACTACGAGCACAATATCCGGACGGCCGCTCAACAGCAACAGATTTCATATAAATGTAAAATTTCCCAATTACAATAAAAAAAAAATGAGAAATAAATTGAAGCAAAATTTGCACTCATAAAAATGTGTTAACATTATAAAGTAAATTAAAAATTGGAATGTACAACCGAGTAAAATAAAAAAAAAACTTCTATCTTTTATAGGGCTATTTGCCGCGAGGCTTTTCCGCCGGTCAAGGGAGAAGCTCAGAGGAGTTTAATCACCCGGTATTTACCTTAACTTCACAGGAAAACCTCTGAAAAACTGTGAAAGGTGATTCGCGAAAATTCTCTCCCCGCTGGGGATCGAACTAAGGCTCCCCAATGTTCAGTACGAGGCGGACGACGCCTCTAACCACTCGGCCACTGAGCTGGGTGTAAAATAAAATATGTATACAATTTTAAACAAATGTAATATTTGTATTTGGTAAATATTTTATCTCACCTTTCAATAGTCCGTGGACTTACTATCGAATTGAGGGAAAAATCAATTTGTATAAGACCGCCAGCAATATGAACTTGGGAACAACTAGGCTTTCCGGTTTCATTTGCATAAAATGTAGATTCGATTACAGCGGCAGCGGCCGCATAATAGATTGCGGCCCTGAAACCGTTCTGCCGCCGCTGCCGTCGGCTGAAAAACTTAACCGAAACAGTAACGCAGGATAATTGATTTTAATACAATTTATAGCGTTGTATAATTATGATTCTAGTATTGTTATATGTTTAGCTTCGATTCAAACGTAGAAAATTGTATGAAAGATATAAGCTTTTATCTTCTACGTTCTATAAGCATCATCCATATATAGAAAATTCTAAAAAAATATAATTATTATGTATTATTATGTAATTATTACATAACAAATTTTACTTGTTTTGTCTTGAAGCGGCCTTAAGGTCGTTTTAGACAAGACAATTTCTTAGCTCAAAAGTTGTTCAAGAAATGAATTCATACATCCTCCTCCCATGCAATTTTCCCTTGAGAAATAGAACGCATTATATTTTTCCGGTCGATTTACCATCCAATTCAATATTTCAAATAATTTGCTGTATGATACAAGATAATTTAGATTGTCTCACATCTTGACTAACTTTTGAGTCAAGAAATTGTCTTGACTAAAACGACCTTTAGTCAAAAAGCAAGACAATCTTAATTGTCTCGTATCATACTGTTGTATTCTCAACATTCCTATATTTCATATATTCGTATTTCATATATTATTTAATTATAAACAGTAAAAGTAAAAGCAAATAGTTCAATTCACATTAGTCGTGGAAACATTTTAAGTATTTTGAGAAAGCAAGAAATCTCCCAAAAAGCATTAACAAAACTAATTGTAGGAGTAAGGTTAAAAATAAGTAGGTACTAACATAATTAACAGTTCTAAATATGTATAAATAAAACCATTAGGATTAGTAATTAGCTTAAGAAAGTATCGAGCCCTTGACCGGCCAAACAATTAATATTTCTACTCAAATAATGGAGGTAGGAGATTCTTTTATAAAAGTGTTGCGCCACGGTTCAGTCATGGCAGTCACTTATACAGCAGTTAGAGAAAAAACACAGACAGTTAATTAGAACACAGTCAGTTAGTTGCAGTAGAAAGAAAGAGTTAGTTGAAGAAGAGTTCGAAGACAGTTGCAGTCAGCACAGAAGTACAGGCCTGTAATACGCCTAGGAGGAGATATTTAGTAATTAAATAAATATTTCATATTTATACTACTTGCTTTATTTCCAACCCTGGTTTGCCCGCCAGAGGTTTAAACAACCATCGAAATTATCCACTACAATTGGTGACATTGGTGGTCCTTCCATCAGGTCATCACCAAACAATACAGCAAATTATTTGAAATATTGAATTAGATGGTAGATCGAATGGAAAAATATAACGCGTTCTATTTGTCAAGGACAAATTGTATGGGAGGAGGATATATGAATTCATTTCTTGAACAACTTTTGAGCTAAGAAATTGTCTAAAGCGACCTTTAGAGATATATTTGGCATTAAAACGTAAAAATATGTGAAAAATGTAAAAATGTCCAACTTTTTCAGAACGATTACAAATGTTTTTTATTCGAGAATTAATTGCATACTTAAAAGCACACGGTGTGTGCATTAAAATTGCTATTGTATTGTTTTCATTGTGTCGCCATAATTAATATAAAATATATGAGATCCCATAAAAATGTCATGATAAACAACAAGGGCAGTTAATCAATCTTTTTATCTTATTCTTCTCAGGCGCAATCAATATACAGTAGATAATTAATAATGAAGATTAATTGTTGTGCGAAAGTTTACGGACGTATCATTAATATGAAGAACGCGTTCGCTACAATACGTCGCTGTTTGTACACCCCGTAGAAATCCCGGATTAGTTTATTGGTTTATCGATGAATAATAATAACAATAATAATAATAATAATAGTAATAATAAACTAAATAAATTTATAATCCTAGGCGAGGAATACAGGATGCTATACCATTCGAAAGAAGTCCGCATAGTATCAGTCATTATCGGATCTACCGGTGAAATACCGATAAACCTCCACAAAAGTGGTAAAGTGATATAGGCCTAAATGAATATATATATATATATATATATATATATATATATATATATATATATATATATATATAAATGTGTGAGGGTTGTGAAGTTTGAGGAAAGATTGCAGGATTTGGGCGAGGAAAGACTGGTACGGGAGGTATGGATAAGGTGTAAGAGTAGAAGAGAGAGTAGATGGAGGAAGGATACAGAAAGGATGTATGAAAGAGTGGGTATGTCTGAGGTGTAGAGGAGAAGCTGAGAGAAAGGGGTAGCCTAGGAACTGAGATAAGGGAGAGATTGAGGGATATTGAGTGGCAAGAAAGGCAAGTGAGAATGACTGAGAGCTCATACAACCCTGGCTACGTTGAGTGGCAAGTGCAGGGGAAACTCGCGAGCTACTTAGCCAGGGGAGAGTGGAGCAGAGAATACAAAGTATGGGTCTTGAACATAAATACATAAACACACCCTACATCAGAGCTTCGTCCTGTTGGCCATAATGCCCCAAGATAAGTAAATTTTTCCCAACAATACGTGGAAAAAGTGTAACAAATCAGGATAATAATAATACGAATTTATTAAACTGAAACCCCTTTTAGGAACATAAAAACATTTGGTTAAAATTAATTACCATATATTTGGCAACGAAAAATAAAAATTGAAATAGAAAAAAATAAATTTCGATACTATACAAATTCAGCTCTAATAATAAATTAAAAGATGCGACAGGTTTATAAATTTCAGACCATTTTCGAATAATTTTAAATTTTCAATAAAAAAGTTAAGGTTGTTACAAGATTGTAGAGTGTTTGCCATGTACATCATTCTCGTTATTGGTTCATAATAATAATGGGATGATAAAATACTTACATATTATTCGAAGAATTTTGAATATGGCTTACCTGCAACAAAAATAAATTAAATTAAAATGACAATAGATTTTCAAATATGTTGCGGCTTAACATATAAGATAGTGCATATATTAGAAATAGCTGTTACTTAATATCTTATTTATGTGTATAAATGGTAAGAGCAATACCAACTAAGTAATAAGAACGTGAGATCAGATATCGACGGTGTAGCACAAGAAGGGACATGCCCTCTCAATTCTTCATTTCATAATAGTTAAAAGTTACCTATTAGTAAAAAAAAACTTCTATCTTTATAGGACTATCAGCCGTGAGGCTTTTCCGCCGGCCAAGGGAGAAGCTCAGAGGAGTTTAAGTTTAAATTAAATTTTAATAAAATTGTGATGGACGCTTTCTAAAAAATTCTTTAGTTATGCTTATAATTATTAGGAACAAATTAAAAAAAATTCTATCTTTATAGCAAGGACTTTTCCGCTCGTCTGTGGAGAAGCTCAGAGATTTATAGCACGGGCTTTTCCGCTAGTTTGTGGAGTAGCTCAGAGGAGTGTAATCACCCGGTATTTACCTTAACTTCACAGAAAACCTCTGAAAACTCTGAAAGGTGATTCGCAAAAATTCCCCGCTGCGGATTGAACTCACTACGAGACAGACGACGCCTCTAACCACTCGGCCACGGAGCTGGGTAACTATTAGTATTTAAATCAGTTTGGTCCTTTTGTAAAAATAATAGATTGGTCCCTCTTGCCCTACACAGTCGTTATATTAACAGTTTATCAGAGGTTTTCTGTGAAGTTAAAGTAAATACCGGGTGATTACACTCCTCTGAGCTTCTCCACAGACTAGCGGAAAAGCCCGTGCTATAAAGCACTGAGCTTCTCCACAGACGAGCGGAAAAGCCCGTGTTATAAAGATAGATTTTTTTTAATTTGTTCCTAATAATTATAGGCATAACTAAAGAATTTTTTAGAAAGCGTCCAAAACAATTTTATCAAAATTTAATTTAATTAGAATAGTAGGGCAGAAAGACTCCGGTCGTTACCCCATTGTGGTATGTTTATGTAAATGTTATGTATCACAATAAATAATAATAATAATAATAATATTTATTGTGATACATAACATTTACATAAACATACCACAATGGGCTAACGACAGAGATAGATAGTATATACAAAAAAACTAGTGAAAGAACCCACAAAATATTATAAAAAAGCTATCCTATAATTTTTGCAAACATACCCATAACAAAAAAAAGCATAGTAACGTCCATAAAGTACATATTACATCAAAGCCAGACTTATTACAACCCAAACGACAATAAAGTTTCGCCGTCGCTATTTGAGTTCGAGCCGTGTATTTATGGTTTAAATTTCCACCGGCCCGGACTCCCCGGATCGATACCACCCCAACTTTTCGTCGCCGGAAAACCTCGGCCGCATCGCATACAAGCGGAACGCCGACGGAATGCCGCTCAACGTTGAGATAGTCAGGGATTATCTCAAAATGCCTAGAGAACTAAATTTTCGGGCAGTTAATTTCATATTAAATGGTTGCGACCTACATTGTTTGGACATTGAGGTATTTAGTGTGTGTAATTAGTGGATTATCTTAGGAAATTAGATTTATATGATTAAACGCTTTCCCAATAATTATATACAGTTTGGCAGAAGGACCCCTAAAGGTGGATAGCAGTAACTAAAATGGACAAACGGATGAGACAATAATTTTTCCACCTTAAATATGACAGCAAAATCATCTCAAATTATATATATATATATATATATATATATATATATATATATATATATATATATATATATATATATATATATATATATATATGTATAAGTTATTTTTGGGAAACAGCGAGCAGTGAAACTCCTTTTATAATATTATCAATATTTCGCTCGTTTAATTCAGAGCATCATCAGTATAATCTACAATAGTACAATGTGCTTATAATTAATAGATCTAATATCTAATATTTATATATATATATATATACATATATATGTATGTATATACTTAGATCTATTAATTATAAGCACATTGTACTATTGTAGATTATACTGATGATGCTCTGAATTAAACGAGCGAAATATCGATAATATTATAAAAGGAGTTTCACTGCTCGCTGTTTCCCAAAAATAACTTATACATATATATATATATATATATATATATATATATATATATATATATATATATATATATAGGTATATGTATCTATTATGTATCTATCACTAAATTCTAAATTAGAGTAATATTAGAAACATGACAAATTACGTAATTTATGGATAGTCCTTAACCCTCATCAACCAATACAATAATACAAATTGCGCAAGCATTTAAAATTTTAAAAAAATAATCTATATTCTCGCTTACAACCGAGGTAAACTCTCGTGTAAAAGTCCGCGTTGAATATTTCATGCATTCAATCCATCTGTTCATTATAGATGTCTGGAGTGTTTCTACCGTCCTCGAGAAACAAAATAAACCGTTTGAAAATGCAGCCACCCTTGCTGCGCGTAGCGTTTTACTGGAAACCCGATAATAGCGTTATTATCGTTGTACAGCAAAAAAAAGGTGAGCTCGCCAGAAATAAAGTCCGTATAAACACACAAGTCTCGCGTTGTTTAACGCATTCGTGCTATTCTGTTGTGGAAGGTTTTTGTGTTTGTTTGTATTGCACTTTATGCTCGCTCGGGAGCGGACAATTGCGAACAATACAGACTAATTTAATTAAAAATAATATTTTTAGATATTAATTATGTGTGTATAAATAGTAGTTTATTTACAATTACAATTTATTGCAGCGTTATGCGTCCAATACCAGCCATGTAAGAAATTTTATATAAAATCTAATTCATAAATAATTATGGCAATTTCTTACTTTTTAACTGTTACCGGTTAGTTAGTGATGAGAAACTGCAATATTTGTTATGCTCACAACTGTATTTATACAAAAGTAGTTTAAGTATTTTCCAAAAGGACTATTCTTAGTAATAACAAAATTTAAAAATCGTACCGCTCTTATTATTGAAGATATTAAAGTGAATATAAAGAATCTAGCCAACCAGATGTTGTTGGTGCTTGAAAACCTGCAGTTGAAGTAATTTCCAAAAGGACTATTCTTAATAATTAACAAAATTGAAAAATCATATCTCTCTTATTATTGAAGATATATTAGTAAATATCAAGAGTGTAGCCAACCAGATGTTGTTAGTGCTGAAAAACTGCAATATTTTCTATTTTCACGACTGTAATTATGAAATAGTAGTTTAAATATATTGATAAAAGACTACTCTTAAAAACTATCAAACATGAAAAACATATCTCTCTTATAAGTAAAGATATTAAAGTGAATATAAAGAATGTAGCCAATCAGATGATGTTAATCCTGAAAAATTGCAATATTTTTTAGTTTCGCGACTGTATGTATACAAAAATAGTTTGAATATATTCCTAAAGAATTATTCTAAGAACTACCAAAAATGAAAATCATATGTCTATCATTAGTAAAGATATTCAAGTGAATATCACGAATCTTGCCAACCAGATGTTATTGTTGAAACACTTCAATATCTTTTATTTTTTCTACTGTATTTATACAAAAGCAGTTGAAGTATTTTCCAAAAGGACTATTCTTAATAATTAACAAAATTGAAAAATCATATCTCTCTTACTATTGAAGAAATTTTAGTGAATATCAAGAATGTAGCCAACCAGATGTTGTTAGTGCTGAAAAACTGTAATATTTTCTATTTTCACGACTGTAATTATAAAAGAGTAGTTTAAATATATTGATAAAAGACTACTCTTAAAAACTACCAAACATGAAAAACATATCTCTCTTATAAGTAAAGATATTAAAGTGAATATAAAGAATGTGGCCAAGCAGATGATGTTAGTCCTGAAAAATTGCAATATTTATTAGTTTCGCGACTGTATTTATACAAAAATAGTTTAAATATATTCCTAAAGGACTATTCTAAGAAACTACCAAACATGAAAATCATATCTTTATTATTAGTAAAGATATTGAAGTGAGTATCAAGAATGTTGTTAACCAGATGTTGTTATTGCTGAAAAGCTGCAATATTTTTTATTTTTGCTAGTGTATTTATACAAAAGTAGTTTAAGTATATTCCTAAAGGACTACTCTTAGAAACTACCAAAAATAAAAATCATATCTCACTTATTAATCAAGATATTAAAGTGAAAATCAAGAGTGTACTTAACAGATGTTGTTACTGCTGGAAATCTACAATATTTTTTTATTTTCGCGACTGTATTTATACAAAAGTATTTTAAATATATTTCTAAAGGACTACTCATAGAAACTACCAAACAAAAAAATCATATCTCTGATATTAGTAAAGATATTCAAGTGAATATCAATAATGTTCCCAACCGATTTTGTTATTGCTGAAAAACCGCAATATCTTTTATTTTTGCAAATATACTTATACAAAAGTAGTTTAAATATAATCCCAAGGGACTACTCTTACAAACTACCAAAAATTAAAATCATATCTTTCTTATTAGTAAAGATATTAAAGTGAATATCAAGATTGTAGCCAACCAAATGTTGTTAGTGATGAAATACTGCAATATTTTCTATTTTTGCAACTGTTTTTATGTAAGAGTAGTTTAAGCATTTTTCGAATAGCCTACTCTTAGAAACTACCAAACACGAAAATCATATCTCTCTTATTATTGAAGATATTTTAGTGAATATCAAGAATGTAGCCAACCAGATGTTGTTAGTGCTGAAAAACTGCAATATTTTTTATTTTCACGACTGTATTTATACAAAATTAGTTTAATTATATTCATAAAGGACTACTCATGGGAACTACCAAACAAGAAAATCATATCTCTATTTTTAGTAAAGCTATTCAAGTGAATATCAAGAATGTAGCCAACCAGATTTTGTTATTGCTGAAGAACTGCAATATTTTTTATTTTTGCTAATGTATTTATACAAAAGTAGTTTAAATATATTCCTAAAGGACTGATCTTAGAAACTACCAAATTTAAATTCATATTTCTCTTATTAGTAAAGATATCAAAGTGAATATCAAGAATATGGCCAACCAGATGTGGTTTGTAATGAAAAACTGCAATATTTATTATGTAGCCAACCAGATGTTGTTAGTGCTAAAATACTGCAATATTTTATTTATACGACTGCATTTATACAAAAGTAGTTGAAATATATTTCTAAAGGACTACTTATAGAAACTACTAAACAAGAAAATCATATCTCTGTTATTAGTAAAGATATTAAAGTGAATATCAAGAATGTAGACAGCCTGATGTTGTTAGTGATGAAAAACTTCAATATTTTTTTATTTTCGCGACTGTATTTGTACAAAAGTAGTTTAAATATATTCCTAAGGAACTACTCTTAGAAACTACTAAACTAAACTACTAAAAACTAAAATTATATCTCTCTTATTAATAGAGATATTATAGTGAATATCAAGAATGTAGCCATCCAGATGCAGTTAGTGCTGAAAACCTGCAATATTTTTTTATTTTCGCGTCTGTATTTATGTAAAGGTAGTTTAAATATATTCCTAAAGGATTACTCCTACAAACTACCAACCATGAAAATCATATCTCTCTTATTAGTAAAGATATTAAAGTGTATATGAAGAATATGGCCAACCAGATGTGGTTGGTAATGAAAAACTGAAATATTTTTTTATTTTCGCTACTGTATTTATACAAAAGTAGTTTAAATATATTCACAAAGGACTACTCCCAGAAACTACCAAAAATGAAAATCATATCTCTCTTATTAGTAAAGATATTAAAGTGAATATCAAGAATGTAGCCAATCAGATGTTGTTAGTGCTGAAAAACTGTAATATTTTTTATTTTCGCGACTGTATTTATGCAAAAGTAGTTGAAATATATTCTTAAAGGACTACTCTTAGAAATTACGAAGACTGAGAATTATATCTCCCTTATTAGTAAAGATATTAAAGTGAATATCAAAAATGTAACCAACCAGATGTTAGTGTTAAAAAACTGTAATATTTTTTATTTCCGCGACTGTATTTATGCAAAAGTAATATAAATATATTCCTAAAGGACTACTCTTAGAAACTACCAAAAATTAAAATTATATCTCTCTTATTAGTAGAGATATTAAAGTGAATATCAAATATGTAGCCAACCAGATGTTGTTAGAGTTGAAAAACATTAATATTTTTTATTTTCGCGAGTGTATTCATACTAAAGTAGTTTAAACATATTGCTAACAGACTACTCTTAGAAACTACCAAACATGAAAATCATATCTCTCTTATTAGTAAAGATATTAAAATGAATATCAAATATGTAACCAACCAGATGTTGTTAGTGCTGAAAAACTGCAATCTTTTTTATTTTCTCGACTGTATTTATGCAAAAGTAACTAAGAACTCTTCTTAGTAAAGATATTAAATAGAATATCAAAAATATGGCCAAAAATATTTTGTTGGTGCTGAAAATCTGCAATTTTTTTTATTTTCGCGACTGTATTTATGCAAAAGTAGTCTAAATATATTCTTCAAGGACTACTCGTAGAAACTACCAAAAACTAAAATCATATATCTCTTATTAGTAAAGATATTAAAGTAAATATCAAGAACATGGCCAATCAGATGTTGCTAGTACTGAAAATCTGCAATATTTTTTATTTTCATGACTTTATTTATACAAATGTAGCTTAAATATATTTCAAAAAGACTATTCTTAACAATAACTAATATTTAAAATCATATCTCTCTTATTAGTGAAGATATTAAAGCGAACATCAAGAATGTAGCCAAACAGATTTTGTTAGTGGTGAAAAACTGCAAAAAAAATTAATCTCGCCACATTATTTATACAATAGTAGTTTAAATATATACCAAAAAGAGTATTCTTAATAATTATCAAAATTGAATATAATATCTCACTTATTAGTGAAGATATTAAAGTGTTAAAGATATTGTTAATGGTGAAAAACTGCAATATCTTTAATTCTCGCGACTGCATTTATACAAAAGTAGTATAAATATATTTCAAAAGAGTTATAATTTAAAAAATTTATATCATATCTCTGAAGTTAAGGTCGTTTTAGACAAGACAACTTCTTTACTCAGAAGTTAGTCAAGATGCGAGACAATCTAAATTATCTCGTATAATACAGCAAATTATTTGAAATATTGAATTGAATGGTAGATTAAATGGAAAAATATAACGCGTTGTCAAGGACAAATTGTATGGGAGGAGGATATATGAATTCATTTCTTGAACAACTTTTGAGCTAAGAAATTGTCTTGTCTAAAACGACTTTTATTAATGTAAATATCAAGAATATTGGCAAATAGAAGTTGTCCGGTATAGAGAGAGGACGAGAAATTTATAGAGACATTAAACATCACGTAGTGGCAAATAAAATTAACCTATATTAAGCAATAACACAAGAAAACATGTTTTTTGTTGTATAAAATGAAATAATATTCGCTATAAAAAAACTTACAACTGTAATAAAACTCCAATATTTTGTTGCCAGTAACTTTTGTCATATAATATTTCAGAATAAAGTCGTGCGGTAATTAATAAAAATAAGCATCCCAGCTCTCTATCCCTTGCTGAAAGTTTTGCTAACAAAACGAGTTTCACGTGGGGGAAGGGGTTTGAGTTTAAAGCTCTGGTTGGGCGGGGTGGGCGGTCAAAGCTCAGTTGGCACTTGTAGACTTCCCAAGGCGGATTTGGCGCGCTGCTACTTAGCATTTACCACGTGACGGCGGTTTTACGTACCGCGCTTGATAAAATTTTAAGAAGCCACAACGCATTTCTGGGGCCATAAAATAAATTTTATCTCTGTCTGGGTGGATTCAAACGTATGGGGATGGTGTAATAAAAACGAACGTGTTTTGGGGGCTTTTAATCAGCGCATACACGGTCGGATGTTTTATTCCACGAGATTTTTATGCTTATGAGGTGGAATTTACATTTGTGGTCGAAATTGCGGGGACGCGACTGGTCTTTGGAGGGTGTTTTATGTTTTGGGGATAGGACAGAAAATTAATTGAGTGGGAATTTTGTTAATACGAATTAGTTATTATACAGTACTACCATATGAAGAGAAACATGAGAGAAATCTATTACTGTTTTTACGCAAAAAAATAGCTAGCAAAATGTAGCATCTTATTTTCAGACACTCCAATATTTTAATAAACAAATTTATCTTTCCACAAAGTAGATACCGATTCAATCCAATACTCCAATATTTTGTTAATAATTCAATGTAATAATTAATATTCAACTTATATAAAATTAAAACTTACCAGTCTACCAATCACAGTATAATAGCTACAAATGCATTCGCCATAAACTATAATTACGAGTGCATTTTAATTAGATTAAACCTGCAGAGCGTTTGTACATGAGAACGTGTAACAATAAAATTATTAGTAATGCAATTAATAGAGGCTCATATAGCGAGAGCAATTTCGGTTCGTTTTCATTGCAACTGGGGGAAGTTTTATGAGTTTATAATATTATATGCGGAATGTTTTATATAAAAAAAATTGAATGGACTGACCGGATGGAATTTTATAATTAAATTATGGCTGAGCGCAGTGCGGATTATAGTTAGATTAAGGCTGAAATTGCAAATTTTACGAGCAAAAGCTATCCGCAGGATTATCACGTATTCACAGCGATATTTATAAAAATGGTTATAAACCATAAAGCCAAATCATATTGATTATTGTCAGTTTGAAGAACATTTTATTGAAAAACATAAAAGTTTATCCAATCGATAATAATAAATAATTATAAACGTTATGTTAATAACGCATCTCAAGTGAGTACCACGGAATGAGAATGTTTACGCAGTATATTTGTATAGCACCTGAAACGGTCTTAGTGTTGCTGAATATTATACAATATAGACGTATATTTAAGGACAGTGTAGTTTGTATAAAAAAAAACTTCTATCTTTATAGGGCGATCAGCCTTTTCCGCCGGTTAAGGGAGAAGCTCAGAGGAGTTTAACCACCCGGTATTTACCTTAACTTCACAGAAAACCTCTGAAAAACTGTGAAAGGTGATTCGCGAAAATTCGCTCTCCGCTGGGGATCGAACTCAGGCTCCCCAATGCTCAGTACAAGACGGACGACGCCTCTAACCACTCGTCCAGTGAGCTGGGTTAGTTTGTTTTATTTAATACAAAACTGCACCTCAAGATCTCTCGATATTTGAACCAAATTCACAACGATAATCTTGTTTTACTTGCTAGATAAATGTGTCCATATTTGGTGAATGCGCCGGGTAAAAAAATTACCATACTTTTTGCGTAGCAATAATTTGTTAGATTTACAATTTAATGTTACCTGCCTAGCCATGAGAACAATATACTGTCGCAACAAATTTCATCCCCAGGTTCATATTTTGCTAAATTACCAAAAAAAATATTTTAAAAGCATAGCTATAATTATTAGAAAATATTGGAATAGGTGTATTATTGTTAACGGTTCTTAAAAATATTTTTCTTATTTCCCCAATATGCATATAATCTGTGAGAATAGACAATAACTATTTAATATGATATGTAAATGACAAAAAAAGACCTTTATTGGCATGTCCCTCACAAAATACTGCTCTTCAACATCACCAACCACAACAAACTGACGATTACATGATATGTAAATGACAGTAAAGAAGCGTTCTTATAGAAAATTATTACTTTTTTACACAATTTGTTCGATTTGGCTTAATCCTTAAATACATATTGTTACAGAACTGCAAAAAAATCATGCATTTAAGAGTTGAAAATAAAAATTTGACTGGAGAACATCAAAACAATAAAATTCCTCTCGTATTAATTAAATAAATTCTAGCAAATTTCTTAAAATTTCGTGCTATTCGTTATCAGATTTCAACAGTTATTATTAACTGCCACAACGTATAATCTTGATTGCCTTGCTAGATTATTAGGTATTAATTTTATTCATGAAACTATATAAAATTACTGCTCTATACCGATTGCAGATATTAAATAATTATAGGCTAATATAATGAACACCATTGTGTTCGCCTTATAATGGAAGTGGCAATTAGTTGTCCCCCATAATGTTAACTCGGCATTGAATATTATTATTATTATCTGGAAATCTATCAAAAAAATATCTGTAGCATATTCAATACTAATAATAGATGCAAACTAAGCTTCGCTATTATGTAATCCTAATTATTACAAGTAATTATATATATATATATATATATATATATATATATATATATATATATATATATATATATACATATATATTATCTATTTGCCTTTTACCTTTCGGTGTAGGCTAGTAATTACATGTAATAAATAATAATAATAATAGAAGTTTGTCCCCAATTTAGTTAGTAATAATGCACAGATTTATAATTATTAATTTACAATATGAAAAAATGCAAAGTTCCGGTATAGAGGCATTAACCTCACAATTGAACTAAAGATGCAATTATTCCTTTATCCTGAGAAAAACGTTAAGATCAATATTAATATATCAATGTTAATATATATTAATATTAACAGAAAATAGATCAATAAAGGAGATGAATAAAATTACTATGTTTTTTACCACTTGTTACAAGTGATAAAAAACATAGTAGTTTGATTTATCTCCTTTATTGTTACAAGTGATAAAAAACATAGTAGTTTGATTTATCTCCTTTATTGAAAATGAATTACCACGTAGTAGACGCCAAAAGCATTAAATTTCAGAAAGTAGATCTTAACAATTTAAAGTATCCTGATATGCGAAATGAAATTACAGATATCAATAGAGAGGGGGGATATCGTTAGAGGTATACAAGAGCATCACACTTCTGTAGAAGAACAATGTAAAAAGGTGTCCAAGTATACGAAGGCAGCAATAACAAGGACTTTGAAATCGAATAGAATTTTTTTAAAAAATGCATGATGGACGAAATTGTGGAGCTTATAGAAAAAAGGAAAGAACAAAACATTCAGAGATATAAGGATATGTACAAACAAATAAATATGGAAATAAGAATGCATACAAAATAACCTTCGCTACCATGTAAATCTAATCATGAAATCATTAAACAATACATCTGCAATTATTCCTTTATACTAGTAAAATTAAAAAAATCACATAACTGGTACTATAATTTAATTCTGGCTAATATCATTATATAAATTAGTTAAAAACGTTAAGATTTAAGACAAAATCGGTTATATTATTGAGCAGTGCGTATTTTTTCTTTCAAAATAATATGTGGAAAAATAAATAATTTGGACACATTAAAATACTATTCCATAATATACTAACTTATAATTTTCGACATTTAATTCAAGTTATTTATAATAACTTGAATTGAATGTAGAAAATTATAAGTTAGTATCATTTTAATGGGTCCAAATTATTTATTTTTCCACATATCTTATTTTGAAAGAAAAAATACGCACTGCTCAATAATATAACCGATTTTCTCTTAAATCTTAACGTTTTTAACTAATTTATATAATGATATTAGCTACAATTAAATTATAATACCAATTATGTGTTACTAGCTGCATTAGTTATAAAATAATATAATATATGTTTATATAGCTAAATTATTAAGATCAGAATAATAAAAACCGTAAAAAGTAACCTCTCAAACTTGTGTGGGCTATTTCAAAAATTGCAAAAAATTGCAGCTAATATTTTTGAAAATTCTAATGGCAGTTATATGTTACTAGCTTAATTAGCTATGAAATGAGATATAATATGTTCATATAGCTAAATCATTAAGATCAAAATATTGAAAAGCGTAAAAAGTGACCTCTAAAACTTATATCGGCTATTTAAAAAATTGCAAAAAATCGTAGCTAATATTTTTGAAAATTCTAATGGCAGTTATGGGTTACTAGCTTAATTAGCTATAATATGAGATATAATTTGTTTATATAACTAAATTATTAAGATAATAACATTGAAAAGCGTAAAAAGAAATCTCTCAAACTTATATCGGCTATTTAAAAAATTGCAAAAAATCGTACCTATTTTTTTCGAAAATTCAAAAGATATTTATATGTTCCTAGCTTAATTAGCTACAATATGAGATATAATAATTTTATATAGCTAAATTATTAATATCAGAATAATGAGAAAAGTAAAAAAGTATCATCTTAAACCCATGTAGGCTATTTAAAAAATTTCAAAAAATCGTAGCTATTATTTTTGAAAATTCTAAGCGCAATTATGTATTACTAGCTTAATTGGGAACAAAATGAGATATAATATGTTTCTATAGATAAATAAATAAGATCAGAATCATGAAAAGTGTAAAGAAGTAACCTCTCAAACGTGTGTAGGCAATTTAAAAATTTTAAAAAAATTGTAGCTATATTTTTTGAAAATTATAATAACAGTTATTTATTACTAAGTTAATTAGCTACAAAATAAGATATAATATGTTTATATAGCTAAATCATTAAGATCAGAATGATGAAAAATGTAAAAAAGTAACCTTTCAAACTTATGTGGGCTATTTAAATTTTTTTTTAAAATGGTAGCTATTATTTTTGAAAATTCTAAGCACAATTATGTATTACTAGCTTAATTGGGTACAAAATGAGATATAATATGTTTCATAGATAAATAAATAAGATCAGAATCATGAAAAGTGTAAAAAAGTAACCTCTCAAACGTGTGTAGGCAAATTAAAAATTTTCAAAAAATTGTAGCTATATTTTTTGAAACTTGTAATAAGAGTTATTTATTACTAGCTTAATTAGCTACAAAATAAGATATAATATATTTATATAGCTAAATCATTAAGATCAGAATGATGAAAAATGTAGAAAAGTAACCTTTCAAACTTATGTGGGCTATTTAAAATTTAAAAAAAAATGGTAGCTATTATTTTTGAAGATTCTAATGGCAAATGTATATTACTAGCTTAATTAGCTACAATATGAAATATAATATGTTTATACAACTAAATTATGAAGATCGGAATAATGAAAAGCATAAAAAGTAACAACTCAAACTTATGTGGGCTAAAATTTCAAAAAATCGTAGCTATTATTTCTGATAATTCGAATAACAATTATGTATTACTAGCTTCATTGGGTATAAAATGAGATATAATATGTTTGTATAGATAAATAAATAAGATCAGAATCATGAAATGCGTAAAAAAAGTAACCTCTCAAACTTATGTAGGCAATTTAAACATTTTCAAAAAATTGTACCCATTATTTTTGAAAATTGTAATGCCAATTATATATTACTAGCTTAATTAGGTAAAAAATGTGATATAATATGTTTGTATAGATAAATTATTAAGATAAGAATAATGAAAAGCGTAAAAAAGTAACCTATCACATTTATGTGGGCTATTTGAAAAATTGCAAAAAAATCGTATTTATTATTATCGAAAATTATAATAACAGTTATTTACTACTAGCTTAAGTATCTACAAAACGAGGTATAATATGTTTATATAGATAAATTATTAAGATCAGAATAATGAAAGCGTAAAAATGTAACCTAACAAATTTATGTGACTATTTGAAAAATTGCAAAAAAATCGTAGCTATTATTTAAAAAAATTATAATAACAGTAATTTATTACTAGCTTAAATAGCTAGAATACGAGATATAATATGTTTATATAGCTAAATAATTAAGATCATAATAATGAAAAGCGTAAAAGATAAAATATCAAACTTATATAGGCGATTTAAAAAATTGCAAAAAATCGTGGCTATTATTTTAGAAAATTCTAATGACAGTTATCCGTTACTAGCCTAATTTCCTACAAAATGCGATATAATATTTTAAATAGCTAAATTATTAAGATCAGAATATTGAAAAATGTAAAAAAAAGTATCCTCTCAAACTTATGGGCTATTTAATTTTTTTCAACAAATCATGGTTATTATTATTGAAAATTCTAATGATAACTATTTCTTACTTGATTAATTAGGTACAAAATGTGATATAGTATATTTATATAACTAAATTATTAAGATCAAAATAATGAAAAGTGTAAAAAAACACCTATAAAAGTTATGTAGGCGAGTTAAAAAATTGCAAAAAAATCGTGGCTATTATTTTCGAAAATTCTAATTGCAGTTATATATTACTAGCCTAATTTTCTACAAAATGTGATATAACATGTTTATATAGCTAAATCATTAAGATCAGAATAATAAAAAGTGTAAGAAAAAGTTACCTCTCGTCTGTGGGCTATTTAAAATTTCACAAAAAATCGTAGCTATTATTTTTGAAAATTCTAATAACAATTATGTATTGCCAGCTTAATTAGGTACAAAATGAGATATAATATATTAATATAGATAAATTATTAAGATCAGAATAATGAAGAGCGTAAAAAAGTAACTTCTCAAATTTATATGTGCTATTTAAAAATTGCAAAAAATCGTAGCTATTATTTTTGAAATTTATAATTACAATTATTTGTTACTAGCTTAATTAGATACAAAATAAGATATAATATGTTTATATAGCTATATTATTAAGATCAGAATAATGAAAGAAGTAAAAAAAGTAACCTCTCAAACTTATGGGGGGCTATTTAATTTTAAAAAAAAACGTAGCTATTATTTTTGAAATTTATAATGACAATTATCTGTTACTAGCTTAATTAGATACAAAATGAGATATAATATGTTTATATGGCTAAATTATTAAGATCAGAATAATGAAAAAAGTAAAAAAGTAACCTATCAAACCCATGTGGGTTATTTAAAAATTGCAAAAAATTGTATCAATTCTTTTTGGAAATTATAATGCCAGTTATGTAATTATTAGCTTATTATCTATAAAATGAGATAAAATATATTTATATAGCTATACTATTAAACTCAGAATAATGAAAAGTGTAAAAAAGTAACCTCGAAAACTTATGGGGGCTATGTAAAAAATTGCAAAAAACAGTAACTATTATTTTCCAAAATTACAATAAAAGTGGTGTGTTACTAGCTCAATTAGCTACATAACGAGATATAACATGTTTATTTAGCTAACTTATTAAGATCAGAATAATGAAAGGCATAAAAAGTAACCTCTCAAACTTATGTGGTCTATTTAAAAAATTGCAAAAAAATATTTTTGGAAATTATAATGACAATTATTTATTACTAGCTTAATTAGATACAAAATGAGATATAATAGGTTTATATAGCTAAATAATTAAGATGTGAATAATGAAAAAAGTAACTTCTCAAACTATATCGGCTATTTAAAAAAAAAAAAAATTGTAGCTATTATTTTCGACTTTATAATGACAGTTTTGTGTTATTAGCTACAAAATTAGATAAAATATGTTTATATAGCTTCAATATTAAAGTCAGAATAATGAAAAGTGTAAAAAAGTAACCTCGCAAACTTTTTGAGGCTATTTAAAAAATTGCCAAAAATCGTTGCTATTATTTTTCAAAATTCTAATGGCATCTATGTATTACTACCTTAAATAGCTATAAAACTAGATAAAATATGTTCATATAGCCAAATTATTAATATCTGAATAATGAATAACGTAAAAAAGTAACCTCTCAAACTATATCGGCTAGTTAAAAAAATTCAAATAATCGTAGCTATTATTTTCGACATTTATAATGACAGTTTTGCATTACTAACTTAATTAGCTACAAAATTAGGTATAATATGTTTATATAGCAAAATTATTAAGATCAGAATAATGAAAAGTGTAAAAAAAACCTACCATACTTACGCTAGCGATTTAAAAAATTACAAAAAATCATGGCTTTTATTTTCGTAAATTATAATGACAATTATATATTACTAGCCTAATTTGCTACAAAATGAGATATGATATATTTATTTAGCTAAATCATTAAGATCAGAATAATGAAAAGTGTAAAAAAAAGTAACCTCTTAAAATTATGTTGGCTATTTAAAATGTAAAAAAAATCGTAGCTATTTTTTTGGAAAATTCTATTGTCAATTATGTTTTACTAGCATAATTAGGTACAAAATGAGATATAATATGTTTATATAGATGAATTATTAAGATCAGAATATTGAAGAGCGTAATAAAAGTAAGCTCTCAAACTTATGTGGGCTATTTACAAAATTGAAAAAATCGTAGCTATTATTTTTGAAAATTATAATAACAATTATCTGTTACTACCTTAATTAGATACAAAATAAGATAAAACATGTTTATATAACATAATTATTAAGATCAGAATAATGAAAAAGGTAAAAAAGTAACCTATCAAACCCATGTGGGCTATTTAAAAATTGTAAAAAAATTTAGCTATGCTATTTGGAAATTCTAATGTTAGTTGTGTTTTACTAGCTTAATTATTCATCAAATGAGATATAATATTTTTATATAGCTATACTATTAAAGTCTGAATAATGAAAAGTGTCAAAAAGTAACCTCTCAAACTTGTGAACTATTTAAAAAATTGCAAAAAATAGTAGCTATTATTTTTCAAAATTCTAATAGCATCTATGTATTACTAGCTTAAATAACTAGAAAACAAGATAAAACATGATCATTTAGCTAAATTATTAATATCATAATGATGAAAAGTCTAAAATAGTAACCTCTCACACTATATCGAATATTTAAAAAATATCAAAAAATCGTAGCTAATATTTCTGAAAATTAGAATGATAGTGTCGCATTACTAGCTCTTAATTAGCTACAAAATGAGATATAATATGTTTATATAGCTAAATTATTAAGATCAGAATAATGAAAAGCGTAATAAAATAACCTATCAAACTTATGTGGGCGATTTAAAAAATTTCAAAAAATCGTGGCTATTATTTTTGAAAATTATAATGACAATTAACTGTTACTAGCATAATTAGATACAAAATGAGATATAATATGTTTATATAGCTAAATTATTAAAATCAGAATAATGAAAATCGTAATAAAATAACCTGTCAAACTTATGTGGATTATTTAAAAAATTGCAAAAAATCGTGGCTATTATTTTCGGAAATTCTAATGATACTTATATGTTACCAGTCTAATTTGCTACAAAATAAGATATGATTTGTTTATATACCTAAATCATTAAGATCAGAATAATGAAAAGTGTAAAAAAGTAACTTCTCAAACTTATGTGGGCCATTTAAAAAGTTGCAAAAAATCGTAGCTATTATTTTTGAAAATTATAATGGCAATTAAATGTTACTAGCATAATTAGATACAAAATGAGATATAATATGTTTATATAGCTAAATTATTAAGATCAGAATAATGAAAAATTAACCTCTCAAACCTATGTGGGCTATTTATAAATATAAATAATAAATAAATAAATTGCAAAAAATAGTAGCAATTATTTTGAAAATTTAAATGACAGTTATGTGTTACTAGCTTAATTATCTGGGAAATATAATATGCTTAAAAGACCGTGTTATTGAATATTTAATGTAACTGTATGTTCAAATAAAACTTGCTTCGTTTTCTCTTTGATGTTTGTACCGTATTACAAACGCTGCGCGGCGTATATTTATGTCCGGTCGTTTAATAAATGATAGTATCTTTCGCAGTCGTATTTATTTTCGCTCCTTTGCTTCATTTCCCTTATGGCAGATTGAAAATTGTAATGTCTGCATTCTTACTAAATTATATATATATATATATATATATATATATATATATATATATATATATATATATAATCATAATAGACTTTATTGTACAAGAATTTAATAACAAACATATTTATATATTATTATTATTATATTAATAAATAATAAACAGCACAGAGAAAATGCGAGGTTCCGGTATAATAATTTTGTATATTTAGATGCGTTATTTTACACTGTCAGCACAAAAGTCCTTACTGACAGATCGGTGATATTCAAAACATTGTCTTCGATTTTATATTATAGGAATAATGTATATTTTTGTTGATATTATAATTTTTGTATACAATGTTAATTGCAATATAAAATGTTGTTGGGATATTTGTTGATGACCGTAGCTATTTTACGACTGAATAGACCAGCACCCGTCAGGATTTGGATTTACGGCTTAAAGTGGCCACGAACTCGTTAGGCACTATCCTGTTAATATCGTGATATACTGCCGCATATCCGTATGAACCTTCATGATTACGGCAAATATATTATAGGCGATTATTTATGGGGTGAAAATATCCAGGTGGTGATAGTAATTTTTAAACATTTTATTTACAATATAGCAACAATCTGCATGGCTGGCATGGGAGAGAAAGTGGGAATAGTGAGAGGAGGAGTAAAAAAAACTTGTATCTTTATAGAGCTAACAGCCTTGAGGCTTTTCAGAGAAGTTTAATCACCTGTTATTTACTTTAACTAATACAGAAAACCTCTGAGAAACTGTGAAAGGTGATTCGCGAAATCAATATTATGATTCATCAGCATAAAAAAATTTCATCATTATATTTAGCCTTCAAATATTTATATAAACATTAATGATCGGTTACACTCAAACTAAGATATACATGCAATTTAATGGGCATCCTATATATGGCACAAATATTTTGAGATTGGTCATTATGTCCCATATACATAAATACATCCCCTATTAAACATAGGATAAATTTAAATTAAACCAGAGCAATATTCATTCGTAATAAATTCCCTGAAATTACATTTGCTACCGTAATACGCAGACGGGTTAGAGCTTAGCCAAAACCTCTATGCATCTCCTGAGAACAATTTAATCCCGCGCGCAGACCACCCCATCTATTTATTAATACCACCAATTATTTTAAACATATGGGCTCATTGAACGTGCCAAAATGGTATCAAACTAAATTACCTGTAGAAAATATAATTATTTTATAATATTATATATGAAAATATACGACATTCTATTTAGATGTAATATTAATGAATGGAATTTCCAAATTTTCTTATCTTCTCATTATTTATTGTTTCATCACTTTGCCTTTATTTTGATTCAGTGCTTCCCATGTTCTAGACTTGGCAACAAATGAAATAAAAAGTTTAAAACAGAGTAGAAAACATATTTTAATGTATGGAGTATACCTGTTTTTATTATATTTTTCTCCTGAGAAATAAATTGTACAAAAAAAGTAACATGTAAAAGACATTCTGGACATTTAAGAGAAACTGTACAAAGGATCTGTTTTTAAAGGTAAAGGCATAAATTGCATGTCTCCTTAAAAGAGATTTACTATTCCCTAGTGACCATCCCATATTCGGCACATAAAACAACACTTTTCGGTGCTTTTATGTCCTCCGCCCATATCAAATAACATGCACACGTTTCCTCCAAAGGGTTCGGAAAAGGCATTTAGTTTCATAACCCCTTCAAATTCCGCCTTGAATTTATTTTATGTCGGCGTTATACCATGAGGCATCCAGTTAAATCGGCGGAAACTAATAATTGTGTAGCAGCTTAGGCAGCAGCAACAAACAATGGTGGACGTGCATGCTCTAGTCTTGTGCACAATGAAGCAAGTAATCTAATTAACAGTTTGCACGATGTAGTATGTAGATAACCACTCCACTACTCCGCGGCCATATTCAATCAGAGTACCGCGCTGACGAGAAATCCAATTTGAAAATGCACACGTCACACAGATGACGAGCAGAAGAGCTAATTGTAAACAACCAGCGGCACTATGATGGATTAATTTCATACATACATCCGCATTGTTCCATGCTAATCGATATTTATAGCTGTTTTTTAAAGTTATTTACACTAAATAATTTTAAATTATCAATGGATTTTGATTAATAAACATTAGTGGCCTTCAGTTCCTTCAATGAACATTAATTACAGCAAGGAAAAGCGCATTCGAACAAAATCAACTATGTGCAATGGCTTATCTCTCTACAATCGTTTATCAGCAGAAATTAAGGAATGTGATTCAATAGCTAGGGTTTAAGGAAAAAAATATTTTATTATTATAAGCGAACGTACTTTTTTTTATTTATATTTTATTTTTCCATGAATTATCGATTTATGATTTATATAATATTTGTAAATAGTAGCGAAATCGCTAATAAAGATCTATTATTATATATTTATTATATTATTACATAGTAGAATAGTTTATTTAGATATTTATGTGGAAAAATAAACCATTTTCGCTTTGCACTGGAAAATATTAAATGTAATCAATTTAAAAAATTAATTATAATTTAAGTAGTTTTTTAATTACTGTCTTCAAACAAACTATAAATAATCCTAAAAGTCTCACTGCTTATCCAAGCTGATTTATCATGACTTCGCTCCCTATAAAACGTTATTAGAGCGGTTGGTTTATGTGCGCAGAAAACTCATTAACAGTTTGAGTGTGCGTAAACAATGGCAGCCTCAAGAATGGGTTAATTAAAGCGGCGAAATGGCATCGCCTTGACTAAGGTTTTATTTTGTTAGAGGTGCACTCGATGATAGCACAAGCGATAATATTAATGATGTTGCGTGCACGGTGCACTTGCATGTGGCGCGCATGTTTGCATAAATGTGTTTTTAATTAGTGTATTTAACAATTTAAAAAGAAATCATGGTTTTGTAAAGTAATCAATTTCTTGTCCTCTTATTTTATCATATGATACAGTACCTATATCGAACTGTGAGGTGACAAATGTAACTTCCATTAAACAGTTTTGAGATAAATGCATTTTAATGATTGAAATAGTTGGTAGTTATGCCACTGATTTTAATGTATTTTAATTTTTTTAAATAATAATTTAGTTTATTTTTATTTTGTTATTATGTGGATAGTTAGGCCAGGTTAGGCGTTCGATGCTTTGGCCACCCCTACTGTACGACATGTAGAATGACTAATCTTGTTTTCTATTAATATAAATTTAATTTATAAACTTAAATGTTTTTGTATATTAAATTGCATTATATATTCTAACTTGAAAAGAATATTTAATAATAGATTATTACTATCATATAAAGTTTTTCAAACCGGGGTCGTTTACTGAATGTTACTTTTTATAAATTAAATAATAATTATTTATTTATTTGTTTCGGGTGCATAATAGGTATGGGGTAGACAACCGTATGACAATGCACCACAGACATACGTTTTACCGTTGATTGAAGTATTTATATATAATACTTCAATCAACGGTTTTACGTAATATACTCCAAATATAATTATAATAATAAATATAATGTGGTGCATTGTCTACCCCATACCTATTATGCACCCGAAACAAATAAATAAATAGTTATTATTTAATTTATAAAAAGTAACATTCAGTAAACAGCCCCAGTCTCAAAAACTTTATATGATAGTAATAATACGAAACACAACATCGACTATATCTTTAGAACTAATAAATTCACATATACCTCCAAATAACTTAAGTTCTGGGAAGTTGAAATGCGCTAAAACTTTTTGTATACTACAAACTCTGTAGTGGACTGAAGTCGCTGAAACTGCCTCGCTTCCTACAAAACTACTGCCCGGAACCGAACGTGCGCATACAGTAATGATGCAAATAATACTTTCCGTCGATGAAATTACTTCATTTCAATACGGCTAAAATGTAATTGATTTCGTTTCGCAAAAAAAAAGTAAATCAAACAAACTCGACCTGCTACGTGTAACTGTTAAATCAGAGTCTGTGAGGATTCGTTGGCATATTTAAATGCTACACGCTCAGAGTCGTCGGTAATTTAAGTAGATTGAGGGACGAACGCGAGCTGAAATAATTTTGATATTCCCTCCAAGATGAAAAGAATTCCTAATATGCACGCATTAGGCGCTACGTGACTTGTATAGCGAGAGCATTATCGACTGTTCTATTTTTACGCCAAATTGTCGTCCCTTAAAAAATGGCATGTAAAATGCTTGACTATGGTGAATGGTTCGCGCGCTATTGATCCACTTGCGCTATTCTACATTTAAATTTCATTTCCGGGGACTAATGTATCGTGTCACAGTGGTGCAAAAGGAAAAGGGGGGACAGCATTGTGTTCGCACTTATGCTTTGGTTGGGCTATTCGCCACGTCAAAATGAGAATTCGATAGATTGATTGATTACAACCCAGCACGGTTCGCTAGAGAGCAGTAAGTAGATTCTGTGCCTACACGGGTCGATTCCAATAATTGACAAACACCAATCAGGATTAAATTTGTCTGGTAACATGCTAAAATGCTATATAGTTATAATCTTGTTATTTGCTTATCAATATCAACAGTAATAGGATATTATCTTTAAAGTATTTTAAAATTATCTTTAAATTATCTTAAAATTATCTTAAAATTATCTTAAAATTATTTTAAAATTGTCTTAAAATTATCTTAAAATTATCTTAAAATTATCATAAAATTATCATAAAATTATCATAAAATTATCACAAAATTAATTCGAGTTATGATATTTATATATTAAAAATTGGCAAACACTGATATTGTTTAACACAACTAAAGGATTAAAAGTAGTTGAGTGTTTACATTAATTGTTGTATTAATCCTTAATGCTATTAGTCCATCCTTATAAAATGAGTACAATTACTAACGCATAATCACAGCGATCCGAGAAGGAACAAAATACAACTATTTTATTTTGTAGCGAAAACATAGTGTAAGCCCTAATTCAATGTATAATTGTATCGGCAGTTTGAAGAATTGAATGCTAGAACCATATTAAATATTCAAAATCAATTCTAAAATAGTCATGTTCACCTGATACCAAATTTGAAGAAGATATCTCAAAGATAAACCTACTTTTTAATGTCTTGAATATTCCTAGTAGCATTTGTTTGAACAAAAATAGCCATAGATCGCTTAATAGTTACTAGAACCATATGAAATTTTCAAAATATTTTCTGAAATATTCATGTTCAATTGATACCAAATCTGAAGAACATATCTCAAAGATAAACCTACTTTTTGATGGCTTGAATACTCATAGTAGCATTTGTTTTAATAAAAATAGTCATAGATCGCTTGATATTTGCCTAAACCATATAAAATTTCCTCAATATTTTCTAAAATAGTCATGTTCATCTGATACTAAATCTGATGAAGATGTCTCTAAGATAAACCTACTTTTTGATGGCTTGAACACTCATAATAGCATTTGTTTTAATAAAAATAGCCATAGATCGATGATAGTTACTAGAATGATATGAAATTTTCAAAATATTTTCTTAAATAGTTATGTGTAATTCATAGTAAATATGAAGAAGATATCTCAAAGATAAACCTACTTTTTGATGGCTTGAATACTCATAGTACTATTTGTTTTACTAAAAATGGCCATAGATCGCTTGATAGTTGCTAGAACCATACGAAATTTTAAAAATATGTTCTGAAATAGATATATTCAATTGACACTGAATCTGAAGTACATATCTCAAAGATAAACCTACTTGTTGATGGCTTGAATACTCATAGTAGCATTTGTTTTACTAAAATAGTCATAGATCGCTTGATATTTGCCTAAACCATATAAAATTTCCTCAATATTTTCTAAAATAGTCATGTTCAACTAATACTAAATCTGAAGAAGATATCTCTAAGATAAACCTACTTTTTGGTGGCTTGAATACTCATAGTAGAATTTGTTTTAATAAAAATAGCCATAAATCGCTTGATAGTTGCTAGAACCATATGAAATTTTCAAAATATTTCCCGAAATATTCATGTTCAATTGATACCAAATCTGAAGAAGATATCTCAAAGATAAACCTACTTTTTGGTGGCTAGAATACCGATAGCTGCATTTGTTTTAATAAAAAATACACATAGATCGCTTGATAGTTGCTAGAACCATATGAAATTTTCAAAATATTTTCTGAAATATTCATGTTCAATTGATACCAAATCTGAAAAAGATATCTCAAAGATAAACCTACTTTTTGGTGGCTAGAATACCGATAGCTGCATTTGTTTTAATAAAAAATACACATAGATCGCTTGATAGTTGCTAGAACCATATGAAATTTTCAAAATATTTTCTGAAATAGTCATGTTCAATTGATATCAAATCTGAAGAAGATATCTCAAAGATAAACCTATTTTTGATGGCTTGAACATTCATAATAGCATTTGTTTTAATAAAAATAGCCATAGATCGATGATAGTTACTAGAATGATATGAAATTTTCAAAACGTTTTCTTAAATAGTTATGTGTAATTTATAGTAAATATGAAGAAGATATCTCAAAGCTAAACCTACTTTCTGATGGCTTGAATACTCATAGTACTATTTGTTTTAATAAAAATAGCCATAGATCGCTTGATAGTTGCTAGAACCATACGAAATTTTCAAAATATGTTCTGAAATAGATATATTCAATTGACACTGAATCTGAAGTACATATCTCAAAGATAAACCTACTTGTTGATGGCTTGAATACTCATAGTAACATTTGTTTTACTAAAATAGTCATAGATCGCTTGATTGTTGCTAGAACTATATACAATTTCCGAAATATTTTCTAAAATAGTCATGTTCAACTGATACTAAATCTGAAGAAGATATCTCTAAGATAAACCTACTTTTTGGTGGCTTGAATACTCATAGTAGAATTTGTTTTAATAAAAATAGCCATAAATAGCTTGATAGTTGCTAGAATCATATGAAATTTTCAAAATATTTTCTGAAATATTCATGTTCAATTGATACCAAATCGGAAGAAGATATCTTATAGATAAACCTACTTTTTGATGGCTTGAACACTCATAATAGCATTTGTTTTAATAAAAATAGCCATAGATTGATTGATAGTTACTAGAACAATATGAAATTTTCAAAATATGTTCTGAAATAGCCAGTTTTAACGTATACACAATCTGAGGTAGATATCTTAACGATAAACCTACTTTATGATGGCTTGAATACTCAAAGTAGCATTTGTTTTAATAAAAATACCCGTAAATCGCTTGATAGTTGCTAGAACCATATGAAATTTTCAAAATATTTTCTGAAATATTCATGTTCAATTGATACCAAATCTGAAAAAGATATCTCAAAGATAAACCTACTTTTTGGTGGCTAGAATACCGATAGCTGCATCTGTTTTAATAAAAAATAGACATAGATCGCTAGATAGTTGTTAGAACCATATGAAATTTTCAAAATATTTTATAAAATAGTCATATTCAACTGATACCAAACTTAAAAAAGATATCTTCAAGATAAACCTACTTCTTAACGGCTTGAATACTCATAGTAGCATTAGTTTTAATAAATAATAGCTATACATAAATTGATAGTTGCTAGAATGATATGAAATTTTCAAAATATTTTCTTAAATAGTTATGTGTAATTCATAGTAAATATGAAGAAGATATCTCAACGATAAACCTACTTTTTGATGGCTTGAATACTCATAGTACTATTTGTTATACTAAAAATAGCCATAGATCGCTTGATAGTTAATAGAACCATACTAAATTTTCAAAATATGTTCTGAAATAGACATATTTAATTGACACTGGATCTGAAGTACATATCTCAAAGATAAACCTACTTGTTGATGGTTTGAATACTCATAGTAGCATTTGTTTTAATAAAAATATTCATAGATCGCTTGATAGTTGCTAGAACCATATGAAATTTCCGAAATATTTTCTAAAATAGTTATGTTCAACTGATACTAAATCTGAAGAAGATATCTCTAAGATAAACCTACTTTTTGGTGGCTTGAATACTCATAGTAGAATTTGTTTTAATAAAAATAGCCATAGATCGCTTGATAGTTACTAGAGCCATATGAAATTTTCAAAATATTTTCTAAAGTAGTAATATTCAACTGATATTAAATCTGAGGAACATATAGCAAAGATAAACCTACTTTTTGATGGCTTGAATACCCATAGTAGGACTTGTTTTACTAAAATTGACATAGATCGATTGATTTTTGCTAGAACCATATGAAATTTTCAAAATATTTTCTGAAATAGTCATGTTCAATTGATACTAAATCTGAAAAAGATATCTCAAAGATAAACCTACTTTTTGGTGGCTTGAATACTCATAGTACTATTTGTTTTACTAAAAATAGCCATAGATCGCTTGATAGTTGCTAGCACCATACGAAATTTTCAAAATATTTTCTGAAATAGATATATTCAATTGACACTCAATCTGAAGTACATATCTCAAAGATAAACCTACTTGTTGATGGCTTGAATACTTATAGTAGCATTTGTTTGAATAAAAATTGTCAGAGATAGCTTGATAGTTGCTAGAACCATCTGAAATTTTCAAAATATTTTCTAAAATAGTCATGCTCAACTGATACCAAACTTAAAGAAGATATCTTCAAGATAAACCTACTCTTTGATGGCTTGAATACTCATAGTAGCATTAGTTTTAATAAAAATAGGTATAGATCAGTTGATAGTTGCTGGTATGATATGAAATTTTCTAAATATTTTCTAAAATAGTTACTTGTAACTCATACTAAATATGAAGAAGATATCTCAAAGATAAACCTACTTTTTGATGGCTTGAATACTAATAGTAGCATTTGTTTTAATAAAAATCGTCATAGATCGGTTGATGGTTGCTAGAACCATATGAAATTTAAAATAGTCATGCTCAACTGATACCAAACTTAAAGAAGATATCTTCAAGATAAACCTACTTTTTGATGGCTTGAATACTCATAGTAGCATTAGTTTTAATAAAAATAGCTATACATCAGTTGATAGTTGCCAGTATGATAGGAACATTTCAAAATATTTTCTAAAATAGTTAATTGTAACTAATACTAAATATGAAGAAGATATCTCAAAGATAAACCTACTTTTTGATGGCTTGAATAATCATAGTAGCATTTGTTTAAATAAAAATAGCCATAGATTGCTTGATAGTACCTAGCACCATATGAAATTTTCAAAATATTTTCTGAAATAGTCATGGTCAATTGACACTAAATCTGTAGAAGTTATCTCTAAGATAAACCTACTTTTTGGTGGCTGGAATACTCATAGTAGCATTTGTTTTAATAAAAATAGCCATAGATGGCTTCATAGTTACTAGAGCCATATGAAATTTTGAAAATATGTTCTGAAATAGCCATGTTGAATTGGTACTAAATCTGAGATAGATATCTCAACGATAAACCTACTTTTTGCTGGATTGAATACTCATGGTAGCATTTGATTTAATAAAAAATAGCCATAGATCACTTGATAGATTCTAGAACCATATTAAATTTCCAAAATATTATCTGAAATAGTCATGTTCAACTAATACTAAATCTGAAGAAGATATTTCAAAGATAAACCTATTTTTTGGTGGATTCAATACTCATAGTAGCAATTGTCAATCGCTTGATAATTGCTAGAAACATATGAAATTTTCAAAATATTTTCTAAAGTAGTCATATTCAACTGATACTAAATCTGAAAAAGATATCTCAAAGATAAATCTACCTTTTGATTGCTTGAATACCCATAGTAGCATTTGTTTGAACTAAAATTGCTATCAATCACTTGATAGTTAATACGAGGTTTGCTATTTATGTATTCGTAGTTGGCAGCACTGGTGTTGTTTCACTAATCTAAACATTGGATGTAGTTGGGTATTTACATTAATTGTTTAATTAACGCTATTATTCCATCGTTATAAGATGTGTGCCACTTACTAGCGAATGAAGTAAGAACAAAAATCGTTAATTTTATTTTAGCGAAAGATGTGTATAAACTATAATTCAATTTATAATTACTACATTGGCTCTGTGCTTATATCTCAAACACTCTGTTAGAATATTATTCTAATAAATGGCACTACTCGGTAATCCTATTGGCATTAGTATGTTGACGGTTATTATCATATGGATGTGCATTGTTAATTGATGTGGTGTCGTTAGATAACGTTAAATTTGTTCTCTAGTGTGAAAGTTGTATAATTGTTTTATGATGTTAAATTTAATATATTTGAGCTTGAGAGGGTTCACATCTCAAAACTAAAACTATTACACGTGTTAACTCTTGAGTTGGTTTCGTGTATCTTATTTCAGGAGCTGTTCCAGCTGTCTAACATGAGAAGGAATAGCTCCCGAGCGCTAAACAAAAGCGGCTTTCATAAATAACCATTCAAAATATTACTTAATTAGCTGTATTTTTAACTTATTAACAATCTAATTAAAATAGTTTTTTTTTTCTTTGGTGAGTACAGCACACGCCCCTAGGCTGTATGTACTGCGGCCCTTCACGGACCTATTGTGCCTCATAAAACATCTATGATATACTAACCGGGTCAATTTTTTGTAGAAAAGTTTCCCGACTAGCGGTGGATTGGAACCACCAACGTTCCGTACGCAATGGCTTCAGACCACTGCGCCACAGACCACCTCAATTAAATTAGTTAGATTACATCTCATTTACTTAATGTTATGCTTTACTGATGCATAAATCATACAATGAAATAATCTAACTATTGTAAATAAATTGCTTGTGAAAAAAAATATAACTAACAATTAGGTTTGGATGAGGGCTGAAAATAGCATAAGATACAACTACAAGAGGCTTCACTGATACAAAACTAAAGAACTTGGCAAGAATTTATTACATAAACCATTGTAAATAAATTGCTTGTGAAAAAAATATAACTAACAATTAAGTTTGGTTGAGGGCTGGAAATACTATAAGATACAACTACAAGAGGTTTCACTGATACAAAACTAAAGAACTTGGCAAGAATTTATTACATAAACTATTGTAAATAAATTGCTTGTGAAAAAAACAACTAACAATTAGGTTTGGATGAGGGCTGCAAATACCATAAGATACATCTACAAGAGACATCACTGATATGAAACTAAAGAACTTGGCAAGAATTGAATACATAAACCATATAACTAGTAGTAATTATTTTGAAAATGACTCGAGTATATGAACATACTAAAAAGTCATACCATTATATTAACAATAATTCCCCATAACTCGTTGTAGTTGCCCACAAGGACTATAAATTTCCTAAATAAACCCACCGCAGCGACCGGCAAGACATAACGCACACGTGATTTGTGTAGCACATAAAAATATAACGTGGAGATAACATCACGCCACCCACCCCGCGCACATTAACCCCGCAACGGTTCGAAAATCTACACCGTCTCATATAAAAGAAAAAAATGCCCAGATTGCACGCTAGACTAGGAAAGGCTCGGCCTTAATTGGGCCTCGACCCCGCAAGTCAAGCGGATGCCACCACACGTGTCTACCCTTGATTGCGCGCAACGATAATTAGTTTAATTAAGCAATTTCGCCCGATCCCAACTAATTGTTTAATGACGGGTCGCGGTGGTTTATTTATTGCATGAAAAATTAAAATCGTATAGTCTAGACAGAGTTTTTTTTTTGTGTTTCGAGGTAATAACGGTAAAAGTTCAATGCTTTATAAATACGTTGTTGTGTGTCCCGCGAGGGGTGTGGGGTGGTTAGGTGGTTCAGTTATTTTTATAAAGGGCGTGTGAACTATGTAATCGGCGGTTTTGCCATGCATACCATTTTATACACGGCTCGCAAATAATTTTCGCGTATTCAAGCCACCAAAAAGTAGGTTTATCTTCGAGATATCTTTTTCAGATTTAGTATCATTTGAGCATGGTTATTTTAGAAAATATTTTGTAAATTTCATATGGTTCTAGCAACTATCAAGCGATCTATCTCTATTTTCGAGAATTTCATGGGGTGATTTTATATCACAATATATACGAGCAATAAAGATCTTTAAGCAAGTTCTTTATGATATAGTTTAATTATTATAAAGAATCTGTTATATAGATATAGTAAAATAGACTGTTTTTAACAAACATATTTTGAGCCTTTACACGGTTTTTCGGCCGTAACTTATTTAGATATATTTCACAAATATAAAAAAATAATTGTATGCACATTTAGCTACGAAATGTAGATATCTAGATAACGCTAATCTCTTTATATTACAATCATATCTAGCCTCATTTATAAATGAAGGTTTAAAGATATACCCGATAATTCAATCTTATTTCTCTAAAAAATAAATTTCAGGTGGATGGGCCGGGTAAAATCCATAAGATATGTTTCACAAATATTAAAAATGAATTGTATGCAAGTTTAGTTTCGAAATATAGATATATAGATAACTCAAATGTTTTTATATTACAATTATATCTAGCCTCATTTATAAATGAAGGCGTGAAAATCTGCAGGAGGTTGACGTGGGAGAGGAAAGTGGCGAGGGCAGAGGATTATGTATAATATTAATTTGTAATTTTGGTGGAGGGTTATTTTTATTTCTATTTGTATTTTTATTTTTATGTATTTTTGTTGTGTTTGGGTATAGTGAAGAGGTTTTTGTGTAGAAAATGCCAATAAAGGTCCATTTTTGTTTGTTTTATTATTAAATAATTAAATTTATATTAAACACATCTACAGTCTAGAAAATGTATTGATTAACTGTAACAAATAGGTAACAATATCGAATTGATAGATTTATGTAACGTCGATACATATAGAGGAGTAAGTATTTTAACAGCACATAGATCATATACATGACATATCGATTCAATATACCGCCGGCATTTTTATAATTGCCGATCTGGAAATCGTCGGTTTCGATATATGCCACATTAATTGAGAGTTATCTGCTGCTGCTCTATATCAGGCCCGGCAGCAGATAAATAGGCTGCAATTAATCAATAACTTATCATAATTACACGCACTGGCAGCGAACTCTCGCTGATATATGTGCGCTCTAAAAGCGACTGTATATGATATGGGCGGAAGAAGCTTCTGGCTGTTCAATTACGCGGTTTTAGTATACCCAAAAAAAGGACCGCGCCTCTAAAATCCTTTGATTTATCATATGTGGTGTTTGTGCTAGATCAACAGGGTTTGCGGGGAATATTATTAATGTTATTTCAAACTAATTCACTTTGAAAATCAGCTGTATTTCAAAGGTTATATTTACTGCTTAATACATCTGAGGTATAATAATTGTATAAACAAATAAGTAAATAAATATGAATAATAATTTAGCATATTCATTTGAAAAAAAAACAACTACCTTTATAGGGCTATCAGCCGTGACGCTTTTCCGCCGGTCACTGGAGATAGTTATGGTATTTATCTTAACTTCACAGAAAACCTCTGAAAAACTGTGAAAGGTGATTGAGAAAATTCGCCTCGATGAGGTTTGAACTCACTCGACCCCAAGCTCAGATAGATAATGTATTTATTGTTGCTATAACAACGAATACTTATGGGCTATTGATAAAGGCACCTTACACGATCAATAATACTGTCAATCCTAGTACTGTCAATATTTGCTTCAATCCTCCTTTTATATTTATCAAGTAATCAATTATCCGGATAAAGATCAGTATTCTCCTCATTACATCATTATTATACCTTACACGATCAGTAATACTGGCAATATTTTAGAATAATGAACATTTTAAACATATTATCATACAGTAATACTGTCATTATTCTAAAATATTGACAGTAATATTGATCGTGGAAGGTGCCTTATAGATTTATGGAACGTCGGTGAATACGGGGGTCAATGATGTATTTAAATATTTTATAGCTTCTATACCCAACGTCTCAAGACCGTCACTTGGTATACCTGCTAAAGGTGTGCCCGCCTTGAGACGTTGGGTATATATCGGTATACCGTAATATTTGAATACAGATTCTTTCATACATAAACGGTCGTCAATTATATGAGGAACATTTTTTCGCCACGATAAAAATCTTGCGCATTAGAGGGTTAATAAAATAATTACACAGCATGCATTTGTATTTGTTTTATCGAGTGGCAAGACCGCAGGCCGGCTGTTTAATTAGCATTCGGGGTGAAGCTGCCCCCGGAAAGTTATTAAACCCTTTAGTAGTTAGAATATTTGTATACACCACATTAATACCTTTACAATAATTTAATAATCCTTTCAAGTCTCGCAGCATTTACAAAGTTTGCCAACCTTTTTGTACGAAGGACCGAAAATAATGAACAGCTTAAAACAACGCCTCAGCTCCATTTAGCTGTTGCTTTGCAAAATAAAACAGTGATTTTCACAAACCCAACTTGTATACTGCTAGAAATCATTTTAGTTATTATAATCATCATTATATTATAACAACAAAAATAAAAAATATCATTTAATTTAATTTACTTTGAAATCCAGCTCAGTATTGCGGAGCCTGAGTACGAAACCCAAATTTTCGCTAATCACCTTTCACAGTTTTCAAAGGTTTTCTGTGTTAAGGTGTAAATACCGGGTGATGTTTTTCCTTGACTTTCGGAAAAGCCTCACGGCTGTTAGTCCTATACAGATCGAAATTTTTTGTTTTACTTTGAATACTTATAATTTTCAAAATGCTTTCCAATTTATTTGTAGAAATATAGTCAACTTTTCATGAACGTATCTTGAGTTTGATGCTGTATGACGAATAAATTAATTATATTCAGTTGAAGTTGCTGTCACTACAAAAGTAGTAATGTCACACCAATTCGGATAAAAAATATTGATTTATCCTTGAATTTAACTTGAAAAAATTGGAATTATCAAAATGTTTTGCAATTTATTCATAGAACCCCGAACATATAAATTGGCTGTATGATGGAGAAATTTATTGTTCAGTTCAGGTTGCGTTCACTTCAAAAGTGGTAAAGTTACACCGATGTGAACTTATCCCCTATGATCCCAGCCTCTATACCGCGCGCACGACGGATTGTTTGCGGGTCTGTACTGACCAATTGGTGTGACCAATAAAATCCAAATTTTGAGAAATCTTTTATATATATCTTGCTGACCATAATATATAGTTATATATTTTTATTAATAATTTTTGTAGGCTTTGTTGTATAATATATGTTGTTACGTAAATTATTATTTTTACCAGCCCGCGAACATACGATTGATTTGAAAACATGACACAATGTTTATAACTAAATGACAACAGAAAATGGAAAGTCTCAACCTCACTTACTTGTTCCTTCTATTTCTTTTTTATTTTTAACTTTTCCGCTCCTATCTCGATTTTAGTGACTGGGTCGATAAAAAAATTATGCAATATATTTTGTTAAATTTTTTTACTGATCTTAGTGCAGAACATATCAGTGCACCAGATGGCCGAAGGAAATTGGAAATTTTTTATTATTTTTTGTTCCGCGACCAAGTCTAACACAGTTCATTATTATTATGTTTTACCAGCCCGCGAACAACGATTGATTTTAAAAAATTACACAATATTTAGAATAAAATGACAATGGAAACTGAAAAGTCTCAACCTTGCCAACTTATTCCTTCTATTTATTTTCAATTTTTAACTTTTCCGCTCCTATCTGGCATGCCGATTTTAGAGGCTGGGTCTATAAAAAAAATATGCAACATATTTTGTTTATTTTTATTTTTTGGTTCTTGGTTCAGAACATATCAGCGCACCAGATGCCCGAAGGAAATTGGAAAATTTTGATTACAAGTTTTTTTTTTTCTGCGACCAAGTTGAACATGTTTCATTATTATTATGTTGATCAGTCCGCGAACATACGATTGATTGGAAAAAATTACACAATGTTTAGAACAAAATGACAATGGAAAATGGAAAATCTCAACCTCGCCAACTTGTTCCTTCTATTTATTTTCAATTTTTAACTTTTCCGCTCCTATCTGGACATGCCGATTTTAGAGGTTGGGTCTATAAAAAAATTATGCAACATATTTTGTTTAATTTTTTTTCAGTTCTTGGTTCAGAACATATCAGGGCACCAGATGCCCGAAGGAAATTGGAAAATTTTGATTAAAAGTATTTTTTTTTCGGCGACCAAGTTGAACATGTTTCATTATTATTATGTTTACCAGCCCGCGAATATAAGATAGATTTGAAAAAATTACACAATGTTTAAAATAAAATGACAATGGAAACTGGAAAGTCTTAACCTCGCCCAGTTGTTCCTTCTATTTATTTTCAATTTTTAACTTTTCCGCTCATATTTGGACATGCCGATTTTAGAGGCTGGGTCTATAAAAAAATTATGCAACATATTTTGTTTAATATTTTTTGGGTTCTTCGTTTAGAACATATCAGTGCATCAGATGCCCGGAGGAAATTGGAAAATTTTGATTGAAAGTATTTTTTTTCGGCGATCAAGTTGAACATGTTTCATTATTATTATGTTTACCAGCCCGCGAACATACAATTGATTTAAAAAAATAGTTTTACCATTGAGTATAATGTGATCTAATTTTACTGAATAATAATAATTTGGTTTATACTAAACGCAAAACAGGATTAAAAGAGCGTTAAAATATAGGTAAGAATGATCAAAACAAAAAATAAAACCTGAAAATTAATTTTGGAAGTTACGACACTTGTCTTATAGTTCGATATACGTAGTAATAAATTTATCTAGGGCTGAAAGACCACGGTCGATGGCCTCTTGTACATGTATGTATATCTGGTATGTATGTATGTTACAATAAATATATCTTCTTCTTCTAATGTATCTATTTTGTGTTTTATTTAACTTATTACGAACCGAAGAAGATGCAAAAATAAAAAAATCATAATCTACACTTTCTTTCTTAAATATGTAATGAAGATAACCATAAGGTCAGTTTATATGATACACATTTTTAGTGACAAGCATTGTAAGAACAGACTCCATGACACTGCGTATTTAATGAAAATCAGATGTAACCACAATGTTATGTTTTAGGTTCATAAAGCCACAAACCATATAAGTTTTATATGTTTTATATAAGTAAATTTCGCAATGTGCTATAAGAAACTACTGTGTTGTACGTTGTACTTGTAAGTAGAAATGAAAAAGATTATTATTAAATATCATACCTTAATCGATGACTAATTTAATACGCTGGCATGTTGCACAACCTCCTTCAAACCTTCGAATTGGCACTAATTACACTGAACACGTCACTTACACTACACTATTAAAATACAAATGTTATTACCGTAAGACTGCAAGAATCTTGTGAATTATTTGCAACAATGAAACGCGTATGCGCGGACAATGCAAGTCGCGGCGGTACTGAATCATTCTGCGATCCGTGCCGTGTGCAAAATCTAGTAAAACCAGTTTTTTTGTATAATACTATCAATTCTAATAATAACATTCCGTTGTTCATGGTTCACGGTAATAAAATATTGAAATATATTAACATTAAATATTTCAGTGAGTACAATATTTTTATTTAAACTATTTATGTATATATACATATATATATATATATATATATATATATATATATATATATATATATATCCCATGGCCTTTTCTACAACAGTGTGGTGTAAAGGTTTGACAACTATTTATTACGACGCAAAAAAACTATTAAAATATTTCAATATTAATAATATGTAATAAACTCTCATATTGTCTCTCATAAGAACCAACATGAAACAGAGAAGGCCTTTAAAGTAAGAACTTGGATTAGCGACGGATTGCAAAATGATTATGAAGCCTAATTTTATAAAAAAGAAAAACTTCTATCTTTATAGGGCTATCAGCCGTGAGGCTTTTCCGCCGGTCAAGGGAGAAGCTCAGAGGAGTTTAATCGCCCGGTATTTACCTTAACTTCACAGAAAACCTCTGAAAAACTGTGAAAGGTGATTCGCGAAAATTCGCGCCCCGCTGGGGATCGAACTCAGTACGAGACGAACAACGCCTTTAACGACTCGGCCACTTAGCTGGGTCTAATTTTATAATATCAGAGATTTCTAACATAATTTAATTTAGTAATTTTAATATTAATTTTTTTATATTATATTTATTATATCTTATATTGTATGTTTTACTTTACGCTTTCTAGCTATGTATTTATATAGCTGTAGAAATAAAGCAATAGTATTATAATCATTATTTTTAATTAAAATTTTATAATATCAGAGATTTTTAACATAATTTAATTTAGTAATTTTAAAATTAATTTAATTTTTTTATATTATATTTATTATATCTTATGTTTTACTTTACGCTTTCTCTCTATGTATTTATATAGCTGTGGAAATAAAGCAATATTATTATAATTATTATTTTTAATTAAAATTTTATAGTTGAATGTTGCATTCTAAATATATTATGGACATCATATAGTCGAGTTCGATGTGCAACTCTGGTTGGTTCTTATGAGAGATAAGATTAGACAGTATTTGTTACATATTATTAATATTGAAGTATTTTATAGTTGTTTTTGTCTATATAAAAAGTTGTACTCACTGAAACACTTAATGTATCTTTTGAAAACATTACTCTATTTAAAAGATTTTAATATTTTATTACAACGAACCATGGAAAACTGAATGTTATTATTAGCATTGATTGTTATAAACAAAAAAACTGGTTTTACCAGAATTTGCACACGGCGCGGATCGCAGAATGAATCAGTACCGCCGTGACTAGCATTGTCCGCGCATACGCGTTGCATTGTTGCAAATAATTGACAAGATTTTTGCAGTCTTGCGGTAGTAATATTTTCATTTTAATAGTGTAGTGTAAGTAACGTATTAAGTGTTAATTAGTGCCAATTGGAAGGTTTGAAGGAGGTTGTGCAACATGCCAGCTTATTAAATTAGTCATCGATTAAGGTATGATATTTAATAATAATCTTTTTTATGTCTACTTACAAGTACAACGTACAACATAGTAGTTTCTTATAACACATTGCGAAATTTACTTATATTAAACATATAAAACTTATATGCTTTGTGGCTTTATGAAACATGGTGGTAACATCTGAGTTTCATTAAATACGCAGTGTGAAATCTCTTCTTATAATGCTTATCACTAAAAATGTGTATCATATAAACTGATCTTATGGTTATCTACATTACATTTTTAAGAAAGAAAGTGTAGATTTTCCTATTTTATTTCTTTTATCTTCTTCGATTAGCCCATTGGTTTTATACTCTGCTATAATATAATTATATTATATAAAATAATATATTATCTATTTGCCTTTTACTTTTTGGTGTAGGCTATTGCATTTACATTACCATTGACTTTATATATATTTATACATTTTGCATATTATTGTTGTTGTCCTGTAATTGGTTTTCTCTTTCCGTAGGACAATAAAGCCTATTATTATTATTAATATTATTATTACTACTAACCCCTGTATTCACCAAAGTTCCATAAAGGCACCTTACACGGTCAATAATACTGTCAATCCTAGTAGTGTCAGTATTTGCTTCAATCCTCCTTTTATATTTATCAAGTAATCAATTATCCGAATATACATCAGTATTCTCTTCATTTCATCGTTACTATACCTTACACGATAAGTAATAATGTCTATATTTCAGAATAATGAACATTTTAAACATATTATTGCACAGTAATACTGTCATTATTCTAAAATATTGACAGTAATATTGATCGTGTAAGGTGCCTTATAAATCTATCAATAGCTATTGAATCCATAAGTATTCGTTGTTATAGCAACAGTAAATACATTATCTAGGGAATGTAGTTACTGTTTGACATTTGCTGTGGCATATTCTGTCACAATGACGTTGTCAATTTATCCATTCAATAGCTTATGGGTCCTATAAAGTTTATGGGATGTTGGTGAATACGGGCATTACCATTATACTTTACAATTATTGTTGTTGTGTATACATTTGTAAATTCTTTTCACTCTTTTCTGTTCTTCTCCAGTTCTCTCTCTTGGTTAACAGTCCTTCCTTTCTTGATTATTATTTCCTCTATTCAGTTGTCCCACTCTTTTCTTGGTCTACCTCTTCTTCTTTTATTTCCAGTTCTTGCTGCCCATACCTGTTTTGATTGATTCTTTTTGTCCAACCTAATTAAATGTTTAGTTGTTTCTTTTCTATATACCTTTCTATAGCTACAATAACCAGTTCTTCTCTGATGTCATCATTTCTTATTCTGTCTCTTCTCGTAACTTATTTTACCCTGCTGAGATATATAAAATAATAATTATATAATATAAATGGGTTTCAATATTTTATTACCGCGCACCATGGAAAACTCAATGTTATTTTATTTTATTGCAAAATGATAAAACCATTTTTACTTGGATCTAGTTGAAAACATGGAAATTACAGTTTTACCAGTACAATAACTTTTTTTTATCTAGCACCATATTTGGGTCGTAACGTTATATATATAATAATATTATATGAAAAGTCTTTCGATATAATATTTCATTTTATGAGTAACTTCCCCACGTATTTCCCCGCACCCAATATTATAATATACTACTTTACATTATTTTATACCCCTGCGAGCATAATTTACTGTCACACCGTGCCCGTTCGGGGCGGTTGCACCCGCGATACCAGCGAAAATATACTTTTATCCCCGTCCGGACATTAATCCAGCCGCCAGCCGGCAAAAATATAAATCTCCTTTTGGCGGATAATTTTCCGGTGACGAGTGCGATCCGGGGGCAATTACTTATATTTTTTTCCGTGTAGATCGCGGCCGTGGAGCTTGAGCGGATTACGAATTTGTGGCGTGCGCAATTTTGCCGTCGGCGTATTTAATTACAAGTTCATCATGATTTGCCGTCGCCAAATTAGTTTAGCGCGCCCGTAGTCGAGTTAGCCGGCGACCGAATTCGCAAATCCGATTTGGGTAGTCTTTCTGCTGCCGGAGGTAATGCCACCAGTTGACATTTGATATAGAACGAATCAATACAGTAATTTATAATTGTTATTATTACAAATTATTATTATAACTTGCCCGTATAGCTAGAATCATATGACACCTTTTGATGTTTCTTGGCAGTCTTTTGAAAGGTATATTTATATTTTTCTTACCCTACACCGACAGGTAAAAGGCAAATAGATAATATATATATATATATATATATATATATATATATATATATATATATATATATATATATATACTTTATGTTATAACTTATATGATTGTTAATGTGTAATATTTTATTGGTGTCCTGTAATTGGATTCTTTTAAAATCCTGTTGGGCAACAATAACATTTATTTCTTTATTAATTACCGAAAAACTTTCATATTCATGACATCAGATCTTCCCAGGAACTGCACGTATCTTAAAGGCACCTTACACGATCAATATTACTGTCAATATTTTAGAATATTGACAGTATTACTGAACGATACAATATTTAATATGTTCATTCTTCTAAAATATTGCCAGTATTACTCATCGTGAAAAGTATAGTAATGATGTAATGAAGAGAATACTGATCTTTATTCGGATAATTGATTACTTGATAAATATAAAAAGAGGATTCAAGCAAATATTGACAGTACTAGGTTTGGCAGTATTATTGACCGTGTAACGTGCCTTTTATACGGGACTTAAGGTAATAAAAGATCCAAAATCCATGGTAACACATTATAATGCACTATTTTAAAAAATATAGAAGAGGTGAAATTATTCATAGTTTAACTACATCAGCTATTCATTGAAAGGGCCTACTACTCAATTGAGGAGTATTTAGGTATATTTAGAAGGATATGAACTAATTGAAAAAAAAAATTTATAATTTTATTAATATATGTCTATTTATATGTAGTCATGTAACCAAAATAACCATTTGTTTATTCACAACCAGTAGTATCTTTTTTGTTGACTGTCCTCAACCTAAATTTGTACTAAACTTTATAATTATGATTTAATCTAGCTTCTAGTTTATATAATTATGCTTTACTCGCGTGGGATTGTTTGGCTAAAAATATAAATTGCACTGCTCTGTTTTTACTGTTATGTCATCTTATTCTCGGCGAATGCGACGCTAAATAAGGTCAAGTGTATTTTTACAATGTCTGTGAGATGACGTCCAGCGCGTGCTTATAATAAAAAGGTATTTTCAGCTTTATTGCGCGCACATAACGTTCTACGGAGCTTTAAAGCGGATAATAATTGAATTATTAACGAATGATTATCTACCTTGGCGCTAAATCCAAAAATAGGGATAGATATTGCAGGAGTTGTGTACGCAGTGACTTTTTTAATTTTGTTGTATATTATTAACACCTCTATACCGTAACCGCGTCTTTTCTCCATGATGTTTATTAATAATTATAAATCTGTGTATTACTAAACTCTTGGAGGACAAAGTCTATTATTATTATTATTAGTGTACAAACTTTCTTCAGTGTTCACAAATTAAACAAAATTTGTATATTTTATAATATGGATTCAAAAATGTATCGAAACAAGGAAAGGGTTGAAATTAAATGAAATCGAAAGATATGTACTACTACATAATAATCTACAAAGATTTCACTCAATTTATATTACCTACATTTATTATGTATTCCTTGCTAATGAATAACCTCATAGTAAATAACAATAGATCAAAGTATTTTTGCAGGGAATAAAATTCATATACAGGCCGCAGTTGTGTACGGAGTAACTGTTTTAATTTTTGTTGTATATTATTAACACCTCCATACCGTAACCTCGGATTTTCTCCGTGCTGTTTATTAATAATTATAAATGTGTATATTACTAAATTCTTGGAGAACGAAGTCTATTATTATTATTATTATTATTATTATTAATATACAAACTTTCGTCAGTGTTCACAAATTGAACAAAGTTTGTATATTTTATTGTTTCCTTTGAAAAACTTTCATGTCATCTATTGTTATTTACTATGAGGTTATTCATTATTAAGGAAAAAATAATAAATGTAGGTAATATAAATTGAGTGAAATCTTTGTAGATTATGTACTACATATCTTTCTATTTCATTTAATTTCAACTTTTTCCTTGTTTCAATACATTTTTGAATCCATATTGAACTAAACTGTAAATCTATTGAATTTCTTCAATTTTCAACCAATCACATTTGGCCAAGTTCAGTTTATCTAGCTGTATAATAAATTTGAGTGTTTCCGATACTTCTATGGACTGAGAAAATCTCGATGAAAATTCATTTGTGTCAAATTCTCTATTTCGCACAACTATTACCGTCGTAGTGCATCAAAGTTCATATAAAGTCACTATTCGCAAATACAAAAAATTGAAAAAATCAAATTTTTTAATTTTGAAAATTATACTTATATCATCGTATTACCCGTTTATTTTGCTTTAGAAATTCGTTTATTGGCTTCAATTATTAACGTCGTAGTGCATGAAAGTTTATATAATGTCACTATTCGCGATACAAAACATTGTAAAAAAAATCAAATTTTGGAATTTTCAAAATTATACTTACATCATCGTATTACCCGTTTATTTTGCTTTAGAAAAAAGTTAAATTCGTTTATTGGCTTCAATTATTAACGTCGTAGTGCATGAAAGTTTATATAAAGTCACTATTCGCGATACAAAACATTGTAAAAAAATCAAATTTTGGAATATTCAAAATTATACTTATATCGTCGTATTACCCGTTTATTTAGCTTTAGAAAAAAGTTAGATTCGTTTATTGGCTTCAATTACTAACGTCGTAGTGCATGAAAGTTTACATAATGTCAATATTCGCGATACAAAACATTGTGAAAAATCAAATTTTTGAATTTTGAAAATTATACTTATATCATCGTATTACTCGTTTATTTAGCTTTAGAAAAAAGTTAGATTCCTTTATTTGCTTCAATTATTAACGTCGTAGTGCATGAAAGTTTATATAAAGTCACTATTCGCAATACAAAACATTGTAAAAAAATCAAATTTTGGAATTCTCAAAATTATACTTATATCATCGTATTACCAGTTTATTTAGCTTTAGAAAAAAGTTAGATTCGTTTATTTGCTTCAATTACTAACGTCGTAGTGCATGAATGTTTATATAATGTCACTATTCGCGATACAAAACATTGTGAAAAATCAAATTTTTGAATTTTCAAAATTATACTTATATCATCGTATTACCCGTTTATATAGCTTTAGAAAAAAGTTAGATTCGTTTATTTGCTTCAATTACTAACGTCGTAGTGCATGAAAGTTTATATAATGTCACTATTCGCGATACAAAACATTGTAAAAAAATCAAATTTTGGAATTTTCAAAATTATACTGATATCATCGTATTACCCGTTTATTTAGCTTTAGAAAAAAGTTAGATTCGTTTATTTGCTTCCATTACTAACGTCGTAGTGCATGAAAGTTTATATAATGTCACTATTCGCGATACAAAACATTGTAAAAAAATCAAATTTTGGAATTTTCAAAATTATACTTATATCATCGTATTACCCGTTTATTTTTCTTTAGAAAAAAGTTTGATTCGTTTATTTGCTTCCATTACTAACGTCGTAGTGCATGAAAGTTTATATAATGTCACTATTCGCGATACAAAACATTGTAAAAAAATCAAATTTTGGAATTTTCAAAATTATACTGATATCATCGTATTACCCGTTTATTTAGCTTTAGAAAAAAGTTAGATTCGTTTATTTGCTTCCATTACTAACGTCGTAGTGCATGAAAGTTTATATAATGTCACTATTCGCGATACAAAACATTGTAAAAAAATCAAATTTTGGAATTTTCAAAATTATACTTATATCATCGTATTACCCGTTTATTTTTCTTTAGAAAAAAGTTTGATTCGTTTATTTGCTTCAATTATTAACGTCGCAGTGCATGAAAGTTTATATAATGTCACTATTCGCGATACAAAACATTGCGAAAAATCAAATTTTTGAATTTTGATAATTATACGTATATGATCGTATTTTCCGTTTATTTAGCTTTAGAAAAAAGTTAGATTCGTTTATTTGCTTCAATTACTAACGTCGTAGTGCATGAAAGTTTATATAAAGTCACTATTCGCAATACAAAACATTGTAAAAAAATAAAATTTTAGAATTTTCAAAACTATACTCCTATCATCGTATTACCCGTTTATTTTGCTTTAGAAAAAAGTTAGATTCGTTTATTTGCTTCAATTATTAACGTCGTAGTGCATGAAAGTTTATATAATGTCCCTATTCGCGATACAAAACATTGTAAAAATCAAATTTTTGAATTTTGAAAATTATACTTATATCATTGTATTACCCGTTTAGTTAGCTTTAGAAAAAAGTTAGATTCGTTTATTTACTTCAATTATTAACGTTGTGGTGCATGAAAGTTTATATAAAGTCACTATTCGCGATACAAAACATAGTAAAAATCAAATTTTTGAATTTTGAAAATTATACTTATATCTTCGTATTACACGTTTAGTTAGCTTTAGAGAAAAGTTTGATTCATTTATTTGCCTCAATTATTAACGTCGTAGTGCATGAAGGTTCATATAAAGTTTATATAAAGTCACTATTCGCGATACAAAACATAGTAAAAAATCAAATTTTTAAATTTTGAAAATTATACTTATATCATCGTATTACCCGTTTATTTAGTTTTAGAAAAAAGTTTGATTCGTTTATTTGCCTCATTTATTAATGTCGTAGTGCATGAAAGTTCATATAAAGTTTATATAAAGTCACTATTCGCGATACAAAACATTGTAAAAAAATCAAATTTTTGAATTTTGAAAATTATACTTATATCTTCGCATTACCCGTTTATTTATCTTTAGAAAAAAGTTTGATTCGTTATTTGCCTCAGTTATTAACGTCGTAGTGCATGAAAGTTCATATAAAGTTTATATAAAGTCACTATTCGCGATACAAAACAATGTAAAAACTCATATTTTTGAATTTTGAAAATTATGCAAATTGTATCGTATTGTCCATTTATTTAGCTTTACAAATTCCTTAATTACCGTATCTACTATACTGTCACTTGTCCTTTCTGCTAATTGGTCGTTCCTTTTCGTTTTTGATGTATATACAAGATGTTATAGCATAAAAAAAGTCCGAATTCATCCATAATTGTATAATTACTATGAATTAATAAAAATAATCACATACAGATTGACTGGAATGCACTACTGACTCGATCGTGGGACAGTTTGAACCAAACCTTCCTTCGCTCTTGTATTGCGGTATTTAGACACTGAATTTCCCATTAAAAAAAACATAATGGCATTCGAAATGTCTATATAGATATTATATATAGAAATCTAGATTGACTAGATACGAAGATTCACTAAACGTCGTTATAGACAAGACAATTTCTTAGCTTAAAAGTTGTTCAAGAAATAAATTCATGTATCCTCCTCCAATACAATTTGTCCTTGACAAATAGAACGCGTTATATTTTTCCATTCGATCTACCATCCAATTCAATATTCCAAATAATTTGCTGTATGATAATTTAGATTGTCTCGCATCTTGACTAACTTTTGAGTTAAGAAATTGTCTTGTCTAATACGACCTTGACATGGAAATCCTCAATAGCATGAAATTACTATTCAACATTCAACATATTTTTATTTTAGTCAATCACCTACTTCTCAATGTAATTATACATGATTATACTTTGTAGCGTCTATGGGCGCACTGGGTGAGCCATAACACGTTTTACCAACTCATCCCAAACATGAACAATTGGATTTAAATCAAGACTTATTGCGGGCCATTCCAAAAATAATCTTGGATGTCATGTTATCACAGTGTGATATGGGAGTTGATCTATTCTAACTTCTATATCGCACTGTGGTGACAAGTTTCGTAACATCCAAGATTATTTTTTAGGTTTTTAATTTTGTTTTGTCTATTTTAGCGTAGAAAATATGATATGATATTTATATATACCAATTATATTGAGAAAAACTGTACTTTTTATATTATCCTTTAGAAAAATCCCTTTTAGAGCGACAAGCACATACAGAAAAGGGCAAAATTAAAACATAAATAATAATTTCCCGGCGCATTCATGAATGTAATCTGGTTCGGGGATGTACACTCAAAAACTTGATGTTTTTCCAACTCATTCCAAACATGCCCAACTGGATTTAAATCAAGACTTATTGCGGGCTATTCCAAAATTACAAAAGTCCTCCTTCCTGTAGATACCGCATAACGCACCTAGCTGTATCTGGTCTAGAATTATACTTCATTAACAAGAATTCTGGCCCTATAAAGTGTGCAAAGGTGATTTTGTATAATTTTCCTTTCAAAATATTAATATTGTGCGCTCTGCTTTTTCTGCTTGTAACTATGCAGTTACATGTTCTAAGATAACAATTAGACAGAATTATCCTACTATCGGGTAATTTTTGTCCCCATTTGACAAACAAAACTGTCAGTAATAAAATAATTTGTTATGACATGCACCGACAGCACAAAAGTCATTAATGACATGTCGATCGGCTTCACAACATTGTCATTATTTTTATATTATAGTGATTATTACCAAAACGAACGAATTAAAAGAATTGGCAAACCAGGTTGCCGCAAGTTCTTTAGATTTAGAATGAAATTCTTTAGTATAATAAGTCCACTTCCAGCCATATTGCTCTAAATGTGAGAAACTTTCGAAAGTTTTATAGTTTAGTGAAAACTAATTTCCTGGAATATTGCTACATTGCTATACTCTATGTCGATATGTACAGTGGAAAGTTTGTATCCCTCAAAACCTTATCATTCATCTAAAAAAATACTATGTAAAAAGGCGCTAAATACTGATAAAATATTTCCAAACTAATTATTTTTTCTTCTTCTAACTATGCAGTTGCAATTTCTAAGATAACAATTAGACACAATTATCCTACTATCGCGTTATTTGTGTCCCCATTTGACAAACAAAACTGTCAGTAATAAAATTATTTGTCATGACATGCACTGATAGCACAACGTCATTAATGACAGGTCGGTCGGCTTCAAAATATTGTCATCGTTTTTATATTATAGTAATTAGTACCAAGACGAACGAATTCAAAAAATTGGCTAATCAGGTTGCAGCAAGTTGTTTAGATTTAGAATGAAATTCTTTAGTATAATAACTCCACGTCCAGCTATATTGCTCTAAGGGCCGGTTCTACAATTGACATTTAATCAGAGAATAAAGATATTCGTGGAATAAATTTGAGATTTTAACGCCAATATCTGAAACTTATTCCACGAATAACCTTATTCTCCAGTTAAATGTCAATTGTAGAACCGGCCCTAAATGGGGGAAACTTTCGAAAGTTTTATAGTTTAGTATAAACTAGTTTCCAGGGACATTGCTACATTGCTACACACTCTGTAGATATGTACTGTGGAAAGTTGAAACGTTGTATCCCTCAAAAGTTCTTCATTCATCCAAAAAAAAAATTACTATGTAAAAAGGCGCTAAAAACTGATATAGACAAGATTTAGGGTTACATCCTTTTAGGTTTCCATCGTCAATATGAAAATCTGTACTATCTGTAAGAATCAAATTCGTGTCTTTAGCTCTTCTAGCACGTTATAAACGTAATTTTCACTACTATCGCCAGCACTGTCAATACAAGCGTAAGCCGCGCACATGTCGGCATCGTAGCCCGGGGAAAACCGGAAGTCGTGCACTAACCTGTGACGCTTAGCAATGACATCATGCGGTGAAATGGGCGGCGGGTTGTATCCTAGTCACAAAGCCGCACTCACTGACGCGGGGCAGGAAAGCATCGTCGTCCCCCTGCACGGGTCATTTCGCTCGCGCCGCTCTTTTCACTACACATTCACCTGACAGTCGCCAGCGGGAAACTGCGGCCGCCATCATGGCGATTTTCCTGCGCGCGTCGCGGCGCCCGATATGACGTCATCGCTATGGCAACACCCCGACGTCAGCCTTGTCCGCAGTCCCCGCGCGCCCAAGGGCACCCACACTCTCAGGTAGTCTCAACAATAATTATCCCACAATAAACTAGTAACGAATACAAATGATTATTAACTAGAAAGTTTGATAACGGGGCAATTGCAAAGGAAGCTATAAAAAGTGAACTATAGTACTACTATATAACTATGAAAAAAAAATCATTAATTACGTTGAAATATCAAAATCTCTTTTACAATCATTAATCGCCATGACTATATATCACACCGTGAGATAATAATTATACAACACTAAACTATAACGAATACAAATGATTATTAAGTAGAAAGTTTGATAACAGGGCAGTTGCAAAGGAAGCTATGAACAGTGAACTATAGTACTACTATATAGCGATGGAACAATAAATCATAAATTACGTTGAAATATCAAAATCTCTTTTAAAAGTGATTAATCGCCATGGCTGTATATCACACTGTGAGATGACAAATATCGTAACATCCAGAAACAGTTTTTCAGTTCAATTTATTTTAAAGATTGTAATAGTTCCAGTAGTTTTGCTATTAAGTATAGTGTTATGTAATTTTTTTAAACAATCATTTGGTTTATTCTAGACGCAATAAAAGGATTAAAATGTGTGTTAAAATATGCAAAACAGACATCAAAAACCTGTTGACGCGATATAGATCAAGAAAGTAACTATATTTATATTAAATGTTTGTAACACATTTAATAAAAATATAGTTACTTTCTTGTTGTATATAGCGTTAACACTAGTTACTGTAGACTTTGTAGTGCATCGCCAAACGTCATATAATAATAATAGAAATAGAGATATGGAAGTTGGAACGAATCAACTACCATATCGCACTGAGATGTAACATCCAAGATTATTTTTTAGGTTTTTAATTTAGTTTTGTATATTTTAACCTAGAAAATATCATATGATATTTATATATACCAATTATATTGACAAAAACTGTACTTTTTATATTATCCTTCAGAAAAATACCTTTTAGAGCGACAAACACATACAGAAAAGGGCAAAAAGAAAACATAATTGCCCGGCGCATTCACCATTATATTCTGGTTCGGGGATGTACACTCAGAAGCTTGATGTATTCGTCCTTATTTAGTATGTTAGTTTAACTATCGACAATATGATTTTAACTACTTTAAAAAGTAGTAACTTACATTTTAATTTTCTGCATATATAAAAAATAAAAAAAATTTATAGGGCTATCAGCCAGGGAGAAGCTCAGAGGAGTTTAATCACCCGGTATTTACCTTAACTTCACAGAAAACCTCTAAAAAACTGTGAAAGGTGATTCGCGAACATTCGTTCCCCGCTGGGGATCGAACTCAGGCTCCCCAATGCTCAGTACGAGACGGACGACGCCTCTAACCACTCGGCCACTGAGCTGGATCTGCATATATTTTTTTTTAATATCTATTTTATAGAGCCAAACGCTGAAAGGATTTTACACATAGCTTCCTCTTCTTGAATACTGTAACTGTTGATTTCACAAGGCGATTCTTGAATATTCTCCCTACCCTCAGTAATTCTCGACCTCAGGTCTATAAAGAAAATAGTACTAGTAAATTTAAATGAAAAAATACAGTCTTCTCTAAACTGTGATTCTATACTATGTATACTATAAATACAACTGTTGTTTTAACAGGCTCCTTCTCAGACCTCTACCGCTTTCTTCTACTGTACGCCTTTTTGCATAACTCTCTTCATTTCCTACCAACTCTAACCATTTTCAGGGGTTTCTTTGTATATAGTGTATACAGAAACCTCTGAAAATGGCTAGAGTTGGATGGAAATGAAGGGAGTTATGCAAAAAGTTTAGCTTTAGAAAAAAGTTTGATTCGTTTATTTGTCTCAATTATTAACGTCGCAGTGCATGAAAGTTCATATAAAGTTTATATAAAATCACTATTCGCGATACAAAAGATTGTAAAAAATCAAATTTTTGATTTTTGAAAATTATACTTATATCTTCGTATTACACGTTTATTTAGCTTTCGAAAAAAGTTTAATTCGTTTATTTGCCTCATTTATTAACGTCGTAGTGCATGAAAGTTCATATAAAGTTTATATAAAGTCACTATTCGCGATACAAAACATTGTAAAAAATCAAATTTTTAAATTTAAAAAATTATACTTATAATTTCATATTACCCGTTTATTTGGCTTTCTAAAAAAGTTTGATTCGTTTATTTTCCTCAATTATTAACGTCATAGTGCATGAAGGTTCATATAAAGTTTATATAAAGTCACTATTCGCGATACAAAACATTGTAAAAAATCAACTTTTTTAATTTTGAAAATTATACTTATATCTTCGTATTACTCGTTTATTTAGCTTTAGAAAAAAGTTAGATTTGTTTATTTGCCTCAATTATTAACGTCGTAGTACATAAAAGTTCATATAAAGTTTATATAAAGTCACTATTCGCGATACAAAACATTGTAAAAAATCAAATTTTTGAATTTTAAAAATTATACTTATATCTTCGTTTTACCCGTTTATTTAGCTTTAGAAAAAAGTTTAATTCGTTTATTTAACTCATTTATTAACGTCGTAGTGCATGGAAGTTCATATAAAGTTTATATAAAGTCACTATAGGCGATACGAAACATTGTAAAAAATCAAATTTTTGAATTTTGAAAATTATACTTATGTCATCGTATTACCCGTTTATTTGGCTTTAGAAAAAGTTTGATTCGTTTATTTGCCTCAATTATTAACGTCGTAGTGCAGGAAACTTCATATAAAGTTTATATAAAGTCACTATTCGCGATACAAAACATTGTAAAAAATCAAATTATTGACTTTTGAAAATTATACTTATATCATCGTATTACTCGTTTATTTAGCTTTAGAAAAAAGTTTGATTCGTTTATTTGTCTCAATTATTAACGTCGTAGTGCATGAAAGTTCATATAAAGTCACTATTCGCGATACAAAACATTGTAAAAAATCATATTTTTGAATTTTGAAAATTATGCAAATTTTATCGTATTGTCCATTAATATAGCTTTACACATTCCTTAATTACCGTATCTACTATACTGTCACTTGTCCTTTCTGCCAATTGGTCGTTCCTGCATATACAAGATGTTATAGCATAAAAAGGAAGTCCTAATTCATCCATAATTTTATAATTACTATGAATTAATAACAATAATCACATACAGATTGACTGGAATGGACTACTGACTCGATCATGGGACAGTTTGAATCAAATCTTCCTTCGCTCTTGTATTGGGGCATTTAGACACTGAATTTCCAATTAAAAAAAACATAATGGCATTCGAAATGTCTTTATAGATATTATATATAGAAATCTAGATTGATTAGATACGAAGATTCACTAAACGTCGTTTTAGACAAGACAATTTCTTAGTTCAAAAGTTGTTCAAGAAACAAATTCATGTATCCTTCTCCCATACAATTTGTCCGTGACAAATAGAACGCGTTATATTTTTCCAATCGATCTACCATCCAATTCAATATTTCAAATTATTTGCAATTTAGATTGTCTCGCATCTTGACTAACTTTTGAGGTAAGAAATTGTCTTGTCTAAAACGACCTTAATGTGGAAATCCTCAATAGCATGGCAAAAGGTATATTACTATTCAAAATTGCTTGATCATTTCCGCTGTAATCTGGTCTTGTCCTGGTGCTTTTCCTAGTTATAATTCCTTTATTATTTCTTGTTCCTTGATACACTCTGTATCTGTTTCTGTGTTGTTCTTGTCTCTAATTCTTATCTTTTGTTCTTTGTCGTTATTTGAGGTTTGTAATTCTTCAAAATCTGCCAAATATACTAATACAATATAGTTTTGTGATTATTAAAAACCATTATCCAATTTCTAGGAGTTTAAAATCATAAAACCATCAATATAAGTCAGTATGTCACTTGCGTGAACCCACCTCTCGCTCAAACAACCCTTGATCGCAGTTCACCTGGAGTACAAAGAGTGGCCACAATCTAATTTATCATTCGGCGATAACACACTGTGACCATCGCGGTCAATCGCGGCGATGCTTTACGATTTCTTACCCCATCGCTCACCCGACTGCTCAGTTTGTTGCATCACTTGCCGAGGCACGGTCCTCCCAACAAACGATTACACCCCCGCTCATGGGTAGAGGGCTAGCTTATTTATAAATCCTAGTCCCGAAATTTTCGGTGGGAATCAATACTCGCTCATCTGCCAGCCGGAAAAAAAAACTTGTGGACGAAAGGAGCGAGGCATGTGTTTAATATGTATATGGTGGCGGGCACGAAGTTTGGAGGAAGTGCGATATTACGAGTGTTTGGGATGAGAATAAATTGAAAAACGGCTTGAATTGATTTTAACAAGTTAAAACGTGTTTAGTCACTTTAATACAGTTTGTATGTTTTTATAGGTTTTCAGAGCAGTTTGCTATATCCTTGCAAAGTTTACAGCAGTGCAGCTGATACCAATATGAAGCATATAAAATGTAACAACCAAAAATATGATGTTTTTCATATTAAGTTCTATATTATATAGTATGTAGTAGCCAGAAATTTTGAGATGAGAATAAATTGAAAATTCGAGGCATTTATATATGAGCCTGTGAGGATGAAAGTGGTTTCACATTTGAATTATTTTGAAAAAAGAAGATTTTGCGTTTGATATTTATATAGTTTTGGATAATTGGCTGGAGGGTAGCATGGCTACAGACATTTAGGCCTCAAAATGGGCCCATTGTGAAACCTCCCTTTAAGGCCACTCACTCGTCCCACCAGTCAATTTTGCGTGCGAGCTGCAAAACTGGCGGGTGAGGAGTTTCCATTGATATTTATGTAAATCGACTTACTCAGTTACAAACATGAAATCAGTTTATTCTTAAATACGCTGCGTTTGTCAATTTACACCAAACGCAGAATCTTCTCCTTTTGAAAATAATTCAATTGTGACTTACACCACTTTCATTCTCACAGACTCATATAATTCTGATAATTAGCAAGATAATTGTAACACTTCTACTAATGATGGACGTTTCAACACCCCAAAAGGACTACAAACGAGTTACAAATTTCAAACACTGCAGTCATTAAACATGATAATTTATAAATGCATTCAGGGCATTTAGATATAATTATATTGAGTTTAATAACAACTTTCAGCCTTTTTTAATAAAAAAAACATTTATGTAAAATCATGACGACTTAAATACATTACAAGTCATTTCTTGACTGAGAAGTGAACACTAGTCATTTTATACGTGAGTAATAAATCGATATTGCAAGCAGTGACACGAATTTTGAATTTACTAATCACACCAATTTTAACTTAGATCGTAAACTATATAGTTGTTTTATATGAACAACTTTTTTGTATCGACTATCTATTATTAAAATTACTACTACTATTACTACCCTTAAGGGCCATTCACAATAAGTGCGGTACTGGTAACGTAGCGGGAAGCAATGTATTCCATGTATATGAAAATTCACACGTGTGGGACAATTAAGGTATAGATAATTACCTATATTCTACTACATACAACCTTTACCTGATGCTGTAAATGCCTAAATTTATATATATATATATATATATATATATATATATATATATATATATATATAAATATAATTTATCAAATTTTTTTTTTTGAGAAATTATGAATTAACATTCATACATTTGGTAATTCTTCATTCAGATAGCCGACAATGGCAAGAAGTACTTCACTATATGTGTGTGTGTGTGTCTGTGTGTGTGTAAAATATCGCTTACCGCTACATTACTACTACCCCACTTATTGTAAGTAGCCCTTTATTATTGATTACTTATTACTTGCAATTTTTGTGCAATAAAATATACACATTTCTACTCGTAATCACAAAATTTGCCTCTCAACAATTTTCTTCCATACTAACTCAAAAACGAGTGCAACTAGTGCAATCGCGTTACCAATGCAGTACACCAAAAAGCTGGAGCTGTATGTGCGAAAGTCTGGCGCGTTGTCCTCGGGAAAGTTATTTCTGCTGTAAGGGATGGGTCGCACATTGCTGCCGATCTCTAAGAGCGCGTCCCGGGTCCACTTATCCAAAAAGCCCCCTGTGAAAAGCAGCTGATTCATAAAGCAGGCGATGTATTAATAACATGTCTAACCGTTCTTCAGCTTCCCGATGAGCACGTCGAACGCTTTCCAAAAGGGCACCGCCGGCTGGAGCACCCATGCGTGCGGGTTGGATCGTATGGGGCTGCTCGTTATACGCAGTTTGTCCTGATCGTAGCCGGGGATTTTATGTTTAGGGAGCAGGATGTTGGGGCATGTGTAGCGCGAGTAGTATTGGAGAATCGCAAGCTCGTTCATCATTGCAGCTCGATTTCTCACTAAGTAGTCCAGCTGGTTGCAGATGCCGTCTAAGCGAATACCCTTTCTGGAAATATTCAGGTTTATAAAATTTTAATATTTATGCTTACACATATTTAAACGCATAAAACTTTTATGTGCTTTCAATATATGCATTTTATGTCATCATTAATATTTCAACTGGATATAAATTTATAACGACCGAAAATTGTATTTGCGATTTAAAATCATAAATTGCCTGAAATGGAAAAACTATAAAAACAATTTAATAATACTTTACCATACGTATTATAATAATTAGCTCCGTTATGCCAGTCTCACTGGAGACTCATCACATACAAGGGACGAGAAAGAACGAAAATTAAGTAATCTCTCGCTAAAAACGGGGTTCATCTGGCTCTTGTCTGGGCTTCTGCTTGGGATAAAATCGAAGTATGGAAAATTTGGTCTCTGAAGTCTTGAGAGATAGCCGATCTAAACGAAGGAATCCTCAAACAAAACTTACCCGGTCATTAAACGATCTACTTTAATGACCGGGTAAGATATTGATAAGAAATGCACAAACAAAACTTACCCAATCATTAAAATATAACCCTCTACTTTAATGGCCGGATATATTAATATACTAGGGGAGTGCTGGCAGCATTGGCAGCTCCTCACCCGCCAGAGTTTTGCAGGTCGCAGGCAAAATTGACTGGTGGGACGAGTGAGCATCCTTAAAGGGAGGTTTCACAATGGGCCCATTTTAAGGCCTAAGTGTCTGTAGCTATGCTACCCTCTAGCCAACTATTCAGAACTAATGACCGGGTAAGATACTGGTAAGGAATCTTCAAACAAAACTTACCATATCATTAAAGTATAGGGTTAACGCGTCAGGCTGATTCCCTGCCACTTGTAGGATTGTAAAATAAGGCTCTATAAGGACCGGAGTGAAGTTATCATCCATTTTCTATAATTCCGGCGGCCGCGCGGGGTCGCAACGCGGATTATGATTCTCCAGTAGTGGAGCAAATTGATTTTTGGTACAATTGTTTACACATGTCTTGGTAACCATAATATAAGAGTAAAAAAAAATAAGTTGATTTAGTTAGTTGTTATTGAATAAAATTTGCAAGAACACATTTTGTAATTTTTAGCAGCTTAGCCCACGAAGATTTTTTTCAAAATTTTCATATTTTGTTTAGAATTTAATAGTAATCATTAAACATATTTTTTTAAAGATACGCGGGCCTTAGTTTTTTTTTAATTAATTTTGAACCTAAACTTGTTAGTATACGGCGTGCTAAAAAATCAATAAAATCGATTAGAACCTAAGGAATGTGTTTATATTTTCTGTAATGATTAACACTTACAAGGTCAGCATATGTTGGAATAAAAAATTAAAAAATTAAGCCCTACTATTTGTTGGCGGCAGTGAAAGTCAAAATGATTCAATTTTCCATCCTAGCCCACGAAGAATTTTTTTCAAATTTTCACCAATTGTTGCTAACCCAATAGTGATTACAAAAAGAATTTTTTTAGATATGCGCGGATACATATGTCTTTCTTATATCGATTTTTAATTAATTAAACCATATAGCTTGATGGTTAATTACAGGTGCATTTGAATACAAACCTTTATTTGAATCAAACCATATTGTTGCTAAAACATGGCTTTAGTGATTTCTAAAGAGTCCTATTGTAAAAAATGATAGCAAGTATTTTTTAGAAGCTGCCAAAGTCGACCCGAAATCTATGGTTTCACTTTGTTGCTGAAGGAATTACGAATTATTTAGTAATATTATTTTTATTTAAATTATTGTATATTGTTTATAATACATTAGGTCAACATGGGATAAAATCAAAAATCCAAAAATGACGCTCAATAAGATTTTGACGGCGGTGAAAGTCAACATTATTTAATTTTCCATCCTAGCCCACGAAGAATTTTTTTCAAATTTTCACCATTTGTTGCTAACCCAATAGTGATTACAAAAAAATTTTTTAGATATGCGCTGATACATATTTTTTTTATATCGATTTTTAATTAAGTAAACCATATAGCTTGATGGTTAATTACAGGTGCATTTGAATACAAACCTTTGTTTGAATCAACCCATATTGTTGCTAAAACATAGCTTTAGTGATTTCTAAAAAGTCCTATTGTAAAAAATGATAGCAAGTATTTTTTAGAAGCTGCCAAAGTTGACCCGAAATCTATGATTTCACTTTGTTGCTGAAGGAATTACAAATTATTTAGCAATATTATTTTTATTTAAATTATTTTATATTGTTTATAATACATTAGGTCAACATGGGATCAAATCAAAAATCCAAAAATGACGCTCAATAAGTTTTTGACGGCGGTCAAAGTCAAAATTATTTAATTTTCCATCCTAGCCCACGAAGAATTTTTTTCAAATTTTCACCATTTGTTGCTAACCCAATAGTGGTTACAAAAAGATTTTTTTTTAGATATGCGCGGATACATATTTTTTTTTATATCGATTTTTAATTAATTAAACCATACAGCTTGATGGTTAATTACAGGTGCATTTGAATACAAACCTTTGTCTGAATCAACCCATATTGTTGCTAAAACATGGCTTTAGTGATTTCTAAAAAGTCCTATTGTAAAAAATGATGCCAAAGTTGACCCGAAATCTATGATTTCACTTTGTTGCTGAAGGAATTACGAATTATTTAGCAATATTATTTTTATTTAAATTATTTTATATTGTTTATAATACATTAGGTCAACATGGGATAAAATCAAAAATCCAAAAATGACGCTCAATAAGTTTTTGACGGCGGTCAAAGTCAACATTATTTAATTTTCCATCGTAGCCCACAGATTAAAATTGAATCATTTTGACTTTCACTGCCGCCAAAAAATAGTAGGGCGTAATTTGTTAATTTTTTATTCCAACATATGCTGACCTTGTAAGTGTTAATCATTACAGAAAATATAAACACATTCCTTAGGTTCTAATCGATTTTATTGATTTTTTAGCACGCCGTATACTAACAAGTTTAGGTTCAAAATTAATTTAAAAAAAAACTAAGGCCCGCGCATCTTTAAAAAAATATGTTTAATGATTACTATTAAATTCTAAACAAAACATGAAAATTTTGAAAAAAATCTTCGTGGGCTAAGCTGCTAAAAATTACAAAATGTTTTCTTGCAAATTTTATTCAATAACATCTAACTAAATCAACTTAATTTTTTTTTATTCTTATATTATGGTTACCAAGACATGTGTAAACAATTGTACCAAAAATCAATTTTTTTTAATGCTCCACTACTGGAGAATCATAATGCGCGTTGCGACCCCGCGCGGCCACCGGAATTATAGAAAATGGATAACTTCACTCCGGTTCTATAAGGTAGATTTGAGTTGTTATTAGACTATAACTCGTTATGGGTTTGACATGGTTATATCTAGGGCCGGTTCTACAATTGACATTTAACCCGAGAATAAGGCTATTCGTGGAATAAGTTTGAGATTTTAACGCGAATATCTCAAATGTATTCCACGAATAGCCTTATTCTCCAGTTAAACCTCAATTGTAGAACCGGCCCTTCATGTAGAAGACTGTTAGCTATCTGGAAACACAGTACATTTATCTATCCCGATTAGTTTACAATTCGTACCTTAATAACTTTAAGCGTTTACACTTAATTTGCATATTTTCATTTCGACTTCATTATTGATATTAGTAAGCTAAAGAATTTGGGATCCTTTTATTTAAAATAATAATGCAGAGGTTTCTATGTGTAACCATTACCGAGATATAACATTAGGATTGGTTTTAGGATTATAAAAATAAGGGTTGCTTGTAAATAATGCATGTCATAAATATTTGATAAGTACATTTATTGCATAGCGAAAATATCAATAGTACCAGTATATACAAATTTAAACGTAATATTTACACATTTAATTAATTAACAATTGGCTAAATAATTACATGGCGACCTTTTGTGGGCGCGCATTAAAATTCTACATCCTACCCATAAATATCAGTATAATTACTTAATTTACACACAGCATAACGACGTTAATTATATCCTTGGTGTTCCTGGTTAGGCCACTCAATGATAATGGGCGTGCTTTTCAAATATATAATTACAACCACACAACAGAGAATTTACATTAAAAATTATTTCATTAGCAATTTTTTATATTCAATATATACCATGCACGGATCGCAATTTCAAAACTGCAACTACTAATTATACAGTTTTATTAACGATCTTGTTTAAAATGTTCTAGTTTCATGATAAAAATGTAGACCCGCACATTACTAGTTTTATTAACGACCTTGTTTAAAATGTTCTAGTCTGATGATAAAAAAAATGTAGACCGGCATAGTACTATACACTAGTGTATAGTACTATGCGGGTCTACATTTTTTTTATCATCAGACTAGAACATTTTAAACAAGATCGTTAATAAAACTGTATAATCAGTAGTTGCAGTACTATACACTAGTGTATAGTAATGTGCGGGTCTACATTTTTATCATCATTATTAACGACCTTGTTCGTTAATAAAACTGTATAATCAGTAGCACAGTAGCAGTTTTGAATTTGCGATCCGTGCATGGTATATATTGACCATATACATTTGCTAATGAAATAATTTTTAATGTAATTCTCTGTTGTGTATATGTGATTATATTTTTGAAATACTTTTCAAAAATATAATCACCCCTTATCATTGAGTGGCCTAACCAGGAATATATAATATAAGGATATTATATATACAAAATTACGCCCATAAAGATAATTATTATAATATTCAACTGATTAATATTTAAGGCACATCTATTAAAAACTACAATCACAATTATTTAATTAACAACCTATTAACCACCCTCATGGCATCCTTGGTATCCTGTTTGAGTCGCACAATCATCTGCTGCATTCTGCTCAGTGTATCCTCATCACGCACATTCTTAAACTTCTTATACGGAGTATCCTTGTTACGTTTGTACCACTTACTTTTCTTAGGCTCGTCCTCCGGTAAATCATCAACGGTATCATAAATCGGCTCAATCTCCCCGATTAATTCAAGCCTTTCCACAGCTGTACCTGTAGGTTTCTTTGACCGCAACTTCGGTAAAATCTTCTTCCACTTGCTATCCTTTTTGGGCACTACTTCATCAGTACGGTTGAAATTGTTACGCACTAACGGTATTTTCGATTTAATTTTTGACCATTTGCCACGTTCCTTTTCACTAATAACAACTGTTTCCGCGCACTTTTCCGGTGTGTTCACAACATTCACGTAAAGGGGTGTATCGATTGCACTGTTGAATAATTTCGATCTTCGTGGACGATCCGGTACTGGTATTTTGCTTAATCGAATGGTGCTGTATGGTTTTTTACGGCGCATAGAGTTGTCCATTCGCCTGAAACTGTCCATTGATGTCGGTGAGAAAAACGCTACTTGATCGACGGTGTAGGTCAGGTTTAGATCTACAGCTTCAAGTTTTTCGTCCTTGATGAGTTTGTGAAGGGTTTTTGCCGGTGAGTTTAATTGTTTGTATGAGTATGCACTGTAGTTTCGGACTTTCTTTCTTCGTTCCAAGTTTTTGGGGCCGTAGTGGGTTGATTTCGGTTTTGTCACTTTTTGGGCACTTTTGTTGCATGATGCTGTTTGCTGGTTGTGTTTCTTTGTTGCGGACTTTTTGTATGTAAGGGCGTTGTACGGGTGTTTGCGGTATGTATGATATTTAGTTGCGTCCATTGCGGCTGTAGTTGTTGTCTTGCAATACTTTTTTGCAATGATATGTTTCTAACTTATATGGTCACTTTTATATACTATTTGCACCCCTTTAACGCCACCCGTAAGTACCTATTAGTGGGAGCAATAAATCTATCAAATAAAATCTCGGCCTTACCTGCCAGCGGGGTTTCGTTTTACGGTTTTATTGCCATCACTAATAGGGAGCTACTTACGGCTTTAATAGGTGTAGAAATTATGTTAACAGGTGCTTTAATAAACGTCGATTTTTGGGAAATAAATAATATATATATTCTAATAGGTAACGAAAAGCTTAACGTATTCTAGGAACATATTAGAAGCCTAGATTCGAATTGGGCAGATACCACCAATCGAATTACAGTTTGGAGATAAATAAAATTCCTACCTGATATTTTATTACATACTACTGCCGGGAAGGATTACTACTTGAATCGTAATATAGCAATATAAACACGAAAGAAGTTGTTCTAAAGAGGCATATTGCAATAAAGTGCTAAAATTTTTTTTTTGCAGCAAAAATTAGTGCAAGTTATATTGTTAATGTTAATTGAAACTAAAGTACCTGTGAGGAAACGAAAAAGTACATTTTTGAAAATTTTGCATTATTTTTGATAGAAACATTCAATTTTAATTTTAAAAAATGCATGAAAAAGGAGGGATCGCCCTACTTTTTCATTTATATATATATATATATATATATATATATATATATATATATATATATATATATTAATGTTTTTAATAAACTTTTAGTTATGAAACCATTGCAAAAAAAAAATAAGGATATTGGTTAATAAATACACTATGCAAAAAGTATTAGGTAAATGAAAATGAAATTTAAATATAAATCTACTTTCTGATAGCTTAAATAGCATTTGTTTTAACAAAAATAGCCATAGGTCGCTTGATAGTTATTAGAACCATATGAAATTTTCAAATTATTTTCTAATCTAGCCATGTTAAATTAGTACCAAATCTGAAGAAGATATCTCAAAGATAAACCTACTTTAAGATGGCTTGAATACTCATAGTAGCATTTGTTTTAGTAAAAATAGCTATAAATCGGTTGAAAGTTGCTAGAAATATATGAAATTTTCAAAATATTTTCTAAAATAGTCATGTTCAACTGACACCAAATTTGAAGAAAATATCTCAAATATAAATCTTCTGATGGCTGAAATACCCAAGTAGCATTTGTTTTAATAAAAATAGCCGTACTCGCTTAATAGTTGTTAGAACTATATGAAATTTTCAACATATTTTCTAAAATAATCATGTTCAACTGACACTAAATTTGAATAAGATATCTCAAAGATAAATCTACTTTTTGATGACTTGAATACTCATAGTAGCATTTGTTTTAATATAAATAGCCATACATCGTTTGATACTTGCTAGAATTTTATGAAATTTTTGAAATATTTTCTAAAATAGTCATATTCAACTGATATTAAATATGAAGAAAATATCTCTAAGATAAACCTACTTTTTGATGGCTTGAATACTAATAGTAGCATATGATTTAATAAAACAGCCATATATCGCTTGATAGTTACTAGAACACCAAGACATTTTCAAAATATTGTCTAAAATAGTCATGTTCAACTGATATTAAATCTGAAGTAGATATCTCAAAGATAAATCTACTTTTGGATGGCTGAATACTCATAGTAGCATATGTTTTAATAAAAATAGCCATAGACCGCTTAATAGTGGCTAGAACAATATGAAATTTTCTAAATATTTTCTAAAATAGTGATGTTCAACTCATACTAAATCTGAAGAACATATCTCAAAGATAAATCTACTTTTGGATGGCTGAATACTCATAGTAGCATATGTTTTAATAAAAATAGCCATAGATCGCTTAATAGTGACTAGAACAATATGAAATTTTCAAAATATTTTCTAAAATAGTGATGTTCAACTCATTCTAAATCTGAAGAAGATATCTCAAAGATAAACCTACTTTTGGTGGCTTAGTAAAAACAACCGCCCGATTGCCGATTACCCTCCTTTTTTTCATATATTTTCATTACGATTAAAGTATTCCATCAATAATAATGCAAAATTTTCAATAATGTACTTTTACGTGGTTCTCATTAATATATGTATTTTCTCATTAACAATGAATGAAATTTTAACGATATTCAGCTTAAATTGTAGGTAATTTAATTGCCTACAACATGCCACAGGTTTTCATTTTCATTCTTAGTGGAAAATAAAATACAAACATATAATTTTAGGTCTAAAATGGAAGTTTAGTGGAAACTAGCTACAAAATATAGCTGAAGTGTGATATAAAAAATAAAGTACAAACCGTTTTATTTATTCTTTAAAATTTATATTTTATTAGTGGAAAAGTTTATAAATATTATTTTCATCTCTGTATATTTTATATTACTGTATTATTAATTTTATTATTGCAATTGCCATGTCGCAAGTTTACTTTAAGATAAACCTGTTACACATAAACCATCCCATTATTCTTATCTAATTGATTATTCTTACAAGTCCTACAATCTAATAGCAGTCACCTGTATCACCAGCGCTTTTGTGAATAAATTACTTCCCCCTTTGCCTGTTTATTCAATGCTCTTGGGATCTTTGATGTTAAATTATCCTTTGGCAAAGTGCAGCGCAGCTTTGCCCGAGTTTTCGTGTGCTGAAAGCACCTTTCACAGTGCAGTCTATATATATTTAGTATCAAGAGAATTGCGTTCGCAGTGACAAATATTTCGATAATTTTTGTAGCGGAAGGAAAGCACGATTTGTTACTACTTCAAAGCACTCACGACGACGAGTAAAAGTGCACTCGGACTCCAGATTTTATTTTACAATTAATTTAAAAATAGATTTTGGTGAATCAAGTACATTAAATATTTTTTACTAGAGAGAATAGTTTATTTTATAAACTTATAGTAATATTGTTTTTATTAGAAAACATATTTCTTGTACCCAGCGGTCGATTTTACCAGCAATCGGAACTGCATAAAATAGTTAGTAGACGCCTTAACAATCTAATATTTTCTTATATTGGATTGTTAAGGCGTATGCTTTGTGATAATTCATTTTAAAGGATAAATAAATAGTTTTTTTTACTTTGTTTTTTATCACACTTCAGTGCAATAAAAAACAAAGTAAAAAAAACTATTTATTTATCGCAGATCCTAAGAGCATTTTAAAGGATAAATAAATAGTTTTTTTTTTACTTTGTTTTTTATCACACTTCAGTGCAATAAAAACCAAAGTAAAAAATCGTTAAGGCATCTACTTTGTGATAATTATTTTTAAAGGATAAATAGAACACTGAAGTGTGATAAAAACAAAGTAAAAAATCGTTTAAATTATTATTTAGTAAGCAGATATTGATTTCGACTTAATTTCTGTAATGTCCGCGCAGTATTTCGTATATTGTACTGACCCGACAATAATAAAAATTATCATGATTTTTTTTTGAAAAAATCCTAATTCACGTAATAGGCAATTGCAAAGGCCGAGTTTTCCAGCAATCGGTATTATATAGAATAGCATGAGGATATTTTTTCGAGTTAATTGCTGTAATGTCCGCGCTTTATTTCGTGTATTGTGCAACTGACCTGATAATAGACAGAAATATTATGAATTATTTTGAAAACTTCCGAATTCACGTAATAGGCAATTACCAAAACCGAATTTACTAGCAATCGGTACTACATAAAATAGTATGAGGATATATTTTTTAAGTTAATTGCTAAGGCCGTCTTTTCCAGCAATCGGTATTACATAGAACAGTATGAGGATATTTTTTCGAGTAAATTGCTGTAATATCATTGCTTTATTTCGTGTATTGTGCAACTAACCTGACAATGGTCAGAAACATGATTTAAAAACTTACAAATTCACGTAATAGGCAATTACCAAAACCGAATTTACCAGCAATCGGTACTACATAAAATAGTATGAGGATATATATATTTTTTTTAGTTAATAACAAAGGAAATTGCAAAGGTCGAGTTTTCCAGCAATCGGTACTACATAGAGTAGTATGAGGATATAATTTTCTTTAGTTAATTGCTGCAATGTTCGCGCAGTATTTCGTGTATTATGCAACTGACATCAGAAATATCAGAACTTATTTAAAAAAAATTAAATTCACGTAATAGGGAAGGATAGTCTTTAAAAATCTACTTCCGTCTAGTTGTGGGTTTCACCACCTACAACACCAACGACTCCCTCATACCAGCCTGTGTAGGTCAAAGGATTGGTGACACCACTGCGCAGGAACTTTACAGCATGAAAATCTTAAATATAAAATATTATAAAATAAAATATTATAAATAATAGCCAAAATTACTGTATTATTTTAAAATTACCTAAATCAAATAAATTATAACTAAAAAATATGTAACTTAAAATATATTCTTGTCTAGAATCGATTTTCCAGGATTCTACTGCAATAACACTTTATTACATGTTAAACCGTAAGAGTTATATGATTTTATTACTCACCAGGCATTTCGCGATAACCCATTTAATTTTTTTTAAGCAGCTTACTTTTAAAATCCGCTTACGTAACGAAGTTCTTAGAACTGAAGACTAGGCAGCAGTATTACCTTTTCATATTGAATTATTTCGTAGAATAGTGCATTTTGTTAAATAATAGTCTATGTTTATACTAAATTTCATGTTCATGCGGGTAAATTGTTTATAATTGTATTTGTATGGCTGTAATAGTGGAGTTTTTGTTTATGTATTGTGATTTTTATGCCAATAAATATCTTCTTCAGATTTAGTATTAGTTGATCATAACTATTTAAGAAAATATATTTAAAATTTAATATGTATCTCAATTATTCGACATACTTTTGGGATGTTAAACTTAAAAAATACAAAAGTGACAAATATTGGATTGTTAAGGCGTCTACTTTGTGATAATTCATTTTAAAGGATAAATAAAACGATTTTATACTTTGTTTTTTATCACACTTCAGTTACACTTTGCAACTAGTGACATTTGTTAGGGTGCAAAAAATACCATAACTCTGTTATTAGTTTTCAAAATTTTATAATATTATTCTGAATATATCCACAAATAGTTATAATTAGACCCTATAAAGTAATAAATATATATCTCAACTATTCTTAGTATTGTAGGTTGTTAAACTCGAAAATTATAATTCTGACATAGGTCTGAGATTAGCAAGTACCATAAATGTGTTTGTAGTTTTCAAAATTCTATAAAATTACACTGAATATATTTACAAATAGTCATACTTAGCCTCTACAAAGTATGAAATGTGTATCGCAACTATTTATATTTATTTTGGGTTGTTAAATTCACAAATAATGAATCTGATATTAGTTGGGGGATAAAAAGTAATATAACTTGGTTTGTAGTTTTCAAAATGTAATGAAAGTATTCTGATTATATTCATAAATAGTCATACTTAGACCTTTGAAAAGTATGAAAGCTGGGGGATTAAAACTAATATAACTCGGTTTGTAGTTTTCAAAATGTAATAAAAGTATTCTGATTATATCCATAAATAGTCATACCTTGAAAGGTATGAAATATGCATCTCAACTATTCGACATCTTTTTGGGATGTTAAACTTAAAAATTACAAATGTGACATTTGTTAGAGTGCAAAAAGTACCATAATTCTGTTATTAATTTATAACCATTTGTAGCCTTTTTGTGTTGTTAAACTCAAAAAATACAAATGTGATATTACTCAAGCGATAAAATGTACCATAACTGTTTTTAGTTTTCAAAATTTTATAGAATTACGTTTAATATATTTACAAATAGTCATACTTAGTTGCTACAAAGTATGAAACGTGTATCTTAACTATTCGTATTTTTTTTGGATTGTTAAACTCAATAATAACAAATTTAATATTAGTGAAGAAATAAAAAGTACCATGATTCTGTTTAAAATTTTCAAAATGTTATAAAATTACGCTGAATATATTTATAAATAGTCGTATATATACTGTTCAAAATATGAAATATTTATCACAAATATTTGTATTTTTTTTTTGATTGTTTAACTCAAATATTACTAATCCTACTACACATTAGTCAGGGGATAAAAAGTATCATAACTATTTTTGTAATTTTTAATATTTGATAAAATTACGCTGAATATATTAAAAAATAGTTATAGTTAGTCCCTACAAAGTATGAAATGTGTATCTCAACTATTCGTTGGCTTTTGGGGTAGTTAAACTTAAAAATTAGAAATCTGACATTAATTCAGAGAAAAAAAAGTACTATAACTCTGTTTGTAGTTGTTTAAAATTTTATTAAATTACTCTGACTATATCCAAAAATATTTCATATTTAGACTTTACAAAGTATGTAATATGTATCTCAACTATTCGAAATCAGTTTGGGATGTTAAACTTAAAATTTACAAATGTGACATTTGTTAGGATACAAAAAGTACCATAACTCTGTTTTTGGTTTTCAAAATTTTATAAACTTATTCTGAATATATTCAAATATAGTCATAATAAGACCCTACAAAGTACAAAATATATATCTATGACTATTTTTAGTAGAGATAAAACAGATTTGGTACCAGGTGAGAACGAATATTTTAAAATTTCATATGGTTTTAGCAACTATCAGGCGATGTATGGCCATTTTTATTAAAATAAATGCTACTATGAGTATTTAAGCCCTCAAAAAGTAGGTTTATCTTTGAGATATCCTCTTCAAATTATGTATGAGTTAAACTTCACTATTTTAGAAAATATTGTGAAAATTTTATATGGTTCTAGCAACTATCTAGCATATATTTCATATTTCAATCTATTTCATATCTAATTCATATCTATTTCATATCTATTTCATATCTATTTCATATCTATTTCATATCTATTTCATATCTATTTCATATCTATTTCATATCTATTTCATATCTATTTCATATCTATTTCATATCTATTTCATATCTATTTCATATCTATTTCATATCTATTTCATATCTATTTCATATCTATTTCATATCTATTTCATATCTAATTCATATCTATTTCATATAGTTCTATCGCATCAAGCGATCTATGGCTATTTTTATTAAAACAAATGTCTACGAGTATTCAAGCCATAAAAAACTATGTTTCTCTTTGAGATATCTTCTTCTAATTTAGTATCAGTTGATCATGATTTTTTTTTATAATATTTAGAAATTTTCATATGGTTCTAACAACTACCAAGCGACCTATGGCTATTTTTATTAAAACAAATGCTACTTGGGCATTCAAGCCATCAGAAAGTAGGTTTATCTTTGAGATATCATTCTTATATTTATTATGAGTTAAGTATAACTATTTTAGAAAATATATGGAAAATTTCATATAGTTCTAGCAACTATCAAGCGATCTATGGCTATTTTGATTAAAACAAATACTAAAATGAGTATTCAAGCCATCAAAAAGTAGGTTTATCTTTCAGTTATCTTCTTGAGAACGAATACCAGTTGAGCACGACAATTTTATAAAATAATTTGATAACTTCATGTAGTTCTAGCGATCATAGCTATTTATATTAAAACATATGTTACTATGAGTATTCAAGCCATCAAAAAATAGATTTATCTTTAAGATATCTTCTTCAGATTTAGTATAAGTTGAACATGGCTATTTTAGAAAATATTTTGTAAATTTCAAATGTTTCTAGCAGCTATCAAGCGATCTATGGTCATTTTTAATAAAACAAATGCTAGTATGAGTATTCAAGCCATCAAAAAGTAGATTTATCTTTGAGATATCTTCTTCAGTTTTAGTACCAAGTTAGCAATACTATTTCACAAAATATTTTGAAAATTTCATATGGTTCCAGCAACTATGAAGCGATCTATGACTATTTATATTAAAACAAATGGCACTATGAGTATTCAAGTCATCAAAAACTAGGTTTATCTGTGAGATATCTTCTTTATACATAGTATGAGTTGATCATGACTAGTTTAGAAAATATTTTTAAAATTTCATATGGTTCCATCAACTATGAAGCGATCTATGACTATTTATATTAAAACAAATGGACCTAAGTATTCAAGTCATCAAAAACTAGGTTTATCTTTGAGATATCTTTTTTAGACATAGTATGAGTTGAACATGACTAATTTAGAAAATATTTTTGAAATTTCATATGTTTCTATCAACTATCAAGCAATCTATGGCCATTTTTATTAAAACAAATATTACTATGAGTATTCAAGCCATCAAAAAGTAGGTTTATCTTTGAGATATATTCTTCAGTTTTAGTACCAAGTGAGCAAGACTATTTTAGAAAATATTTTGAAAATTTAATATAAATCTAGCAACTATCAAGCGATCTATGGCCATTTTTATTAAAACAAATATTACTATGAGTATTCAAGCCATCAAAAAGTAAGTTTATCTTTGAGATATATTCTTCAGTTTTAGTACCAAGTGAGCAAGACTATTTTAGAAAATATTTTGAAAATTTCATATGTTTCTAGCAACTATCAAGCGATCTATGGCCATTTTTATTAAACCAAATGCTAATGTGAGTATTCAAGCCATCAAAAAGTAGGTTTATCTTTGAGATATCTTCTTTAGATTTAGTACCACTTTAAAACGACTATTTTAAAGAATATTTTGAAAATTTCACATTGTTCTAGTAACTATCAAGCGATCTATGGTTATTTATATTTAAACGAAAGCTACTATGAGTATTCAAGCCATCAAAAAGTAGATTTGTCTTTGATTTATTTATCTCGTATGGCTGTAGTAATGGAGTTTTTGTTTATGTATTATGTCTTTTATTTTAGGCAATATAGATTTTGGCTAAAACTAGGCAGTGGTCGGACCTGCAGTCGGCCCCCCGTTTGACAACCTGTACTTTGATAACTTCTTTTTGGCTAACAATGAGGTAATTGATAATTGATCTTAGTTTCCTCGTATATTGGTAGCATGTATATTTATGCATATTTATGTATAATTATGTATATTTATGTATATGTATGTATATTTATGTATATTTATGTATATTTATGTATATTTATGTATATTTATGTATATTTATGTATATTTATGTATATTTATGTATATTTTTGTATATTTATGTATATTTATGTATATTTATGTATATTTATGTATATTTATGTATATTTATGTATATTTATGTATATTTATGTATATTTATGTATATTTATATATATTTATGTATATTTATGTATATTTATATATATTTATGTATATATTTATGAGGGTAGAATGCTTTTGTGATTCTTAGGTCATAATGGTCGCAAAAGTGTGTTAGTGTGCACTTTTTGTGCTTGTGTACGCGCTAGGGGATATTAGTAGCGCAAATAAATTAGTATGTCAGCAGGAAGTACGACTTTTAATTGTGTCTCTGCATATGTGCCCAGCACATAAATTATTCCGGAGACGGCCACTCAGTTGGCAGTGGTAAAACGTCATGTGCAGTTACGCTATTTAGAAGCTCGTCCACGTTTCGAGCAATTTACCGACTGCACTATCGGATCAATTTAAAACAGCGCCATCCCCTAGTTTTTCCATTTCATTTTACACTCGTCTAGACTAGACGTTCGTTTTGTGCAGGACGTATAAGTTTTTACTAAAATTATATAAGAATATGAGGTCTTTCGTATAACACACACAAATTCATCCCTTTTACCAAATTCTTCCAAAACATAATACAATAACATAAATAAAAGAAAAAATACAAATATTTTTCACATGAAGTGAATATGTTTTTGTTTAAAAGCATGGACACGATTGTAAAACTGTCCTCCATGCTCATTGTAAAACGAATCAAGGACAGCTGCAACAAATCATGTAAAGAAATACAGCAAACCTGATTATCTTTTATCACTAGTTAATCCACTTACTCTTTCATAAAGACCAGCAGCGGGTCCGTTTCGCTTAGCATTTCCGAGTAAAAGTCCAGTTTGCTCGCGTCGACGGTGATCCCGTAATTGTCTGCTATTAGCTCCTCGACGCTGTTGGGCTCCGAGTGCGGGGGGCGCACGAAAATGGAGGACAATTTACTTTTATAGGCGGTGTTGATTTCAATGCAGCCGAACAGCAGCACGAAAAACACGAGAAACGGCCCCCAGCGCGACCGAAAAAGCTTAGTGCTGACGCTCGCCTCCGTCTGTTCGATGATTGATTTGATGCAGACCTGAAATTTGCATGCGATATTAATTTCCCATTACTCACAATGAATGCACTGTGGACTGTGCTGCTTGTATTTTCGACAGAGGTAATCAATATGGCGATTATACTGATGTTTAAATTTGTATGGTTTAATGATATAGATATGGTAACCGAAACAACAGCAGATATAAAGTTTAATAGTCATTTATGATTAATAACTTGTATCAACATTTGTTTTAGTGGGTGATTTTGAACTCATGTTAAGTCTTCTGTATATGGTTAATTAATTATTTTATTATATTTTAATTAGATATATACTTAAATTCTCGAAAATCACACGTCGATTGCGCCAATATTTTTTATAATAAAATTAGATATCAGGAAAATATTTACCACCACTAAAATCAATTTTATTAAATAATGTTTTTTATAGTGTGGATGAATTTTCGAAATTTGAAATTGTTAACTTATTAGTTTTAGCTATTTATTTATTTGTTTTATCTAGTATTTTAATAATTGTTGAAATTTTATATATGTTTATCGAGTCGTATGTTAATGATTTTTTAAAGAGAACCCTTTATTTCTCATAAATCTATTAAGCATTTAAAGATAGATACATGAACATAACAGAAACATTCATAATTATAAATACTATGAATGTTTCAGTTATGTTCATGTCATCTTTAAATGCTTAATAGAGTTATAAGAAATAAAGGGTTCTCTTTAAACAAATCATTAACATACGACTAACCAGTGAAAGTAAGGGATGAGGCTCGAAAAAATCGAATATATGTGCTACAGAGAGAACTATGAAATGAATTATGATGTAAAGTACAAGTAACCTCGCTCGCCATATACTCACAATGAATGTTTTGATAAAACTCATATTATGTCTCTTGTTGGTCACGTATAAAAATCGATTGATACAAAACGATATAACTCCAATCGTCACTAAAATCAAAATCCACACCTCAACATCAAAGGGTAGCAAAAACATTCGAAAGCTAGCCCAAATCGGTATCCGGCAGACGTACAACGAACTATAATCCTCCATCCTCAAATTAGTAGTATAAGTAACCCTGCTGAAGGCATCTAGCGTAACCGCAAGTCCCCCAATAGCAAAATCATAATTCCGATTAATCAAACTACTAAAAAGCCCCATCGATTTATTAGCATCCCTCACGAAATCATACGTGAAATTCAACTTATCACTCATAATCTCCAACATCTTCACCTCAGACCCAATATAATCAACACACACATAATATTCTCTTGAATTAATCTCCTTCACCACCGACACTCTGCAATGCATATGCGGGAAAAACTGCAAATACGCCACCAAAAAATAATGCCCGTTAAAACGATCAAACCTCCCCGGCTGCACATCCTTCCGCTGCAACGCCACACCATCATTCGCAATCATCTTCAAATTATCTTCATCAATTCCACAGTAGTAACATTTATTATAAACAATAAAACTACTCGCATCCGTCATATTCATCACAATAACATTCCCGGATAGTTTTATTAAAGGCATCTCCCAAAACGGCACGATTTCGCCGAACAAACGTTCGATATCGCAACCATACAGCATGAAAATCGCAACATCATACAGAATAACATTTCTGTACTTCATTAAAAACGGCTGGAACTTCCAAGGATCGCGCAGCACAATCACATTTATGAATTTGATGCCGGGCGGCCTTTTGATATCCGGGTAGTCCTGCGCGTCACAATTGTAAGGGTTTATGAATCTGTACCCCATCGAAAGATCCCGCAGAATGTCATTCGCTAGGTCCATCGAATCAGCATCCGCGTGGAATATGTAGGCGAAGTTTTTATACATTTCAAGAATTTTCCAAAGATATTTATACTGCTCATCCGAAAATATTGTTGTTGTATTACGTAAGGTGATATACGCACTGAGTTCGGTTGAAACGGTTAGTAGTAACACACTATTGAACCACATCATAATAAGGTTGCGTGATTAAAAATCTATAGCTATGTTTATTACGTGTTGTGTTGGATTAAGTATATTAAAACTGTTTAAAGGTTATTGCAACAATTTTAATGAGGGGCGTAAAATTGATTGATACTGGGCTTCCGGATTGTAGCTCGGTTTTACTTACATTGTTATATAATGTATGTTAAATGATAATTGTTGTGTGTAAACAATGTGTTACATTTTGGTAAATACAAGCGTTCATTATGGATGAATTATTTTAACGATTATTTTGTGATAGTTATATATAATTGCCTGAAGATAATTAATATTGGGGAAACGCTACCAACTCGTCTTTGTATTGATTTATGTCAAATCTATGATGATTATTAAAAAAACATATCAGTAATTGTTATAAAATTCGTCTTGTCGATGATTAGAGTGTGTATCCCTGAACAAATATTTGACATAATATTTTATTTAATACTGTGAGGGTGAATTCAGACTAGGTGGGGGAGTACAGAAAAGTAATTGAATGGTTACGAGAGGATGGAAATGGCATGAATCAAGTCTCTGTGCATGACCCAATGTAAATAATATGGCAATGATTTTTTCAAGGGCCGACAGAACTGCCAGACGTGTGCAAGTAGCGTAACAGCATTTTTCAATAGATATGTTGCCGAAGAAAGATTCTTTGATAAGAAATTAAGGAGCACAATAGGTTAGTAAAATCAAAGCCCTGCCAGAAATAGCAAAGATATGAATTTTTAGGAGGAATATAACAAAATTGCACAGATTTCATCAAATTTTATGGCCTATGTATATGTATGTATATCTTGTATGTATGTATGTTACAATAAATATATCTTCTTCTTCTCATCAAATTTCGATATCTAGGCTAAAATTAATACGTCTAACTCGTAAGAAATATGTAATGTAATATTTTATTTGGTACTGCCTGAAATATAATCAAATCATCTTTCTAGTGCTGTATGTTAAACATTTGTGCGATGATTATTAAGAAAATTATTATGTTTAATTGATTGAGCAAAAAAATTCTAATACTTACACTCATACTTTTTAGAAATCCCATTTGATTCCTTCCACCATTAACCACGACCAAAATCCTATTCAAGCAGAACGCAATAGCAACAAAGGACCCTAAAACAGCGCACCACAGCTCCATATTAAATGGCCGAAAAAAGGTTTTCAAAAAATTCCATATAGTAATCCTACAGACGTACAAAACTTTTAACTCTTCATACCGCAAATAGTACGTAAATGTAACTTTTCTATACCGTTCGTACGTCACAGATAGACCCCCAACAGCAAAATCAACAGTCCGATTAATAAGCTTCCCCAAAATCCCCGGTATGGAATCATTTATCTCCCTCACCGCCCGGAATTTAAAATTAAGCCGTGTGCTAAGAGCCTTCAACAACTTAGCCTCAGATCCACGAATATCATAACACACCAAAAAATCAAAATTACCAATCACCTCCTCAGTAGCATTTTTGCAAAACATATACGGATAATAACTAACATAAGCCACAATAAAAGTATGCCCGTTGAAATTCTCAAAGTTTCCAGGTAATAAATCTGTTTTATTTATACCCGTCTCCTCTCGACTAGTGTTTTCCAAAAGTTTCAATTCCCCACGCCCGCAGTAATAGCATTTATTATAAACGACAACGCTGCCAACCGCCGTCATGTTCATTACAATCACATTGCCCGCCAGTTTGATGTAGCTCATTTCCCAAAACGGGCCGCCGTCGTGAAACAACTTTTCCGCGCCTGTAGCCCACAGCACAAATATTACATTATCATATAATATTGCATTCCGACGCTTTAGCAAGAACCGCTGGAATTTCCACGGATCTTCCGCAAGGACCAAATCGATAAATTTTATCCCGTACGGTCGCCGCAGGTCCTCGTACACATCGCTATCGCAGTTGTAAATCGTTATAAACTGTGTGTAAATTATAGAAATCTCTTTTAATAAATAATTCGCTGTATGTAGGCTGTTTACGTCTGCGTGTATGATGTAGGAAAACCCCCGGTAATTTCTCATAATACTTTTTAAATAAACTATGTGGTAACTCGATAAGACAAAGTTCTCGGCGTGCTCTGGCACGGGGGATGTTGCACTGGGGAAATTAAGGCCGATCAGGAATAGACAGTGTGGCCACATAATTGAAAATATTCTTGACGGGTTTCGTTCTTACATTTTATGCGCGATTTTTTAATCATAATCATAAAATCCATATGTGCGCCTATTAATTATAATTTGATGTGATTGATTTGTCAACATCTCATTAGTTATGGGTATGGGAAGAACGGAAATCATCGGCTGTTATGATTAATGATTTAGCGGATTTATAGTCTACCAGTGGGATTACTTAATAATCAATTAATTCGTATCCGGAAATCTTGCGAGTAAGCGGTTTATAATAACTATTTGCTGCTTGGGTAATTGATTGCTGGTAGCTTTGTAATCATTTATTAATACGTTTATGTGTGTGCATGTTTAATGTTGAATTTTATATGAGTTTCTGCGGTGTAAACAAGGGGTGATCTGTTGTTTAAATTATGTAGAGACATTTTATTAATAAATCGGTTTTCTTTATTGAAATTGTGGTAGGGATTCATGTGTTTTTTGTTTGTTTGTGGAATGTTATACGTGTTATGGCGGAATTTTATTGACTTACATCACAATTCGGTGTGAGTGCTCGAACACAGCTGGTGCTTTACGAATCGTGGTTTTATTATAAAGGTTATTGCAATTATTTCATGTGTGCTTTCATGTTATTGTTCTTAACTGTAAGGTTTAGACCACGCCATGGCAATATTTTTTTACAACGAGCCAGCTACAAATTTAAAAATCTTGTGCGCATGAAATGAAATTATGTTAACACGATTAGTGTGCAATGAGGCTGAGGGTCACTGAAGGAATTTTCTAAATATTTTATGCAACCAATTAATACTCCTTGGGGTACTAATTAAAAATCCGAATACCATCTGTTGATATCTCTTTTCGTTTTCGCGTTACAACCCTTCAAAGTTCGTAAAAAATGTTTGAAATTACCATTTCAATAACGTACGTTTCGAGCTGTATCTCAGTACGTGTTTGTCGTAGCGACTTCTAGTTTGTGTTTTTAGATTCAGGGGGTCGCTTTCCATACGTGAACTCAATTTCCCCAAACTCCATCTATTACTTTTAACGTGACATGCGAAAAACCGAAAAATGATCAAATGGTTAGCGGTGCAAGTTTTACAATCAAATTCAAAACATTCATTTTATGCTACCAATCAATACTCCTTAGGATGCTAATTAAAAATCGGAAAACCATTTGTGGATATCTCTTGCTGTTTTCATGTTAAAACCCTTCAAAATTCGTAAAAATGCTTGAAATTACCATCTCAAAAACGCAATTTTCAAGCTGTATCACAGTAAGTGTTCGTCGTAGCGACTTCTAGTTTGAGTTTTTGGATTTAGGGGATGGCTTTCCATTCGAGAATTCTATTATGTCCAATCTCCCTCCATTACTTTTCACGTGTCATGCGAAAATCCGAGAAATGATCAAAGGGTTAGAGGTGAAATTTGTACAATAAACATCAAAAAAATTCAATTTATGTTTTAAATCAATACTCCTTGGGGTGCCAATTAAAAATTCGAAAACCATTTGTGGATATCTCCTTCCGTTTTCCCGTTAAAACCCTTCAAAGATCTTAAAACTATTTGTTGTGTAATAGGGTGTAATATTTAAAACTTGAATAAACCTCAAATTTGATTTATTACAATTTTTATAAAACACAACATTCGATGAAATGACGGTGTTTCAACAAAATGTCCTCAATGTGACCTTATTAATTAAGGGTAATAAGCACATGAGGTATCATTTTACAGCCTATTAGTTGTGTAATAGGGTGCAATATGTAAAACTTGAATAAACCCCAAATTTGATTTATTACAATTTTTATAAAATACAACATTGTATGAAATGACGATGTTTCATCAAAATATCCTCAGTGTGACCTTATTAATTGAGACTAATAAGCGTATGAGATATAATTTTGTAACTTATTCGTTGTTTAAAAGGGTGTAATACTTAAAACTTGAATAAACCTCAAATTTGATTTATTACAATTTTTATAAAATACAACAGAGTATGAAATGACGATGTTTTGTCAAAATACCCTCAGTGTGACCTTATTAATTGAGGCTAATAAGCACATGAGGTATCATTTTACAGTCTATTAGTTGTGTAATAGGGTGCAATATTTAAAACTTGCATAAACCTCAGATTTGATTTATTACAATTTTTATAATATACAACATTGGATGAAATGACGATGTTTCATCAAAATGTTCTCAGTGTGACCTTATTAATTGATGCTAATAAACACATAAGGTATCATTTTGTAGCTTATTAGTTGTGTACTAGGGTGCAATATTTAAAACTTGAATAAACCTCAAATTTGATTTATTACAATTTTTATAAAAATACAACATTGGATGAAATGACGATGTTTTATCAAAATGTCCTCAGTGTGACCTTATTAATTGAGGTTAATAAGCACATGAGGTATATTTTTGCAGCCTATTAGTTGTGTAATAGGGTGCAATATTTAAAACTTGAATAAATCTCAAATTTAATTTATTACAATTTTTATAAAATACAACATTGGATGAAATGACGATGTTTCAACAAAAGGTCCTCAATGTGACCTTATTAATTAAGGGTAATAAGCACATGAGGTATTAGTTGTGTAATAGAGTGCAATATGTAAAACTTGAATAAACCTCAAATTTGATTTATTACAATTTTTATAAAATACAACATTGTATGAAATGACGATGTTTCATCAAAATGTCCTCAGTGTGACCTTATTAATTGAGGGTAATAAGCACATGAGGTATCATTTTGCAGCCTATTAGTTGTGTAATAGGGTGCAATATTTAAAACTTGAATAAACCTCAAATTTGATTTATTAAAATTTTTATAAAATACAACATTGTATGAAATGACGATGTTTCATCAAAATATCCTCAGTGTGACCTTACTAATTGAGGCTAATAAGCACACGAGGTATCATTTTGTAGCTTATTAGTTGTTTAATAGGGTGTAATATTTAAAACTTGAATAAGCCTCAAATTTGATTTATTACAATTTTTATAAAATACAACATAGGATGAAATGACGATGTTTCATTAAAATGTTCTCAGTGTGACCTTATTAATAGAGGCTTATAAGTGTATGAGGTATCATTTTGTAGCTTATTAGTTGTTTAATAGGGTGTAATATTTAAAACTTGAATAAGCCTCAAATTTGATTTATTACACTTTTTATAAAATACAACATTGTATGAAATGACCATGTTTCATCATAATGTCCTCAGTGTGACCTTATTAATTGAGACTAATAAGCACATGAGGTGTCATTTTGCAGCCTATTAGTTGTGTAATAGGGTGCAATATTTAAAACTTGAATAAACCTCAAATTTGATTTATTACAATTTTTATAAAATACAACATTGTATGAAATGACGATGTTTCATCAAAATGTCCTCAGGGTGACCTTAATAATTGAGGCTAATAAGTACACGAGGTATCATTTTGTAGCTTATTAGTTGTTTAATAGGGTGTAATATTTAAAACTTGAATAAGCCTCAAATTTGATTTATTACAATTTTTATAAAATACAACATAGGATGAAATGACGATGTTTCATCAAAATGTCCTCAGTGTGACCTTATTAATTGAGGGTAATAAGCACATAAGGTTTCATTTTGCAGCCTATTAGTTGTTTAATAGGGTGCAGTATTTAAAACTTGCATAAACCTCAAATTTGATTTATTACATTTTTTATAAAATATGCATTGTATGAAATGACGATGTTTCATCAAAATGTCCTCAGTGTGACCTTATTTAATTGAGGTTAATAAGCGTATGAGGTATATTTTTGTAGCTTATTAGTTGTTTAATAGGATGCAATATTTAAAACTTGAATAAACCTCAAATTTGATTTATTACAATTTTTATAAAATACAACAATGGATGAAATGACGATGTTTCATCAAAATGTCCTCAATGTGACCTTATTAATTGAGGCTAATAAACACATGGAGTATCATTTTGTAGCTTATTAGTTGTGCAATAGGGTGCACTATTTAAAACTTGAATAAAACTTAAATTTAATTTATTACAATTTTTATAAAATACAACATTTCTATGAAATGACAATGTTTCATCAAATGATGAAATTACAGAAGAAATTTATTAATTATGTTGCTAGGAATTAGTAGAAATATTATATACAAACAAAATGGTTGCCAATATAATTATCCTTCGGTTTATTATGATTGTCTTCCCAGCCTTGGTGCATAATTACTAAAATACATCATTAATACATAATTCTAAATACATAATTCTAAAATATATAAACTGTTCATGACGAAAAAATTGTAGGCCCTGAAATACCCTACATTTTGATATATAAATCATCTCTCTAGCATTTGAAATGAAAACGCTACCGAGTTTAGTGGGGAAAATTCTATGAAATTTCGTAATTTTCACATTTGCTGAGGGTCATAGCGTGTAAACGGTTAGAGCTAGAGAAAAGTGCCTAAGCCTTAATTTGTAGGCCCTGAAATACTATACAGTTTGATATATAAATCATCTCTGTAGCATTTCAAATAAAAATGCTACCGAGAACCATGGAATCAAAAATATTTTTAAAGAATACCTTACCAATAAAGCATTATACAGCGTCCAGGAATTCATAGAGTCGTAAATTCCCCCATCCACTTAAGACTTATTTTGAATTTATCTACAAACATGTATATATTTATATTTATTCTATGGATTATTTTCCTTTTGGTACAATTCCCCTATCCAATTAAGACTTATTTTGACTTTATCTACAAACATGTATATATTTATATTTATTTTATGCATTATTTTCCTTTTGGTACAATAAACGTATTATTATTATTATTAGTACCTATGTATCATCATGTATGTATGTATCTGCTTTGGTTAAATCAAAGTCAATCAAATGAATAATCTTAGTAAATAGCATCTCCAATGTCTTGCATGCGGTTATAGAACCCTAAGAATGAATACTATTTAATATTATGTAAAAAAATTCTGTTTGATTTATGTTTATTATTACTATTTAGAAAAATACCTCTAAGGGCAAGGTATTTTTCTAAATCATAATAATAAAAATAAATTAGAAAGACATTGTTTATATAATATTAAATAGAATTCATTCTTAGGGTTCTATAACCGCGTGCAAGAAATTGGAGCTGCTATTGATCCCACTTCTAAGTGTAGGGCTGCAGGACGGTTTTGTGCAGGCCATTGACCCGTGACCTCCAAACCTATCTTGCACATGCAGGAGCGCACGCGCCCCTAAGCTGTACAGGACCCACTTTACTACTCACATACACACGCTTTCAAACCGGGATATTCCAATTAACGGGTGCACATCCTGCACCGGCTTGCGCAGACAGCCCCACACATCAAACAGGATCCATACAAGCAGGTGGGGAATGTATGGAGATGTGTCGTAGGTCGTCCTTATTTTACAAATGCACTATTGTTGGTTTAGTGGTGTAGCACCTCAGGGGGTGCTTCACTATGAATTGCTAAGTAGACTCCAGATGATATAAATATATATCACATATTTGCAACGTCAAATATTTGTATTAATTCATTTTAAGTTGACTTTGTAAAGTTTAAAAATTAATAGCAATACTTAAACTTATAACATATAAATAACAATATGGTGCATAGCGGTGATTTTAATAATAATAATATTATTGCTAGTAACTTATATCGCTACTAGCAATAATATTATTATTATTAAAATCACCGCTATGCACCTTCTACACAGCAAGGGGGTAGTTCTGATACCAGCCAGGTGCAACCCAGACTTTTTATTGAGCAAAATGACTATAACTCCAGTTGTAGTCATTAAATCAAATTTAAACTGATACAAACTATTAAAAACTGTAATAGTGTAATAATAGATTCCAAAACAAGTACCATTATTAGGGTTTTTACATTACAAGGGAATACATAGTAAGGGAATTCAAAGTAAAGTAAAACCTGGTAACGTTACGTCTCGTAAGACCTGATCCTAAAACTCATAAAAAATGCATAAATCCTTCATTCTTATATTATATATATATATATATATATATATATATATATATATATATGTGTGTGTGTGTGAAATTCCGTCGTCCGACGCCGTATGTTGAATCAACTATCTTGCCAAGTCCTCTGAACCCGTGTGACTGTATACTTTTCTTCTCAAAACATTATTAAACGTAATATTGTGCGCCTTGCTTCTTCTAACTATACAGATGCATCTTCTAAGATAACAATAGATGCAACTATCATACTCGCATTATTTCTCTCCCTATTTAACAAACAAAACTGAAAGTAATAAAAATATTTGTCACTGACAACACAAAAGTAATAAATGAAAGGTCGGTCGGCTTCAAAATTTTGTTTTTGATTTTGATATTCTTCTTCTTCTCTAAAAATTGACTTAATAAATCCAGAAATCATTAATAATCATTACTTACTAAATTTGTTACAATTCTGTAACTGACTCTCGTCTTTCGGGTCCTGCCACTGTGTGCCGTTAGAACTTACCACTTCAGAAAATCGTCCCAGAGTTTTCTAAAATGTCGTTAATTGTACATTAATATTATCAATAATTTTATGACTAATAATAAATACATCACATTTTTATTTATTTTAATTATTATCAACACCAAACATTACCAACCCACCGTAAACCATTCCTAAACTAAAACAACTTGCGAACTTTACTTTTAACATTCTTCAAACTAACCCTACTACAAACCAATTCCCCAACAAAAGCCGTCACCGCGATGGCAATACCAATAACAAACATTAGCATAATCGGCTGCATATGCTCAAACTTCAACAAATTCTCACTCATCGTAGTATCCGTGGGCACTTCCCTAGAAAGATTCAACTTCTTCGATCTATACAAATTGCGCGTCCACCAGTCAACATATCCAGCAGCTACAGCATTACTAATAATCGCATTCATCTTCTTACGCAGAGGATACCCTTTTTGCATGTACATAACAATCGGGTACGTGACAATAGGATCCTTAAAACAGTACAACAACGGCATGTTCTTACTACTTTTATAAGCATCTTTAGCAAACGATGAATACACGGTTGATGCTATAATAACTGAATCCCGTGCGTGTGCAGTGCGATAAAAACACTTCTCAAGATTAGTACAAAAATCAGCTCGGTTCAAAATAGCATCAAATGACCCATCATTCGCCGAACTCAAGAAGAACTTGAGTGAAGCCTTCTGTATCAACAACTTTAGGTTCGATTTTATAATCCCATCAAGTGTTGTAATTTGTGTTTGATACGCTGGTTTAGTTAATCCACTTGTTAAATAGGTTTGATATGAAGCTACTGTATATAATGATAAAATCACCCACAACATTAAAATATATCGTACACGTGATGTTTTAGGTTGCTGATTTATAGCGCTACCAATTGCAATTGAAAATAGTTTCAGGTTTAAATTGCCGTAACTGCTAAAGGCTTTCGGTTCGAGCCCGTTACTGAGTTGGCTACTAAATGTGTGTACTAGGTAACTGATAAGAACTGCTGTGAAAAATAAAGCGAACCATACTGATGGGGTTACTAACTGGTATAGTTTTTGACCGTGGGGTTTTTCTAGGGCGTGCGGTACACAGAAACTTAACGAATCATGTATGTAGTCTACTGAAGGATCTAAACTATTGGTGTTTTCTTCTGTTAAGGGTAATGAGGCCAAGCCTATGTTAGCTGAACCATTGAAGACATCGCTTAGTATACCAGAGCCGGCTGCACTGCGGCGTATGAACCCATAATCAGTTTCTTTTCCACTCAAATAATATTCGACTTTAAAGTTTGCAAGTTCGGCTATTAAATTCAATAATTGTATTTCTAAACCGCTTCGTAGATAATATTGGTTTATCGAACCAGGAATGTGTTTTCTAGGTGGTATTACAAATGGTGGATATGGCATTGTGTGAACTATTACCCTACACCCGTTCATTGTTTTTGGAATTTTTTCTGTAAACCACTCATCGTTATTACTAATATTACCGAAATAGCAACTAGCTATTGTTTGGAATGTATCTACATCGTACCCACACTTTCCATTAGCGTATGGGTACCAACTGATTACATCAAATACATCCGTGGTGTTTGATGGAAATATTATAACGCCATTCAGTACATTTGCAGTCCATAGTTTTTTAATTACATCCAATATAACATCGGACGAATTCTCGTATGTTCTAACTGAAACCACCATAAACTTTGCAAGTGGATTCCATGATGGGTGGCTAACTATGCCCTCCAAATCAATTTTTAAATTTGCAGGCTCTTTCATTAAAATTACATACGCGTCGGATTTCACAATTGGATATCTTGTAGCTTCTCGCTGTGTGCGTCTTTTTATTACTGTCACGATTTCATCGAATGTAGAATTTTCATTTACCGTTGGTTGTAGTAGTGTGGTGTTGGCTGCAAGTGCCAATCGGCGGTTAGCACCAAAAAATTGTGTTCCCACCATAGGCAAACTGGGCATTTTGGTGAGAATAGGCCATTCCGTTATGGTCATAAATTCAGAGAATAAATACTCCTCTAGCGGATTTATTGATCGCGAATCACTTGTAATCTGAGGAATTGATATACTGATGATCGTTTTTGGGGGGAAATATTTTTTACTGGCAGCGAGTACACATTGCACTAGTGATTGTTTTAGAGGGGATGCATCATTTAATGGCACCAACAACGATGATGTTAGTGAAATCAGGTTTAGTAGAAGTAGCAGCACGTTATTCATTTTCAGTCTGTTTCTAATGTGTTGAAAGTCGATTGTCAATCCATCTGAAAAGAAAATACTTTGAATTATTTATCATTTACTTTATGAGATTGGTTGTAAAGCAGCGTTTGTTAACAGTGGCGGTGAAATTGATTCATTAAATTAAAGGACTAAATAATCTACACAAATTAATTGGATGTTACTACAACGGGCGTAGTGATTTTATTTGGATAAATATTGTGATTAGAACTGTATTATAATCTATATATAAGTGTGAATCCACCCCTTAGTAATCTAGATATCTAGATTTCGATCTTATTAGATCTCATCAGTGTAGCTCAGCTAGTGAGGGTGAGTTCACACAATATCTCGAGTGGTTATATAACAAAAAGGATTCAACTAACCCCGTAGGAGGAAAGTTAAACGCCAATTGCTAATTGATGAGGAGCCGGCAGATATCGTGTAACTTTCCTCCTAAGGGGTTAGTTGTATCATTTTTGTATTATAATCGATTTTCAATCTGATTCAAACTACTTCTGCGGTGCGATTCCTGCCATCACTCATATACCTGTTTATGAAATTCTTGAATTACATTCATTTATATAAACAAAATACACATATAAAGGTCATTTTAGACAAGACAATTTCTTGACTCAAAAGTTAGTCAAGATGCGAGACAATCTAAATTATCTCGTATCATACAGCAAATTATTTTAAATATTGAATTGGATGGTAGAGCGAATAGAAAAATATAACGCGTTCTATTTGTCAAGGACAAATTGTATGGGAGGAGGATATATGAATTCAATTCTTGAACAACTTTTGAGCTAAGAAATTGTCTTGTCAATCAATAAGTTGATTGAAAAATAAATGCAATTTCGGTCAAACTCCAAATTTTTAGTATCTTTTTCAGTAAGTTGTAACTCCTATTTCATTAGAGATACAAGCTAATGTCATAAGTTTTTGGCTAGCCCGATTAATCTACTTTCAGATATTGATAGACATAATTGCATATCTATTGATTTTTTTAAATAACGACGAAAACGAAGGCGATGATTTTAGTGCGATTAAAAATGTTCACTCTTTTTCAGTAAGCTGTAAAACTGGTCCCTACATCTCTTTCACTCTTTTAGACACACATAGTAGTTTCTCATAGTATGTTTGTCTAAAAGAGTGGAAGAGAAGTTGGAAAGAATGAAAAGGTGCTTTGATAAGAGGAGGTTAGTAGTGTATGTGAAAAAAATAACAAATGGATGATGTTTAGAAAGCATTTGGGATGAGTCCAAGCAAAGGCGAGAAAGGCTTGGGGAGAGCAAAGATCAAGAAGTGGTGGGATGGTAACCTAGTAAACGCGAAATAAGATCTGGGATGTCTGTATGAAACCAATATTATTGTTTGGAATGTAAGTGTAATAATTGCGAGAGAGGGATGTAATGGAAAAGGAGCAAGGCTGGTTTCTGAAGAAACTACTAGCATGAAGGTCGAGTGTCAGTGTTTCTGCAGGAAACGAATTGGATGAGCATGTGGTAAGAGTCGTGTGGAAGGGTAGTGTTGTTTGAGGAAAGATTGCAGGAGTTGAAGAAAGATAGAGTGATGCGGGAGGTGTGGATGAGATGTAGGAATAGAGGGAGGATGTCTGAGGTATGATTGGATGACAAACTGAGAGGAATGGGAAGTCTAGCAACTGTTGTCAGGGCGAGCATGAGGGATATTGAGTGCCAATCAAGGCTATGAGTTAGTACAGCCCTAGTTATGTACAGTAGCAATGACAAGTACGAGGGAATCACCCTAGATACATAACTAAGGGAGGGTGGAGCAGGGAGGACAAAGTATGGCAACAGCGAGATGCAGTTCGGAAGAGACAAGAAAGAATGTAAAACATATATAAGTATGAACCCACCTCTTAGCAATCTACATATCTAGATTTCGATTTTATTAGATCTCATCCGTGTAGCTCAGCTAGTGAGGATGAATTCACACAATATCTCGAGTGGTTATATACAAAAATAATACAACTAACCCTCTAGGAGAAAAGTTATAGATTGCTAAGAGGTGGATTCACACTTATATATGTTTTATAAGATTGGCCTTGTGCTGATATCTCAAGCACTCTATTGGAATATTATTCCATAGAGGGTAGTGCCCTAGTATGTGATCCTGATGGCATGAACATGTTGACGGTTATTTCCATATGGGTGTGCATTGCTAATTAATGTGGTGCCGCCAGATGGCGTTTAACTTTCCTCCTAGGGAGTTAGTATCAAGAAGGAATGTGTTTCTAATGCAATGACATGTGTACTGTGTAGTAAAGGAGATTGCAGAAAGGTGAGTGAATGGTTAAAGGAGGATGGGAAATGGGTGTAAATTGCCTTTTGTAGCAAGCATGGGAAAGGAAGTTTGTAATGGTAAAGCAGGAATTGTGGAAGGAGTTGTATATATCTAGTTTGAGCATTATATTTCACCATTAGATATTATGATGAGTTGGGTTTCTTTATTTTTTGTTGTTCTTTTTATATACAATGGTTTAACCTAATAAAGGTGCTTTTATAAGATGGATGTTTTATATAAATTCTGCATAAAACACCTAATTTTTTAATTTAAGGACACAACAGGACAAACCTAGATTTACTTTGAACTATGTGGCAAGCAATCTGACTTGCCACATTTCAAAGTAAACACTTTCTAGGTCTGTCCTTAAATTCTACACATAATGTATCATAGCAGTATAAATGTACGTGATTTATATTATATTATAAGATTTAGAACAGTTGATCTATGTAATATAAATTTATAAATAATAGAAAAATACAATGTTCTTATACTGACACTAATTCTGTGCTTAATACATCTATCATAGGGTAAGACTATATGCAACCAAATTAGCATCTATCATTTACGTGATCTATAAGGCACCTTACACTGTCAATAATACTGTCAATCCTAGTACTGTCAGTATTTGCTTCAATCCTCCTTTTATATTTATCAAGTAATCAATTATACGAATATATATCAGTATTCTCTTCATTTCATCGTTACTATACCTTACACGATATGTAATAGTGTCTATATTTTAGAATAATGGACATTTTAAGGGTGGCATTTTTTGATTAGGCAACTTGTGATGCACATGTAGTACATAGGCGAAATACGTATAACAAATACGCACCGTTCTCTTTAACTAGAACATAAATTGAGTTGCAAAAATACGTATACAAAAGAATAATGTTGTACGAATTTCGTAGTCTAGGTGGGAATGTCCAAAAATCATTTTTAATCTGATAAAAAAAACATATAGTGTAAAGAATTCTACGCAACGCTTGCGAATATGACCCTTATCGACATTTAATTATATTCCAACTTTTCCAGCATTAAAAATGAAGGAGATATTTATTTGCGCAGCAATTTTTCAAATATTATAATACTTATGGATGTATAGGTCATGATTTTCTTGAATTTTCGATATATGAGTATTTAATTTATATGGGAGTGATCAAACTACTAGATTGCTACCTTCTATACAGTCGAATCTTTAACATGCTATAACTACAAACTTTGGTGATCAATTCTTGCAAACTAAGTTTTAATACCAAGGATGAAGTGTTTTTATTGACTTGCATAAATTGTATGCCATTCCATGGCGTAGTTTTGCCTAAAAACTGGAAACAATTACACAAGTTTCGCCATAAGGAAAGTATAGACTAAATCCCAGCCTTAAACATATTATTGCACAGTAATACCAGTAATACTGTCATTATTCTAAAATATTGACAGTAATATTGATCGTGTAAGGTGCCTTTAAAAGTATAAGATTTAGAACGGTTGATCTAAATATTATCAATTTATAAATAAAAGAAGAATAAAATGTTCTTATACTGACACTAATTGTGTGTAAAGTATTGAATAAATCTATCATAGGGTAAAACTATATGCAACCAGATTAGCATCTAGCAAACACATGTTTTTGACGTTTCATCTGACGTCTAACTTAACCTTTGTAACTAATAACCTAAATTGTTAATTTTATTTGCTAAAACTAGTTATATAGTGAATTAAAATGCATCCAATTAGTGCATGCAGACGTATTGAGGTGCTGCACAGATGTTTACAGAATGTCAATCAAGGATTTGTCTGGAATAATGTGAGAAGTTATGTTACGAAGGATAGTGTTTCGATTGGGGGTGTTACTAAGGCTGTTAAACAGGCGAAACGCCCGCAGTATGTGCCCCAGAAATATTGTAAGTGTATTTACTGGTGTTGTAGATTTATTAATAAAATGTATTAAAAATGTATTGACTTTAAAAAACCCTGCGGTATACATGAAATTACTTCATTGCTTTGCTAAACTATTTAAAATTTGTTCTTACAAATTGTTGATGTATTTTTGATGTATGCATACAAACTAAAAATATGTATGCAATATCAATATTATTATATTGTTATATGCAAGCCTTTTGGCTAATAAATTAAGAATTTATTTATTTCTATATATATTTGGAGTAATTTAAAAACTGTATGATTTATGTGGTATATACTAGAACAAACTACTTTGTTTCTTTCTTAACCATTTACTATTTGAGGTCATGTAACTTTACTTTATTCTAAATAGAATGTATACTGTAGTTAATATTAGAGATATCAAGATATCATGGTTCTTTGATAATTGCTTGAGTATAGCCAACAAAAAAATAGTAGTTCAAGTTAAAAGACATTACAGAATATATATATATATATATATATATATATATATATATATAATTAATAATTTAGGTTATTAGTTACAAAGGTTAAGTTTGACGTCAGATGAAACGTCAAAAACATGTGTTTGCTAGATGCTAATTTGGTTGTATACAGTCTTACCCAAAAAGGCACCTTACACTGTCAGTCCGAGTACTGTCAGTATTTACTTCAATTCTCCTTTTATATTTATCAAGTAATCAATTATCCGGCAAAACTTCAATATTCTCTTCATTTCACCGTTACTATACCTTACACCATAAGTAATATTGTGAATATATTAGAATAACGAACATTTAAACATATTCTTCTACAGTAATACTGTCATTATTCTAAAATATTAACAGTATTATTGATCGTGTAAGGTGCCTTTATAATAGATTTATTCAATACATTGCACACAATTAGTGTCAATTTAAGAACATTTTATTCTTCTATTATAAATTGATACTATTTAGATCAACCGTTCTAAATATTATACATACAGATCACGTAGATGCTAGATGCTAATTTTGTTGCATTACAGAATATATATATATATATATATATATATATATATATATATATATATATAATCGTTGATTGAAGTATTTATACTTCAATCAACGATATAATGTTGAGGGTGGCATTTTTTGATTAGGCAACTTGTGATGCACATGTAATACATAGGCGAAATGCGTATAAGAAATACGCACCGTTCTCATTAACTAGAACATAAATTGAGTTGCAAAAATACGTATACAAAAGAATAATGTTGCACGTATTTCGTAGTATAGGTGGGAATGTCCAAAAATAATTTTTAATCTGATAAAAAAAACATATAGTGTAAATAATTCTACGCAACGTTTGCGAATATGACCCTTATCGACATTTAATTATATTCCAATCTTTCCAGCATTAAAAATGAAGGAAATATTTATTTGCGCAGCAATTTTTCAAATATTATAATACTTATGGATGTATAGAGCATGATTATCTTGAATTTTCGATATATGATTATTTAATATGTATGGGAGTGATTAAACTACTAGATTGCTACCTTCTATACAGTCGAATCTTTAACATGCTATAACTACAAATTTTAGTCATCAATGCTTGCAAACTAAGTTTCAATACCAAGGATGAAGTGTTTTTATTGACTTGCATAAATTGTATGCCATTCCATGGCGTAGTTTTACCTAGAAGCTGGAAACAATTACACAATTCTCGCCATAAGGAAAGTATAGGCGAAATGCCATCCTTAAGGGTGCAAACATGGCTATATGCTTCTTATGTCATGAATTGTGTGATTGTATTGACCTTTTAGCAACAAAATGTGCACCACGCAAATGGCATACAATTTATGCAATTCAATAAAAACATCTTGCTGTTGACTCTGAAACTTATTTTATAAGAATTTATGACCATACTTCATAGTTATAGAGTGTAGAAAGTCATCAAGTCTTACAAAATAAGTTTCAAAGGAAGAATAAATTATTAAAATTGGATGTGATTCTGCTCTATAGATTTTGTTAAAGGATAAATACAATATCACAATTTGCTCCATAAGAAATTCATTCCAGCCTTATCTTATCTCAATGGGCTAGTGATTAGAGATACCCGCTGTCTTATACTGAGCATTGGGGAGCAACCCCATTGAACGTAAATGTTCACTTCTTAACAGTGTTTCACCTTGATTCAAACTCTATCAAATGATTTAGTTGTTAATACCAATTGTGGAACTAAATCTAAATCTTTATTATTGTTATTGTTGCAGATAATGAGAGTTTGGGCCAAAGCACATTGCATCATCTTCGTTGGATGATGCAAAAGGACGAATTAGGTCAAGACATATTTCTGCTTGGGCCACCAGGGCCTAGGCGACGAAATTTAGCTATGCAATATTTAGAGATAACAAATCGGGAGCATGAGTATGTTGCATTAAGCAGAGATACTACTGAGTCTGATCTGAAACAGAGGAGGGAAATTGTGCAAGGAACAGCAACTTATTTTGATCAAGTAAGTATATTTGTATGTGGAAATTTGCTTAAAACTTAACTGAATACTATCAGAGTGTGGAACTGAGTCCCTATTTAACTCTGAATTATGAGTATCAATTCTTACAAATTAAGTTTCAAAGCCAATATGTTTTTTTTTTGCATTGTTTTATGTCATTCCATGGTATAGTTTTTATTGAAAGTTCACTGCAATTTCTCAGTTCGATTACGAAAAATATTTGCCTTACTACTGCATTACGCTGCCCCCTTATTACTACACAGTAATATACAATTATTGTAGTAACTGTGCAAACTTTAATTGTTCTTAATGAACATTAATATTGCGATTATACCTTTCTTTAATGCTTTATCAATTCCCTTTAAACCTCATACTTCATTTCACGTCCATCATAACTGAATTAAGAGTTGTATTTTTAACTACAATTATTGTATATATTTTTCTTTGTCGTTGGGATTTATCAATTCCCTTTGAATCTCATACTTCATTTCACGTCACAATATTATTTATTTGTATTTTTAAATGCAATAATTGTATATATTTTTCTTTGTCGTTGCGATACAATTAACGACAATTTGGGGAAGGATTTTCTGTCCTAAACTCACATACATATACACTAAACAAAAGTAGCCACTTACAGAATTCTAACAAATACAGTAACGACTACTACTATTTTTCATTTTTCTTTCAGAGTGCTGTGCGCGCGGCGACAGAAGGGCGCATTTTGATCTTAGAAGGCATTGAAAAAGCTGAACGCAATGTCCTTCCGGTTTTAAATAACCTATTAGAAAATCGCGAGATGCATTTAGAAGACGGCAGGTTGCTGATTCCGTCAGAACGCTACGATAAATTGTTAGAGGTGAGTACTAATCATCGATTGTAATATCGCCAAATAAACTGCATAGTACAGCGTATGTATCCCAAGGTTCTACTATTTATATGTTCAAAGTAAACAATACGCATTTTGTAGCATTTACCGGAATTATGTTATTTTTATGATGATTACCTAATAAAAAAATAACAAAAATCAGGCTTTTCCGCACTAGTATAACAAAAGCATTGCGAATCGAAAATATTACTTTTCCATTGTGGAATTTGTGACAGTTGACACATTTGTTCATAATTATTTTTTTACACAGCATTCTAAATATACAGAACATGCTATATTTTGTTAGAACTAATAGATCTAAATCTATTTGCAAAGTTGCATAGAAATCCTCAGAATTTAATAATATAAAACGGCATTCGGTACACGGGCGATTATTTCGTTCTACTTTTTTGAAAAATTAAAAATAATATTCTCAGTTCAGTGGCCTAGTCCGTCTCGTAAAGTCCTGGTTTTCTAGCGATTCGATAAATACGGCCTTTTTTGACGTCATTTACACATTACAAGATACATTTTAAGTACATGTAATTGAATAACTCACCAGATTCCAGTGCAATTCATGATATTTTCTCAATATTTTGAAGTATACTGCTCTCTGGATTACTGTATTTATTTAAATATACATAACATCAAAATAACGTGAATACGTCTTTTGTCGACACCGCTATCCTAGGAAACCAGGGTTAAGTCCTGGTTCCTAGCAAGCGGTGTCGATAAGTACGGCCGATTTTGACGTCATTTACACATTACAAGATACATTTAAAGTACGTGTAATTGAATAACTCACCAGATTCCAGTGCAATTAATGATATTTTCTCAATACTTTGAAGTATACTGCTCTCTGGATTACTGGATTTATTTAAATATACATAACATCAAAATGACGTGAATACGGCTTTTGTCGACACCGCTATCCTAGGAAACCAGGGTAAGTCCTGGTTTCCTAGCAAGCGGTGTCGATTGAGAAGTACGGCCGATTTTGACGTCATTTACACATTACAAGATACGTTTTAAGTACATATAATTGAATAACTCGCCAGATTCTAGTATAATTCATAACATTTTCTCAATACTTTGAAGTAGACCGCTCTCTGGATTACCAAATTCATTTAAATATAAGTAAAAGAAATGTGTGACGTCAAAATGACGTGAAATACGACCGCTTTTATCGACACCGCTTCCTAGGAAACCAAGGCTTTAAGCCTTAAAAACGGCCGCTTTTGACCACGTGTACACATCAGAAAAATCGTGATAAGCATACGTAATTGAATAACACACACTTTTTCGTTATGATTCATTGCGTTTTTGCTGTACGTTGAGGTATTACTCTTTATGGGAAACTATATTCGTTTATATACACGTAAAATTATTTTTGTGACGTAAAAATGACGTCAACAGCGGCCGCTTTTAAGCGACCGCTCGCCGAGGAAACCAGGACTTTAGTGAGCATTGAGAACAGGACTAGCTTTTGGGTTGTGGGGGTCATGGGCAAGACCTCATCACCCCCACTCTCTGCACTTCAATATAAAGCTACTTATTATATCATATTATATTATAACAAAATAATAGTTTTAACGAGCATTACAACCATAAATACACATTTTTGAAGGAGCTAAAATTGTCTTATCTAGGTATTTTTTTTATTTTTGATTTTTTGATTTACGTGTATTTATATTATTTTTATGAGACAGCGTAGGGCGTGCCCCCATCAAAAAGTTTTTTTTTGATAGTATTCGGAATTATTTGGATTTTTCTGTGACCTTTCTGCACCTATTTCCGCCTGGGCCGTTGGCACATGTCCCTGTTGCCCCTTCGTAGTTACAAACCCCACCGGGGCAACTTTTCACAAATTACCTTTCATAGTTTTTCAGAGGTCTTCTGTAAAGTTACGGTAAATAACGGGTGATTAAACTCCTCTGGGCTTTCCCTGTACCAGTGTAAAGCCTTAGGGTTGATAGCCCTATAATAATAGATTTCTTTTGTAGAAATAAACAAAAAAAACTTGTATCTTTATAGGGCTATCAGCCGTGAGGCTTTTCCGCCGGTCAAGGGAGAAGCTCAGAATCACCCGGTATTTATCTTAACTTCACAGAAAACCTCTGAAAAACTGTGAAAGGTGATTCGCGAAAATTCGCTCCCCGCTGGGGATTGAACTCAGACTCCCCAATGCTCAGTACGAGACGAACAACGCCTCTAACCACTCGGACACTGAGCTGGATGTAGAAATAATATATCAGATTCTATCCCGGTTTTAACCACTTGTTTGATATGTGTGGTTCTATTCATTTCAGCAATACAGCAAAAACGACTTAGATAATTGGAAATTGGTGAGAGTCAACGAAGACTTTAGAGTGATTGCTTTGGGGCTGCCTGTACCAAGGTAAGATTTGCAAAATAAATTATAAAATTTCTACATTACATGATCGGTTTACAACTCACCCAGTCATTTAGTAAAAGACTAGGACTATTACAATACGACTGAGTTTACATTTTGTCTACGGCAAAAGCCGATTTTGTTTATCATTCAGAGCTGTCTTAGAACAGCTCCCGAACGATAAACGAAAGCAGCTATATCGGCTATAGGTTTTATTTTTGTAATCGAGTTTAAAATGCATGTCCTAATAAGCGATATTAGCACTTATTTTAAATTGTACAACAATATTTTATTATATAATAATAATAATAATAATAATAAGGCTTTTGTTGTGATTAAATTAAATCGTAATGCGCTACGGCCTTCCTTTTAGAAAATTTGTTTGAAACAATATTTTTTTAGATTAAAATTTAAATCAATTACTATTATTATTAACGGTAATAAACTTATTTTAAATTGTACAACAATATTTTATTATATAATCATAGTAATAATAATAATAATAAGGCTTTTGTTGTGATCAAATTAAATCGCAATGCGCTAGGCCCTTCCTTTTAGAAGAATTCTTTGAAACAATATTTTTTTAAATTAGAATTTAAATCAATTATTATTATTATTAACGGTAATAAACTTATTTTAAATTGTACAACAATATTTTATTATATAATCAGTAATAATAATAATAAGGCTTTTGATGTGATTAAATTAAATCGTAATGCGCTACGGCCTTCTTTTTAGAAAATTTCTTTGAAATAATATTTTTTTAAATTAAAATTTAAACCAATTATTATTATTATTAATGGTAATAATCAAAATATGAGAGCAATCAGTTTATCTTAGGTATCGTGGTAACCCATTGGATCCACCGTTAAGGTCTAGGTTTCAAGCACGAGACGTAAATGTTAACAACTATCAGGTGAGTTGAGCGATATTCAAATAACATGACATGAATTTAAATTAATTAGCACAATCTATGATTCAACAATGTACATATACTCCTACTTGGGATATAATCGGCTGGGTTTGAAGAGCCTACTAGGATACATCGATGTCTATAGGCGCTTTCGTTTAGCATGGTTTATCATTGCCAGTCGCCCCCGTGGCGTGTAGTATCACTCAGGTCTTGCGCTCGTGCGCCTCCGGTTGTAAGGGCCGAGGTAGAATTATGCGCATCGGAAGCGGCAAATACAACAAGAAACAATAAGCCCGTACCAACCCAGAGTGATAACCGAAAGGCACTTATAGCTAACCATACACGAACGGATTTTTTTGACGGACCAAATCCGCGGTTCATATATCGCCCACTAACGTGTACGCGGCTTACACGTTAAAGGCACCTTACACGGTCAATAATATTGTCAATCCTAGTACTGTCAATTTTTGCTTCAATCGTCTATATTTATCAAGTAATCTATTATCCGGATAAACATCAGTATTTTCTTCATTCCATCATTACTATACCTTACATGATTAGTAATACTGGCAATATTTTAGAATAATGAATATTTTAAACAAGTTATCGTATAGCAATACTGTCAATATTCTAAAATATTGACAGTAATACTGACCGTGTAAGGTGCCTTTTAGTGGGCGATATTTGACCACCTAGGAGGAAAGTTAAACGCCATCTGGCGGCACCAGATCAATTAGCAATGCACATCCATATGGTAATAATTGCTTTCCAGTATAGGTAGTATATCAACATTAAATTATTTACATAATGCCATAAATTATCAATTGTATTTGTATGTGCAACGAATCCAAACAAATCCCATTGCGCGTTTTCTTTCATCAATTACCGTTACTCGTGTTTTTTGTCATCTTGTTTGTTTGATTCAAAGAGTGCGCAGGAACGTTGCCATTGCGCCATTCGACTATCCCGACAGTCCCCCTAGCTGTGTTTGTGATTGTTGCGGCCTTATTTCCGGGCAAATGTCCTCCCGGTTCGGTCGTGCCTGTCCCCGGAGTTCATTCCGGAGTATCGCGTGTACGCCGGCCACATAAACCACTCGACACCGCCACAGAAACACAATGAATTATAATTCCCGTCGCGATACCACGACGACAACCAGATAAGTTTCATCTGCTGAAATGTCTGTGTATTGGGAGACCAGCAGGAAGCCGCTGTTTGTGAAAACCGTCTGGGCGAACGGGCATCACCACGCGGTTCTAAACAACGAAGACCCTCTGGTGACAAAACGCAAACGCCCCTATAAAAAACACGATGAGGCTACTGAAGACACACAAACATATAGCGTTGAGGATAAACTGAATATATCAACGGTGAGAATTTTATTATCGGATGTTAGACACGCGAGCGAGCACAATAGCCCACGTGCGCCCCAAAAAACTGAAAGAAATGTCATGCGTCGCACGTACACCGTCGATGTCTTGCCGACTGCCACCGTTAAGTTCAGAAATATCGATAAAGAGGTGTTTTTAAACACAAAACTAATGAGCCCGCATAGTTTCACAACATTTCGAATACCGTATAAAACTGAGGAACCCACAAATCACTATTTGAAACCCATCGAAATTGAAAAGAAGAATTCTTTAAGTGAACGAGTTATGGTGTGGTTGGATTTAGCAGCACAGAATGGTGATACTTATAACTGGAATAATATCCAAACAACATCAGTTACAACAAAAGTTATAACACCTGAACCAGTTGAATCACCAGTTATAGAAATAAATTCTTCTGAAGAGGAAGAGGACTATAACATTCCGCAACGTTTGTGCAGCTACAACAGCTTCAAGCATGATTCCAGAAGACAGCTGCATATTTTTATCCCGGATATTCCAAAACCTGGCGATTGTGATAGTGTTTTGACGGCGACGAGCAGTGCTATTGAAACGTAAATGCGTGCTTCCATTCAATTACAAATCTAATTTCCTGCCTGATACTTGCAGGCCGGATAGACGTTTATTGCTTAATCGATAGCCACGCATAATGCTGATTGAATTTACTATGCGTATTATAAATTTAGGGTGGTGCCATTTTGTATGTAGCAAAGTTAGATTACTTGCGATTTTGTACGATGTAAATATTGATTTTTAAATAAATAAAGTTTTCAATTGCGGAAAGTTTGGAATTGTTTTTATTTTATTGGATATTGTTAATCTTTATTGCGGAACAAGTTAGAGATATGTATATTGAAGTTATTTTTACTTTCCGAATATACATCACTGATGTATAAGGATGGTATTGTTTATATATTCACGTTTTCTAACTAAGATTGTGGAAATATGCGGGGAAATACTATATTATATGGAAGGAATTGTTGTCGTGAACATTTTAGTTCATTTTCGTTACGTTTTATGCCTAAAATAGTCGAAATAAACCCAATTTTTGAGATGTCTGTAAGTCCGTCTGGATGTCTGTAAACAAAATTACGGGAAAACGGCACTACAGATCGCGATAAAATTGGAAATTAGCTGAGAACCCTACTTGGGACAATCCTGTGAAAATATGAACATTTTCACAGGATTTAGCTTTACTTGATTTAGTGGAGTTTATAGCTTTAATACTTTCTGATTTCATGATGTTCGGATGTTCAGTGCCTCCGCCTTGATTTGGATATGGTAAATTAGTTTCGCCATCGAACAATTTTTTAATATACTTTGTCCACACAGTTGATTGTCCTCATTTACTAGTCTGGATGGTAGATGGCTTCTGGTATTTGCAGCTATTTCTTTCACTGTCCACATAGTTGATTGTCCTCATTTACTAGTCTGGATGGTAGATGGCTTCTGGTATTTCCAGCTATTTCTTTCACTGTCCACACAGTTGATTGTCCTCATTTACTAGTCTAGATGGTAGATGGCTTCTGGTATTTGCAGCTATTTCTTTCACTGTCCACACAGTTGATTGTCCTCATTTACTAGTCTAGATGGTAGATGGCTTCTGGTATTTCCAGCTATTTCTTTCACCTTTTTGTGGAGGTTGAACAGATCGTATTTGTCTTGTAGTTCTTCAAATTCTTGGCGTCTTTCTTCCATAATTTTTCTTTGGCTTTTCTAATGTTTCTTCTTATGTTTGAGTTCAGTTCATTATATTTCTGCTGGTGCACATTTTTGTATTTTCTTCTGTCCATCCATTACATTGCCCACACCAGATATTTATACATAGAGCGATTAATGGAGAATGATATACTGTGTTAATTGTGGGCAGCACTAATTGCATGGGGATTGAGGATAAATAGGTGTCTCACTGCGTGAATCCTAGTAGGAACATCTGCGATGACCAACGGCTTCAAGTGACTTCCAAGGCACTGTAGAGCGCAGATGTTTCAAGCTCGATAATTCGTTCAATAAAAGTAATATAGACGTGATTCCACCCTTAATTTTCTAAAAATGTGTTTTGCCCGTTATGTACCCTGTATTATATCACAGAATTATTTATTAATTGTGTGTCGTACCGATTCACAATTTCATTTTTGTAATGAACGTATCATTTGTCATGTATAATATTAAACATAAAACAATGCTGTCCGTCGCGGTGCATTTTCTTTTATTAAAATGTCGCGACGCTTGTCACCGGATACATTAAACTATCCGAAAGTAAATTTTATAATAAAGCTTTTGCGACGTTTATAAAATTTGCACACTGCTGCAAAATATTGCCGGGCTAATATAAATCAATTCCCTTTATTATAAAGCTTTAAAAATAAAATATGTGTATACACAATGATTCGATTGTAAATTTTTGAAAAATTGACGCTGGTAAAGTATTAATTTAGCCAGAGATACAATTATACATAAATTCTAAATTGCCTCAAAGGTCGGCCTTAGAATAAACTATACTGTCCCTTTTTGTATGACCTCTGTGTATTCATCATATTCATAAAAATATATTGTATAATTTTTTAAATTCTAAATTGGCTCAAAGGTCGGCCTTAGAATAAACTATACTGTCCCTTTTTGTATGACCTCTGTGTATTCATCATATTCATGAAAATATATAGTATGATTTTTTAAATTATAAATTGGCTCAATGGTTGGCCTTAGAAAAAACTATACTGTTCCTTTTTGTATGACCTCTGTGTATTCATCATATTCATAAAAATATATAGTATGATTTTTTAAATTCTAAATTAGCTCAAAGGTCGGCCTTAGAATAAACTATACTGTCCCTTTTTGTATGACCGCTGTGTATTCATCATACTCATAAAAATATATAGTATGATTTTGAGTGTGGCAGTTTCCTCTCTGTTTCGTCTGGTTTATATGTATTTGTCCTTTTGAGTGTGTATGATGCGTGGGAGGAGAGGGCGAACATTTTTACACCGCAAGCGAGACGAGTAACATGTTCCCCTCTGTATATTACAGTGTAACGATTGGTTGCTTTAAACAAATCCACAGTGCACAACTAGAGGAGCTGTTATACAGTACACTCTCAACTTATGATAGTTTGTGTTACATTCATCATCCTTTTCCAACAATTTTTATTTACAAGTTTGGTATAAAACAGTTGAATTGCATATATAACCATTGCAAAGTATTATGCATAATTACAGTTATATAAAATACGTACCGTGCCACCGGGCGATTAAAGGAACAGTGAACATGTAAATCCGATTGTCGTCACAACTATGGTATTGGCGAAATGAATTTCCCGGCGCCTTTAAAGTAGAAATGGGTCACAAAATACCACGTTGGAGCGAGCGGTAATGGATTTAATGGTTTTCGGTTTTATGTAATTATAATTGTAACTCACGCTGTCTGGTCAGCACAAACAAATTGTTTTCTGTCAGAGATAGGTTATTATTGAAATTAAACGCTATATAATATCAATAATTGTATTGTAAATTGCTTGATAATGAATCTAAAAAGGCTAACGTTGGAATTTGTTAATGGTTATGATGGATTTGAATGGAATTTTTGATTTGTTATTAAATAGTCTGCGGAACGGCATAAAAATTGTTTCTCTCTCTCTTTAAATAGTAAATACCATAAGGTTAAGAAAGAATCATATATGTCGCTATCTGGCATGGATTACACATTCGCGTAATAATGGTGGAGCCGCCGGGCATCGAACTCAAGGCCTTTCGTATTATACAGCAGGGATAAACAACCAGCGGCTCGCATGCGATCCTTCAAATATTTTACATTTTGACTTGAATCATTAGATTTACAAAACAACACTGATTTGAAAAATAAATTTCAAATAAATAACTTCTTTCAAAATATCATTAATTTAGATAAAATCCCACGATTTGGCGCATATACGAAGCCAAAAATTACTTATTTTTAGAAGCACCAATTAAACAATAAAAAATAATTAAAAGCGTGCACCAATCGAGTTTAACCCAAATAAACCTGAAATTTTTTTTATTCAACTTTTGAAGTAAATGTGTTTTACATTATTGCTCTAAGTTATATTAATTATAATAAAGTGTTATACTTTCGCTAGTTTTTTCATAAAAAGGATTTTCATTATGTTCCTTTTATTCCGTCTAGTTTTGTATATATATATATATATATATATATATATTTACCACCCTTAAGTTGGTATGATGCGTGAGAGGATAGGAAGCATGATATCGTCTGAGACGAAGAGTTTTACACCGTAAGCGAAACGAGTAACATGTCTATCGCTATATAATAAAGTATTCTAATGTCAAACCATCGTTTTTCTTCAAACAAATCCGTGGCCCACAATTAGAAAAGCTGTAATACAGTACACTTTTAAAGGAACGGTAGGGCTAAACTTGTCAAGTGTTCCTTATACGGAACAGTATCAGTAGTCTATTTGGGTTAAATGATGCACGGTTAGAAAGCTGTGTGTCGGCTATATCTGCAAATATAACAAACAAACAAAAACATTAATAGAAATACTATTTAAAAAAAGACGAAAAATATATGTAGAAAAAGATTATTTAATACAAAATTTGGTATTAAATAATCTTTTTCTACATATATTTTTCATCTTTTTTTAAATAGTATTTTTATTAATTTTTTATTTCTGTAATTTGAGTTGACCATTCACTGTTTGTATTATCATAAGTTTCCTAGATGCGGCTCGCACAACAAATTTTAATTTGTAGCTGGCCCGTTCTAAAAAACGTTGCTCGTCCCTGCTATACAGTGATAGATAGATGTTTATTCTTTACATACAGTACATTATTTCATGTATTGTCCTGTACATAGCTTACAAAAATAAACATCTATATATCGCTGTTTAATAGGAAACGCTCGGAGTACCCGGCGCATTCACCAATATTTCGGGGATGTGTAATTTATGCCAGGTGATTTTATGGGATTTACTATTTATTTTGGATCTAGAAAAAGCGTTCGACGTGATCCCAAGAAATAAATTATAGAAAATCCTGGAAGAGAGAGGTGTAGAAAGAAAGACAATCGAATTAATACAAAACATATATAACAACAACACCCATACAATAATACACAAGGGACAAACATCAAGAACATTTAAGACAACCACAGAACTAAAACAAGGAGGTGGGCTCAGTCCTATGTTATTTAACATATACATGGATGAAATAATGAAGAGCATGAAACCAGAAATCAAAAAAGCTAATATAGGGTACAAAAACATACAAGTGGTAAAAATATCGGAAGGAGCATTCGCTGATGTCGTAGTGATAGCAGAAAATGAAGCTAATCTGCAGCACAACCTGAGTGTATGGAATAGGCATCTAGCAAAGTGTAATATGAAAATGAATTATAACAAAACAAAAGTGATGATAATAGGAAACCGGAAAGAACAAATAAATATAAAGATAGAATAACACAAAATAGAGCAAGTAGAACAATTCAAATACCTAGGAGTAGGACTGACAGAAAATGGAAAAATGAAAGATGCACTTAGTAACAGAATAAACAATACAGTTAAAACATACCATGCATTGAGCAATATACTGATTAACAAAAAAGAGATCAGCAGAATGACAAAAATAAATATATACAAAAGCATATATAGACCTATACTGACATATGGGAGCGGGACGTGGAAACTAACGAAGAGGGACAAAAGTAGAATACATGTAATGAAAATTAAATATCTCAGAGGAGTAAAACAAGTTACGAGAAGAGACAGAATAAGAAATGACGACATCAGAGAAGAATTGGGAATTGAAGCTATAGTATATGGAAAAGAAGCAACTAAACTGCTAGGGACATTTAATTAGGATGAACAAAAAGAATCAAATAAAACAGGTATGGGAAGCAAGACCTGGATATAAAAGAAGAAGAGGTAGACCAAGAAAACAGCGGGACAACAGAATAGAGGAAATAATAATCAAGGAAAGACAGTTAAACAAGCAAGAGAACTGACGAAGAACAAAAAAAGTGGAAAGAATTTACAAATGTAGTAACAACAACAATAATTGTTAAGAAATATAAATGTAATAGCCTACACCGAAAGGTAATATATATATATATATATATATATATATATATATATATATATATATATATATATATGTATATATATATATATATATATATATATATATATATATATAAATATATATATGGAATTGAATGGTTTTGGCGTCTACTACGTGGTAATTCATTTTAAATAAAGGAGATGAATAAAACTACTATGTTTTTTACCACTTATTTAATTGTTTAAAACAACTAGTTTCGCCTAAGCTCTGGGCATTGTCAAGTTTTACCCGATGACTGAAGGTACAAATGAACGAGCACGCTTACGTTTAAGTTTACAAACATCAATAAACAGTATACAATTGAACAGCAATAAAAAAAAAAAAAATTAAAAAAAACCTAAAAGAAAAAATATATAGACATGTAAGGTTTGGTATATGTTTCTTACCAAAATAAATAGTATATATATATATATATATATATATATATATATATATATATATTATTTATTTTGGTAATAAACATATACCAAACCACGTCGGTATATTACACAATTATAAATTATGATTGGACAGATTGAGTAAAATCCAGAAGTACAAAAATTGATTTGATGTTTCCTATATATTCGCAATGCGATCAAGTCATTCAAATTAAAAAGTTTACTTCCACTTCCATCCTCATTTATCGTTATATCCCTTCTCGTCATCCTCATCCATTCACTAACATTCATAGTCACCCAATTTTCTTTACCACAAAACCTAAATATTCTATAATCCTCATCCATCCAGTATTTACCACCCCTTTCTACGCAGCCACAGCTAAACCTTGCAATTAATTTTCGGCCCTCTATAGCCTTAGGCTGTGCCAGGTACAACGGCAGACGGTAGTGTAGTTGTAAATTACCGTCTGCCGTTGTACCTGACGCAGCCTAAGGCTATAGAGGGCCGAATATTAATTGTAAGGTTTAGGTGTGGGTACATGGAAAGGAGTGTAGTTGTACATCCTTATACCTGCTTTTCTCTATCTTCCCCTGCTGTACTTGCCATTCTCTGACCTGCAGGGTCTACTTTGAAATGATTTTGGACCTAATCCCATCCTTCTGCCATTTATGCACTTCAGCCAATGACAAGCCAGTCATTGTAATTTTATTGGAAAATGTATTATCAAACAATTTTGACCTATGACTTTCAAGCAATGCCCTGCACAATATACTTGAAAAGATTGCTAGGCCTGCGAAGGTCAACCCCAAGATACATAGTACTGTAGGAAACAACTATGATGAGTCTAGGATGGATGGTAGCTACAAGAGTGATAAGGTATCACAGTGGTATTGGGATTGAGAGAAAGCTGCTAAAATTGGTTAGGAATGTAAGCAAAAGTCTGGAATTAAATATTGTATTTGAAAGGACTGGTTTGTCATTGGCTGAAGTGCAGAAATGGCGGAAGGATGGGATTATGTCCAAAATTATTTCAAAGTAGACCCTGCAGGTCAGAGAATGGCAAGTACAGCAGGGGAAGATAAAGAGAAGTAGGTAGGTATAAGAATGTACAACTACACCTCTTTCCACGCACCCACACTTAAACCTTGCAATTAATATTCGACCCTCTATAGTCTTAGGCTGTGTCAGGTACAACGGCAGACGGTAATGTACAACTACACTACCGTCTGCCGTTATACCTGACTAAGAAAGGGATTGCAGGTAGCGGAGGTGTAGAAGTTTAGATGATTTCTGAGCTGATTTGATCTGGTGATTTGTAGTATATACATGAGACCATGACACCTCATGTCACTTTAAAGGGCGCCAACCTAAACAGTTGTAATATAACCGAAATGAAGAATGATGAAAATAGCAGATCGCAGATGGTACCAACATATATATGTTAATCATAGCTTTCACAACACACGCAAACAACGGATTTATTCGATTACACGTTACAAATATTCAGAATATTTAATATTTTAATATTTACATTTATACAATATTTAGCATACACTGGTTTAAAATAACCCCATATAGATCATCTTCAAGTTCCTGGCACCAAAACAGTTACAACGAGCATTAGCCAACGCGATATTAAATTGAAATTAATATACAGGTTTTCCATTTAATGCTACAATTGCGTGAAATACCCACGCCGATAAATTAGCTCAGTTTCGAACAAAATAAGTTTGTGCATAATTAAAATCGCATAAATCAAAACGTGATGGATATTAAGTAAGACACCACCCCTATTTAGTGTAGCCTATAACTTTTAGGACATACTTTTAGAATAAAAGTCACACGACGTGACGAATTATTCAATCGTTACTGTGTCTTCTTTCGGGCTTAATAATAGAGGACATATGTTAATGCATTATGTACAAATTATTTATGTTTAGAGGTGTTTTTTTAAATATTATTATTATTTATTATTATTCTTTCTGGCTTAGTAATAGAGGACATACGTCAATGCATTATGTACAAATTATTTATGTTTAGAGGTGTTATTTATTATTATCTATATGCAGCCTAACCCAACTAAGTGTCAGCTACTGTTATCGAACCATATAATTAAAGGTCGTTTTAGACAAGACAATTTCTTGACTCAAAAGTTAAGGTCGTTTTAGACAAAACAATTTCTTAGCTTAAAAGTTGTTCAAGAAATAAATTCATATATCCTCCTGCCATACAATTTGTCCTTGACAAATAGAACGCGTTATATTTTTCCATTCGATCTACCATCCAGTTCAATATTTCAAATCATTTGCTGTATGATACGAGACAATTTAGATTGTCTCGCATCTTGACTAACTTTTGAGTCAAGAAATTGTCTTGTCTAAAACGACCTTTAGGATAACTCACCAACAATTAACATAAACGGAACAATCGACTAAGATAATTAAATATCTAGGTATAACAACCAACTAAAATTCGACAAACAAGAATATAAGAATGTAAGCGAGCGAAAACATTTTCGATGTTTAACATACGGGAACAAAGGCATTTCTTTGAACACCGCAATCAAAATTTACAAATACATTTGCAGTAGTCAATCATTACTACTGAAAAACGCGCGTAACAACTGTAAGAAGATAACTGACGTAGTAACAGAACGATCACCAAACTTAGACATCCCAGTAACCCGCTTCACAATATTTCCAACACAACTCTACCAAGATCATTCCTATCCTAGACAGACTCGAACAACTGCGAAGAAGCTTCCAAGAGAAAGAGACAAGGACAATACTGGACGTACTATGCATAGCAAGACTTGTTACAAGTTAACGTTAACTGACGGTGTATATATATATATATATATATATATATATATATATATATATATATAAGCGTGTATAATTATTGCCAAATGTGAAGCTGTAAATAGGTAAATGTGAAATATATATATATATATATATATATATATATATATATATATATATTTATGATCATCATATTTAAAAAAAACTTTTAATTATAAATATTGTGTTGATAACACATTGACGTGTGTCCTCCATTACTACGCCTGAGAGAGTTATTGTTTTTGGCACAATTAAAATTAAAGTTTCCTTGCATGCGCGACGGCCGTTAAATATATTCGCTTGTTCGTGTGTTGGGCGGAGAGGCGGCGAGGAGGATAACATTCAATTTAACTTTTTAGTGGATTGGATTGAAAGAAGTGATATTATCTTTATGTACTATATATAAATGGATTTATTTATAACAGAAAAATATTTGTATCTCCAATCGCTACAAATTTTATAGTACTACTATGTATAAACATTCTCTTCTCTCTTCAGTTGAACGCATTAAATAATTTAAATGCACACGTATAAATAGCATAATAAAATGTACATTCTAAATCTTTTCTAAATAAAGTTGTATGCAATGGACATTTCAGTAGCAATTATTTTCAGGAATGGCTCCAGGAATTACAAACTACAGCACCAGGGGCGCCTCCCGCAAAACTTGAACAGCTCCTTGCTGTTGCTTTCGGGTTAAATAGTAAAGAAAGTGCCATACTGGGGCTACCAGATTTTCCTATAGATAATCTACCTCGTGCCGCTAAAATATTGGTAATTTATAATAGTATAGCACAAAAGGGTTGAAAATTATTGAACGTTGCTGGGTCGGCTTAAATGTGCAACAATTTTCAACCAACATATTCACCAGTGATTCCCAGCTAAGGTCGCGCCCACTATGGTCGCGCCCTAGATGCCGTAACTTTTTTCTTATTAAGCTAGAAGAATGATTCAAATGGAAAAGTTATAAAAAATTCAAGCCCAGCCAATGGCCCTTGTGATATGTTTCCAAATAAGTAACGGTACGAGATACCGTTTTCCTGGATAACGGCAAAACGTGTATGAATTTGTTTTTGCTTCTCACGGATTTTCAGCCGTAACTTTTTCTTATTAACGCTAGGATTCTAATTGCAACGTTATACAAAATCTCGCTCTCTCTAGAATAGCGGAAAACATAGACAGGATCGATTGAGAGCTTGAAATTCTGTATATCTTTGCAATTTGATTATCCTTGTAACTTTAAAAAGAAAAAAGTTACGTTCGATAAAAAAACGTGAAAAGGCTTAAATTCACATATGTTCCCACAATTTCCGGGAAATCATCCTAAGGGCTTGACATTCTCTATAACTTTGCAATTAGAATTCTAGCTTTAACAAGAAAAATGTAAGTCTGAAATGGAAAAAATCATGAAAGGGTTAGCCCTTTCATGATTTTTTCCATCACATCTTTCACACACGTTTTACCATTTTCCGGGAAAACGGTAAGAGATAGGGGTAAATATCCAAAGGGCCTTTTGCCAGACTGAAAATTGTCTATAACTTTGCCATTTGAATCATCCTTATACTTTAAGAAGATTAAAGTTATGTCCAAAAATCTCACAGTTTTTTGAGATTAAAGTTATGTCCAAAAATCTCAGTTTTTTTAGTTTAAAGTTATGTCCAAAAAATTCACAGTTTTTTTTGGACATAACTTTAATCTTCTTAAAGCTAGAAGGATGATTCAAATGGCAAAGTTATAGAAAATTTCCAGTCCTGCAAAAGGCATTTTGCATAATTTCCCATATCTCTTACTGTTTTCCCGGAAAATGGCAAAACGTGTGTGAAAGATGTGATTTTTTTAGCCCTTTCATGGAATTTCAGACGTACATATTTCTTGTTAAAGCTAGAGGCTCAAAAACCATTTTCACACTGTTTTTGTCATTTTCCGGAAAACGGTAAGGTATAGCGGAAAACATTCAAAGCTGCTAGCTTTTCAAAAGTGTAAAATAACAAAAACCGTGAAAATGTCCCTGAATTTATGTTAAGGGGCCGCGACCTGTACAAAGTTGTGAATCATTGCTGCAGATTATTAAACAACTAAACAAAAAGTCCTCTCTTACAGGAGTCAAACCCTGAAATTTCAGTATACAACCTCTTCTACCGTTTGTACCCCTACGAAACATTCCTGAAAGACGGTATTAAATCGGTAGAAACCCTCCTATCTAGTTTTAAAGTTGAGCCCGAAAGCGAGTCCCTATCTACACAAATAAACAGTGCTGCAACAGGTTCAGATTATGTGGACACACCCCATCAGAACAAACTGATTGAAGAGATGCTGCAGACCAGTGCGCACTCAGACTTTTGCATAATCGGTCCTCGTGGCTGCGGTAAAAGCATTTTGGTGACAAAAATCGGAGAGGTTTTAAAAAGAGATGTTGAATCCATTGTTTTATACCAAGATATGACATCGAGAGATTTAATTCAGCAAAGGACTACGTTAGATAATGGTGATACTGTGTGGAAGTTTTCACCTTTGATTGAAGCGGCTTTGAAGGGGAAAATTGCTGTTTTAGATGGACTTCATCGGATTCATCCTAGTACACTATCTGTTTTACATAGGTAAGATATTTTATTCGTAAGTAGAGATGGTATGTTTATATATATCGACGTGCGCAGTTACAAACTTAAATATTTTTTTATTAAAATACAGGATTCAGTTAGTTGCTTCTTCACGTAGCCTTGAATAGTTTGAGAAACATTCCTCTTTCAGTCGTTGTCACTGGACTTTATAACTGTTTAACTTAAGAGGTTTGTGGTCCTTTAAGAACCACTCTTACAGTTTGAATATTGTAGGTTGGTACATGACAGGGAAATTCAGTTGCATGACGGCAACAGGATGATTCACCATGATAGCTATGATTTACTTAAAAAAGAGTATGATTTATCGGATGCAGCCATGTTGGAAAGTGGTGTTTTAAAAGTGCACCCAGATTTTAGAATTGTAGCTATTGCCGAACCACCACCAATGCATACTGGTGTTAATTGGTTGTCCCCGGAGGTGTTAAGTTTGTTTATTTTTCACGAAGCTCGGACTTTGACCAAGCAGGAGGAGATGCATATTATAACGTCACAGGTGAGTCAAACAATTATAGATAACAAATATTTTGTAATTACAAATATTCATATTTTTTTTGGATACAAAATAATATGCAACATAAAAATATTAAAGTTACAACAATAAAAAGTGCGATCTTGTGTAAGTATTCGCGTTAAAAACATTCGAAATTTTAGATTCTAATTTTTTATTAAAAAAATCTTATTCCTTACTTGTCTTCAGAATAAATCAGCTCTTAATCTTAATATGAAGGTCCTCCTCATCACAGTTATCATTTTTACGTCAGTCCTGTTTTTAAGGTGAATAGTAACTTTTTTATATTTAGTAAAAAAATTTACTTAAGAACTTTATTTTGTATAGAAATGGATCAATAATTATCTTCAAGCGATAACTGATATATAGTTCTCTCTTTGAAAAATAACAAAACTTACTTACATCAGTGTAAAATCTTAAAAAATTGTTTAACAGCTATTTTTGATTGATAGAAAATCAAATTTATAAAATTATTTACCAAAATTAATTATTTATGATTTCTAAGATAATTATTTAAAACTTTGAAAATCAATATGCATTGAACTTTGGCTACAATTATGTTCTAAACAATTCAAACCTGTTTTGAAGTTCAGTTATGTTCCTACAATAATATGTATTGTTATATGTATATTTAGCGAGTTATAAAATCAATAAGCAACATTTTTATTTTTACTTGAATTCTTCAAACTTTGACTTTTTATATCATTTATTTGTTAAGATATACGAAAAAAATCGTAAGAGGCTTTTCTGTAGAGCGTTAAATTTCCTACAAGAATATGTCGAGAATTGCTGTACGTTCAATGAATGATATGAATGTTTGGTTTGTTTTTGTTGGAATTGACGTAAAAATGAACAACTGTGATGAGGAGGTCCTTCCTATTAATATTAAGAGCTCATCTATACAGAGAATTTTCTATTAGTTTTTTTCGTATACAAATGTATCCAATACTTTATCATACATTTTACCATTAAATCTAGAAATTTTAATTACATTTTCGTCAAAATATCCCTAAAGCTAAATTTATTTTTAATCATAAACCTTCTACCGTAAGGTTTAGGTATAATAAATTAAGGTATGTACGCTTTAAATTTGATTACGGCGCAATTTCAAAATCATTACACCAAATAATCGACCTAGCCCACATTTTACGTAAGGTTTAGGTATAATAAATTAAGCTATGTACGCTTTAAATTTCAGTACGGTGCAATTTCAAAATCATTACACCAAATAATCGACTTAGCCCACATTTTACGAACCAGCCCCGATATGACCCTAAAAAACCTAGCGGGCCACCTCTCAACACGTCAACTCCTCCGCATAGCAGCCCGAATGCAAAAGTACCCCACAGACAACACCTACGACACCCTAGAAAACACATTCATGATGAAATTCCTGCCATCACTCGCGCGTGAAGCCCTAGAGAAAACCATTAATAAACTAAACATCCCACCCACCGAACAATCCGAAACCACAACAAACTACAGCGTTACAAACAATCTGGTTACAATAGGCACCGCGCAAGTACCTCTATATAAAACAGACGCGCTTTCAAAAGTTCCCAACGTGCTATTCTACGATGTCCCGCAGCATATAAGTTTGATGGAGCGGCTACTGCAGGATTTCCAGCTCGGGCAACATTTGCTGCTGGTTGGCAACCAGGGCGTTGGCAAGAATAAAATAGTCGATCGGTTTTTACAACTGCTAAACAGGCCGCGCGAGTACATTCAGTTGCACCGAGACACCACAGTGCAAACACTTACAATCCAACCTACTGTAAAAGATGGATTATTAGTGCACGAGGATTCGCCTCTAGTCAAAGCAATTAAATTCGGGCATGTGTTAGTGATTGATGAGGCTGATAAAGCGCCTACGCATGTAACGTGCATTTTGAAGACTTTAGTGGAGACCGGGCAGATGATTTTGAGTGATGGCAGGAGGATTGTTAAGGATATTCCTGGTGGTGGTGATGGTGAATATATACATACTCATCCGGATTTCCGGATTATAGTTTTGGCGAATCGACCGGGTTTTCCGTTTTTGGGGAATGATTTCTTTGGGGCACTCGGGGATTTGTTTAGTAGTCATGCGGTTGATAATCCCATGAGGAAGTCGGAGATTGATATGTTGAAACAATATGGGCCTAGTGTGGGGGTTGATGTTATTAAGAAGTTGGTGAGTGTTTTTGGGGAGTTGCGCGCCATGGCTGATCAAGGGTTGGTTAACTATCCGTACTCGACGAGGGAGGTTGTCAACATTGTTAAACATTTAGAGGTAAGTCGACCAAGTGGTGGAATACCTACTATCATTGATTAATCATCACCTAGATTTTTAATGTGCTGCTGTTTGCTGTTTGTGATGATTAATCAATGCTATTATTATCTTATTATGACAGAGTTGTCAAACTTCATGCATCCCAACTCTTCAAGTGTTGTTTACTCGAGTTGTCATGACATTGAGATCATTCTGAATATTTCTAATCTTTCGTAGTTAAAAAAAGACCTTTATTGGCATTTTCCTCACAAAAAAACTGTTCATCAATATCACCAACCACAACAATAGCTATAATGTTTCTTATAATTTAGAAATTTCCACACGCTGACCTCGAAGACGTTCTCTTCAACGTGTTCGATTTTGATAAGTACAGCCCAGAAATGGTTGAGACTGTAGGCCAAGTGCTTTCCAAATATGGCTTTCCTAGTACGAATTTATTTACTATGGAGTACATCAAGGCTAAGCAGGCTAAAGAATACCTGCAGGTGACAAAAGAACGTCACAGTGGGTTGGATACTGATAAGCCGAAACATGGCAAAGAGGATCCTAAAAATGAACCCCATGTCGGAGGCAATACGTGGGCGGGTGGTACTGGGGGAAGGGATACTGCCGGATTAGGCGGCAAAGGAGGACCGTACAGGCTTGATAAAGGACATGATGTTCATCAGGTATGTCTGTGTTAAATGTTATTCCGTAGGTACACGAGTACAATTTTAGGATTAACGGCTATAGCCTTCAAGGAATCACGCCTAAGGCATAACACAGTAGGGTAGTTTTTGACCGAAAACTAATTAGGTAAGACGAGTCAAATTTCAGGATTAACGACAGTAGGCTTCTTTTTAAAATGTATCAATATTTCACCAATAGTTTTGGATTCATCAGGAATTTTTAATAGAATAAAGAGAAACAAGCAAATAAAACAAACTTATTGTTTCTCTCAACTCCATTAAAGAATCCTGATGAAGCCAAAATACTATTAGCGAAATATAGATAAATATTAAAAAGGAACCTACTGTCGCTAATCCTAAAATATTACTCGTCTTGCCTAATTAGTTTTCGGGCAAAAACTAAATTGATATTTTCATAAAAATCCTGTACACGTTTTCGTCATTCTTTCTTCAAACTATCGCCATTCTTTGATAATACATAGCATTTCCAACGTTTATTTCTATTCTTTAAATGTAAATTGATATTTTCTTTAAAATCCTGTACACGTTTTCGTCATTCTTTCCTCAAACTATCGCCATGTTTTGATAATAGATAGCATTTCCAACTGTACTATAGCTATCGGATGAAGAAAAAGCAGCAGTGCCGGAACATGTTCTACGCGCCGCTAGGGAAATGGGTCGTAAAGCATTCCGAGAGAAATTAAAGGAAATCGGTATGAGTGGTTATGATGCGAGTTTGTACTCGCAGTTTTCCAACTCTGTCGTTAGACAGGTGCAATCATTGCGAACCGTTCTGGGCACGCTGCAGGCCAAAAATAAAGAACGACAATGGTCGAGACACCAAACATCCGGGGAACTGGATGATGTCAAGCTAATTGATGGTAAGTGCTTCAACTATTAACTGATACGGAACCTATGCAGATTTGATATAAACGGTTACTTAACATGTTTAAAATTCAGTGAGAAAATTAGCTTTGTTAATTTTGATTAAATTACATTACGTTTTTTTTTTTAATTTGTAGAATAATACTTTAAGACCATACATTTTCGATAAAAAGTTTTTGTTTAAAAAATTGTAATAAATTCAATTCTTGAAATTAAAACTAAATGGTAGTATTATTATGTTTGGCGTTTATTTAGCTTCAAAATGAAATATTATTTGTTCATTTTAGTCAATTAATAATATCTCTATGCTGGAAAAATGTCGCATGAGTGTGAAATTTAATGCATGAGGTGATTAACCACGCGAGTACACTTTCACAAAAATGTTTAATACGAAATATTATTATTTGTTGATATAGAATAAGAATATAAAATAAAAAATATGGATTTCCATTTGAAAAACTTAACTTGCCCTTCATCTGACCCTTAAAGGGCTATTATGGAAAAATATGCACAACGCCATTAAATGTGCCGTTTCACATGAAGAATATTTGATATAAAACATATTTTCATATTCCTACTAGTTTCCATAATAATTGATTGTCTTAAGATAAATAGACAACCCTATATATTCGTCAAACATTTTTATCAACAGGAATTCTTGGCGAAAAGACGATATTCAGAAGACGTGCCGAACTAGAGCCGGAGCTAGGTACGCCGCAATTAAAACCAAAAATGTTTAGACTAGTCGTAGATGTGTCCGGTAGTATGTACAGGTACCATATACATAATACAGCCCATACAAGAGTTTTTATACTACAACAATTTGTAGATTTAATTCATACGACGGACGTCTAGACAGACAACTTGAAGCCGTGGTGCTTGTGATGGAAGCTTTTGAAGGCTTCGAGGATAAAATACAGTACGATATAATCGGTCACTCGGGCGAAACTGATAGAATCGAATTCGTTAAAAAAGGTCTGCCTCCGAAGGATAATAAAGAACGATTGGATATAATTAGAGTAAGTGTGAATTAGTTCTGGGGTGCTATTCTTGAAACTATTCTAAGGCGCTTTCGTTTAGCATGGTTTAGCATTGCTAGTCGCCCCGTGGCGTGCAGTATCGCTGCCGGTTGTAAGAGCCGAGGTAGAATTATGCGCATCGGAAGCGGCAAATAGAACAAGTACAATAAGTCCGTACCAGCCCAGAGTGATAAACGAAAGGCACTCTAGTACTACTAGTGGCAGAATAACCCGAAGGTCAGCCAGTTACAAATTGTAACATAGTAACTGCTGCCAGAGAGTAGTAGTACCGTAACTACTACTAGAGTAGTAGTTAGTGTAGTAGTAACTACCTAGTCGTCCTTTTTTATTCAGATTCACGAGATTATTGCCAGTTTATCCAGTCCAGCGGTGCCATTCTTGAAGCCATTCGTCTCGAACGTATTTGTTTAACTGTCAAAGTTGCTAAATTACGAACAATTCACGATTATAATTCGTTCAATTAATTAATTTGTATCTATTCGTGTCTTTTTAAGGCTAGTAAATCGAAATTTCCTAAAACAGTACAACTTACCCTCGTAGAGGGAAGTTAAACGCCATCTGGCGGCACCACATCAATTAGCAATGCACATATATTTGTCGAAATTTCCTAATTTTACGAGCTTTTACGTATTCATTTAACTGTCTAGTTGCTAAAATACGAACAATTCACGATTATAGTTCGTTCAATTAATTAATTTTGATCTATTTGTATCTTTTTAAGGCTAGTAAATCAAAATTTCATAATTTTACGAGCTCACCTCGCGAATTGTCCTTAAAAATAAGGACAATTCACGAGGCAAAAGCCTGACAACTTTGGTAGTTCAATCAATATGTTTGAAACGAGTACTTTCAAAAATCGCACCCCTGGTCTTGGTGGACTGGCGATGAGCCGGTGAATGTGTATAAATATGGATGACTAGGTAGTTATACTAACTACAGTGTCTACTACTCTAGTAGTAGTTACTGTACTACTACTCTCTGACAGCAGTTACTGTGTTACAATTTGTAACTGGCTGACCTACGGGTCATTCTGCCACTACTGTTCTAGTAGTACTACTAAATGCGCATAATTCTCTCTGGCAGAAGTTACTGTGTTACAATTTGTAACTGGCCATCGATTTTCGGGTCATTCTGCCGTGTGTTACTGTAGGTGTTAGGACTTACTATTGCATAATATCGTACCCAACTAACAAGTAACGTTAATTATATTCTAACGACTAATGGTACCGACTACCCGGACCGGTATTCAAGACGGTGTCGCCTATCTTTAGTCGGAGGTGCTAAAGGCCATCTTATTTTTGTTTAATCTTTTTTATTTCCAGTTAGAAAGTTAAGACTTAATTTTTTTTAGTTGTTTAAGATTTAATGTTTTAGTTTGAAATAGAACAACAATTAACAGACCTGTAACAACTCTTAAGAAATAATTAAAGACAAAGTTTAATTTTGATTCTTAGGTAATGCACGCACACTCGCAATTTTGCTGGTCGGGCGATCACACCCTTGAAGCAACAGAATCTGCTGTTAAAACTATGTGCACTGAAGAGGCAGATGAATCAATTGTTGTGGTTTTATCGGACGCCAATTTGCAACGCTATGGAATACCCGCCGCGAAATTGGGCAGCGCTCTAACAGCAGATGCTAATGTTAGCGCATATGTTGTTTTTATTGGAGGTTTAGGGGATCAAGCTGAAAGGTATTAATAACACTTTTTATGTACATCTAGAATTTACAACTCTAAAGGGTCATTTATAATAAGCATATAGCGTAAATCCTCTGTTCTATCCCAACATAAAACTGTGATAGAACAGAGGTTTTACCCTCAGACTAAGAAATAAACTTTTTTATTTATTTATTTATTAGTCTGAGGGTAAAAACTTGTTCTACTCCAACATAAAACTGTGATAGAACAGAGGTTTTACCTTAAAAAGTAAATAAACTTTTTATTTATTTATTAGTCTGAGAGTAAAACCTCTGTTCTATAACAGTTTTATGTTGAGATAGAACAGAGGTTTTACCCTCAGACTAATAAATAAATAAAAAAGTTTATTTATTAGTCCGAGGGTAAAACCTCTGTTGTATTCCAACATAAAACTGTGATAGAACAGAGGTTTTACCCTAAAAAGTAAATAAACTTTTTATTTATTTATTAGTCTGAGAGTAAAACCTCTGTTCTATAACAGTTTTATGTTGAGATAGAACAGAGGTTTTACCCTCAGACTAATAAATAAATAAAAAAGTTTATTTATTAGTCCGAGGGTAAAAGATCTGTTCTATCACAGTTTTATGTTGGAATAGAACAGAGGTTTTACCCTCAGACTAATAAATAAATAAAAAGGTTTATGTATTAGTCTGAGGGTAAAACCCCTGTTCTATTACAGTTTTACCGTGCTGCTGTATATAGCAGCTTTTGTATACATATAAATACGCTACGTATACATATGTAGTGTATGCATATGTATACAAAATCTGGCGTTTACAGCAGCTCAGTAAAACTGTGATAGAACAGAGGTAATTACCTCTACCATAATTATCCCACACTATCATTGCATCAATTCTGAACGACTAGAATTTTGTAGATGTTCAAAAATAATATTTTTTCTATACCTCTCAAGTACAGATATAATATTGTTATTGCTATTATTTGATAACACTGATGTCTTACTCTTAGCACTTTACCGATTTTATCGACTTGTTGACCTAGAAAGCCTCGTGTGAGGATGAGTTAACAAGTAATAATATATGTATTACAGATTAACACAAAATTTGCCAGCTGGTCGCAGTTTCATGTGCACAGAGGACCTCAGCAGACTTCCCCAGATTTTAAAACAAATTTTCTCATCCTCTATTTTAAGTTCCAGCACATAATGGCGAAGGGATGGAAATTAGATCAATTTAATTTAATAATTAGGTGGAATTGTAAATTTTAATTGTAAATACTGTACTGAAATTAAATTGAGAAGTATTTTAAAAAGTGTGTATTGAAGTAAGAGATAGGGCTCAATTTTTTTCAATAAAATAACAAAAAAATTAAAAAATTAACCTTCTTCTCAACCTCCCACCCTATGCTCACCACCCAAGGGCTTTTTAGCTCCTAACGAAACCCTGAAGTCAAAAACTCTCGCATATTTACTCTACACCCCTTTTTTGAGCACTCATTGACTGGACTAATTATGTATTATAGTTTATTTGTTATTACCAATCTGGTGTAAAAGGCGCCAAAATATTTACTTGTACTTGCATGATGTAGTCGATTAGAGGCACAGGCGGTCAGTAGACACAGTAGACACCTCGAAGATTGTCTGAAGTAGCTAACACTCACATACACAAACTATAACACACAACAGAAGAACGCTGAAGGTCGATAGCCAGTCGCAAATAGTTGTAAATAGTTTCTACTCCTTAAATTTGACGGGGCGCGAAACACTTGAACTACTAGTTGCATAAATCTCCCGATAGATGGCGCTAGTGGGCATTAAATGTATTTTAATTTAAATTAAAGGTACAATAGCAATTCTATATTAATAACCCAACGTGTAATATCATTAAAATAATTCAATTGAACGAATAAATCTAGCTGCAGTGCCCTTTAAATTGCCTATAGTTTGAATTGCTACTTCTAGATGATATCCCTGATTCCAGCATTATTTTTCAATCCGTAAGTGCGCGTGTTCTTTTCTACTATATTTATCTGAACGTAGATTAATCGGATTAAAACAACTAAACTATTTCTAACAACACATAATTTATAATATATATATATATATATATATATAATATTTATATTAATTTAATATTATAACAAATTAAATTGTGTGTTTGTGTAGTTGCCAATAGAATTGAAACATAAGGCCAATGCAACCCAATATACAATTTAAATTCACTTGAAATTACTAATATATTTATAAACCTAATATACAATTAATGTATAATACAAACTATAATACAAATTTTAATCTATAAATTCTACCAAAAAAGCTAAATTTAATTAGATTACAATTTAATTATTGCCGGTTGGTATTATTGACGACGCTAAACTTGTAGTGCATTATGGGTAAAACATGTACGTCTCTGACAAGTGATTTTGTTACGCATTTATTGAAAAAGTGATTTGAATAACAATACACTAGGTAAGTACTGCACACGTACTGTTTTTGCGTAGCTCCCTGAGAGCCGTAAGCACTGGCCGTGCGGGGCCCCCGCGACAAAATAGGGTTATGAACCGTGCTGTGCTCCCGGGGCCGATTTTTATCAACAAAAATACCCCTGCAATTGTTTATAAACCCGCTTATCGTGCTATGAAAACAAAACTGCTGGCTGGAATTCGCGGAATGAGCTAGTTAGCGCCGATTTGCGTTGCATGTTTCCAAACAAGTTCAGTCTGTTTGTTGTCATTTGTTTCCAACATGAAGAAAAAAATCAACAATTGCAATCAAGTTTTTCGGATTCTGCTTGATTGTTTTAAGTTCACATTGGTAAGTTGTAGGTGTGTTAATGTTTACTGTTTCTTGTTATATGTTTTAATATTTTGTAAACTGTGTAAAGGTACTGACAAAACACAATGAAGATGTTAATTGTGTGTTATATGTCGTATACAAAGTTTTGGTTTTGCCTCATATTAATCTCTGTTCTACTGTGTTGTTTAATTCGAGTAAAAACCAATTAGAAATATGCAACAAAAATCAAAATAGACCACTAAGAATTATATTAAAATGCAATAACACACCTATAATTTTGATACACAATACATTACTACATGTATAACTATACATAATACAACTATATGACATATTCAACAACATCCGATAAACTTTATAGGTCCCATATTATATAGCTATTGAATGGACAAATTGAAAATGCCATTGTAATAAAAACCGCCAGAACAATTGTGAAACACCTTGAATAGCAGTTGTAATTGGAGCCTAAGGCCCCATTCTACAATTCACATTTAACTGGAGAATAAGGCTATTCGTGAAATACATTTGATATATTGACACCCATATCTCAAACTTATTACACAAATAGCCTTATTCTCCAGTTAAATTTCATTTGTAGAACCAGCCCTTAATGACATCTTTTGTTTAATTATTCAGTGTTACAAATAGAGAGAATCTAAAGTAACTACATTCCCTAGATAATGTACATATTATTACCATAAAAGGCACCTTACACGATCAATATTACTGTCAATATTTTAGAATAATGATAGTATTAATGTATAATAATATGTTTAAAATGTTCTTTATTCTAAAATGTTGCCAGTATTACTCAACGTGTAAGGTATAGTAATGATGGAATGAAGAGAATACTGATCTTTATCCGGATAATTGATTACTTGATAAATATAAAAGGAGGATTGAAGGAAATATTGACAGTACTAGCATTGACAGTATTATTGACTGTGTAAGGTGCCTTTAACAACGATTACTTTTGGATTCAATATCTATTAAGGCACCTTACTGATCAATCTTACTGTCAATATTTTAGATTAATGACAGTATTACTGTATGATAATATGTTTAAAATCTTCATTATTCTAAAATGTTTCTAGTATTACTCATTGTGTAAGGTATAGTAATGATGTAATGAAGAGAATACTGATCTTTATCAGGATAATTGATTACTTGATAAATATAAATGGAGGATTGAAGCAAATATTTACAGTACTAGTATTGACTGTGTAAGGTGCCTTATTGATATATTTATAAGGAACCTAACACGATCATTAATGCACCTTACATGGTCAATAATACTGTCAATCCTAGTACTGTCAATATTTGCTTCAATCCTCCTTTTATATTTATCAAGTAATCAATTATCTGGATAAAGATCAGTATTCTCTTCATTCCATCATTAATATACCTTACACGATGAGTAATACTGGCAATATTTAAGAATAATGAACATTTTAAACATATTATCGTACAGTCATTATTCTAAAATAGTGACAGTAATATTGATCATATAAGGTGCCTTAATAATACTGTCAATATTTTAGAATAATGACAGTATTATTGTATGATGACATGTTTAAAATGTTCATTATTCAAAAATATAGAAAGTATTACTTATTATGTAAGGTTAGTAATGATGGGATGAAGAGAATACTGATGTTTCTCGGGATTATTGATTACTTGATAAATATAAAAAGAGGATTGAAGCAAATACTGACAGCACTAGGACTGACAGTATTATTGACTGTGTAAGGTGCCTTTATGGAATGTTGGTGAATGTGGGGGTTTGTATGGTTTATAAAATTAAAATAGATTTGGTTCCACAGTATATCATCTCCTAATCACCAACACCACACATTTTATTTGAGGTTGACAGGAGAGAGAAAAACTACTACTACTAATTAAATTGTACTTGGTTAAACTGCTTATAATATATAAAATGATTTTTTACTTTGTTTTTTATCACACTTCAGTTCCACTTTGCAACTAGTTTCGGCTAAGCTCTAGCCAATTTCGAGCTCCTCCGATGAACTCGAAAATGGCTAGAGCTTAGCCGAAACTAGTTGCAAAGTGTAACTGAAGTGTGATAAAAAACAAAGTAAAAAATCGTTTTATTTATCCTTTAAAATGAATTATCACAAAGTGCCTTAACAATCCAATATTTGCTTATAATATGTTTATTGGAGTTAATTAACTCTGACAACAAGTTATATTATATTTTATATTTAATTGATTTGAACCAGGAGCAGTTTAATTAGTCCAATATACATTTTATAATCTTTTTCTGTCTCCTGTCAACTTCAAATAAAATTTTATTTTATGTTGCTGCTTAGGTGATGATATGTACAGTAATCTGAAATATGCTGAATGTATTAGTTAATGAGCTACAGACATAACAGAATCAAGATATATGTTAATTGTGTGTTATACACTCTACTTACGCTAACAAATGAATATTGTTAATGCTAAAATGCATTCATGTTCAACTGAGAATGAGGTACAGACATAACACAATGAAAGTAGATGTTAATTATATGTTGTACATTCTACTTATGCTAATATACCAATATTGTTAATGTTGTGTCTGTGGTAGTTTTATGGTATGTCTCAGGTATAATGTATTCTTCTACATTTTCTATTTTAGAGTTCCCTAATGGTAGTTGTGTGTCTGTGGTAGTCTTATGGTATGTCTCAGGTATACATATTCTTTTACAGTTCTCTAATGGTAGTTGTGTGTCTGTAGTAGTCTTCTGATATGTCTCAGGTATACACATATTCTTCTACATTTTCTATTTTACAGTTCCCCAATGGTAGTTTTATGTCTGTGGTTCTCATATTTTTTGCTTTATTCATATAGATTGATAGAACAATTTCCATTGGTTTTTATTTCAGATCTGTCAGCATCTCTTTGAATTCTTGTAACTCACTGCTGAATAAATGTATGCAAAGCATAGATGACTTAGATCTATGTCATCTATTATTTCCGTGTGTCTGTGGTAGTCTTATGGTATGTCTCAGGTATACACATATTCTTCTACATTTTCAATTTTACAGTTCCCTAATGGTAGTTGTGTGTCTGTGGTATGTCTCAGGTATACATATTTTTTTTTACATTTTCTATTTTACAGTTCCCTAATGGTAGTTTTATGTCTGTGGTTCTTATATTTTTTGCTTTATTCATATAGATTGATAGAACAATTTCCATTGGTTTTGTTTTCAGATCTGTCAGCATCTCTTTGAATTCTTGTAACTCACACCTGAATAAATATATGCAAAGCATATATGACTTAGATCTATAACATCTACTTTTCTGTGTGTCTGTGGTAGTTTTATGGTATGTCTCAGGTATACATATTCTTCTACATTTTCTATTTTACAGTGTCCTAATGGTAGTTGTGTGTCTGGTAGTCTTATGGTATGTCTCAGGTATGCATGTTCTATTTTACAGTTTCCTAATGGTAGTTGTATGTCTGTGGTTCTCATATTTTTTGTTTTATTCATATAGATTGATGGCACAATTTTCATTGGTTTTGTTTTCAGATCTGTCAGCATCTCTTTGAATTCTTGTAACTCACTGCTGAATAAATGTATGCAAACTGTAGATGACGTGGATCTATGTCATCTACTATTTCTTGTAGTAAATACTAATCTATTATCTGAAATGATCAGATTTTTGTCAGAATTTAGTAATATCAGATTCTTAATCTACAAAATTGTTCAAATGAGGGCATGTTAGTATCTGTCTAGCTAATATTGTTACATCTAAAGCTAGATGTTGATTCTATAATGTCCTTTACATGTAACAATATAAGCTGAACTGTTCCAATTCTCAAATTGCAACAATTCTAAAGATTATTAATTTTATATACTAATATTACTGAATTAGTGACAAAAATCGAATCATTCTATATAAGTGTGTGTTGTTACAATGGCTGGCACTGAAAAAAAACAATCATCATATTTCAGTGATAAATCACTATCATGTTAATACTATTGATATAATTAAAGTTAAACAAACATTTCCATTTGATATATTAGTGTTTATTGTTTTTACTTTCCGAGTACAGTACTGCTGTATAAGATCCCTCGTGTAAGGAAGGTATTCATTGCGAAAAATAGCTAATTTTGACTTTTCTTTTACGTTTCATCTAATATAGTCGAAAAATACTATTTTTGGAATATGTCTGTTTGTGTATGTTGTCAACAAACCTCCGTATAAACGGCTGAACGGACCAAATTTGGAAATCGACTGAGAATGCGAGCTGGGGTGTTTTTTTTTTTTGAAAATTTAAGCAAAATCGGTCCACTAACAGGGGAAAAAACTTTGTGACTGTAAGGTCTACTAAAAGGCACCACCACGACGGGAATTCGTAAGATGGCATCACTTTTGAGTATTGTAATAAACAATAGCCTGAACATTTTGAATAAAATGACTCAAGTTTCGTGGATTTTGAATAAGTCGTTCTGGATAGTTCTGCATAGTTGGCTGGAGAGTAGCATAGCTACAGACACTTATGCCTCAAAATGGGGCCATTGTGAAACCTCCCTTTAAGGCTACTCACTCCTCCCACCTGTCAATAAGAAGTTGTAATAAGTATCTTATTAGATGTAGTCCCACTAGAACTATTTTAAAGAAATAAAATAATTTTTAAGATTTCATATTTTTTAATAAAATGAACTAGAATTTTAGTTGAAATTTCCTCAAGTTTAAAAGACTGGTATTAAAAAATTCTTTACTTTTTGAAAATTTAAATGAAAATTAATTTATATAAGCGTCTTTGCAATCTACATATCTAGATTTCGATCTTGTTAGATGACAAGATCGAAATCTAGATGTAGATGTAGATTTCTAATAGCTGGATTCACACTTATATATTTTATAAGATTGCCTTTATGCTGAGATCTCAAACACACTGTTGAAATATTATTCCAATAGAGGGCACTACCCGGTGATCCTGGTAGCATGATCATGTTGACGGTTATTACCATATGGACGTGCATTGTTAATTGATGTGGCTTGGCCAGATGGCGTTAAACTTTCTGCCTCGAGGGAAAGTTGTATTATTTTAGAAAATTTATTATTTCGTGTTTTTAAGGAATTTGATTTGTCTCAAAATATAACATGTTGTCACAAATGAAGATGTTTTATACTTATCAGCCGTAAATAACACTATTATTTTTTTTAGTTATCATTCATGTAGGTTAAAACCCACCCCCCAGCAAAATGTGTGAGCAAACGCCAATACACTACCAGAATGGCGACATCGTGTGGGTGAAGCTATCCGGCTGCTGGTGGCCGGGGGAGGTCGTTGAATTCGAAAACCTTCCTGACGAAATCAAAGAGGGTTTCACCAGCCACAAGCGCAAGTTGCCACTAGTTACAGTCAGTTTCTTCCAAGAGGATAGCTAGTAAGTTCAAACTTGTTTATGCACTAGCTTGAATTAATTATTAATATAACTGTTTGTTTTAGTGAGTTTGTTAAGAATTTGAATAACATTTATTCATACAACTGCTCCAAGAAAGATTCTTTCATTAAAAAGGGCATGGGTAAGTTAATTATAAGATTAATTTTTATATATTTTGTTTATCTTTGTATGATCAATTAATCTATGCACTCTCACTCCAGGGTTGTATGAGCTCTCAGCCATTCTCACCTGCCTTGCCACTCCCATCCCTGGCCTCAGTTCCTAGACTTCTCATTCCTCTCAGCCATTCTCACCTGCCTTGCCACTCCCATCCCTGCCCTCAGTTCCTAGACTTCTCATTTCTCTCAGCTTTTCATCCTCCCACATCTTAGACATACCCTCTTTTTCATACATTCTTTCTTCACCCATTATCTGTACTACTTCTACAGATCATCCATCCCTCCCATACCAGTCTCTCTTCCCAATCAAATCAGTAATTTACATTTAAACGTCTTGTTTATAGACATGCATCGTGCAAAAAATTCATTTATGGAAAAGTTCCCCGCAGACATTTGTACTGCTGAAGATAAAACTGGAGGAAACGTGAACATTCTAACAGATCCTAAATACGGACCTGAAAAGAAAGTCGACTATCAGGCCGAAATATTCGGCACACCGACAACCAGTAGAAAAACCACGCCCAAGGCGAAAGGGCGTCCAAGTTTAAGTAACGCCTTCCCTTAAAACCCAAAATTCAATATATTCTAAAATCAATTATTTTTAGAAGCGGTCAAACAGAAAACTCCAACATCCGCCATCATAACCCACCCCCGATTTCTCGGCACACAAAACAACCACCAAGTGCGTGTTTTACTTCAAAATGCCCCGAAAGCCACTGACGAAATCAAATCACAGTACCGCTGTCAAACGTGCAATTTCTTAACGGACCGAATAGAGGTCATCATCATGCATAACAAGTCGCACCTGCATCGCGTGTACAAACCTGTTACATCGACGAAAAAGCGAAACGTCCCCAAAAAGACCAACAAAAGACTAGCTTGTCAAATCCCCAGATCAAAAACTAACACCATAGAGGAGGACATCGCTCTACTCGAACAAGGCATCTCGCTTACAGATTTCGACGACTCTGACGAAACAGAGGAAGAAATAGTAAAGCCGAAAAGGAAACAAAAAGCAAAGTCCACCGAGAAACGTGCAAAGAAACCCAAAAAAACTGAGCCGGTTGAAGAGGAAACAGTTGATATCCGCGTGAACTTACTAGCAGAGTGGGATGATGAGGAAGAAGACGACAAAAACACATCAGCCGATGACACTACAGCAGATGAAACCATGAATTCAACCACTAATGAAACCATGCTATCAACTGCTGACACTAGCATAGCAGATGCATCAATAGCCGAAGAAACCAAAAAAGACATACAATCCTGCTTTGACTTCAATGAGGAAGAGGATGAACTACTTACAGCAAGCGCCGGTCGCAAAATACCACGTGTTATACCCGACAAACGCAAATCAACAGAACCCACCGAAGACGCCATTCCACCCACAGCCGCAAACGACGACAATCATGCAGCACAAACCGCACCAGAAACTGTAGAGGAGCCTCAAGACGCTTCAACTGACCCTGATTGGAGCAGCTGGAATGAACTCCTAGAGTCTACAAGTGTTCCCAAAATACCGGATGTGCAAAACCTGTTAAAGTGCGATCAAAATTTTCACAAAACCAAGACAATAAAATTTCCGGACAAGAGTGAGGCGTGTCCCGAAAAATCGGAGGTTGTCACCAAGCTGACCAACCCCAAGAAGCGGTTCGTCAAGTCATTCGCGGACTTTGAGGAAAGTTTGAAGCTTGAACGCGAGAAGGCCGAGCAAATAAAACAATCTAACGCTAGCGACACATCGGATGAATCTAAACAGAATGGCGTCAATAAAGTGTTAAGTGAAAATACGCCAGAAACTAAAAGTGTTTCAGAAGTGCTAATTGTTGAATCAGAAAGTAGTGTTGATGAAAACATTTTGGAGTTACCTGGCGAAAATAATCAGCAAGATAACATTCCAATTGAATTGGAAACTCCATTTGAAACTGAGAAACCTGAAAGCTCCAAGGATAGCAAGTCTAAAGGTAAGAAATCAAAAACTATTGAAACTGTTGAAGTTGAAAATACTATTGTGGATGATCGAACCAAACAGCCTAAAAGTAAGAAATTGAAGGATCCTGAAAATAATAAGGTTGATGAAATTGAATCACATGTTGAAGACTCAAAATCTAAATTTTCTGATGACATGGTTGAAACAGCAGAAATTTGGAAGTCTAAAGGTAGGAAGTCCAAAGGTAGTAAGCCTGAAGTTGAGCAACTTGAAGATGAAAAGGTTCCCGAAATTGTGAAACCTAAAGGTTTTAAAAGTAAAAAATCTAAGGCTTCTGAAGATAATAAGTTGAAAATAACTGAGGATGATAAAATTGAAACATCGGACGTCGTAGTTGGTGATGATGAAAAACTTCCCGAAATTGAGAAATCTAAAAGCTTTAAAAGTAAGAAATCGAAAGCTTCTGAAGATAATAAGTCGAAAATAGCTGATGATAAGATTGAAACGTCGGACGTTGTAGTTGTTGACGATGAAAAGCCAAAAACTTCACATGGTGAAAAATCCAATACAGATGAAAGTTGGAGGACTAGGAGTAGAAGATCAAGAGGTGATAAGTTTCAACCTGAACAAAGTGTAATTAATGAGATTGAGGACAAGCCTATAATCTCTAAAGATAAAAAGTCTAAAGCTACTGATAGTGATATGCCCAAGTCATCAGAAACAATTAAATCTGCAGAAGGCAAAAAATCTAAACCCCTGAAAGATAATAAGGTTGAAACTGTTGATGCTCCCAAATCCATTGCTTCAATCCAGGAAACTGAATCTAGTTTAATCCCCCATGATGACATTGCAATGAGAACACGAAAACAGAGAAGATCAGGTGCTGAAGCAATCAAAGATAATAAACATGATACATCTGATATGGACAAATCATCAGAAACAAATAAAGTTTTACCCACAGAAAGCAAAAAATCTAAAACACCAAAAGATAATAAGGTTGAAACTATTGATGTTCCCAAATCCGTTGCTTCAACCCAGCAATCTGAACCGAGTGTGTTGCTACATGATGATATTGCAATGCGTACGCGAAAACAGAGAAAATCTGAGCCTGAGGCATTCAAAGAAGATACATCTGAAGTTAATCAGTGCGAAATAATTGATAATGTTGATATGCCTAATGAGTCGAAACCTAGAATATCTAGAAGTAGAAAATCAAAACTTACCAATGATGAAAAGGTTGAAATTGCAAACTCTGATCAGACTGAAATATTAGAAGTGCCGAATGTTGAAGCTTCACATGGCACAAAGGCCAGGGTCTTTAGAGGTCGTAAATCGAAAGCCGCTCAGAGTGATAATCTTGAAGCAATTGAACTTGAAAAACTAGAAGATGGCTCTTCAAAACTTCCTGAGAGTGACAAAATTGCAACAGTTGAAACTGATAAGGTTGTAGCAGTTGCACCTGAAAAGGTTGAAGCTGTTGTACCTGAGAAGGTCGTAGATGTTGTACTTGAAAAGGTTGAAACAGTTGAAGCTGAAAAGATCGAAATCTCTACTAGATTATTTAGAGGAAGAAAATCAAAGGCATCTTTAGGTGTGAACTTGAAAACCTTTGAAATTGAGAGGATTGATACTGATAAGGATAAAACAGTTGAAGCTGATAAGGTTGAAACTGATAAGTCAGTAGCAGTTGCACCTGAAAAGATCGTAGATGTTGTACCTGAAAAGGTTGAAGCAGTTGAAACTGAAAAGATTGAAATCTCTACTAGATTATTTAGAGGAAGAAAATCAAAGACATCTTTGGGTGTTAACTTGAAAACCTTTGAAATTGAGAAGATTGAAACATCAGAAGCACTTGCATCAAAAGTGTCTGATACCCAAAAGACTGATCAGACAAAAATGTTAGAAGTAGAAACCACTCCAGATGTCAAGCCCAGGGTTTTTAGAGGTAGAAAATCAAAGGATGCTCAAGTTCATATAGTTCAAACTGCTGAGGTTGAAACTTGTGTTCCTGAGACTGTTAAAAGTGAGATGCCAAAAGCTGAAACAGCTAGAGCTTCCAGAAGTAGAAGGTCCAAAGCTTTAGAGGATGATAAGATAGATGCAGTTCAATTGGAAAATATTGAAATCTTGAAAGATGAACAGGTTAAGTCCAAACCTTCAAAGGTTGACACCTCTGATGCAGATAAGATGGAAACTGCTAAAAGCGAGAAAGCCTCAAGAGGTATAAAGACTGACACATTTGATGATGATAAAGCTTCTAAAGCTGGTATCTCTCGAGTTTCCAGAAGTAGAAGATCAAAAGCATTTGATGTTGAGGAATCAATTGAAACCTCTAAAAATGTATCCGCTGAAATTAAATCACTAGATGTTGAAGGTAATAAATATATTTCTGATATGGAGACAATTACAACACCCACAAGTGAAACATCAAAAGTATCTAAAGCTGAAGAGTCTAAAAAGTCTTCAAAGGTTGACACCTCTGATTCAGAGAAGATAGCAACTGCTAAAAGTGACAAAGCCCCAAGAGGTAAAAAGACTGAAATATTTGATGATGATAAAGCTTCTAAAGTCGGTATGTCTCGAGTGTCCAGAAGTAGAAGATCAAAAGCATTTGATGTTGATGAAACAATTGAAACCTCTAAAAATGTATCTACTGAAATTAAGTCACTAGAAGTTGAAGGTAATAAATATATTACTGATATGGAGGAAATTATAACCCCCACAAGTGAAACGTCAAAAGTATCCAAACAGTCTAAACCATCAAAAGCTAAAAAATCGAATGATAAAATTGATGCAGTAGAGGATGAAATGAAAACAGAGACTTCTGAAGTAGCTAATGTTCAAATTTGTGATGTTGATACAGCTGCAACATCTAATGTGGACAAGTTTGTTCCTGATATGTTCAAAGTTTCTAAAAGTGACAAATCTAAAGTATACAAAGGTAGAAAATCCAGAGCAAGTGATGATAATAAATATAAATTGCTTGATAGTGACAAATTAGAAACCCCAAGTGTTGATATATCAGATGTAACATCTAAAAGTGAGATTTCTAAAGCATCAAAAGGTAAAATCTCCAAAGAATATGAAGAAGTCAAAACAGGCAAAGATGAGAAGGTTATAGCTTCAAAAGGTAAAATCTTACAAGCATTTGAAGAAGCCATAACAGGCAAAGATGATATAGTTTCAAAAAGTAAAATATCGAAGGCATTACATGAATCAGAACTTGAAATGTCTAAATTATTTGATGATTCAGATGTTGGAAAAATTGAGACCAGCAAAGAGTCTAAAAAATCTAAAGGTAAAACGTCCAAAACATTTGATGAATTTATTGGTGAAACCTCCAAAGAAGAGAAAAATAAAACATTTGAAGAAACAATAGGTGAATCCATAAAAAGCTCTAAAGTTAAGGAATATAAAAGCTATAGAAGTAAAATATCTAAGACAGTTAGTGAATTGCAAGTAGAAATCTGCAGAGAGAAATCATTGGAAGATAAAATCCACAAACAATTGGAAGAATCTGCAGGTGGTAGCATTGAAACCTTGAAGCATGAGAAATCAAAAGGTAAAATGTTTAAAACACTTGATGATTTGGAATCTGAGAAAGTCACAAAGGATGGAAAATCTAAAGGCTCTAAGGGTAAATTGACTAAAACAATTGATGATTTGAAAGATACAAATGTTGATATCACCAAAGATGAGAAATCAAAAGGCTTGAAAGGAAAAATGTCTTCTAAAACATTTGGAGAATTAGAAGTTGAAACATGTAAAGAAGAAGATAAAATCCTCAAAGCATTTGATGAAATAGAAGATAAAACATGCAAAGAGAAGTCATTGCAAGATAAAATTCCCAAAACATTTGAAGAATCAGTGGGTGGAAGCATTGAAACCTCCAATGATCAGATCTCTAAATATGACGTGTCCAAAATTTTTGATGATTCGGAAGGTGTAAAAGTTGAAAAATCTAAAGGATCAAAAGGTAAAAAAGCATTTAGTGAAATTGATAGTACAAAGATTGAAACGCCCAAAAAGAAATTGAAGGATAAATTCTTTAAAGACCTATTTGATGTATCAGTAGCGGAAATTATTGAAACCTCCAAAGATGAGAAATCAAAAGATAAAGCATTTGATGATTTGGAGGATAAAAATGTTGAAATCCTTAAAGATGAGAAGTCTAAAGGCTCTAAAGGTAAAATATCTAAACCAATATCAGAAGTTGAGAAAGTAGAAAGCTTTAAAAAGAAGGTGTTGAAAGATGAATTGCCTGAATTTGTAGGTGAAAACATTGAAACTGCTACATGTGAAAAATCGAAAAGGTCTAAACGTAAAATGTATGAAGTATTTGATGAATACGCGAGAGTTGAAACGTCCAAAGACAAATTGAAGGCATCAAAGTCTAAAATGTCCAAATTGTTTGGTGATTTGGCCAGTAAGAAACTAGAAACCTCCAAAGATGAAAAATCTGTATTCTCTAAAGCATTTGATGAACCAGTTAGTGATGCAGTTGAAACGTCCAAAGATGAGAAATCTAAAGGGACTAAAGGTACAAAATCGTACGCATTTGATGAATCACAAAGTGCAGTAGTACAAACCTGCCAAGATGAGAAAAGCCATAAAGCAATTGATAAATCTGAACGTATGAAAGCCAAAGCATTTGATGAATCAACGTCGAATTTTAAAGATGAAAAGTCTAAATTTGCCAAAGGTAAAATGTCCAAACTATTTGAAAAGTCTGAAAATGAGAAAGATGAAACCTCCAAAGATGTTAAGTCTAAAGTGTTGAAATGTAAATTACAACAAACAGAAGCTATGAAAGCAGAAACCTCTAATGATGACAAGTCTTTAGCTTCAGAAGATAAAATAAGTAAAACATTTGATGAATCAGAAGCTGTGAAAGTTGACACCTCAATAACTGAGACATTTAAAAGTTATAAAGGTAAAACATCTGATGAATCATTAGATATCAAAGTTGATGTTTCTAATACTTCTAAGAGAGTGAAACCCAAAATGTTTGAAGATAATAAAGTTGATGTTTCAGAAGAAACAATTGATAAATTAGAATCCTGTAATGTGGAAAAGGTTAGGACTTATAAAAGACAAACGTTGAAAGGTGTTAAAGCTAAAAGTACAATCCCCAAAGACGTTATTGCAGAAAAAATTGTTGAACCTGAGGTTGTGAGCTCTAATACTGAAGATATTGTGGAAGAAAAACCCAAGAAAACTGAAGATAGTAACATTGAAGCCTCTAATATTATCAAACCATCAGATGTAACTGCTACAGTACGACGGGAAGGTGATAGGATTGAAGACAAAGTGATAAGTACAGGAACAGAAATTAAATCAAAGGATACCAGCAGTGCTGAACCAAAAACACCTTCAAGGGGAAGCAGAAGAAGCTCAATGAGGAACTCCCCTAGAAAATCAGCTGATGACTCTCCATCTGTTAAACGACCCAAACTTGAAGATGACTTTGATGTGAAAAACAATGCTGGTGGTGAAGGTAACAAAAAGTCAAAACTGGATTTCGAAGAACTTCCAAACATGGTGGTTCCATCGCGTTCAAAAGCTCGTAAACACAGCAAAACAGATTTTGAACCGCAAACCGATTCAAAAAGATCGAAACTAGAAGTTGCTACAAATGCAGAGGCATCCGATGTGAGTCCGAAAAAGTTGGAGGTGCTCCAGGATGCGATGAAACAGCCAACTAAATTAGTGACAAAAATCAAGTCTCAACTGGCCAACAAGCTGCTGCTACCAGAAGACACCAAGCGAATCGTACCGGAGAGTCGAAGTGCAAGGAAATCCGAATCTGAAGTCTCCAGAAGGAAGAAGAAGTCTGAAATAGCGAGACTGCGACGGTTGTCTTTGCAAACAACTGAAGTGGCTGCGAAAAAACTAGCTATTCCCGAGGAAGAAGTTTTTGCAGGTCGCGCCGAGTTGAATATAGCTGAGTTGGTTGGGAATAAGGATATTACTATTGAACCAGTTGAGATGAGGGCTAATGTGTGTGAGGCATTGAATACGCTAGCAACTGTTTCCGAGTTGACCTTCAGTGCTATCGATACTGAGACTGAGATGAATATCGAGAAGAATTTAACGGTGGTTTCGGATGTCGATCTGCAGCGGGGCCAGGTGGAAATCGCAAATATTCCGAGTGGAAAGGAGGGCGCTCAGAAAACGACCATGGCGAGTTTTTCGGTGGACTTCACGGAAACTGATATGAATGTACCGGATTTGATCTGCAATATTACAGCCGAGGAGATGGGGAAGAGACGGAGCGAGGTCCAGGGTAAGGTTAAGGATTTAGTATCTAGTGAAGTTGTGTGTAAAGATGAGGAAAAGGCTGTTAGGGATGGAAGTATGGTTAAGGCTGTTATAGGTGAAGTTGATGCAATCAGTGCTGGAGATAAGGTTAAAATATGTTCGTTGGAAGATGTGGTTGAAATGAGTATTACTGAGGCTGAGATTGAGATGGGTATAGTTCCGACTGAAGTTGAGTTGGATATAACTGGGACTGAGGTTGAGATGGGTATAACTGGGACTGAGTTTGAAATGGTTTCTACTGAAGATGAGGGGAATATTACCGCTACGCATACTCAAACTCATGAAATTGGTGTTACTGGGGTTCCAATTACAGCAGACGAGGTTGAAATTGTTTCAATGGAAGGCGTTGCTACTACCGGAAGTGAAGCTAAGATGATTTCTACTGAAAATATAGTTTCTAGAGATGTTGCACCGGTGTCTACTGAATGTGAGCCCACAACGATTTATACTGAAAGTGTAGTTGAAACAAGCCCTATCAAATTTGATGATATGGCAACGTATGGTGAAAACAGACGCGTGATTCAAAGCCCTTATGGAAGTCTCGGAAGTGAAGAAACACAATCAATTAATATCGAATGTGAGGTTCCAACATCTCCTCGCGGACGAGCATTAAAAAGAAATGTGTTCGGAAATGATAATAAGCCTAGTCCTTTCAAAAGTGAGGAAGTAAAGACAAGTAATTTTGAAAGTGAAGTTCCCACATGTCCGCGCGCACGTTTTATCCAAGATTCAAGTTTTCTTGATAGTAAGGATGCGACTACAAGTCAAGTTGAAAGTGGTGTTCCAACATCTCGTGGACGATTGTTTAAGAGAAGTGAGACAAAGTCTAGTCCCTTCAAAAGTGAGGAAGTAAGTCATTCTCAAGATCATCGAGGTCATTTGATTAAGACAAGTACACTCGAAAAAGATATTATAACTAGTCTTCTTGGAAGTGAGGAATTGGAAACTAGTGAAGTTCCAATAAGTGTGATTAAAAGTTCTCATGGAAGTGACATTAAGGTTAGTTCCATTGAAAGTGAGGTTGAAACTTGTTTAGTACAAACTAATATTCAAGCCAGTTCTACAGAAAATACAAATTTGGAAATTGAAAATGCAATAATACCAACTACATATGGAAATGAGGGAGAAATGATGACTATTGATAATAATGATATGACTACTGATAAAGAAATTTTTACTACAACTGAGGAAATAATGACTAGCCAGAATATGATTATTGGAAGTGAAATTATGACTACTGAAACTGAGGTTTTAAGTAATGATAGTGATATTATAACTACAGAAGGTCAATTTTTACTCACTGAAGGTGAGGTTATGGATATGGGAGTAGAAGGTGCTATAGTTGAGAATGTGTCCCACGATATTCCTGAACGTGCTGTTAGTGAGGTAACGCCTTTTGTTGCTGAAAGTGAAATAATGCAGACAATTGAGTATGCAGAAGGTGAGGTTCCTATTCCTGTTGAAAGTGAAGAAATATCTATTTCTGAGGACTTTATCCCTATAACTTCAGAAAGTGAGATTTTAACTAATGTGAATCAAACTCCTGAAATTGGACTTCAAGATGAAATTACCACAAATACTGAGGTTACAACGGAATGTGATGTTGAAACAGCATTGTCTACAGAAACTGAGGTGCCTACAGAGAGAGTTATTATGACCATGCCTGCTGAAAGTGTTGTTAAAGCTACTGAAGGCGCGTTACTAGCAGTTACATCTGAAAACCAGATTGGTGCTGAGATGCCTATTGTTTCTGAAAACGAAATGAAGACTACTGAGGGTAAGTTTATGACAACTGAAAATGAAAATTTGCATGAACCCCCACATAATATTCTTGAAGAGTCAAATACTGTTGAAATGGAAATGGCCAAATTGACTGACACCCGTTTTGAAACCACGGTGGTTCGTCAACCAGACGAATGTACGACTTCAACCAGACTTCTGGAGATTTTAACTGAGGCCAAGACAGCCCCAAGGAGCTCTTTCAGGCCCAAGCCCGTGCTGCAACAAATCAAACCACTCGGGCAGAAGTTTGAGGTGATTTCGAAAGATACAATAACTCCAAAAAGTAAAATTATGATGCGCCAACCGTTACCGGGTACTAGTAAACCTAGGATAAACGTACTCTCCGATAAAACCATCCGACCGCTAACACCCTCCAGCAGCGCGGTTTCCGTCCAAAAAGTCAGCTCGAAGCGAACGTTTGAGGATTTCGAGGACATCGACAAGTTTATAATACAGAAGCCTATCAAGAAACCGGCGCTGGCGGAAAAACTGGAGTCTGTTAACGTGGTAAAGAAATTCGCCACTAGGACCAAGCCAACGATATTAGGCCAGACGATTATTAAGCCATGTGGTGAGGTGGTGCAAGCAAAATCCCAAACAAGCGACGATGGCAATGTTTTCGACATCGACTCCATGCCGATTGTATTGAGTGATCAAATTTTAACAGCTGATAACATTGATAACATGCCTTTTGTTTTGCAAGACTCTCAAAAACCGGTGCAACAAATTAAAAAACTACCCACACAACAACCGCAAATGAAGTTGTTGAATAAGTCGGCTAGTTCGATTCCTAAGGAGAGTCCTTTGAGGGCGGGGCTACACCAAAAAGTCTACACAAAAACTATTAAGCCAACGAATAAGGTTATTGGTACTACTGGTACTGGCTTGTTCAAGCATAGTCCGACAATAATCAGTCAAGCTGGTCGGCATGGGAAGTTTGTAATTGTTCCAGCTGAAAGTAATTCACCAACTGGAAGTAAGTACACTGTGGGTAAACGACATATCAAAAAACCTGCTACAGTTATTCCAGCGAGTACTACAAAAGTACAAAATATCGTACAGGAACCGACTGGTAATAAAATTATGATCGTTACGAATAATCAAGGACAGCAGTCGCGGGTGCTACTCACGCCTGCACAGCAGAAGATGATGGGATACCAAACATCCACACAAAAGAAGACATTAAAAACTATTGTATCCAGCAAAGATAGTCCAAAAGCAGCAAATATAATCTCACAAACTATTATAAATCCAAAAGGACAAATAACTTCAACACCAACTGGATCTGGACTGACGACAATCAAAAAACCTAGAATTGACCCAACTAGGACTCGAGTGATGGGTCAGAAGTTACTGTACCAAGGTGGTTTGAATAAAGGGTCTCCAGGCCAATCACGGACGATTATAATTAAAAACCCTCAAGGCCAGACAATTAGGAAACTTCAGGGTAGTGATGATGCTCTATTGGAGAAACAGGTGGCTGAGCAGTTAGAGGCAATCAACCGAGCTACAAATGCTAAGACTTTCAAGCCAGTAATGAAAAAAGTTCCACAAAAGAAAACTGTTGTCGATAGTACAAAGATAGCCATGCAACAGAAGACGCATGTGATTAAAAGTCCTGCTACTTTAAATAAACCGGTTGGTAGTGTACCACCTCTAGCTCCAATTAGTCCGAAAAAACCGGAAGTAGTTCAACAGGCTCCAATTAAAAAGCAATCTCCGAAAACTGTTGTTGAAAATAAACCGGTTGAAGCTGAAAAGGCGGCCGAGGGTAAAAAGCCGCACCAGTTGGTTATACAGGATGCTCTCGGCAATCAAACCACGATTACAGAAGGCCAAATTTTAGCGTTACCGAGTGAAACGGTTGATGGACAACCGCAATCCTATATGTTAGTCACGTTGGATGAATCCGGCAATTTAACACCATTGAATAACGAGGCGTTGATGTCGTTGGACCCAAATTTGAATTTGGGAGGTGATTTAAGCAATATGGTACTACAAATAGATCAAGGTTCTGGTGTGGAAACTACTCAAACATCAGAAATTGCTGAGAAACCCGTGGTCACCGAAACGAGCCCTATAGTAGAGCCTGTTCCAGAACCAGAGGTTGTTGAACCAACGACAACAGCTTCTGAGACTGAAACAATGCAAGCGCTTTCATGCTCAATCAATAACGGGGAAACCAATCAACAGCTGCTTATAACTGGTGATCCTGTAGCTACGCATAAATTCTTGGAGTCACTTACTGAGGGTAACGCAGAGCTCGCTAATCTTCTAGCGAATGCAGAGGGTAACATTCTGATACATGCTGATGGACAACAGATACTAATAAACACAGATTCGGATAATCAAATGCTGCTCACACTCAACTCGGACACTGCCAGTACTACTAACGAGAGCAGTGGCAATCCTATTTTCTCATCGCACACCTCCAAAAATCAGGATATTCTAGCAGCAGCGTTGGCGGACACCGATGTATTCCAACCCGAACAAGTAATGCCGGCAATCAAAGTACAACAATCACAACTCAGCCCGGGCTACATAAACGTTAACAACGTGCTCGAAACAAACTCAATGAATTCCCCCATCATGACACCCCTTGAAGTCCCCAGCACCAACACAAAAAAGATCGACGATGAATCCGATATACTACAAGTACCTAAAAACGTGGACCTGCCAATCACAATAACCGACCCCAACATCGCGCAAACCGTTGCCAACCAACAAGCAGCTCTAATGAGCGCCGACCTCCACTCCAACCTGGACCTCCCGTTAACCATCCAAGACGTGACCGCGGTAACATCAGCCGGCATGAACAGCCCTTCATTCGGCTACACCCTCGAAGACATGCACAAACCCTTCACCGGCTCAATCTCAATGCCCCTACTCACAACCACAGACGAAGACGTTGTAACCACATCCGCATCAGTCACCCCCGTAAGTGAAACGCTCCCGCGCGACATCATCGAGCACCCCCCGAAAACCACCAAGCACACCGACGAGTACCTACTAACAGCCGGGCTAAGCATAAGCAATCAAATGTGCACGTCGCTCAGCGAGCCGCCGCCCGATATGTTCGACGACTTCGGCGAGCAGAGCTTCGATATGAAACGCCAGCAGTTCAAACTCAACACCTCCAACTCGCCCAGCTCGGACGACTCGTGTGAGATCCCGATGCAGCCGGAAATCATCTCGCAGTCGCTCAGTTGTAGCCCCAAACGAAGTTTCGAGGGCGACGACGCGACCGACGGCGGGAGCAAAAAGTGTAAATTTGACTGAATCGTTTAAAGACTTGTAAATAAGTGTATAGGGATTTTACATCGATATATAAAATATATTATATATAAAACAAATAATTTCTAAAATTGCATTACCAATATTGTTTTTGGGCGGCCTGTACAGACAGTTTCTTTTTTAAAAAAACGCTTCCGATTTTGTACCGCTGGCAATACTAATTGATTTCGAAATTCCTTCGCCGAAAAGAATAGTGGTAATGGATGATAATATGTAGATTTATAATAGTTATGAGTTTTTAATTATATTTAGATATATATATGAATATATATCATTTTACAATAATTATATCATACATGTGTAGTTTTAAATACAACAATTTCAATTGTAATTTCTTTATTTTGCTGGTACCCCATAGAGATGTCATTCTTATTTTGCATTGAGTTTTTTTGTGTCAGATTTTATACAGAGACAAAACCGTAAAAAGAGATTTCAGTGTTAAGTGTACTATTTTTTCAAAAATATATTGACTTGCTGTTAAAACAGGGTTTTTTGTGTAGTTGTTTGTGAAATGATTTGGTATTTTATCATCATTTTTGTGTTTGTACCTTTGTTATCCTTAATGGTCATTGTTAGCCAGTTGTTATTTTTTAAGGTAAGTTCAGATCTCATCTCTTCATATGATGGTTTGATACTACAAGTGGTCATAAATGGAAGTTCAGATTTCTTGTCTTCCTATGATGAAATGATTGATTATTTTATCATCATTTTTGTGTTTATGCCTTTGTCATCCTTTATAGTCTGTGTTGGCCAGTTGTTATCTGGAAGCTAAGTTCAGATCTCTTCACTTCATATGATAGTTTGATACAGTCAGAAATTTGTACTAATTTTGGATAGCTGCAGAGATATGTTTGCCATTACAAATGGATATATTATCACACCTGCTGACTTACAAAATATACTAGTATTTGACAATATCCATCAATTTTCAACAATATCCATCAATTTTTGACAATATTCGTCAATATTTGATAATATTAGAGAAATTATGACAATATATGACAAATATTTGTCATTATTTGATAATATTTGACAATATATGACAAATATTTGTCATTATTTGGCAGTATTTGATAATATATGACAAATATTTGATAATATTCGCCATTATTTGGCAGTATTTGATAATATTTGTCATTATTTGGCAGTATTTGATAATATTTGACAATATTTGATAATATTCGCCATTATTTGGCAGTATTTGATAATATTTGACAATCTATGACTAATATTTATCATTATTTGGCAGTATTTGATAATATTTGACAATATGTGACAAATATTTGATAATATTTGCCATTATTTGGCAGTATTTGATCATATTTGACAATATATGACTAATATTTGTCATTATGTGGCAGTGTTTGATAATATTTGACAATATATGACTCATATTTGTCATTATTTGGCAGTATTTGATAATATATGACAAATATTTGATAATATTTGCCATTATTTGGCAGTATTTGATAATATTTGACAATATATGACTAATATTTGTCATTATTTGGCAGTATTTGACAATATATGACAAATATTTGATAATATTCGCCATTATTTGGCAGTATTTGATAATATTTGGCAGTATTTGATAATATTTGACAATATATGACAAATATTTGATAATATTTGCCATTATTTGGCAGTATTTGATCATATTTGACAATATATGACTAATATTTGTCATTATGTGGCAGTGTTTGATAATATTTGACAATATATGACTCATATTTGTCATTATTTGGCAGTATTTGATAATATATGACAAATATTTGATAATATTTGCCATACTGCCAATTTGATAATATTTGACAATATATAACTAATATTTGTCACTATTTGGCAGTATTTGGTAATATATGACAAATATTCGCCATTATTTGGCAGTATTTGATAATATTTGACAATATATGACTAATATTTGTCATTATTTGGCAGTATTTGATAATATTTGACAATATATGACAAATATTTAATAATATTCGCCATTATTTGGCAGTATTTGATAATATTTGACAATATATGACAAATATTTGATAATATTCACCATTATTTGGCAGTATTTGATAATATATTACAAATATTTGATAATATTTGCCATTATTTGGCAGTATTTGATCATATTTGACAATATATGACTAATATTTGTCATTATTTGGCAGTATTTGATAATATATGACAAATATTTGATAATATTTGCCATTATTTGGCAGTATTTGATAATATTTGACAATATATGACTAATATTTGTCATTATTTGGCAGTATTTGATAATATATGACAAATATTTGATAATATTTATCATTATTTGGCAGTATTTGATAATATTTGACAAATATTTGATAATATTCGCCATTATTTGGCAGTATTTGATAATATTTGACAATATATGACTAATATTTGTCATTATTTTGCAGTATTTGATAATATATGACAAATATTTGATAATATTCGCCATTATTTGGCAGTATTTGATAATATTTGACAATATATGACAAATATTTGATAATATTCGCCATTATTTGGCAGTATTTGATAATATTTGACAATCTATGACTAATATTTATCATATTATTTGGCAGAATTTGATAATATGTGAAAATATATTACAAATATTTGATAATATTTGCCATTATTTGGCAGTATTTGATCATATTTGACAATATATGACTAATATTTGTCATTATTTGGCAGTATTTAATAATATATGACAAATATTTGATAATATTTGCCATTATTTGGCAGTATTTGATAATATTTGACAATATATGTCTAATATTTGTCATTATTTGGCAGTATTTGATAATATATGACAAATATTTGATAATATTTATCATTATTTGGCAGTATTTGATAATATATGACAAATATTTGATAATATTCGCCATTATTTGGCAGTATTTGATAATATGTGACAATCTATGACTAATATTTATCATTATTTGGCAGTATTTGATAATATGTGAAAATATATTACAAAAATTTGATAATATTTGCTATTATTTGGCAGTATTTGATCATATTTGACAATATATGACTAATATTTGTCATTATTTGGCAGTATTTGATAATATATGACAAATATTTGATAATATTTATCATTATTTGGCAGTATTTGATAATATTTGACAAATATTTGATAATATTCGCCATTATTTGGCAGTATTTGATAATATATGACTAATATTTGTCATTATTTTGCAGTATTTGATAATATATGACAAATATTTGATAATATTTATCATTATTTGGCAGTATTTGATAATATATGACAAATATTTGATCATATTCGCCATTATTTGGCAGTATTTGATAATATTTGACAATGTATGACTAATATTTGTCATTATTTTGCAGTATTTGATAATATATGACAAATATTTGATAATATTCGCCATTATTTGCAGTATTTGATAATATTTGACAATATATGGCTAATATTTATCATTATTTGGCAGTATTTGATAATATTTGACAATATATGACAAATATTTGATAATATTCGCTATTATTTGGCAGTATTTGATAATATTTGACAATCTATGACTAATATTTATCATTATTTGGCAGTATTTGATAATATGTGAAAATATATTACAAATATTTGATAATATTTGCCATTATTTGGCAGTATTTGATCATATTTGACAATATATGACTAATATTTGTCATTATTTGGCAGTATTTGATAATATATGACAAATATTTGATAATATTTGCCATTATTTGGCAGTATTTGATAATATTTGACAATATATGACTAATATTTGTCATTATTTGGCAGTATTTGAAAATATATGACAAATATTTGATAATATTTATCATTATTTGGCAGTATTTGATAATATTTGACAAATATTTGATAATATTCGCCATTATTTGGCAGTATTTGATAATATTTGACAATCTATGACTAATATTTATCATTATTTGGCAGAATTTGATAATATGTGAAAATATATTACAAATATTTGATAATATTTGCCATTATTTGGCAGTATTTGATCATATTTGACAATATATGACTAATATTTGTCATTATTTGGCAGTATTTGATAATACATGATAAATATTTGATAATATTCACCATTATTTGACACTGTTTCTGTTTCTGAATTCAAAAAAATTATAAATCACTAATTTCTCTCCTGTGGACCTAACCTCACATTTTCTCATAATAACATAACCTAAGTTAAAGTATAATTATCAACAATTATGTCCCTAGTACAGTTAAAACAGGTATGTAATTTATATAAACAAATAAAATAATATAATCACATTTGAAATATAATTGCAGATTGTGCAAAAAGGGATTATCTTCCAAAATTCAAGATTACTATTGCACACAACAGCAGTATGCAATAAAGTACAAGCTGGGAGGTACCGAATCACCCCCAAAAAGGATCTTCCTCTGACATATGAAATGGCAAATCCACCACATGAAATCGCACACAGAAAAACATGGAATTCTTGGAATACATGTAAGATATTTTACTATTTATGAAAATAGGCAAAATGGTTTGCAGTGCTGCAGCAAATACACCATTTACCCATACATTATATGGAAATAATATACAAATTCTGCTATATATTTTTGTATTTGAACAACATGCTTTTTTTAATCTATTAATTTATGGTACAATTAGTGAACTAAGTCATTTAATTAATACAGACCAATATTATTGTATGCTCAAGCAAAGTATTGCTAAGTTAAAGAGTGTTATGAAAATACCATCCAAGAAGATGTAGGTATTACAAGGTAACTTTCTTAATTAACATTATTTAGTTACAGTTTAACTAATTTGAAGGAGAATACATATAAGAAACTGCTAATTTATTTTTTAGCTAGCATTGAAGGTGGATTAAGATCATCCGAAACAGCATTAGAAGACATGTTTATTCGTAGATTTGTAAATGGAACATGGCACAGTTTATTTGTCAGTGAAATAATTATCAAACGACAACACAACATGATTAGAGTGGCTGGTATTGTTAGGCAGTCAGTAAGCGCTAGGAAAATGTATTTCCTACTGGGATACACTGAGGAGCTCTTGACTTTCTGGCTGCAGTGTCCTGTCAAGTTAGAATTACAAACTGTATCAGATAAGAAGGCTGTTGTTTACAAATATATTTAAGTTATGTGTGATTAAATGTAGATTAATTTTCAAATTGGTTTTGATTTATACCTTATATTCTTGATGAAGACAAACAAAAAATATGTATACATAAAAACAGAGATATACTTATATGTATGCTTCATTGCCTGCCAGAGTTTTGCAGCTTGCATGCAAAAATGACTGGTGGGATGAGTGAGCAGACTTAAAGGGAGGTTTCACAATGGGCCCATTTTGAGGCTGTAGCTATGCTACTATCCACAACTATATGTATTCTTCATAGACTTCAAAAAGGCATTTCACTGAGTGTGAAGATGATACTGTTGCTTGAAGTATTTTTTATATATAATATAATATTTCAATCAACAGTAATACATATGGAAGGAACTGGAAAACAGTTTTAGGCTTAAAGTAATAAATAAAGTATCACAACAAATTTATGAATTCATTTTTAAGATAATTTATACAGCAGTGCTGTATTTGGAAAGTAAAAATAAATGTTATGCAGATACCCTATTAAATGTAGTTCATTTACTGCAACATAGAAAACCCACTAACATACATAGTCCATAGTCTAATTCAGAATAAATAAAGATAATCTAATTAGTCTAGTATTGAGGCTGAAAGACTACAGTCGATGGCCTCTTGTACATGTATGTTACAATAAATATTTCTTCTTCTTCTTAGTCTAGTAGTGATTTTTAAAGTGAGGATATTTGGGGGGGTTGCAGAAAAAATTATTCGGGATGTTTGTATAGAAAAACATCCCGATAAGCATTCAATAAGGGGTCCTTTGAAATTTTTAAGTGGAAAGCAACGGTGGAAAGGTGATCATGGATCAAAATGTTTGAGAAACACTGGTCTAGTACATAGACCGCCGAGAAATTAAATTTAATATGAGGTAAATTTAGTTGCCTATATCAATATACCGTAGTTCGAAAATCTGCCACCAACTGACAGCAAATGACAGAAGCCACGACAAATAGTTTGACACGTAGCCGCCACAGTATAGTTTAAAAATAAACAATAATACACAAAATTGACTGTTCACTCCATTAATAACAGAAAAGGTAAGAATATATTCTTCATACGATAATATTACCTACATACATTGATAGCAGCAACACAACCTCTGTGCGTTTTCGATCTGTAATTATCATGCTAACCTAACTAACTAATGTCAAATTAGTTTCATGTTTTTTGAGAAAATGTATGTGTATGTATGATTGGCAAAGTAGCAAGTACTAATACTCACGTTCTCTAAATACAGCAGGTCAATAGCCAGTTACAAATTGTAAGAAATACAGTAATTACTAGTGTAATGAATGTAACATATTTTAATAAGCAATTTAACTATTGCATAAGTTAATATGTATATATAATCTTTTTAAATCTCCTGTTGGGATTATTTTCATATAACTATAGATTGTGCAGCTGTTCTACAAAGACTCGACCATGTGCCATACTCTGCACTCTGTGACAATCTGACATTTACTTATAAAGTGCCAACCACAACACATTACTCCAACTCACCAGTACTAAAAATGATATCTGTATATCATAAGATTCAAAAAGACCATGAAACTTTTTGTGCCCCAACTAAAAGTGTAGCACTCAGAAAGAATTATTGTAAAGTCTGTTATTTCCATTTTTGGTTGTTACCATTGGGAAATAAATAAATAAATATAGTTCAATTCGGTCCTACCATTTTGGTCTGTTTCTTGCCATAGCCTTAGATACATTTTCCTGTGTATTCCTAGTAAGAGTAAGTAATTTTATTATGGTACTAGGTAGAATATACAGCAAAACATATCAAACACCATGGGAAAATTGTAGGCCTTAATCAAACTTGATGAACTTGATCAATTACATTATTGATAGGTGTAGGTAAAATAAAACTTTGTTGTGATTGGTACAAGTTTATTATCTCTACTCGGTCAATACTGCTGTCACATGAATAATCTTGTCTGTTCTCGAGCACAGATTGAGCAATACTGATCTTAAAAACTACCTCTGCACCCTTTTCTGGAGCTGTCACCAAATTGTACAGTTTTATTTAAATAAATACATTCATTGAAATTGAACAAAACTATAGATGATAGTATTATTATTATGTTATCTTCCCATGTTTTTTTTGTGGTCTTTTGTGTTTCTTCTTTCTTGTCGTTTTGGTATTCCATATCAGTTTTAGCTATTGATGTTCTTCTGGCATTTTTAGTATATGTCTATACCACTTCTGTTAGTGTTTTAGGTGATTTTCATCCCATATGGCATATGGAACTGTCACATGAGTAATCTTGTCTGTTCTTGAACACAGATCGAGCAATACTGATCTTAAAAACTACCTGCGCACCCTTTTTTGGGGCTGTCACCAAATTGTACAGTTTCATTTAAATAAATACATTCAATGAAATTTAACAACACTATATATGATAGTATTTTTATTATGTTATCTTCCCATGTTTTTTGTGGTCTTTTGTGTTTCTGCTTTCTTGTCGTTTTGGTATTCCATATTAGTTTTGGCTATTGATAATCTTCTGGCATTTTTAGTAGTCTATATCACTTCTGTTCAGTGTTTTAGGTGATTTTCATCCCATATGGCATATGGAACTGTCACATAAATAATCTTGTCTGTTCTCGAACACAGATCGAGCAATACTGATCTTAAAAACTACCTGCGCACCCTTTTCTGGGGCTGTTACCAAATTGTACGGTTTCATTTAAATAAATACATTCAATGTTATTTTACAAAACTATAGATGATAGTATTATTATTATGTTATCTTCTCATGTTTTTTGTGGTCTTTTATGTTTCTTCTTTCTTGTTGTTTTGGTATTCCATATCAGTTTTGGCTATTGATCTTCTTCTGGCATTTTTAGTATATGTCTATACCACTTCTGTTCAGTCTTTTAGGTGATTTTCATCCCATATGGCATATGCTGTGTTATTTTTAAATATGAGTGCCTCTACCTGCCAAGGGTGCAGTTATGAAAAAACCTTTCAGGCCAGTCTAAACAATTTTATAAGCATAAATATGAATTTCTTCGCAAATTTGTATAAATTTCTTAATTGTACTACACTTAGTTTTTTATTGTACTTTAAGCAAAACTAACGTTGCACTTGCCCTCTTCTAACCACCTCTTCTTCCTGCCCTCTTCTAGCCACCACTTCTTCCTGCCCTCTTCTAGCCACCACTTCTTCCTGCCCTCTTCTAGCCACCACTTCTTCCTGCCCTCTTCTAGCCACCACTTCTTCCTGCCCTTTTCTAGCCACCACTTCTTCCTGCCCTCTTCTAGCCACCCATTCCTTCTGTCCTCTTCTAGAAACCCCTTCCTTCTGCTATTTTCTAGGCACCCCTTCCTCCTGCCTCACATTTCCTGTATTGTTTTCATCTAGTTTTTTTGTTTATGTCTTCTCAATTATTGTTAATATTTGATTCATAATATATCCTCCAAGCTTCACTGTGATCATTATATAACTTCAAGTTACAAATTGATCAAATTGTTACAGAAAATCATACCAAAATGACTGCAGTCGAGCAGCCATGTTACACCCTCATAAATATGCCAACGGATTCGGAGCCAAATAATGAAATGCAACTGAAATTGGATTTGGGTAAGCATAATACTACATTTGTTTATTACTAGAGCATCCAAAATGATCAACTGGTTATAGAATAGTGACTCAAATTAGTATTTATTTATAGAAAAAGGTGAGCCTATAACCAAAATCAAGGCCCTCCAAAAAGTTATCAACATGATTCTGGCCGGTGAGCGCTTACCGGGCGTGCTTATGATAATAATTCGTTTCGTACTGCCCCTGCAGGATCATACAATTAAAAAACTGTTGCTAATCTTCTGGGAAATCGTCCCAAAAACATCAGCCGACGGTAAACTGTTGCAGGAAATGATTTTAGTATGTGACGCATACCGTAAGGACCTACAACACCCTAATGAGTTTCTCAGAGGGTCCACCCTGCGCTTCTTGTGCAAGCTAAAAGAGCCGGAATTGCTCGAGCCTTTAATGCCTGCAATTCGAGCTTGTTTGGAGCACAGGCATTCGTATGTCCGTAGAAACGCGGTGCTGGCGATTTTCACGATCTACCGAAATTTCGAGTTTTTAATCCCTGACGCGCCTGAGTTGATAGCGCAGCTGTTGGAAGGCGAGCAGGATATGTCGTGCAAGCGTAACGCGTTTTTAATGCTGCTCCACGCGGACCAGGACCGCGCTTTGGCGTATCTGGCGTCCTGTTTGGATCAGGTGAATACGTTTGGGGACATTTTGCAGCTGGTTATTGTTGAGTTGATTTACAAGGTATGCCATGCGAATCCTTCGGAGCGGTCACGGTTTATACGTTGTATTTACAACTTGTTGAATTCGAGCAGTCCGGCCGTTCGGTATGAAGCCGCGGGTACGTTGATTACGTTGTCGAGCGCGCCTACTGCGATTAGAGCGGCCGCTACTTGTTATATTGAGTTGATTGTGAAGGAAAGCGATAATAATGTTAAGTTGATTGTGTTGGATCGTTTGATTGCGCTGAGGGAGCATCCGACGCACGAGAGGGTGTTGCAGGAGCTGGTTATGGATATACTGCGGGTGCTTGCAAGTCCTGATTTGGAGGTGAGGAAGAAGACGTTGGCTTTGGCGCTTGATTTGGTTTCGTCTAGGAATATTGAGGAAATGGTGTTGGTTTTACGGAAGGAGGTTGCTAAAACACATGATGTTGAGCATGAGGATACTGGGAAGTATCGGCAGTTGTTGGTGCGTACGCTGCACTCTTGTAGCATTAAGTTTCCGGATGTTGCTAGCACTGTTATACCTGTGCTGGTTGAGTTCTTGTCGGACACCAATGAGTTGGCTTCGGATGCCGTGCTGGTGTTCGTGCGTGAGGCCATACAGAAGTTTGAAATGTTACGGCCGTTGATTATTGAAAAACTGCTCGAGGCGTTCGGTTCTATTAAAACGCATAAGATACATAGGGCGGCACTGTGGATTTTGGGGGAGTACGCTACAACTACTAGTGATATTGAGGCTGTTTTGAAGCAGATTAACGCGACATTAGGGGATGGACCGTTGTTGGAAATCGAACAGAAGTTGAATTCTGGAGAGGTTGTGGAGGATGTTACCACCGGTAGTGGTTCAGCACAGAGTAGCAACACTTTGGTTACATCTGATGGCACATATGCTACACAATCAGCTTTTAATACAAAACAGTGAGTGGCTTTTTAATGATATAGTAAATTTGCATATATCAAATCTACTTCTTTATCAATTTATATACCGTAAAATGAGGTTAATTTGCACCATTTTTTCAGGTTAAAAATATGGGACTTGTTGCATTTTGTTCTTTAGTGTTATTAGTTGCTATTTAATATAAAATATATGTAATGTGAGTAATTTATTATGCAATATTTATTATATAAATTTGGTGCAAAGTTACCCCTTTGAGTAGGATACTTTGCACCATCACATCATTTTGATCTAAACTCCGTTGTATATAGGAAAGATGCGAAGTTAAAAACATAAATCAATAGAGCACACAAAATTTATTCATGGAATTGATTTTTTCTTCAAAAAACATAAACGACACATTGCAAATTAATTATTTACAGCCAACCCAACTTTTCCATTTCTGGAATTCGATACAATCCTCTTCTATTTACCATGGTAGAGGGGTTTATGTTGTCAAATACATGCTCCCTATCATAGTATGAAACATCTGGATTTTCAGGCAATTTTCACGACTTGATAGATTTAACCATACAAGAAATTACAACTCCAATGATATTATTTTACCAGAAAACAATTCCCCTTCGTATTTCAAAATCATGTATTCTCCTACAACTCTCTTTGCGGCAATTATGCCAAGAGCATCTGCTAGAGATTTCGTACCTTCCATCATTGCAGCTTTTTCTTCCTTTTCCATTTCTTTTACCATTTGCTCCGAGTATGTTTGAAAATTGGGATATTCTTCATCTGAAGAGTCCTGCAATACTGGATCATCAGTGTCATCATCCCGCTGGACTCGCTTTGTCTTTTCGGATATATCCTATTGCCTTTCTTCTGTCTTTTATATATTTTGTGAATTAAAAAAAAAATTGTTTCACCAGTTTTAACACAGTTTGACGTTGGTGCAAAGTCTCCCCATATTGTGGTGCAAAGTTACCCCACGTGTTAAAAATGTTAACAAGTACTTACCAGATGATTTTAAATATAAACTAATTATCAAAATATATAGCCAAAGATGTGTAACTGGTACTAAAATGGTGACTTATCTGATAGTATTACACACGAATCGGTGGAACACTCAATTTTTCAACACTAAACAAAACTGCAACAGATTGGTGTCATAAACAAGTCCCGTAAAGTTAGGTTTTGATGTAGAAATCTCCTAATCACTCTCTCACAAGATCTACAGATGACACTTCCATCTTGTGATTAACATGTTGCGCAGTTAAATTAGAAACTACACATATGGCTCCACGATGAATCTTTTTCGGACGTTGGTGCAAAGTTACCCCACGCGGTGCAAAGTAACCTCGTTTTACGGTATTGATGAAGTTTTGAGTTTTCAAAAAAAAAGAACTTCTATCTTTATGGGACTATGAGCCGTGAGGCTTCTCCGCAGGTAAAGGGAGAAGCTCAGAGGAGTTTAATCATCCAGTATTTAAATATTGGATTGTTAAGGCGTTTACTTTGTGAGAATTCATTTTAAAGGATAAATAAAACGATTTTTTACTTTGTTTTTTATCACACTTTATTTCCTCCTCTGATGGGGAGCTCGAAAATGGCTCGAGCTTAGCCGAAACTAGTTGCAAAGTGTAACTGAAGTGTGATAAAAAAACAAAGTAAAAAATCGTTTTATTCATCCATCCAGTATTTAGTTAAACTTCACAGAAAACCTCTAAAAAAACTCTGATAGCTATAAAATTAGAAGTTTTTTTTCTTCTAATTATCGCTTTAGTATAAAAAAACTGCACTAATGTGTGGTGTTAATTCGTGTTTTTTAGGACATCTCAAAAAGAGAAACGCCCTCCTCTACGTCAGTACATGATGGATGGGGAGTTCTTCATTGGAGCTGCTCTGGGAACTACTTTGGCCAAGCTGGCGTTGCGCTATGGTATTCGGGCTAATACCATACAGAGGAATCGGTTTGATGCAAATGTAATGCTTATTATGGCTGGTGTTATTCATTTAGGGAAATCAGGTAACTAATTTAACTTTCTAATATCCTCAAATCTAGCTCTCACTGAGTTTGAGTTCATGTGTTGATTGAATGTGGTAACAAATTCGCGTCGGCGTGTCTACATTGTACCAGGGGGTGGATTTTTGAGCGATCGCAATGTATATACCGATTGATGGACCTTCGCTATTATTATGAATGGTGTCGATTTGTGACCCTTCACTTTGTGAAAGGTGCAGCTTATCTTTGAAATAACTGGAAGCTAGACAGTAGTTATGTTTTGACATTAATTTTTGAGTTAATTCTATTAGTTCAATACTATGAAACATATGCATTATAGCGTATGGTAAAAAATTGCACCCCTGCTCGTCTATTCTGTAGATTAAATTCTTTGTCCGTGTGTCAAATCGGTTCCGCCTAGTCTACCTCTTGCGCATGAGAGTCTCGCGTTTTTCATTATATAATTACATCGGGATTCGTCAGGCCAGGTGGAGTTAGGTACTCGAGAACGAGTCGCATCCTTGTGGCGGATCGAAAAATACAGAATAGACGCCCAGTGCAACTTCTGCTTTACTCCTTCCTCTATTTCTGTTCAAAGGTTTGCCTACTAAAGCAATTACAAACGACGATGCCGATCACATTCTCTTCTGTCTGCGCGTCCTCTCCGAGCGCACCGAAAAAATAATAAACATATTCAATGAGAAGTGCCGCAACGCACTGAGCGAAATGCTTGTCGCCAAAGAAGTGGAAGAAATGTCCACCCAAAAGGCTAAAGAAAAACCCAACAAAATCCAAGCCGACGACCCCATCTGTTTCATGCAACTCCAGCCCGAAAAATCCAGCGAATTGGGCGAAAACGTATTCGAATCATCCCTATCTCAGGCCCTTGTTGGAGGTCGAATCGGCGGTTCCGAGGTCGCCTCCACTAGCAAACTAAACAAAGTCACCCAACTAACCGGATTCTCCGATCCTGTCTACGCAGAAGCCTATGTCCATGTTAACCAATACGACATAGTCCTCGACGTCCTTATAGTAAACCAAACAACTGACACCCTACAGAACTGCACCCTGGAAATCGCCACTCTCGGCGACTTAAAACTCGTTGAAAAACCACAACCAGTCGTACTGGCCCCCAAAGACTTCTGCAACATCAAAGCCAACGTGAAAGTCGCATCAACCGAAAACGGTATTATATTCGGTAACATCGTGTACGATGTAACTGGCGCGGCGTCCGATCGCAACGTAGTAGTTTTAAACGACATCCATATAGATATAATGGACTACATTGTACCCGCATCGTGCACCGATACGGAATTCCGGTCGATGTGGGCTGAGTTCGAATGGGAAAACAAAGTGTCTGTTAATACCACACTTACAGATCTAGCTGACTACTTAAAACATCTAGTGAAATCTACTAATATGAAATGTTTGACACCGGAAAAAGCATTGTCCGGACAGTGTGGTTTTATGGCTGCTAACATGTACGCAAAAAGCATTTTCGGGGAGGACGCCCTTGCCAATTTAAGCATTGAAAAGCCGTTTAATAAACCGGAAGCGGCGGTTACTGGACATATTCGAATTCGAGCCAAGAGTCAGGTGAGTCAAGCTTAAAAAAATATTACAAAACAACGCGATATAAACGAAAGCTCATTTGATACTTATTACTGATGGTATATTTCATGGGATAACGCTTCTTTTTATTGTTAAAACTATAAAGAATCTATCTGAACAGAGGTGTGGAGGATTGGTGGGTCAAGACCCAACCATATTATGTCCATTCACGACTTGAACTTTGCAGTACACAATTTGCTATGACTCAATTAATTTAATTTATTCCCCTTAGGACAACGGCCATTTAACCTTGTAATAAATAATTATTGAATCATAGAAAATCACCATTAGTGATTTTTATGGATTTTGTAACTAATCATATTCTTTCCAGGGCATGGCACTGAGTTTGGGAGACCAGATAAATTTGTGCCAGAAAACGCATCAAAGCAAAGTCGTCGCCGCATAAAATCTGTCAACATGATATAATCCTTGTAATTTATACTATAGTAGTTATTAATCACTTATTTTAAAATAAATATACATATATTATAATTTTTTTCCTGATGTTTTATTGTGACCTAATGTGCAGTGTTATCAGAGCGATGATAGGTAAACGTAAACTGTTTTTCAATTTTGTATAACGGTCACAGTCGCACGGCTGCCCAATAGTGAGTTAGCTACGCCCACAAACCGTTAGCATTTGATATATATATATATATATATATATATATATATATATATATATATATATATATATATATTACTTCTAGTAAAAATAGCGTTTTAATTGCTGCAATACCCTAATAAAATAGAAAAATATAATAAATATAATAATTATACAGCAAAATAAATATATATATATATATATATATATATATATATATATATATATCCGCTGGCCTTTTCTACCAGTGTGGTCTACTACATAATTTATTCATATATTTTAGGATGATGGTTCCATACTAGTATATATTGTACTTCTACATTAAACGGACGATTTCTAAATTGTATGAGTGGAGAGTAAATTGATAAAAAAAAATCTGTCTATTTAAATAATTATTAAAATTAATATCACGCAAGGGCGGTTCCTTCAGGATCGACGGGTGTGACAACCCTGCGTACCCTAGTCGCCAAGCATTTTGTTTATAACAAATAAATTTTTTATACATTTTTATTAAAACTAGTGGCCCGTTGCAGCAATAAATAAACCACTGTATCTTTTAGTATCATATTTTACATGGCTATCTAGTAAAAGGTTTCTACCAAAACTCAAAACTCAAACGAGTTTGCTTGAAATAATAGGTCGCCATGTGAAATATGATATTAAAAGTTATAGTAGTTTATTAATTGCTGCAACGGGCCAATAGTTTTATTTATTAATCAAAAACATACTCTATCCAGATTTGATCGGAATACGTTTTTAAATGTTTTTTTTGGTCAAATTATATGTTTTTATATTTACATGATAGAATAAAATATAAATTTTTCACAAAATGTGATATTACAATTTTGAAAGAAAAATTGCTATTTTTACTTTAACATGAAGTAATGCCGAATATGTTTGCGGAAATCCTCTTTAGAGAGTTAACAATTTTTCTGTGGTTTTTTTTTGGAAACAGACTTACAAACTGAGACTAAACATGACTTTCTATCATGAAATAAAATTTTACAAGAACCAAAAATTTGCCAAGGCCTGCAGATTTTCTGGTTCAATTTGAAACAATCTCGATATTTTTCCCGCCATCTGGACTATATTTCCAATCAAATGGCATGGGCTTTAGTGCCTGATCATTTTTTGGGCGGCCCCAATTTTGACACAACGGAGGATAGTTTTCGCAATTTTTAGCACTTTTATTATCTCGGAGGGTTGTCTTTTGTTTTAGTGGAAAATGATACTAAGATTTTTTTCTAATGTTGATTTTGATAGAACAATTATTATTTAATTTATTTCTGTTCACTTCTTCGGATTTACCGCCACAACAGTATACTTTTGATAACGACATTTTTGTTATATTATCTTTGGAATTATAAGCCCTACAATAATTTTGTAACAGGATTTTATATCATGAAAAAAATATTTTCAAATTTCAAAAATTTGCCACGTTCTGTAGCTTTTCCAGTTCAATTTGAAACAATTTTTCCTGCCATCTATACTATATTTCCAATCAAAGGACAAAAGTGTCAGTGCCAGGTCACTTCTGGGATAATTTTGACGGCACTGAAAGTATTTTGGAATTTTTATAATTTATTATCTGACGGGTTTGTCTTTTGTTTTAGGAAAAAATTTGTACTAAGATTTCTAATTTGGTTCAAAATTTTCTATCCAACTGGCTAAATCTGATTTTGATTGGACAATCTTCATTTTATTTGTCTTCAATTCTTCGGCTAACGGTACACTTTTTGTAACAATATTTATGTGTTTTCTTTTTGGAATTAAAAGACCTACAAAACCGGCCACAACGGTACACTTTTATAACGACATTTTTGTTATATTTTCTTTGAAATTAAAGGACCTACAAAATGAGGCCAAACAGGATTTTCTATCATGAAATAAATATTTCAAAAATTTGAGTTTCCGGTTCAATTTGAAACAATTTCGACACATTGTCTATCCCAACAGGCCGAAACTGATTTTGATTAGACAATTTTGATTGTTTTGCACTTCTTCGGCTTTACGGCCATAACGTTACACTTTTTACATTTTTTCTTTGGAATTAAAAGACAAAATGAGTTTTCAAGTCTCAAAAAAAATTTTTTTACCTTGGTTCGCATTGTATTTTCCATGGAATAACACTCTTCTTGGAATTGTTTAAACAATGTAAAACATCTGCATCCAATGAAAAAAACTATGCAAGCGATGGTATGCTCCTTACCGATGTGAACTTAGCCCCTATGATCCTAGCCTCTATACCGCGCGGCCCCGTGGGGCCGTGCGCACGGCAGATTGTTTGCGGGTCTGTACTGACCAATTGGGGTGACCAATAAAATCCAAATTTTGAGGATTCTTATGTTTATGTCTTATGGAACACAATATATAGTTATATATTTTTATTAATAATTTTTATAAGCGCTGTTGTATAATATATATTGTTACGTAAATAATTATTTTTAAAATTCCACCGTCATACAATAGATTTGAAAAAATTACACAATGTTTATCACAAAATAACAATCAGAAAATGGAAAGTCCCAACCCGAGCAGGTACTTCCTTCTATTTTTTTTTATTTTTAACTTTTCCGCTCCAATCTCGCTTTTAATAGCTGGGCCGATAAAAAAATTATGCAACATATTTTGTTCAATTTTTTTACTGATCCTAGTGCAGAACATATCAGTACACCAGATACCCAAATCATTTTGGAAAATTTTGATTATTTCTTGTTCGGCGACAAAGTCTAACACATTTCATTATTATTATTATTTACAATCCCACCGTCATACAATTGATTTGAAAAAATTACACAATATTTATAACAAAATGACAATTAGAAAATGGAAAGTCCCAACCAGAGCAGGTATTTCCTTCTATTTTATTTTTAACTTTTCCGCTCCTATCTGGACATGTCGAGTTTAGAGGCGGGGTCAATAACAAAATTATGCAACGGATTTTGTTTATTTTTTTTATTGATCTTAGTTCAGAACATATCAGTGGTCTAGATGTCTGAAGAAAATTGGAAAATTTTGATAAATTTTTTCTGCGACCAAGTCGAACAAATTTCATTATTATTATTTTTAAAATTCCACCGTCATACAATTGATTTGAAAAAATTACACAATATTTATAACAAAATAACAATTAGAAAATGGAAAGTCCCAACCCGAGCAGGTACTTCCTTTTATTTATTTTTTTATTTTTAACTTTTTCGCTCCTATCTTGACATGCCGATTTTAGAGGCTGGGTCAATAAAAAAATAATGCAACATATTTTGTTTAATTTTTTTTTTTGATCTTGGTTCAGAACATATAAATGCACCAGATGGTCGAAGGAAATTGGAAAATTTTGATTCTAAGTATTTTTTTTTCGGCGGCAAAGTCTAAAGAGTATGTTTCATTATTATTATTTTTAAAATTCCACCGTCATACAATTGATTTGAAAAAATTACACAATATTTATAACAAAATAACAATTAGAAAATGGAAAGTACCAACCCGAGCAGGTAGTTTCTTCTATTTTTTTTTATTTTTAACTTTTCCGCTCCTATCTGGACATGCCGATTTTAGAGGCTGGATCAATAAAAAAATAATGCAATATATTTTGTTTAATTTTTTTTTGGATCTTGGTTCAGAACATATAAATGCACCATATGGTCGAAGGAAATTGGAAAATTTTTATTCTAAGTATTTTTTTTCGGCGACAAAGTCGAGTATGTTTCATTATTATTATTTTTAAAATTCCACCGTCATACAATTGATTTGAAAAAATTACACAATATTTATAACAAAATAACAATTAGAAAATGGAAAGTCCCAACCCGAGCAGGTAGTTTCTTCTATTTTTTTTTCTATTTTTAACTTTTCCGCTCCTATCTGGACATGCCGATTTTAGAGGCTAGGTCAATAAAAAAATAATGCAACATATTTTGTTTAATTTTTTTTTTGGATCCTGGTTCAGAACATATAAATGCACCAGATGGTCGAAGGAAATTGGAAAATTTTGATTCTAAGTATTTTTTTTTTCGGCGACAAAGTCGAGTATGTTTCATTATTATTTTTAAAATTCTACCGTCATACAATTGATTTGAAAAAATTACACAATATTTATAACAAAATAACAATTAGAAAATGGAAAGTCCCAACCCGATCAGGTAGTTTCTTCTATTTTTTTTTATTTTTAACTTTTCCGCTCCTATCTGGACATGCCGATTTTAGAGGCTGGGTCAATAAAAAAATAATGCAACATATTTTGTTTAATTTTTTTTTTTGGATCTTGGTTCAGAACATATAAATGCACCAGATGGTCGAAGGAAATTGGAAAATTTTGATTCTAAGTATATTTTTTTCGGCGACAAAGTCGAGTATGTTTCATTATTATTATTTTTAAAATTCCACCGTCATACAATTGATTTGAAAAAATTACACAATATTTATAACAACATAACAATTAGAAAATGGAAAGTCCTAACCCGAGCAGGTAGTCCTTCTATTTTTTTTTTATTTTTAACTTTTTCGCTCCTATCTGGACATGCCGATTTTAGAGGCTGGGTTAATAAAAAAATAATGCAACATATTTTGTTTAATTTTTTTTTTGGATCTTGGTTCAGAACATATCAGTGCCCCAGATGGCCGAAGGAAATTGGAATATTTTGATTCTAAGTATTTTTTTTTCGGCGACAAAGTCGAGTATGTTTCATTATTATTATTTTTAAAATTCCACCGTCATACAATTGATTTGAAAAAATTACACAATATTTATAACAAAATAACAATTAGAAAATGGAAAGTACCAACCCGAGCAGGTAGTTTCTTCTATTTTTTTTATTTTTAACTTTTCCGCTCCTATCTTGACATGCCGATTTTAGAGGCTAGGTCAATAAAAAAATAATGCAACATATTTTGTTTAATATTTTTTGGATCTTGGTTCAGAACATATAAATGCACCAGATGGTCGAAGGAAATTGGAAAATTTTGATTCTAAGTATTTTTTTTTCGGCGACAAAGTCGAGTATGTTTCATTATTATTATTTTTAAAATTCCACCGTCATACAATTGATTTGAAAAAATTACACAATATTTATAACAACATAACAATTAGAAAATGGAAAGTACCAACCCGAGCAGGTAGTTCCTTCTATTTTTTTTATTTTTAACTTTTTCGCTCCTATCTGGACATGCCGATTTTAGAGGCTGGGTTAATAAAAAAATAATGCAACATATTTTGTTTAATTTTTTTTTTGGATCTTGGTTCAGAACATATAAATGCACCAGATGGTCGAAGGAAATTGGAAAATTTTGATTCTAAGTATTTTTTTTTCGGCGACAAAGTCGAGTATGTTTCATTATTATTATTTTTAAAATTCCACCGTCATACAATTGATTTGAAAAAATTACACAATATTTATAACAAAATAACAATTAGAAAATGGAAAGTACCAACCCGAGCAGGTAGTTTCTTCTATTTTTTTTATTTTTAACTTTTCCGCTCCTATCTTGACATGCCGATTTTAGAGGCTGGGTCAATAAAAAAATAATGGAACATATTTTGTTTAATTTTTTTTTTGGATCTTGGTTCAGAACATATAAATGCACCAGATGGTCGAAGGAAATTGAAAAATTTTGATTCTAAGTATTTTTTTTTCGGCGGCAAAGTCGAGTATGTTTCATTATTATTATTTTTAAAATTCCACCGTCATACAATTGATTTGAAAAAATTACACAATATTTATAACAAAATAACAATTAGAAAATGGAAAGTCCCAACCCGAGCAGGTACTTGCTTCTATTTTTTTTTAGTTTTTAACTTTTTCGCTCCTATCTTGACATGCCGATTTTAGAGGCTGGGTCAATAAAAAAATAATGCAACATATTTTGTTTAATATTTTTTGGATCTTGGTTCAGAACATATAAATGCACCAGATGGTCGAAGGAAATTGGAAAATTTTGATTCTAAGTATTTTTTTTTCGGCGACAAAGTCGAGTATGTTTCATTATTATTATTTTTAAAATTCCACCGTCATACAATTGATTTGAAAAAATTACACAATATTTATAACAACATAACAATTAGAAAATGGAAAGTACCAACCCGAGCAGGTAGTTCCTTCTATTTTTTTTATTTTTAACTTTTTCGCTCCTATCTGGACATGCCGATTTTAGAGGCTGGGTTAATAAAAAAATAATGCAACATATTTTGTTTAATTTTTTTTTTGGATCTTGGTTCAGAACATATAAATGCACCAGATGGTCGAAGGAAATTGGAAAATTTTAATTCTAAGTATTTTTTTTTCGGCGACAAAGTCGAGTATGTTTCATTATTATTATTTTTAAAATTCCACCGTCATACAATTGATTTGAAAAAATTACACAATATTTATAACAAAATGACAATTAGAAAATGGAAAGTCCCAACCCGAGCAGGTAGTTCCTTCTATTTTTTTTTATTTTTAACTTTTTCGCTCCTATCTTGACATGCCGATTTTAGAGGCTGGGTCAATAAAAAAATAATGCAACATATTTTGTTTAATATTTTTTGGATCTTGGTTCAGAACATATAAATGCACCAGATGGTCGAAGGAAATTGGAAAATTTTGATTCTAAGTATATTTTTTTCGGCGACAAAGTCGAGTATGTTTCATTATTATTATTTTTAAAATTCCACCGTCATACAATTGATTTAAAAAAATTACACAATATTTATAATAAAATGACAATTAAAACATGGAAAGTGCCAACCCGAGCAGGTAGTTCCTTCTATTTTATTTTATTTTTAACTTTTCCGCTCCTATTTGGACATGCAGATTTTAGAGGCTGGGTCAATAAAAAAATAATGCAACTTATTTCTGCTGTCATTATAAAACTCAGAGTCGATGGTTCGAATCACCGTCGAGGGTGTAGCCTTTTTACATATTATAACTCGTAATACTATTGGTATAATAAGTATTTTGAATGAATTGTAATCTTTAAAGAAGGGTGTTTATTATAAGTAATAATAATCCCAATCGGACATGGGAATTTCGCGCAGCCATATAAATGATCAAACTAAGTAAAAGGCCTGTCAAAATATATAAAAGTGGATCCGTGTCAATCTAAAAAATACTTTTTGTTACCACTATTGGGTTAGCAACAAATGGTGAAAATTTGAAAAAAAATCTCCGTGGGCTATGATAGAAAATTCAATAATTTTGACTTTGCCTTCGTCCAGATTGGAGCGAGAAAAAAAATGGAAGGAACTACCTGCTCGGGTTGGGACTTTCCATTTTCTAATTGTTATTTTGTTATAAATATTGTGTAATTTTTTCAAATCAATTGTATGACGGTGGAATTTTAAAAATAATAATAATGAAACATACTCGACTTTGTAGCCGAAAAAATTGCTCGGGTTGGGACTTTCCATTTTCTGATTGTTATTTTGTTATAAACATTGTGTAATTTTTTCAAATCGATTGTATGACGGTGGAATTTTAAAAATAATTATTTACGTAACAATATATATTATACAACAACGCCTATAAAAATTATTAAAAAAAATTTAGATATATATATATATTATGATCGGAAAGACATTAGTAAAGAATTCCTCAAAATTTGGATTTTATTGGTTACCCCAATTGGTCAGTACAGACCCGCAAACAATCGGCCGTGCGCACGGCCCCACGGCGCCGTGCGGTATAGAGGCTGGGATCATAGGGGCTAAGTTCACATCGGTATGCTCCTTCCTATATGTTTTATATCTAATGGTTTCATGAAACTTAGTTTCAAATTTTATGAAACTAGTTTCTCAATTGTGAATTATTTGGTATTATGTCCGGCCTAAGAATTGGTGTTACATTAGTCGCATAGTATTTGGTATAACATAGTTTCAAAGTTTTTGGTAACATTGTAACAGAAATGTAATGGTTTCATACATCAATTCTTGTGTAATTTCGGCAGGAGATGTTTTTTAATAATAATTTTATTATATTATTATATCTGCTAAATCTTACCTTATACAACATTTTCACAATAGAATCTAAAATCTGCTGGGGATGAATGAATTAGATTCCAATAATAGACAATTTGTACATTTTACACTTTTATTCCATACATTAATAATTCCAATACCAGCACGTCACAAAACACATCGTAGTTTGAACACAGTCGAACTCAAAGCTGTTTGTTTATAAAATATCCTAATTATCATGGTCTCGAATCTATTTCTGCAGACAATATTGTCATTAACAAGAGATGTGTGTCTTAACAATATTCGTTATGTTTCAAATAAATCTACTGCCTAAAAGAATAATCTACTCCAAGACTGACGACAACAAGACAAGCCATGGGTCAATTGTTATACACTACACTTATTATAGTGACTATTCCAGACCAATATTGTTTTAATATAACACCTCACTGAGTTGAAATACCGGTGTAATAACACATAGAACTATTTTATTTAACAGACTTGCGTGTATGCAAGTAACAAAATTCAGATGAAATGCAGAACACATGTTTTTATACAAATGTTGCAAACACCTAAACAGTGGCCTTGTCCGTTTGGTTACTACTAGTGACTAGTAGTGACAAATGCTGACGTCACGCTATACTATTAGTATGAGCGTGGCGTCTGCATGAGTCACTAGTAGTAGTGACAAATGCTGACATCACGCTATACTATTAGTATGAGCGCGAGGTTAGCATGTGTCACTAGTAGTCACTAGTAGTAGCCAAAACGGACATGGCCAGTATTTATATAGTGTTATAAGAATGTTTACGGGCAAATGTAGACAGGTCTAGACTGGTCTTTAGTCAACAAGAATCAATTGTAATTCCATTTGATGATGTTGCCATTTATTTTTTAACGACGACTAATATGTTGTATAATATTGGTCTGGACGTCCCATTTCATCTAACACACAATAAAATACATTCGACATAAAACTTCCATTCTTCCGTCCTCTTGTTGTCATGCGCAGACAATAAAATTAGCATTCTAAAATGCGCAGATTTATTTTGATATATATGATAGAATAGGATATGTATACAACATAATTATAATGATAACAATATTTATATTATTTGAATTATTCTATGTATTATAGGGTTTTCTTGGTAAAGATAATATGTTTGTTTTAGAGAAGAGATATGAAAGGTGTTGTATAAGATATATTAGGGGTTTAGAACGGTTAGAAGGAAGTTTTGCCGAAGATGAAGTTGCCTGGCTCGGACGGGTTCTCCGACATGAAGAACTGCTTCCAGAGCTCCACGAACTGGTCGTAGCTTACTTCTTTCTTGCCCTTTAACACAATTAAAAATTACATATAATAGATTGATACTACGAATATATATATATATATATATATATATATATATATATATATATATATATAAGGCTAGCGATTTTTTCCACTGGTAAAAGGTGAAGCTCAGTGAAATGTATTTACATTAACTTCACAGAGAACCTTTGAACAACTATGATTGTGTTTATATTGTATTTACCTTAACTTCACAGAAAACCTCTGAACAACTATGAGAGGTGATTCACGAAATTTCACCCACAACGGAGTTCAGTACAATATATATCATTTTCTATAGTTATTCAATCAGAAATTTTATTATTGTAGTTCTACTTTAATCCTATATTATTATAATAGTCAGTCTTATGCCCGTATTCACCGACATCCCATAAACTTTATAGGTCCCATAAGCTATTGAATGTATAAATTGAAAATGTCATTATGACAGAAATGGTCAAAATAAATGTCAACACCAACACCTTGAATAGCACTTGTGATTGGAGCTTTGATGACACATTTGCTTTAATTTGTTAGTGTTTCCAATAGAGCGAATCTAAAGTAACTACATTCCCTAGATAACTTATTTATTGTTGCTATAACAACGATTACTTAGGGGTCTAGCTATTGATAGATTTATAGAACGTTGGTGAATACGGCGGCCAGAACAATAATACGGTAGATAGGTATTCGATTAAATAAATAAAATATTATATATAATAGTACCCAGCTCATTGGTCTAGTGATTAGAGGTGTAATCCGTGCCTCTAATCACTAGGCTACTGACCTGAGTTCTATGAACTATTATAATAATGTAGGATTAATCTAGAACCATACCGATAAATGAAGTTTCCTATTGAATAACCATAGAAAATGGTTACTGAAAAGTACTGTACTGATCGTAGGGCAGCGAGAGTTCAAACCGCGCTGTGGGCGAAATTTCGTGAATGACCTCTCATTGTTTTTCAGAGGATTCCTGTGAAATTATGGTAAATACAATACATATATATATTGAGGGAAGTTTTTTCGCCGAAAAACTAGTTAGGGAGTGACTATTGGGAGTGTGGCGATTAGGACTGAAAGAAACCTTTTCTCTTCACATCGATATATATATATATATATAGATAATATATATATATATATATATATATATATATATATATATATATATGTATATATATATATATATATATATATATATATATATATATATAAATATATATGTATATATATATATATATATATATATATACGATAAACAATTAGTACGACGTGTGGATTACCATCATACGTTCCCCCGGGCTGTTTCTTATTTTTTCATGGTATTTAGAGACTTGGACATTTAAAGTCATTGCCACTACCGACTTTACGAAAATACTTTTATATAAAATATATATTTACTTTTTTCTGTGAAGTTAAGGTAAATACCGGTTGATAAAACTGCTCTAAGCTTCTTCCTTTACCGGCGGACAAGTATTTCGGCTGATAGCCCTATAAAGATAGAATATTTTTTATATTTACTTGAGCCATTTTATGGAAAGCCTCTCTGCACTCGGCGATTTCCAGCCCATAGCACGAGCAAACGCTGGTGAACTCATCAATGTCGATGCTGCCGTCTCCGCTGGCATCCTCCAAGTCGAACATGAACCTCAAATATTGGTTTTGCCAGTCGAGCGCGTTCTCCGGATTCTTGGCATACTCGTCCCACATGGAGGCCCATTCATCCACGCTAACCTAATCACAAATAAAAAAAAATAGTATATTATTTATATCTACTTATTTATGTATAGGGAAGGTATGTTTATCGCGAAAAAAATTGCTCTTTAGTCATAGAACGTAAAGAAAATTAGCATTTTTTTTTTCGCGATAATCATACCTTACTTATACAGCAATACTATATTCGGAAAGTAAAAAATAATATGATTATAATTATTTTGATAAATAGTAGTAGTAGTATCGTTGATTGAAGTATTGAATACTTCAATCAACGGTAGTATGCATTTGTTACAATTTGTAACGGGGTATCGACCTTCGACTCCTTCTGCCGTGTGTTAGTGTATCTGTGCATGAGTTATCCTCCCTGAGTTTTCTAAATTGTCCTTAATTGTATCCCAAAGACAAATGGAACCGACTACCTCGACCGGGATTCGCACCCGTACCGCCCGTTGGTAAATTATAAATGTCGACTCAATCTAGAATCAACTAGAGCTACAAAATGAGATGAAGCACAAGTTTTTATCATGAAATAAAATTGTTCATGTTTCAAAAATTTGTCAAGGCCTGTAGCTTTTCCAGTTCAATTTGAAACAATTTCGACATTTTTCCCGTCATATAGACTATATTTCTAATCAAGTGACATTAGTTTCAGTGTCAGGTCACTGCTTGGACGCAATGGGGGACAGTTTTAATTTTGCCGATTTTTATAATTCATCATGTGACGGGGTTATCTTTTATTTTATGGAAAAATTCTACGAAGAATTTTTATTTGGTTGAAAATTGTCTATCCAACAAGCTGAAGTTGATTTTGATTGGGCAATTTCTATTTTATTTTTCTTCACTTTAGGGAAAAATTGTACTGAATTTTAGTTATTTGGTTGAAAATTGTCTGTCTATAATTATTATTATTAGTTTTGATCACTTTTATAATTTATCATGTGACGGGTTGATCTTTTGTTTTAGGGAAAAATTGTACTAAGATTTTGTATTTGATTGAAAATTGTCTATCCGTCAAACTGAACTTGATTTTGATTGGACAATTTTTATTTTATTTTCTTCACTTCTTCGTCTTTACCGACACAACGGTAGACTTTTTATAACTATTGTTTTCGGATTTTTCTTTGGAATTAAGAGAGCTACAAAATGTACAAGTTTTTATCATAAAATAGAATGTTCGTAGTTTCAAAAATTGTAGTCCTGTAGATTTTCCGGTTCAATTTGAAACAATCTCGACATTTTTCCCGCCATCTAGATTATTTTGCAAATGAAATAACATTAGTTTTAGTGTCAAGTCACTGCTTGGACGCAATGGGGGATAGTTTTGACAATTTTATCGATTTTTATCACTTTTATAATTCATCATGTGACGGGGTTATCTTTTATTTTATGGAAAAATTCTACTAAGAATTTTTATTTGGTTGAAAATTGTCTATCCAACAAGCTGAAGTTGATTTTGATTTTCTATTTTATTTTTCTTCACAATTTATCATGTTACGGGTTTATCTTTTGTATTAGGGCAAATTGTATAAAGATTTTTTATTTGGCTGAAAATTGTCTATACAACAAGCTGAAGTTGATTTTGATTGGGCAATTTCTATTTTATTTTTCTTCACTTCTTCGGCTTTATCGCCACAACGGTACACTTTTTAAAACAATATTGTTTTCGGATTTTTTTTTGTTGGAATTATAAGAGCTACAAAATGAGATCAAGCACAAGTTTTTGTCATGAAACATAATATAGCTGCATATATAATTTTTTTAATAAATATTGATAATTATATAGGTATTATAGAAAAATACTACCAGTCCTGCAAATTTGATATTTTTTGAGTTATGGTTGTTCAAAATTATTTGTAGCTAGCTGTGAGATCTGAAGGATATTTCCTTTTTGTTGAGCTTATTATGAGATTTGAAGGATATTTACATTTTATTAATCGGCAACAAAAAAATTCATAACTCGCAAATTAATGCAGCTATGCAATTTAAATTTCGTAGAGCTATTAACAATATAATTTAGAATATATGAATAATTTAATAATCCTGATAATTCTCTTGTTTGTGAGTTATGGCTGGTGGAAGTCTGAAGATATATTAATTTAATAAATTTCGATCGACTAAAAAAATCATAATTCTCGAAGTAATATAGCTGCATATATAAATTTTGTAATACATATTTCTAATTATATAGGTATTATAGAAAAAATACCAGTCCTGTAAATTTGATATTTTGTGAGTTATGGTTGTTCAAAATTATTTGTAGCTTGCTGTGAGATTTGAAGGATATTTACATTTTGTTGAACGGTAATAAAAAAAATCATAACTCGCAAATAAATGCAGCTATAAAATTTAAATTTCGTAGAAAATATAATTTAGAATATATGAATAATTTAATAATTCTGATAATTGTCTTGTTTGTGAGTTATGGCTGGTGGAAGTCTGAAGATACTTTAATTTAATAAATTTCGATCGACTAAAAAAATCAAATTTTCGAAATAATATAGCTATATGAGACGGAAAGACCCGTGAAGGGTCAATAGTCTAATAAAGATGGTTATATATATATATATATATATATATATATATATATATATATATATATATAGCTATATATATAATTTTTTTTAATAAATATACCTAATTATAGAGGTATTATAGAAAAATATTAACAGTCTTATAAATTTTATATTATGTGAGTTATAGCTGTTCAAAATTATTTGTAACTAGCTGTTAGATTTAAAGGATATATCCTTTTTGTTGAGCGGTAACAAAAAAATTATAACTCGCAAATTAATGCAGCTATAAAATTTGTATTTCATATAGCTATTAACAATATAATTTATAATATACGGGTAATTTAACAATCCTTATAAAATTCTATTGTTTGTGAGTTATGGCTGGTGGAAGTCTGAAGATACTTTAATTTAATAAATTTCGATCGACTAAAAAAATCATAATTATCGAAGTAATATAGCTGCATATATAATTTTTTTTTAATAAATATTGCTAATTATATAGGTATTATAGAAAAAATTACCAGTCCTGTAAATTTGATATTTTGTGAGTTATGGTTTTTTAAAATTATTTGTAGCTTGCTGTGAGATTTGAAGGATATTTACATTTTGTTGATCGGTAACAAAAAAAAAATATATCTAGCAAACTAATGCAGCTATAAAATTTAAATTTCATATAGCTATTAACAATATAATTTACAATATACGTGTAATTTAACAATCCTGATAGTTCTCTTGTTTGTGAGTTATGGCTGGTGGAAGTCTGAAGATATATTAATTTAATAAATTTCGATCGACTAAAAAAATCATAATTCTCGAAATAATATAGCTGCATATATAAATTTTGTAATAAATATTGCTAATTATATAGGTATTATAGAAAAAAATTACCAGTCCTGTAAATTTGATATTTTGTGAGTTATGGTTGTTCAAAATTATTTGTAGCTTGCTGTGAGATTTGAAGGATATTAACATTTTATTGATCGGTAACAAAAACATTCATAACTCGCAAATTAATGCAGCTATAAAATTTAAATTTTGTAGAGCTATTAACAATATAATTTATAATATATGGGTATTTTAACAGTCCTGATAATTCTATTGTTTGTGAGTTATGGCTGGTGGAAGTCTGAAGATACTTTAATTTAACAAATTTCGATCGTCTAAAAAAATCATAATTCATAAGTAATATAGCTGCATATATAATTTTTTTAAATAAATATTGCTAATTATATAGGTATTATAGAAAAAAATTACCAGTCCTGTAAATTTGATATTTTGTGAGTTATGGTTGTTCCAAATTATTTGTAGCTTGCTGTCAGATTTGAAGAATATTTACATTTTGTTGAACGGTAACAAAAAAAATCATAACTCGCAAATAAATGCAGCTATAAAATTTAAATTTTGTAGAGCTATTAAAAATATAATTTAGAATATATGAATAATTTAATAATCCTGATAATTGTCTTGTTTGTGAGTTATGGCTGGAGGCAGTCTGATGATACTTTAATTTAATAAATTTCGATCGACTAAAAACATCAGAATTTTCGAAATAATATAGCTATATATATATATTTTTTTTTTTAATAAATATTGCTAATTATAGAGGTATTATAGAAAAAAATGAACAGTCTTATAAATTTTATATTATGTGAGTTATAGCTGTTCAACATTATTTGTAACTAGCTGTTAGATCTGAAGGATATATCCTTTTTGTTGAGCGGTAACAAAAAAAATTATAACTCGCAAATTAATGCTGCTATAAAATTTGTATTTCATATAGCTATTGACAATATAATTTACAATATACGTGTAATTTAACAATCCTGATAGTTCTCTTGTTTGTGAGTAATGGCTGGTGGAAGTCTGAAGATATATTAATTTAACAAATTTCGATCGACTAAAAAAATCATAATTCTCGAAGTAATATAGCTGCATATATAATTTTTTTAAATAAATATTGCTAATTATATAGGTATTATAGAAAAAAATTACCAGTCCTGTAAATTTGATATTTTGTGAGTTATGGTTGTTCCAAATTATTTGTAGCTTGCTGTCAGATTTGAAGGATATTTATATTTTGTTGAACGGTAACAAAAAAAATCATAACTCGCAAATAAATGCAGCTATAAAATTTAAATTTCGTAGAGCTATTAAAAATATAATTTAGAATATATGAATAATTTAATAATCCTGATAATTGTCTTGTTTGTGAGTTATGGCTGGTGGAAGTCTGAAGGTACTTTAATTTAATAAATTTCGATCGACTAAAAAAATCAGAATTTTCAAAATAATATAGCTATATATATATAATTTTAAAATAATAATTAATAATTTTTAATAAATATTGCTAATTATATAGGTATTATAAAAAAAATAACAGTCTTATAAATTTTATATTATGTGAGTTATAGCTTATTATTTGTAACTAGCTGTGAGATTCGAAGGATATATCCTTTTTGTTGAGCGATAACAAAAAAAAATTATAACTACCAAACTAATGCAGCTGTAAAATTTTAATTTTGTATAGCTATTAACAATATAATTTATAATATATGGGTAATTTAACAATCCTGATAATTCAATTGTTTGTGAGTTATGACTGGTGGAAGTCTGAAGATACTTTAATTTAATAAATTAAGATCGACTAAAAAAATCATAATTCTCGAAGTAATATAGCTGCATATATAATTTTTTTAATAAATATTGCTAATTATATAGGTATTATAGAAAAAAATTACCAGTTCTGTAAATTTGATATTTTGTGAGTTATGGTTGTTCAAAATTATTTGTAGTTTGCTGTGAGATCTGAAGGATATTAACATTTTATTGATCTGTAACAAAAAAAAATCATAATTCGCAAACTAATGCAGCTATAAAATTTAAATTTCGTTTAGCTATTAACAATAGAATTTATAATATACGGGTAATTTTACACGTTTCAAAAATATTTGAATTTACCGCCACAACGGTACACTTTTTATAACAAAAATTTTTTGGAATTAAATTTTTCTTCACTTCTTTGGCTTTACTGGCACAACGGTACACTTTTTATGACATTTTTTTTGGAATTCAACGACCTACAAAATGAGATCAAGCACAACTTGAAATCAAATTTTCAGTTTCAAAACTTTGTCTTGTAGCTTTTCCGGTTCAATTTCAAACAATCTTAATATCTTTCAAATCAAATGATATTAGTTTCAGTATCAGAGCCCTTCTGGGATGACCTCTAATTTAAATCAACGGTGGATAGTTTTGTGATTTTTACGCAATTTTTTTAGCATTTTGTATTTGTGTTTTGTGCAGCTTTGTCGGTAAATTTAGAGCAATTATAATTTAAGTTTTATTTGTCAGTTCGCGATTATCTATACAATCTCGATTTTTTCAGGAACATTTTTTTTTTTACACTTTTGTGTACTCCCGGAAAAGTGTAAAAGAAAAAAAAATGTTCGCGATTATCTATCAAACTCGATTTCTTCAGGAACATTTTTTTTCTTTTACACTTTTGTGTACTCCCGGAAAAGTGTAAAAGAAAAAAAATGTCCTGAGAAAATCGAGTGTGGATAGATAATCACGAACTGACATATACAACTTAAATTATAATTGCTCTAAATTTACGGACAAGTCTGCACAAAGCACAAATACAAAATGCCAAAAAAATTGCGTAAAAGTCAAAAAAAATAATCAAGTTTGGATAGACAATCACGAACTGACATATAAAACATTCACTAGTTGATATTATCCAATATTTTTCCCTCCGATTTTTGGCGTGCACATGTGAATTCGTGCACATCTGAGATGTTTGTTCTCATAACGTCTAGGGGGGAGAGAGGCCAGCTTCTTTGTGCCAACCTTAATTTATCAGAGTGCTTCTATCTCAGTCTACATATATCCCGGCGCATTCGCCATTTATAATTTCTAAATAAATGGATTAATTTGAACTTGATTACGTTTGGAGTTCATGCAGTGCAGTAATATACATAAACTCAGCATTTTATTTTATAAAAAAAACTCTTTTATCTTCATTTACAACGATAAGAAAACATATACATGTAAAATATTCACATCATCTTACATCAAATCAAATTTTTTGTATGAAGGTTGTGATATATGCTACCGATAGTCGATAAATAATATAATATGTAATTAATTCGTGCTGTTAAGATATAAACATAAATATTACTACCTGTCCATCCTTGTTGGAATCCGCCCTCTGTCGCAACCCGTCCCAAATCTGAATCATGCTCTCGAACGTTTTCACGTACTGCGGACTGCCGGCGGTCCATCCCCTGAGCGTGCAGATTTTCTGCAAATAAAAGGAAATTGATATGATTAATGGTGGGGCCGGCGGTAATTATGCGCCAACTGCAGAATTGGAGGCAGGCCAGCAGATGCTGTTTAATTAATGGCCCGCTTGCATTTCTTGAGCGCTTGCAGAATCAGGATTTATCTTACTTAAAGTGCCACTACAGTACGGGATATATTGCCAACAAACATTGCAATTATCAAAGAACGGGTTTGTTTTTTTTTGAGGGAAGGAAGGATTAGGTGGCTTACAGAACTTTAAGGGATGTTAAAACTAGTGAAAATTTTCACCAAGGCTGGGATGTATAAAAGTTGATTATTCTCACTACTAGAAAGGAACTCTATTAACTCTAATAAAGAATCCTGATGAAGCTAACATACCATTCGCGAAACATAGATTTTAAAAAGGAATTTCCTTTAAAGCCCGTATAACATTATTTAGTTTCCTATATCGTTTTTTATATAAGAATTGATATATTAAACTGTATAACTATTTCTAAATAGAAAATTAACATTATGATTACGGTGTTGTTATTGTTAAGTGTATTTATTATTATTCCGCAGCTATATAATTTTCTACATGTGTGTATGACACTATGTAGTTTGTGTATGCATCGAAAAAAATATAAGAAACTAGATGTCATACGGGCTTAAGCCTACTGCCGTCAATCCTGAAACTTTACTCGTCTTACCTAAATGGATTAATTTTTAACTTTACTTACTGATTACTTTAGTAGTTCGTCCAGTGCTATAATATACATTGTTTGAATTTACGCAAAAAAAAACTCATTCATCTCCATTTACAACGATAAGAAAACATATACATATAAACCATACACACTTCTTACTTAATCGTGGCTTCAAATTAAATTTTTATGTGAGGGTTGGGTGCCCCTCAACAAAATCATGATAAACACGATCACAAGACACGCAAATGTAGTGTAATAATCCCGGGCAGCACCCGTAACGTTTAACTAGCACACATAAAGATGGAAATTATGGGACGTTCGCCGGTGTGCGCTGGAAATTTGTCGCGGCGAATGGATACATTTGTAGGAAATGAAAACGTACGATTCCATATATCACGAGCAATGCACACTCGTCGCTCATATTACCGCTCTGGAATGCAAAAATGTTCAGGGCTAAATTCCGTCGTGATGACATGTGCATCAAGATTGATTACTTTCTCAGTTATTAGGTATAGCGGGAATTTTCTGAATGTTATATTGCTTTCTTTAATTAAAACTACGTTTAAGGAAACTTACACGGTCAATAATATTGTCAATCCTAGTACTGTCAGTATTTGCTTCAATCCTCCTTTTATATTTATCAAGTAATTAATTATCCGGATAAAGATATTACCGCTCTGGAATGCAAAAATGTTCAGGGCTAAATTCCGTTGTGATGACATGTGCATCAAGATTGATTACTTTCTGAGTTATTATGTACAGCAATATTATGCGGGAATTTTCTGAATGTTATATTGCTTTCTTTAATTAAAAATACGTTTAAGGCACCTTACACGGTCAATAATACTGTCAATCCTACTACTGTCAATATTTGCTTGAATCCTCCTTTTATATTTATCAAGTAATCAATTATCCGGATAAAGATCAGTATTGTCTTCATTACATAATTATTATACCTTACATGATGAGTAATACTGGCAACATTTTAGAATAATAAACATTTTAAACATATTATCGTACAGTAATACTATCATTATTCTAAAATATTGACAGTAATATTGATCGTGTAAGGTGCCTTTAAATGTTTTATGGTTTCTATTCTACACTCAGAGTCTATTTATATTACGAGTCAACGTTAAGGGTCGCTAATTGTTAGTTAATATAAACAGGCTCTGAAAATTAGTAGTCTTTACTGTAATTGTTACAGTTTGTAACTAGCTATTGACATGTATATGTAATTTAATTTACATTCTATATATTCTTCAGTTTTTGTTCTTATAAAATATGAAATAGGCTCTGAAAATTAGTAGTCTTCACTGTAATTGTAACAGTTTTTAACTAGCTATCGACCTATTGAGATGTATATGTAATTCAATTTACATTGTATATATTCTTCAGTTTTTATTCTTATAAAATATGTATCAGAAGCAATAAAACAGTATATCAAAGTATAAGTGGATATTCACGTTCCCTGCCACTCCAATGCCGCTATTCGGAGGCGCTATCACGTTTTGAAATAAATGTTGACTTTATTTGAGGTTTTAAATACGATTATTTTAAGCTCAACTTTCGTTTAAAACGTCAGCTAGTTTTAAACGAAAATTGAGCTTAAAATAATCGTAATTACAACCTCAAATAAAGTTACTGCAAAATTTAAAATCTGCTTTGTTGATATAAAAATGTCACATACATATATCATATGTCACGTATATCAGGTACGCGGAGTGCTTGTATTAGAGCAAAGCAGAAAATATACGCGTACTCTTAAAGGGGGAAACGATGTTGAAATCAGGTCCAAAACTGCGGCGGGCTATATATGCATAATATATCCTTATTTAATCCTCTTACCTCGATAGCTAATTCAAAGTCCTTCCGGTCAATTGTTCCACTCTGGTTGACATCTAAAACAAAAGAACAATTACTAATTAAATATTAATTACACCCGCAGTTTTAATATAACATGTAGGTGTCAATTTGAAAAAATCTCAACATTTTTCCCACCATCTAGACTGTATTTCCAATCAAACAACATATGATTCAGTGCCGCAAGTGACGGCCGCAATTTTTACCGATTTTTGATCACTTATAATTTGCCATTATGTGACGGGTTTGTGTTTTGTTTTTTGATACGAATTTCAAACTTTATATTTAATAAGTATGACTGTTTATGAATGCATTGAGGCATATTTGAAACAATTTTAAATATTTTACAGATATTTATAGCAGTTTTTGTCATCTAATACACGTTGTATATACAATTGTTGAGTTTACCATACCAAGAATACAAAAAACAAATGAGATACGAATTACAAACTTTATATTTAACAAGCATGACTGTTTATGAATGCATTGAGGCATATTTCAAACAATTTTGAATATTTTACAGATATTTATAACAGTTTTTGTCAACTAATACATGTTGTATTTTCAATTGTTGAGTTTACCATACCAAGAAATCCAAAACCAAATGAGATACGAATTTCAAACTTTATATTTAATAAGTATGACTGTTTATGAATGCATTGAGGCATATTTCAAACAATTTTGAATATTTTACAGATATTTATAGCAGTTTTTGTCATCTAATACATGTTGGATTTACAATTGTTGAGTTTACCATACCAAGAAATCCAAAAACAAATGAGTTACGAATTTCAAACTTTATATTTAATAAGTATGACTGTTTATGAATGCATTGAGGCATATTTCAAACAATTTTGAATATTTTACAGATATTTATAGCAGTTTTTGTCATCTAATACACGTTGTATATACAATTGTTGAGTTTACCATACCAAGAAATCAAAAAACAAATGAGATACGAGTTACAAACTTTATATTTAATAAGCATGACTGTTTATGAATGCATTGAGGCATATTTCAAACAATTTTGAATATTTTACAGATATTTATAGCAGTTTTTGTCATCTAATACACGTTGTATTGACAATTGTTGAGTTTACCATACCAAGAAATTAAAAAACAAATGAGATACGAATTGCAAACTTTATATTTAATAAGCATGACTGTTTATGAATGCATTGAGGCATATTTCAAACAATTTTGAATATTTTACAGATATTTATAGCAGTTTTTGTCATCTAATACACGTTGTATATACAATTGTTGAGTTTACCATACCAAGAAATCAAAAAACAAATGAGATACGAGTTACAAACTTTATATTTAATAAGCATGACTGTTTATGAATGCATTGAGGCATATTTCAAACAATTTTGAATATTTTACAGATATTTATAGCAGTTTTTGTCATCTAATACATGTTGGATTTACAATTGTTGAGTTTACCATACCAAGAAATCCAAAAACAAATGAGTTACGAATTTCAAACTTTATATTTAATAAGCATGACTGTTTATGAATGCATTGAGGCATATTTCAAACAATTTTGAATATTTTACAGATATTTATAGCAGTTTTTGTCATCTAATACACGTTGTATTTACAATTGTTGAGTTTACCATACCAAGAAATTAAAAAACAAATGAGATACGAATTGCAAACTTTATATTTAATAAGCATGACTGTTTATGAATGCATTGAGGCATATTTCAAACAATTTTGAATATTTTACAGATATTTATAGCAGTTTTTGTCATCTAATACACGTTGTATATACAATTGTTGAGTTTACCATACCAAGAAATCAAAAAACAAATGAGATACGAATTACAAACTTTATATTTAATAAGCATGACTGTTCATGATTGCATTAAGGCATATTTCAAACAATTTTGAATATTTTGCAGACATTTATAGCAGTTTTTGTCATCTAATACACGTTGTATTTACAATTGTTGAGTTCACCATACCAAGAAATCCAAAAACAAATGAGATACGAGTTACAAACTTTATATTTAATAAGCATTACTGTTTATGAATGCATTGAGGCATATTTCAAATAATTTTGAATATTTTACAGATATTTATAACAGTTTTTGTCATCTAATACATGTTGTATTTACAATTGTTGAGTTTACCATACCACGAAATCAAAAAACAAACAGATACGAATTTCCAACTTTATATTTAATAAGCATGACTGTCTATGAATGCATTCAGGCATATTTCAAACAATTTTTAATATTTTACAGATATTTATAGCAGTTTTTGTCATCTAATACACGTTGTATTTGCAATTGTTGAGTTTTACCATACAAGAAATCCAAAAACAATCATGCCGGCCCTTCTGATACTATATTATACTATATTATAGTATATTATACTATATTTATACTATATTATACTATATTATACTATATTATACTATATTTATACTATATTATACTATATTATACAATATTATACTATAGACAAAACATGTGCCTCTTATATATTGTGACAGTGATTTCCGCTATGATATTGCAGGTCGCCAGCAGGACCGCCTTGTACATCAGTTTATATATGTCGGACTTTTCCACCATTTTCTCCACATTTGAAAAATTTATTATTGGGATAATTGTTGGGAATAATTGATTATTAACATCTTTGCATACCTAATTTATATTTGATTAGTTAATGAATGAATTAATTTATTTATTTATTCGATAGAGATTTTAGTGGTACATATTAGTTTACAGATTATAAACTGTTTCACACCTAACATTGTCAGTAAAATTACTACCCCCACCCACCCATGTATATTATATATATATTATATATATATATATATATATATATAATATATACATATACTATATAATATTATATATATATATATATATATATATATATATATATATATATATTATATATTATGGATGGCTTCCTTTTATATTTTAAAAAGTAATACATATTTCAGAAAGCATTTCATATTAAATATGTACCCTTAATGCAGAGGATAATGTATTGCCTTTTACCTTATTTATTCGTTATATAGATCCTTGTTTGGGTAGATAAAATGAAAATTGTGAATTATGTTTACGGGTTTATTTAGGCGCCGGAAATGTTTTATATATATTTTTTTTATGGGATTTCGAGGTTCCTGCCGTAAAACGGATTTTCCGGGCATGCCAGCTTTGGCGTGCGCGAGGATACGTCGTAAAAATTGGGCACATTAAAGATTAAATAGATGTGCGGGCCGGAGTGCTCGTCATTTTTTTACATGTCGGAAACGATACTAAAATTAAATGGAATCAAAGTTTAATATAAATTTAAAATACGTGATATGGCCATTAAAAATTGTATAACCGGTTATGGTAAAACGGGCAATACCATTAATGTTCTGGTTTGCTAGGAAAGTTGTGCCGTAAAAGCGGTACGTTATTTACATATTATAATTATTATTTTAAGTATATATAAGTGAATATCTCCCCGTACTTCATTTACCTTCACTTGCGTAGTATAAAACGTATTTGACGTATACAGCTCTCTAGGAAATTATATCGCTATAATATAAAAACTAAGACAATCTTTTGAAGATTGATGATTCATCATATTTCGTCGTACGACGGGAATTTCACATAATATGTATATATATATATATATATATATATATTTATTTGTATATATGTATCCGCTTTCCTTTTCTAGCACAGTGTGGTGTAAAGGTAATACTTTTTTATGGCGTGTAAATGACATCAGAAAAACGCTACTTTAAGGGTGTGGCATAAATGGGCCTAAAGGTAGATTCATGCTTACATCAAATAATAATAAAAATAATAAATTAGTCAGAACGAATCAAAAATAAGGAATCCTTTGGATTCATTTTTCTCATGTTATAAAAATATTCACTTATAATTTAGTTCTTAGTACTTATTTTGTCACAATAAACAGTATTATGGGAAATAATCCTCCTTATTCCTTATATATTATTTTATTTGTTATTAATGCCACTATAAACCCGCCTTTAATCAAGTAGGCGGCATTCGTTTATTGAAGGCACCTTACAGTCAGTAATACTGACATTTCAGTCTTAGAGTAATAAATTACATCTTCCATCGACAAGGTTGAAATATTTAGTATTTTATATTTTGTATTTTGTATTTTATATTTTGTAAGAATTCGTATGAAATGGCGTTGCCGTACATAAAGAATTATTATTGAGTATAGGTCATAGATTTTTTCTCTCCATAATTTATCAACATATTTGGCCTCACGTAGGTAGTTAGAATACTATTTTCAACAAACATTTCCATTAAGATTTTGTGTGGTGGTTTTAATGGGAGACACACACATTGTACCACATCGTATAAAGTTAGAGTTATATTTAAAATATTTTGCACATTTTTTATAACCGTTTATAATTTCTCAGCTATTATTTTCATTGATCTTATATATATATATATATATATATATATATATATATATATATATATATATATATATATATCGTATCATATTAAGTTATTTTCCTCCAGTTATGTATCACCCCGTATAAATTCCTTTTATTCATAGCATACGTATAAACTAAATTGAAGTCGTTACTCAATCGGTTTTCTATTATACGCTCATTTTGCCGAACTTAATTTATTTTCGGCTCACGTAGCTAACCCCTATTGATTGATGGTCCGCATTTTCCGCAACATGCCATTTTGCAAATGAAAAAGCCAGATACATGACAAATCAATAATTACCTTTATAAAATGTAGTATGTAGATTAAAAAAAAGTTTTGGCCTCACGTTTGATTTAATTCAGCTGCAATTCATCATTGCTTTTGTTGCCAAATATCCTTGATAACCATAAACAAAATTCGAATGATGCTAGTATACATTACTTATACTTACTTATCATACATTTCTTATAAAGGAAAATAAAGTTTTCATATTCTGCCAGAGTTTTTTTGGTAAAAGCTCTATATAATTTCACAAGAGTGATTAATCAGTGAATACATGAATTACTCTTGTGAACTTGTATAGAGCTTTTACCAAAAACCTTACAATGGAGTGGCATACATTTTTTACAAGTTAATAAAATTACGTTGTTGTTAGCTCTAATACTTATTTTGTGAGAATTTATGACCAACATTCTAAAAACATGAATCATGATCATCAATTCATATAAAATAGGATTCACAGCCAAACAGCAAGGTATATTTATTGAGTTTTCAGTAAAAACTATTCAAATATAAATGTTGTAACGCTTTCTAAATTTATGTTTATATTTTGTATGATGCCACTTTATAAAGAAAAAACATAATCTCTTCGCTTGCTATATAAATATGTCACTGTCACTGTCACTGTCACTGTCACTGTCACTGTCACTGTCACTGTCACTGTCACTGTCACTGTCACTGTCACTGTCACTGTCACTGTCACTGTCACTGTCACTGTCACTGTCACTGTCACTGTCACTGTCACTGTCACTGTCACTGTCACTGTCACTGTCACTGACGCTGTCACTGTCACTGTCACTGTCACTGTCACTGTCACTGTCACTGTCACTGTCACTGTCACTGTCACTGTCACTGTCACTGTCACTGTCACTGTTACTGTCACTGTTACTGTCACTGTCACTGTCACTGTCACTGTCACTGTCACTGTCACTGTCACTGTCACTGTCACTGTCACTGTCACTATTGTCATTATAAAACAAATGAGTATAATTGTAATTATACCATTAATTTATATTATTTTTCCACAAATGCAACTATGCTGAGTTTGATTTTTCAATATAATGGCTTCTGATTTGTAAGAATATGTTTCCTTTTTTATTTCTTGGAAATCCGTGGATCGTGTGAAACTTCGTAAAAAAAATTCAACTGTCAGTGTGTGCGTGTTAAAAAGCCAAAGAAAAATCGGAAAAAAATGTTTACAAAATCTCTAAGAGTGCGAGACTATTTCCAGCAAACTTCAAGATTATAAACTGTGCGAAAACACGGGAAAATGTGGGAAAATAATAACAATACAGAGTAGTAGCTGATTAATGTAGATTTATTAATAGCATTTCCTGGTAGATATTCCAGACGCGTTTACGAACCGCATAGACATTAATTGCACATATTTCAGCGTGGGGTGAATCAATAGCGTCCTTTCTTATTAGGTACCAAGTATGCAGGTGTATAGCAAACTTGATTAAAACTATGTTACGCTCGTCCATCTTTCTGAATTACCCCCAAGCTGTGGTAATTGTACGTAATAAATAATTGAATGCTCGGGATATAGAACAATTACGAAATTACAATTGTTAATTGTATTTACCGAATATTTAAAGGATAAATATCATTCAAGTTTTAATTACTTTCGAGAATGATATGAATTTCTCTAGTTGGTGTGGTAATAAATTATGTCTACACTTTAATATCAGCATCGTTTAAATTTTCCGCCTATTGTATTTATAACAATAATATTTTTTTAAATAATAATAAAACAATAATCTTTATTTGGCATTACCATTACATATAAAAAAAATTCAACTCAACATAATATCTAATAGTAAAATATATTTATTTATAGCAATATGAATAAAATAATTCGGTTAAATAAAGAAACTAAACTAAATAAAATAAACTACAATAATATTTTTTTAAATAATAATAAAACAATTATCTTTATTTCTCATTTCCATTATATATAAAAAAAAATCAACTCAACATAATATCTAATAGTAAAATATATTTATTTATAGTAATATGAATAAAATAATTCAGTTAAATAAAGAAACTAAACTAAATAAAATAAACTACAATAACATTTTTTTAAATAATAATAAAACAATTAACTTTATTTCTCATTACCATTATATATAAAAAAAATTCAACTCAACATAATATCTAATAGTAAAATATATTTATTTATAGTAATATGAATAAAATAATTCGGTTAAATAAAGAAACTAAACTAAATAAAATAAACTACAATAATATTTTTTTAAATAATAATAAAACAATAATCTTTATTTGGCATTACCATTACATATACAAAAAATTCAACTCGACATATTATCAAATAGTAAAATATAGTCCTAGCAGATTCTTCAGAAACCAGATCTTGTATATGGATCTGGTTTAGTAAAATATATTTCGAGTCCTAGAATATTCTTCAGAAACCAGATGTTGTATATAGATCTGTTTTCTGAAGAATCTGCTAGGACTCGAAATATATTTACTAAACCAGATCTATATACAAGATCTGGTCTGATTGCTGTTTTATCATATTCAATGTCCTATTTTGCATATGAGTGAATTTTGTATTCTCGCCATTATTAAAAAAAAAAAATGAATCATCTATAAAAGCCACACTCTTATATTATGGTCTATTTATTATTTAAATTCCTAAAAATCTGAATCATTTCCACGAACGACTCGTTTTTGTATAGTGTCAGTAAATTCCAGGTAAAACTAATACCTCCAGTTTTTCGCATCATTAGTCTGACAAAGGGCCCCGACATTAGTTACAACCGCCCCCTCCACTAGCACGTGCGCCTTAAATTAAATCCAATTCGAATTCAAATTGCGCCGGTGTGTAACTAAATTGCGCCATTTCCGCTGCAACCTAGCGGAGGAAATATCGCTCAATAAAAATGAAAATGTTCTCGGCGTAATTTTGTAATGTGAGTTAAATAACAAAAAAAATGCGTTGCTCTCGAATATAAAGAACAGAATTTCGTTTAATTAAAATAAAAAAATCTAGCTTAAAAGTTGAAAGCAACTACTGAGTGGTACAGGGTAGAATATGCTATTTTAATTGTGTTCCGGCGAGGGGAACATAAATGCAAATTTTATTTTGCTTGTTATTTTAAAATATTCAGCCATGAATTGTTTCAAACACAAATGTTAACGGTTTATATTTAAATTGATTGAAATAATTTAAAATAGGTGTTATATTTGTGCATTAATTTATTTGACTTGAACTTTATAATATATTTATTAAGTATGAAAAACTTGATTATTAATGGGATAAAATGTATGTGTGTCTTTTATGCGATTTTTTATATAATACAAAATTTAATAGAAGAAATTTAAGATATTTGCTTAAATATCTTCGACAAGATACTTGATAATTTATGTATAAAACGACATGACAGACGAACAGGGAAAAACACCCGACACAGACACTACGAATTATATGGAAGGAAGCTGTATTAGTCTTAGTTCCAAAACCTATTACAAATTTAGGCGATCCTTTTAGACCAATTTGTCTATTAAATCATTTAGCAATAATTTTGTGTTTGCTTAAAATATTATATATTTAATTGTTTAGTACCGTGATCATGCTTATCATAATGTGCATCAAGTGTTATACAATTATAAGCCAAACTTCGTAAGAATAATCGTCCGAATAATCGTGCTTGAAATAATAATAATAATAATAATAAAGTGTCTTTATTTCCTTTTCAATTAATATTTAACAGTTTGACATTAGAACAATACAACATTGAAAAAGAAAACGAAATTAAGTTTTTTTTTTATTCGTGCACATCGGTTCAAGATGACTTTCTGTGTGCTATATTATCAAATATTAATATATAAATTTTCTAGTCGACAACATTGCACCCTAAACCATACTTGACCCACTGCCATGTTTAACTGTTTCTAGCAAATTTTGACATTTCATTTTGTCATTATCCTTTTGCCATATCTTCCCTCTTCTATCAGATCCAAAAATATTATATTTACTTTTATTAGTAACAGGATAGTTTTCTAAAATTCAAAATCTTTATCTCCAATAAACACATTATCATTAGTTGTTATCTCAAAATGTGTTCAAAAAGTTGAAATACATAAATACAGCCAGGCAGGCAATTCAATTTTTTAGTGTTTACTGTCTGTAGACTTTTATGCCCTGTTAAATTTAGTTTCTAAATATATTGTTGCAATTCTATTGATATTATCTTTTTAAATGAACTCTGTTAATATAAAAAATATAGTGTGTTAATATTATTTCCATAAAAATATATGTTACTTAGTTATTACAAATTTCATGGGGGTATGTAGACTTTGGTGACTGAATGTATGTAACATTGTACATTGTACAAATTAATTTTCAACTATAATAAATAATGTAATATAAATATAATATAATCAACTATAATTAATAATAATATAATCAACTATAATTAATAATAATATAATCAACTATAATTAATACTAATATAATCAACTATAATTAATAATATAATACGAATGAAAACACTTCTTGCTATTTTAATGTGAACAATGTAAAATAATATACTTGAAACATTCCACACAAATAAAATATTCCATTGAATTAAGTCGCAGTTTACGGAGAGTCATCTTCGTTTTTTATATAAACGAAAATAGATCGCTATTGTTATTGTAATAAAAACTAGTTTTCTTATCACCGAGTGCGCAGAGTTCGGACAGACAGTCGTGAGTTGGACCTATAACCGCAGCAGCAGTCCCGCGTTAAGTGCAGTGTAGTTTAATTAGTAACTCGGTTTTAATTGTGCGTGTGTTAAATGTGAGTAGTGTACTGTGTCAGCAACAAGGTAAGTCACACTTTGCATTAATTTCATGCTAATCTCAGCGTTTTTGCGGTATTTACAGCGGTTTTTATACAATGAGTTACTTGATACCACGATGATTCATTTGATTTGTGTAATATTACTTCGTATACATTCATTATTTATTGTGTGGGGATTCATTTGGTTACTATAGTAATAGTAACAAGTAGTATAGTATTAGTTGTTGTTAATTATGTAACCTGTGATTTGTAATCGTTTTAATTTTTCGGGCGGTGGTTCGATCCGATTGAATTTTGTAAATTGTATTACATGCAACAATTCGATAACTTTAGTGTTCTTATTGTGACACTTAGTGCACAATGTATTTATCACGGTTATCACAATGTGCATCAAGTGGACAATTATAAGCCAAGCGTCGTAAGAATAATCGTCCGGGAGTCGCGAAATTGCTTGAAATGATATTGAGTTTTTTTTATTGATCTTGACATCGACTCAAGAGGGATTTCTTTGTGCTATACTATCAAATGTGAATATATTAGTATAAACAAGAGCGTATATTACAGGGTGTTCGTTCTTAAAGTATGGAATAAATTCTATAAAATCTTTATTTGTGATTTTTGCAAAAATTGCTTCACGTACGTCGTATTGAATTGTTTTGAAAAGGAGACGATTTTATTTATTAATTTAATTTAATTTAATTTATTTATTTATTTATTTTATTCTATTTTTACACATTACTTATTACTCAGATATTATTATACATAATATGTTTAATTTGAAGCTTTCCTCTTTAAACATGTTATGTATAATAATATCTAAGTAATAAGCAATGTGTAAAAATAGAATAAATAAAATAAAATAAAATAAATCGTCTCCCTTTCAAAACAATTCAGATATGACTTACACCACTTTCATTCTCACAGGCTTAATTAATTGATTAATTTTTAATATGCAAAAAAACAAATCCTTACTTAAAAGATTGCTAATATTTCAAAACACTGAATACTCCAATTAAATATTGAAGAAAAAACATAAAAAGTATTATCCTCGATGTGATTCGAACATCCCTCAGTTTTACACTCAAAAGCTGTCATAATTGACAGGTAGGTCGGCTTCAAAATATTGTCTTTATTTTTATACTATAGGCATGTGATTTTCTAGTTGTCAGGAATTATATTGTTGTAACTATTGTTATTATTGTAGAGCATTTGCCAAAGTATTTACTTTGTAGTAAAATGCCAAATTTTGTGCTATTTTCCTTAAAGAATACATATAAATAAATATATAGGATACATAGGATACATAGGATGAAGTCGCAATCCTCATGAATAATAACTATCATTAATAATCGTAGGATAATTTATTATTATAACAATCCGAGTAAGAAAAATTGAATCGAATCCTTTTTAGCCTGCGACTTCATCCTTATGAATAATAACTATCATTAATACTCATAGAATAATTTATTATTATAACAATCCGAGTACGAAAAATTGAATCGAATCCTTTTTGGCTTGTGACTTCATCCTTATGAATAATCTAAACTATCATTAATGTTCGTAGAATAATTTATTATTATAACAATCCGAGTAAGAAAAATTGAATCGAATCCTTTTTAGCCTGCGACTTCATCCTTATGAATAATAACTATCATTAATACTCGTAGAATAATTTATTATTATAACAATCCGAGTACGAAAAATTGAATCGAATCCTTTTTGGCCTGTGACTTCATCCTTATGAATAATCTAAACTATCATTAATGTTCGTAGAATAATTTATTATTATAACAATCCGAATAAGAAAAATTGAAAAAAATCGAATTCTTTTTGGCCTGTGACTTCATCCTTATGAATAATAACTATCATTAATGCTCGTAGAATAATGTATTACTATAACAATCCGAGTACGAAAAATTGAAAAAAATCGAATCCTTTTTGGCCTGCGATTCATCCTCATGAATAATAATTATCATTAATGCTTGTAGAATAATTTATTATTATAACAATCCGAGTAAGAATAATTGAAATAAATCGAATTCTTTTTGGCCTGCGACTTTATCCTCATGAATAATAACTATCATTAATGCTCGTAGAATAATTTATTATTATAACAATCTGTATAAGAAATATTGGAATAAAATTGAATACTTTTTGGCCTGTGACTTCATCCTCATGAATAATAACCATCATTAATGTTCGTAAAATAATTTATTATTATAACAATCCGAATAAGAAACATTGAAAAAAATCGAAGTCTTTTTGGCCTGTGCCTTCATCCTTATGAATAATAACTATCATTAATGCTCGTAGAATAATTTATTATTATAACAATCCGAGTAAGAAAAATTTAAAAAATCGAATCTTTTTTGGCCTGCAACTTCATCCTCATGAATAATAACTATCATTAATACTCGTAGAATAGTTTATAATTATAACAATCCGAATAAGAAACATTAAATCGAATCCTTTTTGCAACTAACCTAAACAAATCCGTTTTAAATTTGTCCCTCCCCGATAAATCAATTAAATAACCATAGTTTACTTTACTATCCCCATCCAGCTCTTGATTTTCGTATTAAACCCACAGGAGCAAATCCTCGACTGCTCCACTTTCCGTCCGCGCCCACTCCGGAAAATTTACGAGCGCTTGCCCCCTCAACCCGCATGCATCATTGTCCAATTATATAGATATTTAAGGCTCCGCTCGTGTTTCCTTATTTCCCAGCGATTTTCCAATGGAATTAAAGAGGACACACTGTGCTCGCGTCGAATTTATTGGAGCGCTGATAATACTCGGCGGCGGTATAAAGAATCGCGGTGCGGTAAAGAAATATAAATCAAGCGCGCCCGCAAAAAAAAAAACGCGACAATACACGGAACAAATGTGCAACATAAATTCTACTGGCTTCCCGAAAAGAAAACTTTCAAGATGGAATGGACAATTCGGTTAAGTTAGGAATTATCGGGGTTGTGAGGAAATTGAGTTTTATTGTTTATAATAGGTGCTTTCGTTTAACAAGTTTTGCGCACATTGTACGTAGAATTGTGCGCAACAGTAGCTGCTTGCATGACAAATAGAACAAAAAGACAATAAGCTGCACACAGTGATAAACGAAAACAGGTCATGGTATCATCTAGAAAATGGTTTGTCTTATAATAGGATTAATTAACCAACATTCTATATGGAAAAAGTTGTAAAATGTATTTCTGCCTTTGAGGCACTTCTGATGCACGACAAATAGAACAAAAAGACAATAAGCCCGGAGCTGCACACAATAATAAACGAAAACAGCTCATGGTATCATCTAGAAAATGGGTTGTCTTATAAAAGGATACATTAAATACCATTCTATATGGAAAACATTGTAAAATGTATTTCTTCCTTTAAGGCAATTTTGATACGCGATAAATAGACCAAAAAGACAATAAGCCCGGAGCTGCACACAGTAATAAACGAAATCAGCTCATGGTATCATCCAGAAAATGGTTTGTCTTATAATAGGATAAATTAACTAACATTCTATATGGAAAAAGTTGTTAAATTTATTTCTGCCTTTAAGGCAATTTTGATACGCGATAAATAGACCAAAAAGACAATAAGCCCGGAGCTGCACACAGTAATAAACGAAATCAGCTCATGGTATCATCCAGAAAATGGTTTGTCTTATAATAGGATAAATTAACTAACATTCTATATGGAAAAAGTTGTTAAATTTATTTCTGCCTTTAAGGCATTTTTGATGCACGATAAATAGACCAAAAAGACAATAAGCCCGGAGCTGCACACAGTAATAAACGAAAACAGCTCATGGTATCATCCAGAAAATGGTTTGTCTTATAATAGAATAAATTAACTAACATTCTATATGGAAAAAGTTGTTAAATTTATTTCTGCCTTTAAGGCATTTCTGATGCACGACAAATAGAACAAAAAGACAATAAGCACGGAGCTGCACACAGTGATAATCGAAAACAGCTCATGGTATCATCTAGAAAATGGGTTGTCTTATAATAGGATTCATTAACTAATATTCTATATGGAAAAAGTTGTAAAATGTATTTCTGCCTTTGAGGCATTTCTGATGTACGACAAATAGAACACAAAGACAATAAGCCCGGAGCTGCACACAGTAATAAGCGAAAACAGCTCATGGTATCATCTAGAAAATGGTTTGTCTTATAATAGGATTAATTAACTAACATTCTATATGGATAAATTTGTAAAATATATTTCTGCCTCTGATGCATTTCTGCTTTTAGGTGGCTAGATTGACACCTTTCTTTGATATATCTTGATAGTCTGTATCTTGCCAATTTCCCAGCGTTTGATAAAATGAAGAATTATTATTATAATTAATATTGATTAATCATCGTTCTTGATGTTGTTTACGATATCTTATTTATATTTTATGATTCAACTTAAATAGCCCCCGATTTTTAAATGTATGACTTAATAACGCTGGGTTGAGTAAAAGATGATTCTATAACTATAAAACTCCGACTCCATATTTTTGCGAATCTGCACTGACCAATTAAAGTGATCGATAAAATTCTAATTTTGAGGGAATCTTATGTTTATGTCTTGTCGATCATAATTTTTTGCCAATTTTTAATTTTTTCAAGATTTTTAAGATTTACGCTCATAACTCGATTTTATTGGGTGGGTGATAATAAAGCTATGCAACTTCGGTTCTTTAATGAAATTTAATTTTTTAGTGATACTTGTTCACAATATAAAAGTGTACTAGATGCCGAAAGGAAATTGGAAAATTTTGAATATAACCATTTTTGTTTGCGAAACAAAATCGAAACAATTTTATTTATTTTTGAACCTGTTTCACTAGCGATATTGGTTTAAAAAAAATAGACAATGTTTATAACACTATGACAGTTAAAAATAAAAAGCCTATATTTTACTTTCTATTTAAAAAAAAAAAATTTACGCTCATATCTCGATATTCACAATTTAGATGCTAGGGCGTTAAAACAATTATGCAATATATTTTGTTAAAAATTTTTTACTGATTCTTGTTCAAAACATATTAGTGTACTAGATTTTCAAAGGAAATTGGAAAATTTTGATTATAACTATTTTTTTTGGGCGACCAAGGCAAACGTATTTCATTTTGTTCTTTTCTACCTGTTTCAATATCGACATTGATTTCAAAAAATTACAATATATTTATATCAATATGATAATTGAAAATAAAAAGTCTCCATGTCTACATATTTTTCTTTCTATTTATTTTTTTATTTTTAAATGTTCCGCTCATATCTCGATATTCCCATTTTAGATGCAAAATGTTTACATGAATATGATAATTAAAAATAAAAAGTTTCTATGCCTACATATTTTTTATTCTATTTTTTTAAATTTTTAAATTTCACATTCATATCTCGATATTCCTATTTTAGATGCTGGGTCGTTAAAAAAATTATGCAACATATTTTGTTTAATTTTTTTACTGATTCTTATTCAAAAAATAGTAGTGTACTAGATTTTCAAAGGAAATTGGAAAATTTTGATGATTACTATTTTTTTTGGGGGGCAACCAAGTCGAAAGTATTTCACTTTTTTTACCTGTATCAATATCGGCATTGATTTGAAAAAATTACAAAATATTTATATCAATATGATAATTGAAAATACAAAGTGTCTATGCATACATATTTTTCTTTCTATTTTTTTTTAATTTTTTAATTTTATGCTGATATCTCGATATTCCCATTTTTGATTTTTATGGGGCGTAAAAAAATTATGCAACATATTTTGTTTATTTTTTTTTTACTTATTCTTATTCAAAATATATTAGTGTACCGAATGCTCAAAGGAAATTGGAAAATTTTGATTATAACTATTTTTTAAGCGACCAAGTCGAAAGTATTTCATTTGTTTTCTACCTGTTTCAATATCGATATTGATTTCAAAAAATTACAAAATGTTTATAATAATATGATAATTGAAAATAAAAAGTCTGTATACCTATATATTTTTCTTTCTATTTTTTTTTTATTTTTAAATTTTACGCTGATATCTCGATATTCCCATTTTTGATTATGGGGCGTAAAAAACGTATGTAACATATTTTGTTGCATTTTTTTACAGATTTTTATTCAAAATATATTAGTGTACTAGATTTTCAAAGTGAATTGGAAAATGTTTATTATTACTATTTTTTTGGGGGGCAACCAAGTCGAAAGTATTTCACTTTTTTGTCTACCTGTCTCAATATCAGCATTGATTTGAAAACATTACAAAATATCTATATCAATATGGTAATTAAAAATAAAAAGTCTCTATACCTACATATTTTTCTTTCTATTTTTTTTATTTTTAAATTTTACACTGATATCTCGATATTCCCATTTTCGATTATGGGGCCTAAAAAAATAGGTTGCATTATTTTGTTTATTTTTTTACTGATTATTATTCAAAATATATTAGTGTACGAAATGCTGAAAGTAAATTGGAAAATTTTGATTATAACTATTTTTTTTTTTGGGCGACCAAGTCGAACGTATTTCATTTGTTTTCTACCTGTTTCAATATCGATATTGATTTCAAAAAATTACAAAATGTTTATAATAATATGATAATTGAAAATAAAATGTCTCTATACCTATATATTTTTCTTTCTATGTTTTTTTAATTTTTTAAATTTTACGCTCATATCTCGATATTCCCATTTTAGATGCTGGGGCGTTAAAAAAATTATGCAACATATTTTGTTTAATTTTGTTACTGATTCTTATTCAAAATATATTAGTATACTAGATTTTCAAAGAAAATTGGAAAATTTTGATTATTACTATTTTTTTGGGGGCAACCAAGTCGAAGGTATTTCACTTTTTTTTCTACCTGTTTTAATATCGACATTGATTTAAAAAAAAATACACAATATTTACATCAATATAACAATGATTTGAAAAAATATTTATATCAGTATGGCAATTGAAAATAAAAAATCTCTATACCTACATATTTTTCTTTCTATTTTTATAGAGAGAGAAAACAATCTTTATTAGGCCAGTGGCCTTTCCGCCTTTCTATTTTTATATTTTTATAATTTTTAAATTTTACGCTGATATCTCGATATCTCATCTCCCAGTTTTGATTATTGATCGAGGCTAGGGCGATAAAAAAAATTATGCAACATATTTTGTTTAATTTTTTTTTACTGATTTTTGGTCAAAACATAATAGTGTACCATATGCTCTAAGAAAATTGGAAAATTTTGATCATAACAATTTTTTTTGGGCGATCAACTTGAATTAGAATTTCATTTTTTTTTCTACCTGTTTCAATATCGACATTGATTTAAAAAAAAATACACAATATTTACATCAATATAACAATTGAAAATCAAAAGTCTCTATACCTACATATTTTTTGTTTCTATTTTATTTTCATTTTTAAATTTTACGTTCATATCTCGATATACCTATATTAGAGGCTGGGGCGTTAAAAAAAATATGCAACATATTTTGTTTAATTTTTGTACTGATCCTTTTTCAAAATATATTAGTGTACCGAATGCTCAAAGGAAATTGAAACATTTTGATATTACTATTTTTTTTTAGAGTAACCAAGCCGAAGGTATTTCACTTTTTTTTCTACCTGTTTCAATATCGACATTGATTTCAAAAATATTCAAATATTTATATCAATATGATAATTAAAAATAAAAACTATGCCTACATATTTTACTTTCTATTTTATTTTTTAATTTTAAATGTTACGCTCATATCTCGATTTCCCATTTTAGATGCTTGTGTGATAAAAATATGAACATATTTTGTTTAATTTTTTTACTGATACTTATTCAAAATATATTAGTGTACTAGATTTTCAAAGGAAATTGGAAAATTTTGATTATAACTATTTTTTGGGGGGCCAACCAAGTCGAAAGTATTTCTTTTTTTTCTACCTGTTTCAATATCGACATTGGTTTCAAAAAATTACAAAATGCTTATATCAATATGATAATTGAAAATGAAAAGTCTGTATACCTACATTTTACATTTTTCTATCTATTTTTTTTATTTTATTTTAAAATTTTACGCCCATATCTCGATATTCCCATTTTAGATGCTGGGACTTTACAATTATGCAACATATTTTGTTTAATTATTTTACTGATTCTTATTCAAAACATATTAGTGTACCATATGCCCAAAGGAAATTGAAAAAGTTTGATTATAATAATTTTTTTTTGGTCGACGAATTCGAAAGTACTTCATTTCTTTTTCTACGCGACCAACTTGAAAGTATTTCATTTTTATTTCTACCTGTTTCAATATCGACATTGATTTCAAAAAATTACAAAATGTTTATATCAATATGACAATTGAAAATAAATGGTTTCTATACCTACGTATTTTTCTTTCTATTTTATTTTGAACTTTACGCTCATATTTCGATATTCCCATTTTGGGGCGATAAAAAAAAAGTAAAATATTTTGTTTAATTTTTTACTGATCCTAGTTCAAAACATATCAGTATACCAGATGCCCCAAGGAAATTGGAAAATTTCTATATCACACTAATTAGTAGTATTTTTTTATGTTTAACTTTTGGACTGAGATATAAATTAAAAATCTGCTATCCGTTTAATAATATACAATAATTTACTTACCAAAGAAAACATTGAAGACGTAGAGCAGCTTCTTCCTGCGGAAGTCTGAGATGGGCATCGTGTATAATTGAATTGATCTGTAACACGAGGTAAAATGAATTAGCGTCATCATCCATCAAAGGAAAACAGTGTCTGCCTGCTAAAGCACCCGGGGCGACTGCAACACTGAAAAGTTATTCGATCAAACTTTTCACCGGAAACACGGCGGCGTAAAAAGTTGGGAAAAGGAAGCGATAAACTTCACATGGTCCACCCTTTTGCAATAGCGTTTCACGTTATGTTACTAGCTGCAGGGGGGCTGTAATTATTTAATTAAAACTACTGTGTGAATAATTATTGTGTAGAGTAATTTTAGTTGGCGCGAGAATTTTCGCGGTTAATTACTCAACTGTGATTACTTTTGGAAGTTACACAATTATTAGTGGCTTGAAGTAAATCAGTGGCAGCGAGGGGCTATTCATTAGAGGATGTAATTATTTTATGCCTGCACCACTATTTCGGTTTTATAAAAACAAATTATTAATTGAAGTGAGAAACAAATCACTCAATTAGGACAATTACGATTCTAAAGACGTTTTAATATTATTACACATGTTTTTATTGAAATATTTGAATTTAGATATAGTAATTTAAAAGTTTAATACAGTAAGTTGAATATTTAAAAAAAAAACCAATGGTAAAATCATGTTTATAGCGCGAGCGTCGAAGACGATCAAAAACTTAAAGCCATCTAATTCTCTAGAATATGCCGAATATAAGTCAATCTAGAGAATTTGATACCTTTAAGGTTTTGATCTTGTTCTTTCGACTACAAGATCAAAAACTTGAAGGAATCAAATTCTCTAGATTGTGCTATATTTCGCATATTCTAGAGAATTTGATGCCTTGTAAGTTTTTGATCTTCTTCTTACGGCGCTCGTGCTATAAACTTATCATGACAGCATAAACCTTTAGTTTAATTAAGTTGAATTTAAAGTAGTAAACCGACCTTTAATTTGCCTACAATCATTAAATCCAATGTACAGAGAAACGATTAAGAAATAATGACACTATAATATCAACTAATTCTGTATTAATTTATTTACTATTTATGTATATTATATTATCTATACACTAATACACTACAGACAAACACAAACAAATTATATTTTTATTTAAAATTCTTGGATAAGTTTGATCCCATGGTGTTTACAGGGGTTAGCCTCTAAAATGGCATCAACAATTATAGTTAAGCCATGGCTCCAAATATATATTAAAAGTAAATATTGGCCGAGTGCGTTATTTCCATTAGAAAATAACACCCTCCACCAATATTTGCGTTTAAAATGATAAATTGAAGGTAATGCGAGTGCGTGTGTATCCCTTTTGGAACTTCAAAAGAATCCATTAGCCTATAGGTGTATAAAACACGAACACTTCAAACATCACACGTATATTTCTAGAGTAAATATATTTCCCTTGAACAAACATATCCCCAACTAAGGCTTATATGCATGCGTTTGAAAGGGGTAGCATACAAAGTTCCAGTTATGCTATAGAAATGTGAATATTGAATGTTATTAAGATGTATTTTTGGAGAAAACTAAAATTATTTACTGCTATTAAATACTGCTATAAAATTGTCGAAATAAACTCGTATAGTATTTGGATTTCTTGTTGAACGAAATAGCGGATTACTTTTTGTAGTAAGTAATCCTCTATTTCGTTCAACAAATCCAAATACTTAATAAACCATGCTCTCTATATTTACAGAGCGAAATGAAACTTAAAAGCGGTTCTCAGTAAAAGTTTCAAACTTTAAAGCTACGTGCAACTTAAACGCGCAGTACACTGAATTAAATACAGGAATGGGGTGGCTAGTATTATAAAAGCCAGCCTCCTCACGTGATATATATCTGCCAAATCCCCACAATGAGGTGCAGTGCAGCAACTTTAGTGTTTAATACACCCCGACAACGACAATAATTCTGCGTTTGCACGTCCGGTATACTCGAGAATTATTAGAACATAAAGACAATAACCAACATAATCGACGTACTTAGTTTATTAATGTCGGTTTCATTACGAATGCGAGATTTTATCAAGTTTATAAAACAAATCTGATTTAAGTTACATGGAATCGTTTTTTGATTTTTCGCTTTAAATACCTATTGCAGGATAAGCGGTATATAAATATACAGGATGGAAATTAAGTAGCAAATAAATACCAAAAAAATCTTTATTTATGATTATTACAAACATTGTTTTTCTTTATTACATTTGAAATTATTTTTCTCGGAAATTTCCTTATATGATCTATATTATTATAACTCTCGTCATTTGAAATAATTTTTCTCGGAAATTTTCTTATGTGACCTATATCATAATATACATCACTAATCGCAGAAAAATAATCCATTTCAGAATCCGCAATCAAAAAATAGGCTTGTCATTTGAAAAAATTGTCATTGTTTATTCAAAAATGGCGAAAAAAATCGACACTTTCATTAAATATTATCAATTTAATGTAAATTTTTGAATACCAATTGCAGGATAAGCGATTATAAATATACAGGATGGAAATTAATTAGCAAATAAATTCAAAAAAACCTTTATTTATGATTATTACAAACATTGTTTTTCTTTATTACATTTGAAATGATTTTTCTCGGAAATTTCCTTATATGACCTATATTATTATAACTCTCGACATTTGAAATAATTTTTCTGGGAAATTTTCTTATGTGACCTATATTATAATATATATATTACTGATCGCAGAAAAATAATCCATTTCAGAATCCGCAATCAAAAAATAGGCTTGTCATTTGAAAAATTGTCATTACTCATTCAAAAATGGTCGAAAAAATAGATACTTTCGTTAAATATTAGCAATTTAATGTAAATGTAATGAGCAATGACAATTTTTTGAAATGACAACCCTATTTTTTGATTGCGGATTCTGAAATGAATTCTTTTTCTGCGATCAGTGATGTATATTATAATATACGTCACATAAGAAAATTTCCGAGAAAAATTATTTAAAATGTCGAGAGTTATAATAATATAGGTCATATAAGGAAATTTCCGAGAACAATCATTTTAAATGTAATAAAGAAATACAATGTTTGTAATAATCATAAATAAAGGTTTTTTTGAATTTATTTGCTACTTAATTTCCATCCTATATACCGCTTATCCTGCAATTGGTATTTAAAGCGAAAAATCAAAAAACGATTCCATGTAAAAAAATTATGAGAAACATCATTTCAAATGTCAGAGTAAAGAAAAACACGAAACGCGAAATAATTAAACAATAAAAAGTTAAAGTAAATGTTCAAACTGTGCACCATTTACAGTCTGATGAGGGAATTGAAGAATCAATGAATCCTGGAGCATGATTAATATCTCCAGATATTATTGGAAATTTTGAAAACGAATTTTTTCTTCAATTAGCTAATTACCAGACTGTACATGTCAGTGTTTTACTTCACTCTGACATTAGAAGTGATTTTTCTTGGAAGTTTCCTTATGTTTTAAAATCGCCTGCTTTAAGAATGCCGAATGTCTAGGATAGAAAAATCAAACTTTACTACTCTTGTTGATGCTAGCAAAAGAGACATACAAAAAGGATTTGATAAACTATCAAGGAGGAGAACATGGAAAATAATGAAAGAAAGAGGAGTTAGTGAGAAACACATAGTTGAAGCTAGCAAAACAGACATGCAAAAAGCAATTGAGTCTAGGATAGAAAAATCAAACTTTACAACTCTTGTTGATGCTAGCAAAACAGACATGCAAAAAGGATTTGATAAAGTATCAAGGAGGAGAACATGGAAAATAATGAAAGAAAGAGGAGTTAGTGAGAAAATAAGGACAATAGTAAAACCGATGTACAATAATAATAATAATGCACTCTATCGGCTAAAAAATAATGAAAATTAAAAAAAAAAGAGCATTTATAAAAAAAAATTTTCATATTTTTTTTAACCGATAGACTGCATTATTATTATTTTTAGTACATTCGTTTTACTATTGTCCTTATTTTCTCACTAATTCTTTCATTATTTTCCTTGTTATCCTTGATATTTTATCAATTGCGTTTTGCATGTCTGTTTTGCTAGCTTCAACGATGTGTTTCTCACTAACTCCTCTTTCTTTCATTATTTTCCATGTTCTCCTCCTTGATACTTTATCAAATCCTTTTTGCATGTCTGTTTTGCTAGCATCAACAAGAGTTGTAAAGTTTGATTTTTCTATCCTAGACATTCGGCGTTATTATTAGTTATTAACAGGCGTGAGCTAGATCGTAACTTTAACGATGTCGTAAAATTTTAATGTACTAACTTTTTGCCAGTTTCATGTCCGAGTGCTGGATGATACTTATTTCCCGTATTTATAACATAATTTTCTGTAATATCATAATTCTGAGTCGGGGCCTTATATTTCTTAATAATTAGAGCTATTACTATTATTCTAACAAGAATCGTAACAAATATTTTTTGCTTATTATCACTAATGCAATTCATTTGATATCAAGACTATAAATAGTTTGTATACATTTTAATAACTTGTTTATATATTCTTGTTTATGTGCCTCTTCTATCGAAGATTGGCCATCATCATGGCGATTTGCATATTAGAGGCGGCCGCCCTGAATAAACTTCTTGTACTCTTGCCGTACCACTGGCATAGATTGTTCAGCCATATTTATATATTGGTTTTTCATTATCTACTACTTTTATTTTATTACATAATAAAACGTGAATTCAAACCTCATACAAAGCAAAATACTTCTCGGCTTGTAATCAGTGTTACCGGATGTTAGATAATTATTGTACATGTACAGATGACAGAACATAGATGATAGATGACAGATCATAGATGACACATGACACATGACACATGACACATGACACATGGCACACGACACATGCCACATGACACATGACACATGACACATGACACATGACACATGACACATGACACATAACACATGACACATGACACATGACACATGACACATGACACATGACACATGACACATGACAAATGACAAATGACAAATGACAAATGACATATGTAGGATAATTTTGAATACAAAAATACCAGATGACACACGACAGATGACAAATGACAAATGAAAAATGACAAGTGTAGGATAATTTTGAATAAAAAATACCACATGACACACGACGCACGACACAGGATACACGACACACTACACATGATAGATGACAGATGAAAGATGACAGCTGAAAGATGACAGATGGAAGATGACAGATGAAAGATGACAGATGAAAGATGACAGATGAAAGATGACAGATGAAAGATGAAAGATGACAGATGAAAGATGACAGATGAAAGATGACAGATGAAAGATGACAGATGAAAGATGACAGATGACAAATGACAAATGTAGGATAATTTTGAATAAAAAATACCAATGTACGATAAACGATAATAACTTATTATCATACGCAAATATACGATATTTTGAAGTAGATTTTGTGTTGATGTTTAGAATAATTTAAGAACAGTTTAGTCAAGTTTTTGAATAAAAAATACCAGATGACACACGACCCATGACAAATGACAAATGACAAATAACAAATGACAAATAACAAATGACAAATAACAAATGACAAATAACCAATGACAAATAACAAATGACAAATAACAAATAACAAATGACAAATAACAAATGACAAATGACAAATGACAAATAACAAATGACAAATAACAAATGACAAATAACAAATGACAAATAACAAATGACAAATGACATATGTAGGATAATTTTGAATAAAAAATATCAAATGACACACGACAGATGACAAATGACAAATGACAAATGACAAATGACAAATGACAAATGACAAATGACAAATGACAAATGACAAATGACAAATGACAAATACAAATGACAAATACAAATGACAAATGGCAAATACAAATGACAAATACAAATGACAAATACAAATGACAAATACAAATGACAAATACAAATGACAAATACAAATGACAAATGACAAATGACAAATACAAATGACAAATGACAAATGACAAATACAAATTACAAATACAAATGACAAATGACAAATGACAAATGACAAATGACAAATGACAAATGACAAATGACAAATGACAAATGTCAAATGACAAATGACAAATGACAAATTACAAATACAAATGACAAATGACAAATGACAAATGACAAATGACAAATGACAAATGACAAATGACAAATGACAAATGACAAATGACAAATGACAAATGTAGGATAATTTTGAATAAAAAATACCAGATGACACACGACAGATGACAGATGATAAATGACCAATGATAAATGACAAATGACAAATGACAAATGACAAATGACAAATGACAAATGACAAATGACAAATGACAAATGACAAATGACAAATGACAAATGACAAATGACAAATGACAAATGACAAATGACAAATGACAAATGACAAATGACAAATGACAAATGACAAATGGCAAATGGCAAATGACAAATGACAAATGGCAAATGACAAATGACAAATGTAGGATATTTTTGAATAAAAAATACCAATGTACGATAAACGATAATAACTTATTATCATATACAAATATACGATATTTTGAAGTAGATTTTGTGTTGATGTTTAGAATATTTTAAGAACAGTTTAGTCAAGTTTTTGAATAAAAAATACCTCATGACACACGACTCATGACAAATGATAAATGACAAATGACATATGTAGGATAATTTTAAATAAAAAATACCAGATGACACACGACATACGACAGATGACTGATGACAGATGACAGATGACAGATGACAGATGACAGATGACAAATGACAAATGACAAATGACAAATGACAAATGACAAATGACAAATGACAAATGACAAATGACAAATGACAAATGACAAATGACAAATGACAAATGACAAATACAAACGACAAATGACAAATGACAAATGTAGGATAATTTTGAATAAAAAATACCAGATGACACACGACAGATGACAAATGATAAATGGCCAATGACAAATGACAAATGACAAATGTCAAATGACAAATGACAAATGACAAATGACAAATGACAAATGACAAATGACAAATGACAAATGACAAATGACAAATGACAAATGACAAATGACAAATGACAAATGACAAATACAAACGACAAATGACAAATGACAAATGACAAAAGACATATGTAGGATAATTTTGAATAAAAAATACCAGATGACACACGACACACGACCCATGACAAATGACAAATGACAAATGAGAGATGACAGATGACAGATGATAAATGACAAATGACCAATGACCAATGACAAATGACAAACGACAAATGAAAAATGACATATGTAGGATAATTTTGAATAAAAAATACCAGATGACACACGACGCACGATACACTGACCCACTACAGATGACAAATGACAAATGACAAATGACAAATGACAAATGACAAATGACAAATGACAAATGACAAATGACAAATGACAAATGACAAATGACAAATGACAAATGACAAATGTAGGATAATTTTGAATAAAAAATACTAATATACGATAAACGATAATAACTTATTATCATACGCAAATATATGATATTTTGAAGTAGATTTTGAGTTGATGTTTAGAATATTTTAAGAACAGTTTAGTCAAAATATTAAGGGCTTATTTTATTTAGATTATCAGGTTAACATCAAACTAAAAGTAAAATATGCTAAAAAATAAGTTTCGTTTCCAATAAGATAATATAATTTAAAAAAAAAACTTATTTTATAATTCTCTGCTTTTGCATATGTGCTGTGTAATCTACTAATACTATACGTTTCTCCATTAACAGTAGTAATAGTAATTGATTATAAAAAAATGTTATCTAACTATTATTTTATTATAAGAATGGGAATCCTAGACACTTAAGTCAGGGAGAAAATGAGGGTTTTTGAGTGCCAAGAAAGGCAGGTGAGATAACTGAGACTGACTGAGAATTACTGAGACTGACTGGGACTGACTGAGACTGACTGGGACTGACTGAGACTGACTGGGACTGACTGAGACTGACTGGGACTGATTGGGACTGATTGAGACTGACTGAGACTGACTGAGACTGACTGAGACTGACTGAGACTGACTGAAACTGAGTGAGAATGACTGAGACTGACTAAGACTGACTGACTGAGATTGACTGAGACTGTCGATACTGACTGAGACTAACTGAGAGCTCGTACTACCAGGGTTATGTGGAGTGGCACTAGTGCGGGAAGTAGCCAGTGTTGCCAACTTAAAATTTGTACCCTATTTGTCACAACAACTTTAAATAACTTATAAATAATAATAAATATAATAAATAATATAATAAATATTTAGTATTTCTTCGTACAAAAATTAAGATACATTATTCGTACTAAAAAGCCGTTTTCCGAATTCGCTCTTAATACAGCACTCGTCTTCGGCTCGTGCTGTATGTAAACGTATTCGCTCATTCGGGAAACTTGCCATCCTGCACTAATAATGTAAATTACTATTATATATGTGTATTCCTACTGTAAAAGTACACGTCAGACAGTTGAATGCAGTTTTAATGATAATGGAGATATCGAGTGAATGAATTATCTAACTTCAGGGCCAGTAATTTCCCCGCATACGAGATCTTGTTAGGATAATTGCGCAATTGCTCTTTCCAATATTCTAAATGGGCACATTTGTATGCAGGACGAGTGGAGGAGCGATCATATTTTCTTATTAAAGACTAATTCTCGCGCTCTGCACTTTATTTTATGAATATTTTAATAATATATTATAATACCTTATTACAAATTCATATAGAAAACTCGTGTGTCGAGATATTTACAGGATACACAATCCAATAACAATTATCAAATCGATTTTTATTGGCTAGATTAATAATAATAACACATATTCGTTTTCGTTTACTTTTTAATTTCGTCATAGGAGGCGAGGTTCTACGACGGATGGCAGATCACAGATGACAGATCACAGTAGACAGATCACAGATGACAGATCGCAGATGACAGATGACAGATAGATGACAGATCACAGATGACAGATCACAGATGACAGATCACATATGACAGATCACAGATGACAGTTCACAGATGACAGATCACAGATGACAGATGACAGATCACAGATGACAGATCACAGATGACAGATCACAGATGACAGATCACAGATGACAGATCACAGATGACAGATCACAGATGACAGATCACAGATGACAGATCACAGATGACAGATCACAGATGACAGATCACAGATGACAGATCACAGATGACAGATCACAGATGACAGATCACAGATGACAGATGCCAGATGACATCACAGATGACAGATCACAGATGTCAAATGACAGATGACAGATGACAGATGACCAGACGACCAGAAAAACATTACTGCTGCGAAAACATGTGAGATTGTTAGCAGGATACAAATGTATTCCCAGCAGGGATAATACGATCCCCGCGTCTGCCACCTACGTGAAACATTGCAATTATCCTGCAAGGGGTCTCTTTCAGTCCCTCGCAATCGATGGATACACAAAACGATGTCAGCTAGGTCGACTTTTTGTTGCATGACGAATGATACGTCGAGCTCATCCATGAATCATGATCATTAATACCCGCCAGACGACCGGTCGTCTGATCGTCTGATCGTCTGGTCGTCTGGTCGTCTGGTCGTCTGGTCATCTGGTCGTCTGGTCGTCTGGTCGTCTGGTCGTCTGGTGGTCTGGTGGTCTGATCGTCAGTCGTCTGGTCGTCTGTCATCTGTCGTCTGTCATTGAACCTCGTCTCCTATGACGAAACAAAAAAGTAAACGAAAACGAAGAAGAATATGTGTTGTTATTATTAATCTAGCCAATAAAAATCGACGACAGACGACAGACGACAGACGGCAGACGGCAGACGACAGACGACAGACGACAGACGACAGACGACAGACGACAGACGACAGACGACAGACGACAGACGACAGACGACAGACGACAGACGACAGACGACAGACGACAGACGACAGACGACAGACGACAGACGACAGACGACAGACGACAGACGACAGACGACAGACGACAGACGACAGACGACAGACGACAGACCACAGACGACAGACGACAGACGACAGACCACAGACGACAGACGACAGACGACATCCACCTCTCGCAGCCATTGAGGATTCTCTTTGGATTAGTAGTACATGTTGTGGCAATTAACTTCATCAGTAAATAAAACTGAGTCACAGTAAGTAAGTAAAAACTCATTATTCTGCATAACTTGATTTCTCCCCAGGTACTAAAGGCTAAACAAGGATTGATGTCATCACCATGTAGTTCTTTGGTGTAACATCATATGGCATGGAAGAAATTTTTGTTTTGTCAAAATTCGGAGGATGTTACTTCAACAATTCCAGAGTCTCGTTCTAATTCACGAGTACTTCCATAGGGGATTATAATTTACTGAGACTATGATGTTTACTTCATTCACTCCGCCAGCATTAGTAACGACAACTCTTCGACGTTTTCTGTTCTTGTCTTCAACGATTCCATTTTTTTTAATTGTTGTACAACGCGGTGGAATAAACATCTCGGGGGAACTCTTTCATCTGGATAACGTTCTGCATAGAGGCGAATAGCTAGCGCTACACTTCTAGCTTCTCCTCCCTCTTCAATTTTGTCTTGTACAGACAAAACATTCATCTCGAATATTTTATACATTAAACAGAAATGGGAAAACAAAAATGATTAAAAGACATTGAGCAACGCCACCTACGATGCTTAATTCACACGTATTCCTGTCTCAGCTACTAGATTTTTATGACTTCAGATCAAACTCGGTATTGTTTGCCATTACAAATATTGGGATATTCACCACAATTTGTTTAATAAAACCGTGCACGCTAGGGAAAATGTTTTATATGATTTTGTTTTCGATGTAGAATAAATTTTATATTTTTATTATACATCAATGCTCAAATTTTCACTGGATAGTCCCAGATAGTGTCCGCAAATAATTGCCAAATCTCGCAATGTGTTGCGCCGTTTTTCCTGAATTTTGTTCACAGACAGACAGCCAGACATACATACATCACAAAAATCAGGTTTATTTCGACTATTTTAGGCATAAAACGTAACGAAATTTAACATTTTTTTGCTCAATTGTTCACGGCAACTATACCTTCCTTCTAGTGTTTTTTTTCCCCGGAAAGTTTTGACTTATTTTCACAATCTTGACTAGAAAACATGAACACGTTTTTGGTAAAACAATACCCTTCCTTCTATAGCAGTAGCTGTATTCGGGAAGTAAATATTGTATACCTCACAAATTTTATGTTATTTTTATTTGCCTCATTCGCGTCAAAACGTTTGCCGATCCCCAGTCTAAAGCTCTTCCACATGGAGCCCCTAAGTAGTGAGGTTCGGGTTACGGCACTCTGTAGCCCGTGATTACACGTATATAATATTAAAATACGTTGCAGAAACTGCATTTTATAGCCTCATATACCCCTCCGTTTAGATACGGCAATTTCGTTTCATATGCTTTCAAACGATTAGATACCGGATTGCCAAAGTTATGTACTTTTATACAACTCGGTCTCATAATAACAGACTAAGGTGACGAAAAATAGATCTTTAGATTTATATTTTCATGCAAATTGATGTCAAGCCACTAATTGTGCCCCTTCGTTTTTTCACCTGCGCAGAAATCATTTGTTACAATCGCTAAAAGCTGTCATCGCAATTTACTCCTGCGATACGCTTACGTGGCGGGTATTAATGATCCTTCATGGATGAGCCCGACGTATCATTCGTCATGCAACAAAAAGTCGGCCTAGCTGACATATCGTTTTGTGTATCCATCGATTGCGAGGGACTGAAAGAAACCCCTTGCAGGATAATTGCAATGTTTCACGCAGGTGGCAGACGCGCGGTTCGTATTGTCCCTGCTGGGAATACATTTGTATCCCGCTAACAATCTCACATGTTTTCGCAGCAGCGATGTTTTTCTGGGATCGTTAAAGAGATAACAGGGAAATACACTATTGGTCGAGTATTCGAACTCGTTAAGGGTGGGATAATGTTTGTACTATTCTTATGGCGTGCACGGTGAAATTTTATTGAGCTTTTAGTAAAAAAACGGACAATGGAATGTAGTAGATACTTATTTTGTAAGAATTGAAGAGCATAATCCATAGATATAGAATGTATAAGAACTTTAATCCATAGAATAAAAAAACAATCTTTATTAGCCAAATTCGCACAAAACTTTTACAAAAATGGGAGAATTTTGGAATACTAAATGAATAATAACTCGTTGATTAAGTGTTTGGTATTTTATATATTATTGTAGAGTTAATTGTTTTATCCTTTATTTGCCATATTCGCACAAAACTTTTACAAAAATTCTCCCATTTTTGTAAAAGTTTTGTGCAAATATAGCAAATAAAGGTTAAAACTATTCGCTCTACAATAATATGTAATAAACCAAACACTTAATCAAGAAGTTATTATACATTTAATATTCCAATTACTGAATAAAAAACATAAAGAATATTACCCTCTATAGGATTTGAACCTGCACCCCACTTAGCACTGTTGTCTGTTATAAGTGACAGGTCGGATGGCTTCAAAACATTGTCTTCGTTTTTATATTATAGGAATGTACATTGCTACATTTATTTTATTTTGTTCGTTTCATGTCTTCCTATTCTGTGTCGTTTGTCCTTGTTATTACTCTTATCTTTGTATCTTCTATCGTATTTTCTGTCTCCTCCTTTCCTTCCTTCTATTACTCGTCCGGGGGGCACAGGTGTTCGGTGTTCGCACAAAAATTCTAACATTTTTGTAAAAGTTTTGTGCGAATATGGCAAATAAAGGCTAAAACAATACTCCCTACATAATGAAAAAATAAGAATCATAAATAAGATGTAATTGTCTATAGAGATGTAATGTGTGATATGACCATTACTTACTGCTGGGATAAATAATATTCTGAAGAAGAAAAACTGAAATCTCAGAACAAAAACAACACGGAGAAACTTAAAAGCAGAAAAAACAGTATAGCACTCCTGGAAGAGGAAAGTGTATGATAATTATATGAGGATAGACTCGATAATAAACTATTTTATCCCCTCGTAGTATAAGTAAACTACAAAGGGATATATCTACTTCCATGTGTGTACTCGCACTACATGCACATCAATGTTTTTAAAATTTGTTTTCATTGTGACAGTACTGTTTTTGAATTTTGTAGTTGATATTCGAACAAATTGTAATCACTATAAAAAGAAGAAGAAAAACTTAAATCTCAAAACAAAAACAACACGGAGGAACTTAAAGGTAGAAAATACAATATAGCACTCGTGGAAGAGGAGGTGTATGAAAATTATATGAGGATAGACTCGATTATAATATTTCATGAAATTCTTCAATAGCTTCTCGTGATAACAACATATTTTAACATAATCCTTTAGAGCATGCAGTTTAGTAACATATTCTATATACACTTTAACAAGTTAAACACGTTATCTACTTCTGGCATGGAAACTTGTGCGGAATTAAACCGGAAGAGCTCCATATATAAAGTTTCTTTATGCAGGAGGGACAAAAAGAAGCGTGTTGCAGTAGTAAACTTGCGCGTCATACGTTCCACATAAAGCTAACAACGGACGCAGATGCTGGAAATGTATACGGCCCAGGGTGCCGAGGGGGTGTTGCACTAAAAGAAAATCGCCTCGGTCATTAGCCCGGCGATTGTATATAAAATGTCGTCCTAATCGACATTCAGTATCGCTCAAGCCTCTCGAAGTCCAGCAAAAGGATGGCATGTGGGCCACAATAAACCGACCCATTTTCACTGGTTATGTGAACGGTTTATCATAATGTTTGCAGTTAGATTTTATCGGGGGAGTATTGAATTATTTATTAAATGTGGACAAGAAATCAACATTGATTTTATTTTAACGTATTAGCATACAAATTGTGGCTACTGAGTGAGAGCATAGAAAATTAATAACTAACTTGAATTAAAATGTATCATCTGTTAAATAACTTCTATATATTACATATATACATACACATAACTTTTCTATCGGCTTGAATTTTTTTTTTGCCATATTATTGGTGTAAGGCTCTGTTGTGAAATTGGTTCAAATTCTCGAGGGATGCTGGGACGTAGTGATTAGGTAATAATTAATACACTGCACTGTTCTTAACATACGTCTGTATAATATAAAATCCAGCAACACACTGGCGACAAATAGACCGTTTTTGGGGGTCGTATAAAGGGGCTGCGTAAACACATGGCTGTTCCGTACCCACTTAAGAATATATGCGATGCATTGGAATGTACAGCTGAGTAAAATAAAATATATATACAATTTTAAACATGCCGCCCGCCTTGAAAACCCGTAGGATTTTCAATATAACGAAAACAAAATATAAAACAATAGATCAGTAAAATAATATAAAAAGCATATACAACGAAACAGAAAAAGGTTGACATACGATACAATAACGATCATAAATGTCTCTCAACGTTATTTAGAGAAGTAACTTATATAATATCAAATTATTAATTTAACACGCATACACAACATAATTAGTTGAGAAGTCTAAAATTCATGTAAGCACTAAAAAGAAATATACAATATTATAAACAGGTTAAAAATATAACTTATGGTTCTATGGGTAGCGCACAAATTTTGGATACCGCACGTTTGATCACACCACTAATAGTTTTTAATGACACAACGCGCGTTATTAAATCCGATCCCGGATGTAATATTAATACTCGTCCTAACTTCCACTTAGTTGGCGGTAAATTGTCTTCTTTTATTAATACCAGTGTCCCAACCTTAATTATTTGCACATTGTTCCGCTTCCACTTTACACGCTGCTGCAACTCGGACACATACTCCTTTAACCAACGGTTCCAGAAATGTTGGTAAATGTTTTGTAAATGCTGGTATCTTGAGAGCCTGTTGATTTGGATATCCGTGACATCAGGATCTGGCAATGTCGTTACAGCTCTTCCAATGAGTAAGTGGGCGGGAGTCAGGACTTCTAGGTCATTTGGATCAGACGATAAGGGGGAAAGAGGTCGCGAATTTAAAATGGATTCAATTTGCACAAGTATTGTGTAAAACTCTTCAAACACAAACGAGTTGTTATACATAACACGTTTTAAATGGTGTTTAACACTTTTAACTCCAGCTTCCCAGAGACCTCCAAAATGAGGAGAATGAGGCGGAATGAATTTCCATGTTATTGAGTCAGCTGTAGCAGCATTAACTATAGTATTCTCGTGTTTATTTAAAAAATCTCGCAACTCAATCAGCTGATTATTGGCACCCACAAAATTTGTACCATTATCACTATATACATTAGATGGTTTCCCTCTTCGTGAAACAAATCTTCGAAATGCAGCCAAAAATGTGTCTGTTGTTAAGTCAGACACTAACTCCAAATGTATAGCTTTAGTACTTAGACAGATAAATAAACTAATATAACATTTGGAGACCTTGTTACCCCTGCCGCGTTTATCTTTGATTAAAAAAGGCCCAGCGTAATCAACTCCGACCGAATTAAAGGGATACATAATTGTAGTACGCTGAATAGGCAAATTTCCCATTATTGGATTATTGATATTTGCATTGAATTTAAAGCAGCGTACACATTCTCGTACTATCTGTTTGGCTAAATTTCGTCCCATGATTGGCCAGAATTTAGTTCTTACTGATGCTAATAATAAATTTGGACCAGGGTGCAATAATTTCCTGTGCTCGGAAATCATTATTAATTTTGTTAACTGATGTTTGTTTGAAAGTAAAATTGGATGACATTGATCGAAAGAAAAATTGGAATGTTGCAGTCTGCCTCCAACTCGGATGATTCCATTATTTAAAAAAGGGTTTAAACTTATAATTTTACTTGTGGTGCTAATTTGGCGATCATTTGCGAGATCTTTGACTTCTTGTGGAAATGATTCGACTTGTGACAATTGAATTAATTTATTAAATGAATTCTTAATTTCAGATGTTGTTAGTGGGCCAAATTGTCTACTTACAGAAGGCTTTAAACAATTATTTTTAAAACGGATGCAATATGCAGTCACGCGTTTTAACTGATTTAAATTTGAGAATGTTTGAAAGGGGAAAATATTCTCATTTGATAATATATTTAGACACACAGGGTCACAATTCTCAGGAGCGCCCTGTGGATTGAAATCTAGATTTGAATCTGGCCAAAACTCAGGAGATTGTGACAACCAGCTGGGACCATGCCACCAAATATTTGAATTTATTAAAATAGTTGGCAGTAATCCCCGAGTAATTAAATCGGCAGCATTATCTGCTGATTTGACATGAAACCATTTATTCGGATTTGATACATTTTGTATCTCGGAAACACGATTAGCAATATATGTTTTCCATCGTGCTGGTGGCGATTTGAGCCAACATAAGGTTATTCGGGAATCTGACCAATAATATCGATCGTCTACCTTTATTTTTAAAATATTATTAAATTTATTCATTAATTGCGCTAGAAGCACAGCAGCACATAATTCTAAACGCGGTAAGGAGGTAGTTTTTAACGGAGCTACTCTAGATTTAGTTGCTAATAATATGCTTTGAATTAGGCCTGTTTTGTCATGAGATCTTAAATATATACATGCGCCATACCCACGCTCAGATGCATCCGCGAACCCATGAATTTCAATACGTACCCGGTTAGCAATGATTGCATGACGGGGCACGTTTATTTTGTTAATGTATTTTAAATTATCTTTTAGTGCTAACCACTGTGTATGCAGTTTAGTAGGAATACTTCATCCCATGACAGTTTCAATTGCCATAGTTCTTGAATAATGAATTTTGCTAAAATAATCGATGGTGCAAGTAGTCCCAGCGGATCAAAGATTTGAGCGGTGACGGCTAAAATGGTACGTTTTGTAATTTGATCAAATTCTTTTAAATTATTAATTGAGTAAGTAAAATTATCTGACTTAGGGGACCAAAATATTCCTAATGTTTTATGTGGAGTATCGCCAATTGGTATGGGATTTGCATTGTCATCATTAGCTAGCATATTTATATTACTATTCCATTTTCTTAAATCAAATCCAGCGGAGGTTAAAATATGATTTAAGTTTTCTTTAATTTGTTTCAAATCTTTTATGGAATTTGCTCCCGTTAGTACGTCATCCACATAAAAATCTTGTTTTATAATGTTCGATTCAATAGGAAAATTATTTTGATGCACGCTGGCAAGTTCGAAAAGACAACGAATGGCAAGAAAGGGTGCGGAAGCGGTGCCGTAAGTGACCGTATTCAATTCATAGGTTGATATTTCATCATCCGGATTATCTCGCCATAATATTAATTGATATTTTCTATCGTTTGGATGTACCCAAATTTGCCGATACATCTTTGCGATATCTGCGGTAACTACATATTGGTATGTTCGGAATCTAATTAAAATAGAAAAGAGGTCATTCTGAATTGTTGGTCCTACATACTGTAAATTGTTTATCGAGATACCATTATCCGATTTGCATGAACCGTCAAAAACTACCCTAAGTTTGGTAGTGAGGCTATTTTCGCGAATAATAGGATGATGAGGAAGATAAAAAGATGTATTATAATTAACTGATAATTTTGTCATATGATTTAATTTGCGATATTCTTGCATAAATTAGACATACTGAGATTTAATATATTCATCCTTTTGCAATCGTTTTTCCATTATGATAAACCGTTTATATGCTATTTCGCGTGAGTTGCCCAATAAATTTAAATCTTTATTGAATGGAATTTTGACTATAAATTTACCATTTAAGTCTCTTTTAACGTTATCTTGAAAGAACTGCTCGCAGTAAATTTCATCTGGTGTAAAATGTTGGGTGTTTTGAATAAATTCGTCAATTTAACTTCGTTATGTAGTGAATTTAAACCCATATACGAACAAATTTGTTGATTATTTGAGGTAAAATTAACTTGAACCGCTACAATCCATCCAAATTTCGTCTTTTGAAAAATACGACCAGCTTTCATTGGTTGCTGTTGTCCAATACACATTAAGTTCCAAAAGTGTCCGGATCCAATTAAAATATCTATTTCGCCTGATTGATTAAAAGTAGGGTCCGCGAGTGTAATATTTGGAGGAATATTAAATGAAACATCAAATGTACTGGATGGCAAATTATTAGTAATATTTGATATAACTAAACAGGGTAAATCTATGCTAAAGTTATTACAACGCGATTTCAATTTAACTTTTGTGCTATACTTGACATTTATAGAATTTTGGCTGATTCCCGAGACTGACATACTTATTTTGTGTAGTTTAAGATTTAATTTTGAACATGCATTTTCAGTAATGAAATTAGATTGCGAGGCAGAATCCAAAAGGATGCGTACGATTCGCGATACACCTTGTTGATCAATAGCTTTAGCTTGTGCAGTTGATAATAAGGTTTCACCTTTTGGGTTATTTATACTTTTAGAAGCATTACAATGAGTAGATGTTACAATTGGAATATTTGTATCCTGAGATTCACATTGCACGGAATTAGTTTGATCTTTCTTATAGTCTATATGTAACAATGTATCGTGTAATTTATGACATTTTCTACATTTTGTTGACTTACAATCTGGTGCAAAGTGACCCTTGCGTAAACAGTTAATACAATGCCTCATGCGCTTTATTGCATTTCCTCTTGCTTGAGGCTCTAGTTTTAAAAATGAATCGCAAGTATTTATGTAATGTGTGCCACTACAATGTGGACATTGTAATTGTGCCGCAACATGAGCAGTTGTATGATTGGATTTTTGATGTGTTATAGATTTACTATTGTTGCGTGAGATTGCTTCAAGAGTGTCTTGCCTCTGGCTTAAAAATGACATGAATTCTGCATATGTGGGCACTGTTTCACTACATTTTTCATTAGAATTAATATAAGTTTCCCACTCGCGACTAGTGGACTTGTCCAATTTGTTGACAAGTATTGGTACTATAAGTGCATCCCAATGTTCAACTTTTTGTCCAAGTGATTTTAAACAATTGATATGATTTTGAGCAGTATCTAAGAGATTTCGCAATGCTTCATGAGATTCCCGATGAATGGGATTAAACTCAAGAACCATATTTATGTGATTTGTAATAATTCGTCGCTTATTATTGTACCGATTTTTAATCATATCCCATGCTAATTTGTAATTGTCGTTGGTGGTCTCGAAGGCGCGTATCATATTAGCAGGTTCGCCTTGTAAAGACGCACGCAGGTAACACAATTTTTGGCCATCACTTATATTTGTATTTGAATCGATTAATGTAAGGAACGCATCGTGAAATTCCCGCCATTGTGTAAATGTGCCATTAAAAGTAGGTAAATTAATTTGGGGTAGTTTTATATTCCCGATATTTGAAAGTCTCTGTGAAACCGTACTTGATTGAGAAACTGAAGCTTGTTTAAAATTAGAAATTATAGTTTTGGACTTTGCGCGTAGTGAAAAATATAAATTTTGAAATGTTTCTCGCGCTGTTACATGATCGCTAGTATCGTCCAAACACTCAATTTCTTCTTGAATCTCATCGAATAAATTTAATAAAGGTTTCATTATTTCCATTCTGTCCGAAAGATTGTTAATTATTCCATCATCAAGTGTTTCGATATTTATATCTTCTAAATACCGCTTAAAAGAGTAAGTTTTGTTTTTAAACCACCACGTTTGCGATTAAGAGTATTAAGATCCATTTTAAATTGTTTAAATACGATAAGAATGAGGATGAGAGGAGTGAAATAATAGATTTATGGATGCGAAAGGATCTTACTTGTGTTTCTCAACGGTGCTGCGTTGTCTGGTTCCACTGCGCCGGGCGTCGATATGTAGATTTCTAGCCGTCTTCAAATTATTAATGAGTGGTTCCAAGAAGCTTCCTTTGTTGATTGGTGGACTTTCAATAGTTGCTAGCTTTAGTGCCGTATGCACTTATAGAAATAATAAATTGTAGCAATGCTATTTTTCGTCGCGTAGATTGATTAATTTCGGAGTATATATGATCCATTACTATATACATCCGGTTCGAAGGACCATGTTGTGAAATTGGTTCAAAATTCTCGAGGGATGCTGGGACGTAGTAATTAGGTAAAAATTAATACACTGTACTGTTCTTAAAATACGTCTGTATAATATAAAATCCAGCAACACACTGGCGACAAATAGACCGTTTTTGGGGGTCGTAAAAAGGGGCTGCGTAAACACATGGCTGTTCCGTACCCACTTAAGAATATATGCGAAGGCTTGGAATGTACAGCTGAGTAAAATAAAATATATATATATACAATTTTAAACAGCTCTAATTTTATACATTATATAATATATATTATATTCATTACTAGGTGAAATTCCCATCGATCGACGGAGTATGATTAATTAGTTTCCAAATGAAAACTATATAATAAAACTCTTTTCGCTCTGAAAATATTGTATTTTTAGTTATTAGTGTCGATATACTTTAGCAAACTCCTCTTTAGAGGACGAATTTCTGAAGTAGGAAGTCCTAACACTCACATACACTAACACCAGGGATGTAACACATGGCAGAAGGATCCGAATGTCTATAGCTAGTTACAAAATTGTAACAAATACAATAACTACTTCTATATTCACAATAATATTTAGTGGTAACAAATGAAGTAATGTCAATTATTTCCTTCTCTGAATAGGAATAAAACAATATCGTATTTTATACTTACGTTAACATTTGTATCAACCATTCCAACAAACCAAATGTATATGTAGAAACAACGAAATATTCACCATGCTACATCAATCTTCTAATCTTGAAATATATATTAAGATCATCTGACATTTAGATATTCAACAATTCTTCTTCTTTTGGTACTTGCACTATCAGTACAATATTACTATTAGTATATTTTAAAATACACAAGTTTAAAAACAATTTTCAATTGAAACCATGACACCACATGTACTTCAAAGTGCGGCCATCATTATTAAAACAATCAATAATTCAAATGAAACAAAAGTTGCTAGATTAAATATATTTCTCGCATACATTTTTTCAAAGGACACATGATTATAAGATTAAAATATAAGTAGTATTCACATTAATAAAAGTATAACAGATTTTAATTGAAACCATACAATTTCTCACGTAAAAAAATGTTAAATTAAACTCCTTGCAGGACAAAACAACACAATATAAATGTTTTTAGGGTACATAAATGCAATCTGAGCTCACACACAAATCACACACCAGGTGGAACAAGAAATAATAGAACAATATCGAATCAAAACGTAATCGTCTTCAAATGTAATGTCCTGAAACATCCACCCAATACAAATACAGTAGTGCTGAAACAGCTGTATCAACAAATCCTGTTCATCCAGAAACTCAATCTTCTCAATCCTAGCTCGTTCAGTAGGAGACAGCCCATAATAAATATGCACCATATCCCATGCCCTCGTATGTATTTAGGTGCCTTTCGTTTATCACTCTGGGCTGGTACGGGCTTTGTTTCTTGTTCTATTTGCTGCTTCCGATACGTATAATTCTACCTCGGCTCTTAAGATCGTTTTAGACAAGACAATTTCTCAAAAGTTAGTCAAGATGCGAGCCAATCTAATTTGTCTCGTATCATACAGAAAATTATTTGAAATATTAAATTGGATGGTAGATCGAATGAAAAAATATAACTCGTTCTATTTGTAAAGGACACATTGTGTGGGAGGAGGACATATGAATTCATTTCTTAAACAACTTTTGAGCTAAAAAATTGTCTTGTCTAAAAGGACCTTTACAACCGGCGGCGCACGACCGCGATACTGCACGCCAAGGGGCGACTAGTATTGCTAATCGAAAGCGCCTTTACATGTAGTGTATACGGTTGATGAATTTCATTGAAAGATGAAATTCATCAACTGTATACACTACATACGAAAAGTCATAAACATACATACTTAGCAATTCATGCAGAGAACTTTGCATCTCTTTCCTAGAACATATTATGTTTTAAATCTGCGCGCGGTAAAATATTCTTCAAGCTCATGAAAATTAATTATCTTATATTTAACTAAATATTGATGTATTATTTATTCAATTGTAATCATTAACGTAAATTCAGCGAATTCCTGGGCTATGAATTTGTATACACAAAAAAAAAGATAAAGGTAGGGATATAAATACATTGAAATATCGCGCCCTTTTGGGCATGCGCCATCAGCAGACAGCGCGCGTCCAGTGTGCGAGCGAATTCCTGCTAATATTGACGCCTCGAAGCGAAAAACCCCGGGAATTATCTTAAAATCAGGTAAGTTCACAAGCTCCACGCAAACCAACCCCTTAAAAAACCCGAATAACCCACTTCTACAACCCCGAAACACCGGCAAATCTCAAAAAATATCCACCAACTGATGTAAACATAACCTCGAGATTTGTTTTAGCAATGGACGATGAGGCAGTGATTGCCACGAACGACGATGCCAGCGAGTGCAAACGCAACGCCGTCCAGCTGGGCTACTGGAAGGACGATTACATAGCGTGCCTCATAAAGCACACCCAACGCCGCGCCCCAGAAATAAACCGCGGCTACTACGCCCGTGTTAAAGGCGTCGAGCGGTTCATCCACAAATTCCTAGCCAAAACCGGCGCCAACTCGCAAATAATCAACCTCGGCTCGGGCTTCGACACGCTCTACTGGCGCCTGAAAGACCAAAACATCCGTGTCGCCAACTACGTGGACATTGACTTCCCATCGGTGACAGCCAGAAAGTGCTACTTGATCAAACGCAGCAAACAGCTGCTGGAGAGGATACACGATCAGGATGGTGAGGTTAAATTGAGTAACACAGACATGCATGCCGGGCCATACCATTGTTTGGGATTGGATATGAGAAACACAGCTGAGTTGCAGAATAAACTGCATCAGGCCGAGATTGATTTCAACCTGCCCACTCTGTTTATCGCAGAGTGTGTTTTGGTGTATATTGAGAATAATTGTGTGGACCGGCTGCTTAAGTTTATAGCCAGTAATTTTCCTAATGCCCTTTTCGTGAATTATGAAATGGTTAATATGAATGATACATTCGGGGATGTTATGATGGAAAATTTGAGGGCGCGTGGCTGTAATTTGGCAGGGATTGCATCGTGTAAGAATTTGGATACACAGAGGAATAGGTTTAAGGATGCTAATTGGACTGGGATGAGGGCATGGGATATGGTGCAGATTTATTATGGGCTGTCTCCTGCTGAACGGGCTAGGATTGAGAAGATTGAGTTTTTGGATGAACAGGAATTGTTGATACAGCTGTTTCAGCACTACTGTATTAGTGTTGGGTGGATGGGGACTATGTTTGAGGACATTACATTTGAGGAGGATTAAGTTTTTATTTGATATTGTTCTTTTATTTCTTGTTCCACCTGGTGTGTGATTTGTGTGTGAGCTCAGATTGCATTTATGTACCCTAAAAACGTTTATATATTGTGTTGTTTTGTCCTGCAAGGAGTTTGATTTAACATTTTTTTTAAGTGAGAAATTGTATGGCTTCAATTAAAATCTGTGATACTTTTATTAATGTGAATACTACTTATATTTTAATCTTATGATCATGTGTGCTTTGAAAAAATGCATGTGAGAAATATATTTAATCTCCACAACTTTTGTTTCATTTGAATTATTCATTGTTTTTATAATAATGGCTGCACTTTGAAGTACATGTGGGGTCATGGTTTCAATTGAAATTTGGTTTTAAACTTGTGTATTTTAAAATATACTAATGGTAAAATTGTACTGATAGTGCAAGTGCCAAAAGAAGAAGAATGATTGAATATTTAAATGTCAGGTGATATTAATATATATTTCAAGATAAGAAGATTGATGTAGCATGGATGGTGAATATTAATTTGTTTCTACATATACATTTGGTTAGTTGGAATGGTTGATACAAATGTTAAAGTAAGTGTAAAAAATACTATATTGTTATATTCCTTATTCATGGAAAAAAATAATTGACATTACTTCATTTGTTACCACTAAATATTATTGTGAATATAGTAGTTTCTGTATTTGTTACAATTTTGTAACTAGCTATCAATATTTGGATCCTTCTGCCATTTGTTAGATCCCTGGTGTTGGTGTGAGTGTTAGAACTTCCTACTTCAGAAATTATTCCTCGAGTTTTCTAAAGTATATCGATACTTTAGAAAACACGGGGACGGTATCTCAAATACAAATGGTACCGACTACCCGGACTGGGCCGCTCGTTTGTAAAGCGGGAGTTGGTTGGCACTCCCGCTTTACAAACGAGCGGCTCTACATCAGCGTGTATGTGAATATAATTATTAGTAAATACCAAGAGCTAAACGAAGTTCTTGATTATCAAAAGTTCACAATTCTCCTCATCACTAGTAACCATGGTCATAGCTGGGGTGGGGGTATGGACGTTCTCAACCTGCTATATAATTTCAGTGTGACTCGCCGGTTTTATGCTCAAGTTTATTATATAGCATCGTTATAAACCCGCCAGAACAGTGCCATATCCTACTCATTTTTATAGCCTGAAATTCAACCTATAAAACATTATATCTCGCACATTAAACATGCAAATTCGGTTCACTTTCCTATATGGCAAATTATGGATGAACACAGATATTTACATGGTTTAACTTATTTATTGAACATTGTATCGGCAATGCAAAAGCCGATATACAAGTGCTGACTTAGCTAATGCTGATTGATATTAAATAGTAATTAGTGTTTGTAAATATGCTGGTGCAAATGTACGGCGATAGTAAATATCGTGGTATTTGTATCAGCAATATATTCATGGTCGCTTTTGTTTATATAACAATAGGGTCAGCGTCTTCTTGTTGTTGGTGGTAATTCGTTGAAGGGCGAAGGGGTACCCGTAACAGGCACCTTACACCATCAATAATACTTGGTTGGCAATAATCATGGCAAATTCCGCACGGTCTTATGACGCTCTGAACAATGAGTGGGAGTCCAGACCAGTCCAGTCCCTTATGTTCTTTAACCAGGAGCATTTCCGTCGTCCTGGACCACGGCGACCCTCTATCTTGCCCTCCATTATTAATTTTAGAAGGCTATATTTTGTACTTCTGAAGATATGTCCTACTTACGCTGTCTTCTGTTTCTTCACAGAGCCAATACCTCTCTGCCTCTGTCCATGCGTCTAAGAACCTCATTATTCGTAATATGCTCCACCCAAGATATTCTCTGCATTCTTCGAAAGATCTACATCTCAAACGCTTCTATTTTGTTCATAGTATTGATCTTCAACGTCCTCAACACCATACAACAGTACCGAGTAAATGTAGCACTTCACGAACCGGTATCTTAGTTTCAGGTTTAGGCTTCTCTCGCAAAATACTTTTCTCATCTTAAGGAACGTTGTTCTGGCTATTTCGATACGTGTTCTTACTTCCAGATCTGGATCCAGGTCTTCGGTGATGCAGCTGCACAAGTATTTAAATCTAGAGTCCTACTCTATTTGCTTATTATTATACTTGCAAATTGGCTTGGATATCTGGTGTTCTACTGATAATCATTGTTTTCGTTTTGGCCGTATTTAATTTTATCACCTTCTGCTATTATTTGGTTTATCAAACGTTGTAGGCCAGCTGCGCTGTCTGCAATTATAGCCGTATCGTCCGCGTACCTGATGTTGTTCAATAATTCACCATTGATCTTTATTCCTTCTGTAGAGCTTTCTAAGGCCTTCAGGAATATTTGCTCCGAGTAGATATTGAACAACAATGGTGACAGTACACAGCCCTAACGTACTCCACGTTTAATAGGAATATTGCTGTCTTACTACAGCAGTCTGGTGTATAATTTTTTTATGGAGATATCTTTTTGGTCGAGGCCTTTGGTCATCAGAATGTTAATTAGGACGTCGTGTTTTAAACAGTCAAACGCATTTACATAATCAATAAAACAGATGTACACGTCCTTCCTTTGGTCTCTACATTTTTGCATAAGAACTGACAGCCCAAACAATGCTTCTCTTGTTCCCAGTCCATCTCTAAAGCCGAACTGTTCCTTGCTTAGATCTTCTTCGCATTTCTTACGTATTCTATTATGTAGGATTTTTAAGAATATTTTTAATACTTGGCTCATCAAGTTTATCAGTCGGAATTGATCGCACTTGTTTGCGTTTGATTTCTTTGGTAGGGAAATGAATACTGATTTTAGCCAGTTTTGCGGTATGTTTGCGGATTCATATATTTTGTTAAAGAAGTTTACAAGAAAATCGGTATTTTCCTCTTGTATTAGCTTTAGGATTTCTATGTACATATCGTCCGATCCTGCAGCTTTACCTGATTTGTTGGATTATATAGCTTTAATAACTTCTGATTTCATGATGTTCGGGCCAGTTACTCCACCTTGATTTGGATGTGGTAAATTAGTTTTGCCATCGAACACATTTTTGATATACTTTGTCCACTCTTGTTTCAGTTCTTCTTTATTTGTCAAAAGTTCATTGTCCTCATTTACTAGTCTGGATGGTAGATGGCTTCTGGTATTTCCAGCTATTTCTTTAACCTTTTTGTGGAGGTTGAACAGGTCGTGTTTGTCTTGTAGTTCTTCAAGTTTTTGGCATATTTCTTCCATCCATTATTCTTTGGCTTTTCTAATGTTTCTTCTTATGTTTGAGTTCAGTTCATTATATTTCTGTTGATCCACATTTTTGTATTTTATTCGTTCATCCATTAAATTCATGATTTCTTCTGGCATCCACTGCTTTCGTTTATTAGCCTTTGGTGCTTTCAATGTGTTTTGAATATTTTTAAATATTTGCGCAAGTTGATCCCATATTGCCTCAACCGTTTACTCTTCTGACAAACGGGTCTTGATTTGGTGGATTTTATAGCTTTAATAACTCCTGATTTCATGATGTTCGGGCCAGTTACTCCACCTTGATTTGGATGTGGTAAATTAGTTTTGCCATCGAACACATTTTTGATATACTTTGTCCACTCTTGTTTCAGTTCTCCTTTATTTGTCAAAAGTTGATTGTCCCCATTTACTAGTCTGGATGGTAGATGGCTTCTGGTATTTCCAGCTATTTCTTTCACCTTTTTGTGGAGGTTGAACAGGTCGTGTTTGTCTTGTAGTTCTTCAAGTTCTTGGCATCTTTGTTCCATCCATTTTTATTTGGCCTTTCTAATGTTTCTTCTTATGTTTGAGCTCAGTTCATTATATTTCTGCTGATCCACATTTTGGTATTTTCTTCGTTCATCCATTAAATTCATGATTTCTTCTGGCATCCACTGCTTTCGTTTATTAGCCTTTGGTGCTTTCAATGTTTCTTGAATATTTTTAATTATTTGCGCAATTTGATCCCATATTGCCTCAATCGTTTGCTCTTCTGGCAAACGGGTCTTTTTTCAGTACAGTGTTGAGCTTCGTCGCTAATTTCTTTTGCAGGTTTGGACCTTTGAGTGCCTCCATGTTTGGTCTTCTAATGATTTTACGCTTTATCTTTTTAAGGGGGAATCTTACTTGAGCTATTACGGGGTTATGATCTGACCCAATGTCCGCTCCCAGATACGTTCTCACTCTAAGTACACCATTGCGATATCTCTTGTCGACTAATATAAAGTCTATTTGATTTCGTACTATGTGGTGTGGCTGATGTTGTGGAGATGACCAAGTGTATAGTCGTCTATTAGGTAATTGGAACCAAGTGTTACTAATCATAAGGTTCTCTTCTTGGCAGAATTGCACCAGCAAGTCGCCTCTGTCATTTATATCAGCCAGACCATGGTTACCAACAACATTAGAGACTCTTCCTCTGCCCACTTTCGCAATAAAATCTTCCTTAATTATGGTAATTTCGTTTTTCTTCGTATACGATTTTAGTTCTTTTAAATGCGCATAGAAATCGGATATTTCTGACTCCGGTTTGTCAGCTGTTGGTGTATAGACTTGTATGTTATTAATGTTTTTGGGGTTTGCTTTTAGTTGCAGTAGCATTGCTCTAATTCGCATTAAAATCTCCCATAATTATGGTAATTTCGTTTTTCTTCGTATATGATTTTAGTTCTTTTAATTGCGAATAAAAATCGGATATTTCTGACTCCGGTTTGTCAGCTGTTGGTGCATAGACTTGTATGATATTAATGTTTTTGGCGTTTGCTTTTAGTTGTAGTAGCATTGCTCTTCCCGATTGCGTTACATAGTTCAAGACTGATTTGTTTGCGTTTTTGTCTAGTATTATTCCAACACCATTTGATTGATCTACCAGGTCGTTGAGAAATATACCGTACAGTCGTCTACACAGGTTTTTCCCGCACCAGACCACCTCATCTCACTAATTCCCAGAACGTCGATACCTAGTCTTCTCATCTCTTTGTTTGTATTATGATTTTTTCCGGACATGTACATACTTCGTGCATTCCATGTACCGATTATTATAGGAATATCTTCAATAAATAAAACGAATTTTTCTTTGTTTGCGAATATTTTCGGCTACGCTCTAACCATTATCAAGCTAATCCGATGGCTAGAGCGTAGCCGAAAATATTCGCAAACAGTAATAAACCAGTGATAAAAAACAAAGAAAAATTCGTTTTATTTATTTATTATAATGAATTATCACAAAGTAGATGCCGATTCAATTCAATATAGGAATATCTTCATTAGTTTCCACTTTCGGGTGGGTTATATCCTTATTCATCGCGGGTATTCTTCGCACCTCTTGACCATTTAAGGTCTGTCCCGGACTAGGGGCCAGCTCTATTTGGTTTCTCGTCATGATTGTTTGTCTTGAGAGTTATTGTTCAACTATTAGTAAATAATAAAATATAAGTTTCCAAACCGTTCATTTGGAGATACATATATAGACTCACTTCTCACTTCTATACTTGCAAATTGGCTTGGATATCTGGTGTTCTACTGATAACCATTGTTGTGAGACGCGATTTAGGGTTTTAGAAACATGGTGCATTTAGCCCAGGCATTTGTGTGGTCAAATCTATTAGATATCATCCCAATATATGCAGAGTGACATTCAAAATGCCCCAATTCAATAGTGTGTTATAAACACGCGCAAACAGGGAAAATTCTACACTTTTTTATAGCCTTAAACTCAATCTATTCTTCCAGAATAAACATTAAAGAAAATTAGCTAATAATTCTATCAATCTATTCTCCTACTGTAAACATAAAATAAGAGGCGATTTCGTTTAGCATGGTTTATCATTGCTAGTCGCCCCGGTGGTGTGCAGTATCGCTCAGGTCTTACGATCGTGCTCCACCGGTTTCTAAGGACCGAGGTAGAATATGCGCATCGGAAGCGGCAAATATATAACAAGAAACAATAAACCCGTACCAGCCCAGAGTGATAAACGAAAGGCACTAAAGTAGCTAATATCTGCAGCTATTTAAAACTGAAAGTATTATTAAGTTTAGAAGATACAGGTAACGTAAGTAAATTTTCGTATTTCGTTGAAAGTTTCATTATTGGTATAAAATACGATTTTAATTACAACACGTTTTGTGTAACAAACATAAATTAAACCGTATTTGCATATGTTTCCCTTTTCCATTATCTTCCATAGTTATAATCACGTTATTTGCGCGTAAGCAATTTACCACAGAAATTTCAACCGGATAGTGGGTAGCGATTGTTCGCTGTTAATCCGTCTATTAATTGAACGGGGCTCTTAGCACGTGCCATTATTATTGCACGGCACTTTGTTAACACTGTGTAGAGGGTTTTGCAAAACATATGCAACGGTGCGAGTAGGGAGCTTATATGGAATGCAAATACGAACAATATACCATACCATAGCAGGCGAACGAATTTATGATGACATGAATTACACTCGTTTTTTTCGGTTTCGAGAGCGGAGCGCTCGTGAATGTTTCGTGTTCCGGGTAAAATATGCTTTATAATTCAAGTTATATCGTTTTTATATTAGTCTCACATATTTGTGAGGATAATACTGGTAATACTGTTAATATCAAATTTAAAACATTGTATGAAGCCTTCATCGTGTTTGGTAATCGATGGCGATTCTAGTTTTGTAGCAAATAGACGAACACTAATTTACGAGACGTTACTATATAAAAAAATGTGTTGAATAAAACTGCTCTGTTTTTTACCACTTGTTTGTTTAAACTAGTGGCAAAAAACATAGTGGTTTTATTCATCTCTTTTATTGAAAATTAATTACCACGTAGTAGACACCAAATCCATTCAATTTCTAAAAAAATGTGTTATTATATTGTCCAGTTCTATTGGTAAATTTTCTGTATAGATAGTATCTTTGATACTGATTTGTAGATACATACTGTATATTCTCCTTCTTTATTATATATTCTACTTTTTGTTCAGCTCCATCCTTCTTAGCTGTATCTTTCTTCTCTACAATTTGTAGTCATAATCGTCCTTGTTACGTCCTTATTCTCTATGCCTCTATATATATATATATATATATATATATATATATATATATATATAGAGAGAGAGGCATAAAGAATAAGGACAAGTAACAAGAGACGATTATGACTACAATATTGTAGAGAAGAAAGACACAGCTAAGAAGGATGGAGCTAAACAAAAAGTATAATGTATAATAAAGAAGGAGAATATAAAGTATGTATCTACAAATCAGTATCAAAGATACTATCTATACAGAAAATTTACCAATAGAACTAGCCAATATAATAACACATTTTTTTAGAAATTGAATGGATTTGGTGTCTACAAATCAGTATCAAAGATACTATCCATACAGAAAATTTACCACTAGAACTGGCCAATATAATAATATATATATATATATATATATATATATATATATATATATATATTCTCCTCTATATATTTATATAGAGGCATAGAGGACAAGTAACAAGAGACGATTATGACACCTGCCAGCTAACATGACATGATAATAAATGGACAACTTTATTGAATAGAATTTTTTGTACTGTCGCAATTTAGTTTCCAAGTCAATATGTCCCATAACCTAGTATTGGCAGGGATATTGGCATTCATAACGTATACATTTTCAAATGTTGACATTGCTTTAGATTTAATGTGCTCCCCAAATAATCATATTTAGTAAATGAGTTTAGTGTGCATTATGATATTTAAAAGGTTAAACTTGTTCGCGCACGGTTTTTACAATGTGCAGCAAACGCTTTATAAAATCACAATTATAACTATAAACTAATGCATGCATGTAGAAATAAAACCATTATAATACTATTATAATTAAACCGCGCACTTTATCCCGCAACTCAATTACCATACAAACTCATTCGAGTGGCTTTAGGACGGGCGTATAACTGGCAAACCTACACTTACAGTAAATTAAACCACCTATTCGAGAACCACGCAAATTTACGCGTCGCAATAAATTGAAATCACACTATTGTCACGCATGGCGCATCAAAGTGGCTACAACAAAATCCCACACCACATCAACCCAGCGCTTTCTCCATGAAATTCAATTATGAGTTGTAATGTGATCATTGCGGATTAACAAAACCAATTTTACACCGCCACGTTTCGCACTCCCCTGTGTGCTTAATCAACGCTTGTAATCAGAAAACAAATCAATAATTCGGGACGAGTAGGTGTGTATTAGATAAGGGACATCTCGGGCCCGTCCGGGAAATGAAATGTTGCGAGGAAAAATAGCGAGGATGATTACTACGATGTAATCGTGTTTTGCGTCGGATATTGGATGTATGATTTTATTAGAAGATTAGAAAATTCTAATGGTCGAATGTATATATTATATTCTCTAATAGGATTATATTGTGGTTATATATGGATTTTATGCATTTGAATATGTTTTATAATATTGATTGCTAGGAAACTAGGACTTTATTGTTATGGGAGCTTTGTACGTCATCCACTTCTTCAGTAAATTTTGCCTAGAATCCTTTTTTTCTTTATTATGTCTTCGTAGGGTCCATATGCAACTATTATTATTAGTCCTGGTTGTGTATGGATAGTATAGTAAACAAATTATATTTAATTATATTTCAAATTGATTGATTTTTTTTGTAATGGCTGAAAAAATTCCAAAAACATGCCCTTGCCTTGGTATTTAGTCAATATCTCAAAAAAATAAACTAGTAGCATTTTTTTTACATTATTATCTTAAAATAGATGATTCAGGCTTATCCAAAAATGTATCACATATTTTTTTTTATTACTGAAAATGATTGATTTCTGATCTGAATGTGAGCATCACATTTTTATGTCTGAAAATTCTTGCTTGCCTTGGTATTCAGTCAATATCTCAAAAAAATATACTAATAGCATTTTTTACATTATTATCTTAAAATAGATGAATCAGGCTATCCAAAAAATTATCACATATATTTTTTTTTATTACTGCAAAAGATTGATTTCTGATCTGAATGTGAGAATCAATTTTTTTAATCTGAAAATTCTAATTGCTTGCCTTAGTATTCAGTCAATATCTCAAAAAATATACTAGTAGCATTTATTTTTACATTATTATCTTAAAATAGATTAATCAGGCTATTCAAAAATGTATCACATATATTTTTTTTATTACTGAAAATGATTGATTTTTGATCTGAATGTGAGCATCAAATTTTTTTAGTCTGAAAATTCTAATTCTTTTCCTTGGTATTCAGTCAATATCTCAAAAAATATACTAGTAGCATTTTTTTTAACATTATTGTCTTAAAATAGATTAATCAGGCTATCCAAAAATGTATCACATATATATTTTTTTATTACTGCAAAAGATTGATTTCTGATCTGAATGTGAGAATCTATTTTTTTAGTTTGAATTGCTTGCCTTGGTATTCAGTCAATATCTCAAAAAATATACTAGTAGCATTTTTTTTTAACATTATTATCTTAAAATAGATTAATCAGACTATCCAAAAATGTATCACATATTTTTTTTTATTACTGAAAATGATTGATTTCTGATCTGAAAGTGAGCATAAATTTTTTTTAGTCTGAGAATTCTAATTGCTTGCCTTGATATTCAGTCAATATCTCAAAAAATATACTAGTAGCATTTTTTTTTACATTATTATTTTAAAATAAATGAATCAGACTATCCAAAAATGTATCACATATTTTTTTTTATTACTGAAAATGATTGATTTCTGATCTGAATGCGAGCATCAAATTTTTTTAGTCTGAGAATTCTAATTGCTTGCCTTGATATTCAGTCAATATCTCAAAAAATATACTAGTAGCATTTTTTTTAACATTATTATCTTAAAATAGATTAATCAGGCTATCCAAAAATGTATCACATATTTTTTTTATTACTGAATAAAATTGATTTCTGATCTGAATGTCAGCATCAACTTTTTTTAGTCTGAAAATTCTAATTGCTTGCCTTGATATTCAGTCAATATCTCAAAAAAATAAACTAGTAGCATTTTTTTTACATTATTATCTTAAAATAGATGAATCAGACTATCCAAAAATGTATCACATATTTTTTTATTACTGAAAATGATTGATTTCTGATCTGAATGTGAGCATCAATTTTTTTTAATCCGGAAATTCTAATTGTTTGCCTTGGTATTCAGTCAATATCTCAAAAAATATACTAGTAGCATTTTTTTAACATTGTTATCTTAAAATAGATTAATCAGGCTATCCAAAAATGTATCACATATTTTTTTTTATTACTGAAAAAGATTGATTTCTGATCTGAATGTGAGCATCACATTTTTTTAGTTTGAAATTTCTAATTGCTTGCATTGGTATTCAGTCAATATCTCAAAAAATATACTAGTAGCATTTTTTTTACATTATTATCTTAAAATAGATGAATCAGACTATCCAAAAATGTATCACATATTTTTTTGTATAACTGAAAATGATTGATTTCTGATCTGAATGTGAGCATCACATTTTTATAGTCTGAAAATTCGAATTGCTTGCCTTGGTATTCAGTCAATATCTAAAAAAATGTACTAGTAGCATTTTTTTAACATTATTATCTTATAATAGATGAATCAGGCTATCCAAAAATGTATCACATATTTTTTTTATTACTGAAAAAGATTAATTTCTGATCTGAATGTGAGCATTAAAATTTTTTTAGTCTGAAAATTCTAATTGCTTGCCTTGGTATTCAGTCAATATCTCAAAGAAATATACTAGTAGCATTTTTTTAACATTATTATCTTATAATAGATGAATCAGACTATCCAAAAAATGTATCACATTTTTTTTATTACTGAAAATGATTGATTTCTGATCTGAATGTGAGCATCACATTTTTATAGTCTGAACATTCTAATTGCTAGCCTTGGTATTCAATCAATATCTAAAAAAATTTACTAGTAGCATTTTTTTAACATTACTATCTTATAATAGATGAATCAGGCTATCCAAAAATGTATCACATATTTTTTTTATTACTGAAAATGATTGATTTCTGATTTGAATGTGAGCATCACATTTTTATAGTCTGAAAATTCTAATTGCTTGCCTTGGTATTCAGTCAATATCTCAAAAAATATACTAGTAGCATTTTTGTTTACATTATTATCTTAAAATAGATGAATCAGACTATCCAAAAATGTATTACATATTTTTTTTATTACTGAAAAATATTAATTTCTGATCTGAATGTGAGCATCAAATTTTTTTAGTCTGAAAATTTTAATTGCTTGCCTTGGTATTCAGTCAATATCTCAAAAAATATACTAGTAGCATTTTTTTTAAACATTATTATCATAAAATAGATTCATCAGGCTATCCAAAAATGTATCACATATATTTTTTTATTACTGAAAAAAATTGATTTCTGATCTGAATGTGAGCATCAAAATTTTTTAGTCTGAAAATTCTAATTGCTTGCCTTGGTATTCAGTCAATATCTCAAAAAATATACTAGTGGCATTTTTTTTAACATTATTATCTTAAAATAGATTAATCAGGCTATCCAAAAATGTATCACATATATTTTTTTTATTACTGAAAAAGTATGATTTCTCATCTGAATATGAGCATCAATATTTTTAATCTGAAAATTCTAATTGCTTGCCTTGGAATTCAGTCAATATTTCAAAAAATATACTAGTAGCATTTTTTTAAACAATATTATCTTAAAATAGATTAATCAGACTATCCAAAAATGTATCACATATATTTTTTTGATTACTGAAAAAGATTGATTTCTGATCTGAATGTGAGCATCAAATTTTTTTAGTTTGAAAATTCGAACTGCTTGCCTTGTTATTCAGTCAATATCTCAAAAAATATACTAGTAGATGTTTTTTACATTATTATCTTAAAATAGATTAATCAGGCTATCCAAAAAAGTATCACATTTTTTTTTACTGAAAAAGATTGATTTCTGATCTGAATGTGAGCATCAATTTTTGTTAGTCTGAAAATTCTAATTGATGAAATCTTATTGTCATAGCCCTCAATAGTTTCGTTTTTAGTCATCTACAAGATGTAAATTCCGGCTCTAATAGTGGCGCTTTAAAAATAAAAATGTATCATACTACCAATTGGGAGGTGGAATTTCAAGTTTGACTGTAAATTCATAACATTCTGCTATTAGAAATCATCTGAATTGTATGTAATTTTTATTTCGCTTTTCATTTCGAATAGTTTCGCGCACTGTTGAATATTTAAAGCTAGAAATTTCTCATGGCATTCCTATAATAACTAGTTTCCTAATTAAATTACATTCTATACGGTTATATTATACTTGAAGGCAGTTTAGAATAACATAACAGCAAAATGAATACATCCACCATAATATTTAATCCTGAAATAATTTCACGGTAATTTGAGTTCGTACGTGCCGCGGTTAACTCCAGATATTCCCTAATTAAATATAAGGGAGTCGACAGCGGAGCGCGCGGCATGTTAATATCGTCTTGAATATAATGAACATCTGTTTGGGGCAATTATGCGGAAGCTGCTAATTATTAAATTCACGGCGGGGTGGTAAGAAATATTTCAGAGGGAGGGGGTGGGCGGCGTTTTACAAAGCAAACATTTTTGCCTATTGCTAAGGGTAAATATGCAAATGACAGGCGCACGAAACGGGGTCGGTGGGCTAGAGGAAATCGAAATAGCGGATGGAGACGTGTATAAATTTAGATCGAGTTCCACCGACGGGGTTGATAAGGAATGGAAATGACTATGCCGAATTTTTTTTTGTCACAATCACTGACTCGTAATGGTATATAACGGATTTAGCATAAAACGTGTTCTATAAAACTTTCCAATTAATCCTTAATTGCATGCATTAAATTGATATTAAAAAAAAGTTACTGCCACTGCCAGTCGTCCACTTGCTACAAAATATAAGAATCACTATTTATTAGCGAAAACATCAATCCCCATTTATTAGCAAAAACTTGAATCACCATTTATTAGCAAAAACATCAATCACCATTTATTAGTAAAAACTTGAATCACCATTTATTAGCAAAAACATCAATCACCATTAGTTAGCAAAAACTTGAATCACCATTTATTAGCAAAAACATCAATCACCATTTATTAGCAAAAACTTGAGTCACCATTTATTAGCAAAAACATGTATCACAATTTATTAGCAAAAACTTGAATCACCATTTATTAGCAAAAACTTGAAACACCATTTATTAGCAAAAACATCAATCACCATTTATTAGCAAGAACTTGTATGACCATTTATTAGAAAAAACATCAATCACCATTTATTAGCAAAAACTTGAATCACTATTTATTACCAAAAACATGAATCATATGTATGCAGATATCTATAAAGAATTACAGTTTTTAAAATAACGTATTTAATTAGGCAGTGAACATTTTCAATGTAATGTTGCAGTTCTACAGCAATATGTATTTAAGGGTTAAGTCTTTTGAAATTAGTTTACCCTTGAATTAATTACAAAATAGAAATTACTTTCAAAGTTATATTGAAATAATATCACATATAGTACTTACTGTATTTGTTACAATTTGTAAATGGCTATCGACCATCTGGTCCTTCTGCCAGATATCATATAATATTATTGAACAATTTTATTATTATGATCTACCCATTTGTTTCACATCAGTATAGTTTGAAATGTTGCCGGATTGAGACAATTTAAGTTTACCGGTCGATACTAGGATGAGCAAATCTTCATGGGAGCATGCACCAAGCTTTAGATAATCCTGGTATAACTTTCCAGTTAATCGGCTTGTGTAATTGAGTATTATGTCGTTGTGGAGTTGCACTGACTTACCTTAAGATCGAGTTGAAATACGAAGTTAGCCTGAAACAAATAATTTATGATTTAGTTTAATCAATACAATACTTGAGTGATTATTTATACTTGACAATATTATTCAATATACTACTTTTTAACAAATAACTCATGAAGTGCAGTACATATATTAAGCATGAATTACATTGTATTGGTACTCAGACGGTTCGTTATAATTTTTGTAAAAAGTTTGTAGAATATGGATAGCAGATTTATAGGTCTGTAGTTGTTAATACTGTACAGTCGCCTTTTTTGTAAAGTAAAATCACTTCTGCGTTTCTCCAAACCTAAGGAATTTTACCCTCTTCGAGGCACTTGTTTAAGAGAAGAAATATTGCTTTCTCAAGCGCTACACCTCCCGTCTCATTTCGCACGTTACCCGATCTTCTCCAGGGGCTTTTCGGTTTTACATTTGGTGTAGAGCTGCTCTTAATTCCGATACATCTATTAAAGGCATGTCTTCTGAACCTACATTTGTGATCTTTTCGTTCCTTGGATTTGGAGAATTTGGAACAGATTGACTATAAAACTATAGTATCACCAACTTATGCTGTACTCACTCTACTTTTTCTATCAGTTGTACTTGTTATTGTAAATATGCTTACAATTTTGTGCTCAAATCTGATGAAAACCTATTACCCTGAAAATTATGATAATAATGTGCAAAAACAGCAATATAAATTCCGGATTCCAATCTCATATTTCTCTGACGATTACCACGCACGAAACATGCAAATGATGAGCGATGCATCGCAGCCGTAATTAATTTTCCCAGTGGTTTTCATATTTGCGTTTCAAATTGGTTATTTGTTTTTCAAACGGGTATTCACCGGTTGTGCCGTTTTAATCAATAAAGATTTCTATCTCGCTTCGTGTAATGGTTGTAAATAATTTACAAGCATTAAAGTACTATAAAAATGATATAGGATGAATTATTTATATTGTGTACGTGCTTTGTTAGAAATGCTCGACCAATTTGTAATATATTCTTCCCAGTGCTAACAGACCGATTTACATAATTTTTATTTGTTATACGAATACATATTACTAATTTATTTATTTACGTATACACATCTCTTATGTGGTACATTATTTTATCAATAATTTGGGTTAGGTTAGGCCTAATCTAGGTAATCGTAGAATATAAGAAATATAAAAGTAATGTAGATTTAATGTTATAGAAGACTATTCATAATGTATTTATTTATTATTTATCCAGTTACTTAATTTTCACACTCTATATCCATTAAAACTTTAAAAGTGAGTGCAAAGAATATATAAAAAGTGAAAGGACGCAACAATTGACCATCTAACCAACTATCGCAAGATAACGGACAATGGAAGCAGTTTTCTGAACCAAGCAGACGGACAAGCCCTTCGCCGTCCATCCGTTTGCAGGAAACATGTTTTTTTAACAATCTATAACTACAAGTAGTAGTAGTAATAATTAATCGTAAAAACAGATTCAGTTAGAGTTATAGAGTTTGAAAAAGCAATCATGCGACACAATCTTACAGATCTAACACTGCTACTGTCCTTTAAAATTATATAAAATCATTCACACATAAAAAAATAATTATAGCAGTGTAATGTACAATTTCACTATATATCTCGTACATTGAATATTGAAATATTAAGGACACATTGAGTATTATTCCTTGTGTAGTGTAAGTGTATTCTTCCTTGTGTAGTGTAAATATATTATTCCTTGCGCTCTACTACCCTATGAGGGCGTTGGCTTCCTTTGCGACTTTGCTTTATCTCTTACTTGTTAACCGCAACCCTTCTTCAGTTGGCAATGCAGATCTTCCATCGCTGGTATCCATTTTCTGTACGATCTCCCTTTGAGCCTTCCAGGCTTCCGGTACACTGTTATTGATTTCTGCAATCCTTCTTGTTGTTGGCAATGTCCATCTGTTTAACATCTTCCATCGCTGGTATTAATTTCCTGTACGATCACCCTTTGGGCCTTCCAGGCTTCTGCTCCACTGTTATTGATATCTGCAACTCTTCTTGTTGTTGGCAATATCCATCTGTTTAAGATCTTCCATCGCTGGTATTCATTTCCTGTACGATCTTCCTTTGGGCCTTCCAGGCTTCCACTCCGCTGTTATTGATTTCTGCATCCCTTCTTGTTGTTGGCAATGTTAATCTGTTTAAGATCTTCCATCGCTGCTATCCATTTTCTGTGCGATCTCCCTTTAGGCCTTGCCTTAACAGGCTTCCATTCCGCTATTATTGATTTCTGCAATCCTTCTTGTTGTTGTGCGATTTCTGTGCGATCTCCCTTTTGGGCCTTGCCTTAACAGGCTACCACTCCGCCGTTATTGATTTGACGCTTCTATCTTCGTTTATTCTGATGATGTGCCCGAGCCATCTGATTCTCTGGGCTTTGATAAATCTAACTATATTGATGAGGATCTTGTGTTACACTCTATATACAATTTGCAATGCGTGCAAAATTATTTCATTCCCGTCTACTACGCGCGAAAATAATTTATCAATTTAACCTTATCCTGAATGCAATAGGGCGTGGGACATAAATCGAATAAAACGACAATTATTTTATTATTTCCGTGGCTTCAAATGGATAATTGAATTTACTGTTGCGACTGCGGATGGGACAATTATCCATGATATTTCCGGCTGCCTTCTGCGGATTGAATTAATTAATGTTAGTTACGTCTGTGAGGCGTTGCAATTCCTTTATTCTGCTACAAATCGCGATTGCCTCCAGCGAGGCGAAACGTTGTTTCATCTTATTTCTTGGGGTACAGTAAAAATAAATAATGAGCAAAACTCGGCAAACACAAGACATTAATTCGTAAATTTTGGGTTTCTTTAAATAATTTATTAAATAATTTAGTATAATCCATAAGCAATTTGTTTGTACAAATATGGATATATTAAAAAAAAAACTAGCTAGATCTCAGCTAGTGAGGATGAATTCACTTTTTGTTTTGGTTTTGAGCTAGCCAGGAAGTGTTTAAAAATCTTACATAAGACGACCTTTACAAGTCATTGAATCTATTGGATGCTCCTCCAATATTTCGTGGAAGTTTCTGGTAATATATTTGATGTGGTCGAACATCAGGTCATCTCTAAAGTGACAATTACATTGTACTATATTCGTCAAGAAACTTGTTAAACTTTCTAGTTGCAATAATCATACAAGTTTTGTACTAATAAAAAATAAGGAACGAAATATATAGTCACTAGTTTAGTTTATTTGTAGCCTTTTCTGAAATCTGAACTATACTACTGAGCTGGTTGCATGTATTTTATATACGTGAATTGAATCTATTGGATCTCCAATCTTTCGTGGACTTTTGTGGCAATATATTTGATGTGGCCGAACATCAAGTCAGTAATCATTGTTGGTGATGTTGAAGATCAGTTTTTTTGTGAGAGAAATGCCAATAAAGGTCTTTTTTTTACAATAATCATATTAACGTGAAATAAAATCGATAACTGACCAATCGTCTCCATTAAGTAATCACTAAATATTCTATGAACATCACAGATAGCACTTTACTTACATTATATAGTATTCAGTCTCATAGTTTGTACTGAATTTTAAATTACAATCAATCTAAAATGATTAATTACAAGCAAACAAAAGCCGGACATTGATATTATTAATGAGTGTGAATATATTATTAACAGAAGCTGCTGCTATAATAGTCGCTTTAATTGGGTACGATGTACTAGGATTGCTAGAGGATCGATACAGTTTTACATGTGCATACAGATTTTTCTTTGCACGTCGACAGCATTCGCGTGTGCGCGAATAAAGGCAATTACGCTGAAACGAGTGGTTAATTAGGAACGTCTAAGTGCCAATCATACTTAATGGGGTATTGAAGGCGATTATGTAAACGTGTTCGTTTTATAATAGCATGCAATGCTATAACAACATATTCTGCTAATAAAAGATCACACTAGTATGTGTCTAGAATATATAAAAAATAGTACAATTTGTAGATTTTGCATGGTGTATTACACATGGTGATTTAATCTAATAAATAAAGACCTTTATTTGGTATAACCCCTAAAAAAATACAAAAATCCTCCAATATACAATGCACAAATGCTCATCAACATCAAGAACAATAAATTATATACATTATGGTCAACTTATACACATTACGTCAATTGAAAAGTGCGTTAATCATCATAATCATATATAGGAAAGTCTTAATGTTTTTTCTTCTTTTAATTTATATATATATATATATATATATATATATATATATATATATAAATTAAAAGAAGAAAAAACATTAAAACTTTCCTATGTATGATTATAATGATTAACGCACTTTTCAATTGACGTAATCTGTATAAGTTGACCATAATGTATAATTTATTGTTCTTGATGTTGATGAGCATTTGAGCATTGTATATTGGAGGATTTTTGTATTTTATAACTCATCACTATCAACTTATACAGATTACGTCAATTGAAAATTGCGTTAATCATCATAATTGTACATAGGAAAGTCTTAATGCTTTTTCTTCTTTTAATTTATATATATATATATATATATATATATATATATATATATATATATATATATAAATATATATTATCTATTTGCCTTTTACCTTTCGGTATAGGTTTCTTTGAATTTAAAAGCTGTGAATTATAAGCGGCTAGATTTAAAATAAAATATATAACATAATTCGATAGCCCATTTAAACAAACTAAACAAAATATGAATATGTTATGTATAAACAAATGAACGTAATTTTCTTTAAATAAAATTTGTATTCTTTTTCGTTATACGTACTAAGTGAAATTCCCGTCGTCCGACGGCATATGATGAATCACCTATCACGCCAACTCTTCTTAAAGATCGGCATCTATATATGTGGGAGGGTAGTACAATTTAGATTGTCTCGCATTTGGACTAACTTTTGAATCAAGAAATTGTCTTGTCTAAAACGACCTTAACTTTAGAGTCAAGAAATTGTTTCGTGTAAAACGAACTTTATGTAGAACTGAATACTACATATGCAAATATCGGTTCATACAAGTGCAATCCGTTTCGTTTACACCTACATTTTTATTTGGGCTGGCTTCGCATTTTAATATCTCTTTACTCGGCTGCATAATTAGTTCGTTAAAAGTTAAGCCCGTGCACATAATCTCCCGGCCTGTTTGCAATTCCGAGGCTATGACGCATTTGCATTTTAAATTATTATAGTTATTATAGTAACAATCTTATTTACATAAGAAAATGCTGTACGGGCGGAGGAAGATAATAAATTGTCTTGATTTGAAATTTTTATATACAGGATAATATTCTGGACCACAATACAGTTTGAATGCAGATGGACGATACCACTCAAACCGTAGTGTGGCTATAGATAAGTAAATTATGACCTGCAGCGCCGAGTGTAAACTAGAATTCTTATACATTGCGCTTTTGTCTATGTTTCTATTCGTTAGTGTTTTTAGTCGAGATTTTATTATCAAATTATTATTTCTTGAAAACTATAAGTAAATAATAATATAATGTGTGCTAATTAATCAGCTTCGAAATGAAGTATGATTCGATTAGTTTGATTAATTATTAACGTCTGTATATGTAAGAATTTAAGACACATAATTTGACGATAAATTGAATGTTTGAAGTAATAACTACCTGTTGAAATTTGCTATATTTTCACGTATAAAATAAGGAATTGTTTGTTTATTTTCATTTAATACTAATACTAAAAAAAAGGACCTTTATTGGCATTTTCTTCACACAAAAAACTATTCACTATACCCAACCTATTTGTTAATAATAATTAGTAATACTAATACTACTAATACGTTTTTCTGTAGCTGTTACCATTCTCGCGCTATAGTGGTGCGAAAATGTGAATATGATGAAATTTCATGTTTTTTCCTTAGTTTCAACTCGGTAGCGTCACTATTTCTAATGCTACAGAGATATAATATAGAGAGAAAATGTGGAGTATTTCTAGCCCCACAGATTAATAATAGACGTTTTTCTTTAGCTACTACCGTTCTCGCGCTGTAGTGGTGAGAAATGTGAATATGATGAAATTTCATGTTTTTCCTCTAGTTTCAACTCTATAGCGTCTCTATTTCAAATGCTACAGAGATGGTTTATATGTGAAAATGTGGAGTATTTCTAGCCCTACAGATTAAGAATAGAAGTTTTTCTGTAGCTGTTACCGTTTTCGCGCTGTACCGATGAGAATATGTGCATATGATGAAATTCCATGTTTTCCTCCAGTTTCAACTCTATTTCAATTGCTAGAGAGATGGTTTATATGTGAAAATGTACCGGTGCGAAGCCTCTAAGATCCTAGCCTCTATACCTCGCGGCGCCGCGGGACCGCGATTGTTTGCTGGTCTATACTGACCAATTGGAGTGACCAATCAAATCCAAATTTTGAGGAATCTTTTATATATGTCTTGCCGACCATAATATATAGTTATATATTTTTATTAATAATAATATTTTCATAGGCGTTGTTGTATAATATATGTTATTACACAAATTATTATTTTTACCACTCCACCGTCATACAATTGATTTGGAAATATTACACAATGTTTATAACAAAATAACAATGGAAAATGGAAAATCTCAATCTGAGCAGATTGCTCCTTCTATTTATTTTTTAGTTTTAACTTTTCCGCTCCTATCTCGATTTTAATGGCTGGGTCGATAAAAAGATATCCAACGTATTTTCTTTAATTTTTTTTTGATCTTAGTTCAGAACATATCAGTGCACCAGATGTCCGAAGGAAATTAGAAACTGTTGAGTATAAGTATTTTTTTTTTCGGCGACCAAGTCGAACATGTTTCATTATTATTATTTTTACCAGGCCACCGTCATACAATTGATTTGAAAAAATTACACAATATTTATAACAAAATGACAATGGAAAATGGAAAGTCTCAATCTTAGCAGATTGTTCCTTTTATTTATTTTTTATTTTTAACTTTTCCGCTCTTATCTGCACATGTCGATTTTAGAGGCTGGGTCGATAAAAAAATTATGTAACATATTTGATTAAATTTTTTTTTGGATCTTAGTTCAGAACATGTCATTGCACCAGATGCCCAAAGGAAAATTTTGATTATAAGTATTTTTTTTGCGGCGACCAAGTCGAACATGTTTAATTATTATTATTTTTACCAGGCCACCGTCATACAATTATTTTGAAAAAATTACACAATGTTTATAATAAAATGGCAATGGAAAATGGAAAGTCTCAATCTGAGCACCTTGTTCCTTCTATTTATTTTTTATTTTTAACTTTTCCGCTCCTATCTGGACATGCCGATTTTAGAGGCTGGGTCGATAAAAAAATATGCAACGTATTTTGTTTAAGTTTTTTTTTGGATCTTAGTTCAGAACATATCAGTGCACCAGATGCCCGAAGAAAATTTGAATTTGAGGTCGAACATGTTTCATTATTATTATTTATTATTTTTAGCTTCTTCTTCTAACTATGCAGTTGCAACTTCTGAGATATATGCTGTTGTTTTTGTCCCCATTTGACGAATTTAGGGATTTCGTTTTAAAGTACGGCCAGCGGACCAAATCCGGCCCCCTGTCTGTTTTGAATCTGACCCACGGGTTAGTATTGTTTTTACAATAAAATATTCAAATTACGTAGTCACTTACATTTTACGATATGTCCCTTTCCTATAAAAGTTTGCTGAGCCTTTATTTAAATAAAAATTCACGCATTAAAAATTACTGCCGGCATTATTATAACATATTAGAGTCTATATTGGCCAACAAAATAAATCAGAATTACCGTTCTGTTTGGTATATGCCCGATTTGGATCTATTTACATTGAAATATGTAATACAAGCTTATGATATTGGACAACAAAAGAGTTTTAATACCCCATATATAATGCTACATACTGATACGTTTCTTCATAGAAATTCGTTCGAACGTGAAACCAATATTGCTATCTGTGAAATATGTGTTGCACCAGCAGCAGAATATATTCTATCCGTGAGGTGTATTAAATAAATATTGGATACAAATTTATAGCGGCCACATATTTTGAGATATATGCACGTCCAACTTTTATTATGAACGTTTACAGACGACGCGTTTGCATTACATTAAAGATATTAAATATTTAGAGACTTGAATAGCTGAGATGGTTATATTATAATATTATTTTATGGACTTATTTAATGTAGGGTGATATTGGTGGTTTATGGCCATCCATCTTTTATAGATCAACCGTCGCCGTTGATTAAATCGAGTGTCGTTAAACGAAAAAAAATAATTATTGTGCCACTAATTCTCACATTAAATGTTTTATATTAACTATAAACAAATAATAATTTTTTTATTAGATAATAACTATAAATGAAATATATAATTTATAACACATATGCTGTATTGTTCTATTGTCAAATGTCAATTACAAATTCCAACGTCTTTAATAGAAATGAGGTTAGGCTGATGGGCCTGAATAACTTGGCAAGTGTGTAATCTACTTTTCCTTGTTTGAGTATAAAGGTCACTTCGACTTCTCTCCATGTATTTGGTATATATTTAAAAGCAATGCATCCTTTACATATATAAACCATTGTTTTTATAATGTAGGTTAAATCTCATTGTAGTAATGCTGAGAATAATCCATCTAGTCCTGGAGATGAGATGAAAACCTAGATATTGTCCATTCTATTTTAGTCATACTTATCATTTGGTCGGCTGGCAGCCAATCTTCCTCACCAGGTTGATGGACGCTATATTGGGGCCTCCAAGTTTCAGTCAGGAAAGTGGGTGTCTAGGAGTACCTCAATAGTTTGGGAAGGTGTTACCGTGAAGGTAGTTGATATATATATATATATATATATATATATATATATATATATATATATATATATATATATACTTTTATAGGAAAGGGACATTCGTAAAATGTCAGTGACTACGTAATTTGAATATTTTATTGTAAAAACAATACTAACCCCGTGGGTCAGAAAAAAACAGACGTGGGGCCGGATTTGGTCCGCAGGCCGTCCTTTAAAATGAAATCCCTAAATTCGTCAAATGGGGACAAAAACAACAGCATATATCTATATAAGTTGCAACTGCATAGTTAGAAGAAGAAGCTAAAAATAATAAATAATAATAATGAAACATGTTCGACCTTTCAAATTTTCAAATTTTCTTCGGGCATCTGGTGCACTGATATGTTCTGAACTAAGATCCAAAAAAAAACTTAAACAAAATACGTTGCATATTTTTTTCTCGACCCAGCCTCTAAAATCGGCATGTCCAGATAGGAGCGGAAAAGTTAAAAATAAAAAATAAATAGAAGGAACAAGAGGCTCAGATTGAGACTTTCCATTTTCCATTGCCATTTTGTTATAAATATTGTGTAATTTTTTCAAAACAATTGTATGACGGTGAACTGGTAAAAATAATAATAATTAAACATGTTCGACTTGGTCGCCGAAAAAAAAAATACTTATAATCAAAATTTTCTAAATTCCTTCGAGAATCTGGTGGTGCACTGATATGTTCTGAACTAAGATGCATATATATATATATATATATACACCATCTTTATTGGGCTATCGACCCCCTTGGGGGTCTTTCTGACTGTTTTGTGTTAACATGTGTACATTTCATAGTAGTAAAAAATATAAAAAAATAATTGTAATAATATAAATAAACTCAAAGTAGAAGGTGTCCCAAATTATTATTCAACAAAAACTAATTCTGGTAGTAGGTTAAAGCCTCTATTATATGGTGTAAGTTTAGGGTATGGAATAGGATTCGTGTAGTGTCTGAGTGGGATGTTTTTTTTACTATGTCTGTGTTGACTTGCTATGCATAGATCGTTCAGTATTATTCTGTAGTCTCTTTCTCTTGGAATCTTCTTAGTAGTCGTTTGAGTCTCTCTTGGATAGGAATGCTCTGGAGTTATATAGATTCGTGTTGGAAATATTGTGAAGAGGGTTGTTGGTATGTCTAAGTTTGGTAATCAGTCGTAGTGTCTTCCGTTCTGTTATGTCAGTTATCTTCTTACAGTTGTCGCGTGCGTTCTTCAGTATAATCTGTCCGTAGTCAATCATTATATCGTAATTAAAAACATTTCCAAATTTAAATATTGTACATAGGAACAGTATAAAAGAAAGAATTTAATTCAAGTATATATTCAGATAAGTATTCAGCTACAATACTATGAATTATTACAACTTTTATATAATTTTTCTTAGTTTTTACAATATCACTTTTTCTCTAAAGGTTGTTTTAGATAAGACAATTTCTTAGCTCAAAAGTTGTTCAAGAAATGAATTCATATATCCTCCTCCCATGCAATTTGTCCTTGATAAATAGAACGCGTTTTATTTTTCCATTCGATCTACCATCCAATTCAATATTTCAAATAATTTGTTGTATGATACAAGATCATTTAGATTGTCTCGCATCTTGACTAACTTTTGAGTCAAGAAATTGTCTTGTCTAAAACGACCTTTACGCATTTTTTCCACTAGCCAGTGTTATTATTTACCTCAACAAGTTTATTTTCATGATGTTACATACAATTTTCGCAGTAAGAAGTTTACATGAATGCCGCAGTAGTATGTTTCTCGATTTCAATACGTCTTATCAAAAATGACAATCGGAAAAAATTTAAAACTTTTTTTCAGTCCTATGCACCGTACGTTGTATACACGGCAATTTCCCCGAGCGTCCTTTATATGGGCGCCAAAAGATAGCTCTCGTCCCTACATTTTCCATCACAATGCACCCCTGGCTATAATACGCATTTGTATCGAGATTTCCTGCGACAACAATTGAAATATACTTTTCGGGTCACATCCCAGGAATGCCCGAAGGGATGCTACGCGTTTTCCATTCTAATGGTGGTGTCTATAGAACATGAAAAGTTCAGCAGCTGAAATGAACAATATTGGAGAAATTCTTTTAATAATATAAAATAAAACTAATTAATTTAAAAAAAAAGGATAAATAAATAATAGAAATATTATAAACAGTAGAGGGCTTAATGCTCCACCTTGTCTTAGTCCTTGTTTGGTTGTAAATTCCTGTGATATCTGATTTCCTATCCTTATGTAAATGTAGCCTACACCGAAAGGTAAGAGGCAATTGATAATATATATATATATATATATATATATATATATATATATATATATATATATATATGTAATTGTATGTCTTTCTGTATATAGCTTGTATTGCTCTTTGTAGTTGTTTGCTTACTTTCCTCTTTTGTAATATATATAAAATGTTATAAAATATAATTTTATAACATTGTTTTTCTCGGTACTCTGTCGTACGCTTTTTCCAAGTCTATAAATGCTATGAATAATTTACTGTCATGGCCCATTGCTTTCTCCATCAGTTTTTTTTTAGTGTAAATATATCGTCCTGCGTTGAGTGGCCCTTCCTGAAGCCACTTTGTGCATTTTCCATCGTTATTTCTGTTTGTTGTCTTAGTTTACTATCTAGTACAACCTCATAAATTTTAGCAGTTATGCATATTAGTAATATTCCCCTGTAATTATTGCAGTTTTTGTTGTCTCCTTTTTTGTTTACTGGGAATATTACTGCTTTCTCCCAGTCATTTGGAATTTTTCTACTTTTCCATATAGTGTATATAACCTTCCTCGCTATTATTTTTAAGTTGTTCAGCTTTTATGTTATCATGGCCTGCTGATTTACCATTTCTTATTTTATAAGTGCTTCTTTTACTTCTGCTTCTGTTATATTGTCTGGTTCTTCGTTCAGAATATTTTCCACATGTGCATTCTCATTTCCTTCGTTTGTGCTTATCATCGTTTTCTCCTGCGAAAGCTCTTCGAAGTGCTCTTTCCATCTTTTCATTATATTATGATTTTGTTTTATTATTGTTCCCTGTTTATCCTTTAGTTGATTAGTGTCATACGTACCACTTATATAATATAGGTATGCCAGCTACTTTCCCGTGTGCAACTTTTTTATATACTAGTTCACTATGGATATTTAAAATAAAACAGTGTAAACAAAAAACAAACCCCCAAACTCAAATTTATCTCCCGTGCTCTAAATCTCCACCTGAAATAAAAACTTTTTCTTTTATGATAAAAATCGCCGGGCATAAATTAATTTAGCCGGAAGGGCTGGGCGCTGCCTGCGGTAGAATTGATTACGGCAGGAAGTGCCCCAGTAAAAGATTGATAATTATGCAAATTCGGCAAACTCCTAGATGTTGACTGAACGCACGGTTTCGCGCTGTAGGTTGTATTAATTAATAATAAACTCGCATTTAAGTGCGCGTTTGAGAACGAACTTAAAGTCGGCCGTAATTGCAAACTAAACGCAACGCTTACTCGCACGAAATTTATCATCTGCAACACAACATTACAAAGAGAGCAGAAAGTGGTTAATGTACAATCTAGTTGGGAATTTATTATTGATGGAATCGTTGTTATAAAGCGATAAAACCATTAAAGTGAGCTGTGGCTTGAAGTTTTTGTACGACATGCATCATATAAATGAAATATGGCGAATGCGCCGGGCACGTATAATCATAAATAAATCTGTAGTCCAACTTTGCTCATACTAGGTATTCCATTCCAAGTTGGAAGATATGAATTAACTTATCATAATAAATAATGATCCATGTATATTATTTATCATATGTATGCATATATATATAAATTTTTTTATTTATCTTACTGTTCACTGAATTTAATAAAAGGGACAGTACAACGGGTAATATATTCAGAATGCGACTAACATAATTTGAAATGAATACAACAGCAATTAATTTTATAAAACAATTCATTACTTATTTCAAGGTATTTTGTTTTTAACGTGTCATAACATGAGGTGTAGATGAGCACTAATAATATTTAAAATTATACAGGATAAATAGGGTATATTCAAAATGCAATTTACAGAATTTACATTTTATGCAAGAAAAATAGAAATTCTAGTCAAGAGACGCTTTGCTACACCTCTTATCGTTTTCGTGCTGTAGCGCTGAAAAATGTGAATATGATGAAATTTAACGTCTCTATTTCGAATGCTAGAAAAATTATTTATATATAAAAATTTAGTGTATTCCTAGCACTACATATTAACGATAGACTTTTCTCTGTAGCTCTTACCGTTTTTATAATATGTGAATATGATGAAATTTCATGTTTTTCCCTGTTTCAACTCTGTAACGTCTTTTAAAAAACATATACAAGTTTGATACAACTAACCCCCTAGGAGGAAAGTTAAACGCCATCTGGCGACACCACATCAATTAGCAATGCAAAGTGGGTTCACATTTATATATATATATATATATATATATATATATATATATATATATATAATATACACAAGTGTCTTAAAGACACCTTATACGATCAATAATACTGTCAATATTTGCTTCAATCCTCCTTTTATATTTATCAAGTAATCAATTATCCGGATAAAGATTAGTATTCTCTTCATTACATCATTACTATACCTTACACAATTAGTAATACTGGCAACATTTTAGAATAAGGAACATTTTAAATATATTATCATACAGTGATACTGTCATTATTCTAAAATATTGACAGTAATATTGATCGTGTAAGGTGCCTTTTAGAATTCGTCTCTATTTCATAGTCATCATATTTGAAGGACAACTGTTTATAAACCAAATAAGTTTAATTTTCCTATATTTACATACATTCAAGTAGCATTAACAAATAACATAAAACTCAACTGTATTGATTGATGTAAACACCCTCGTTTTTGGATCCCCATCCATAATTCCACCTGTGCGTTCTAATGGTGTGGTATCTGCCGCCCTATCTAATCCGTTGTTATGTCAAACGATATTTTTTTTTTGGTGGCGTTTGATTGTCGGTGACGTGCTTAAAGCAGCCGCTAAGGCGACGCTAAGCGGATCACGATTTCTCCCCGCGCTACAACTTTGCACATTCGGCATGGATTAGCTTCCGCCATTTCCACCGCCCGATTTGCAGTAACGCCTCCGGGCGAGCAAAATTATCGGACAAGCGACCCTAATTATAAAATCGTTACTAGAAACTGCACTATGTTAAACTAATTGCCTGTGTTCATTAATTATGTTTATTTTAGGGAGACTTAAGCTATTTTAAAATTGCAAGGTGGAAATATAGAAAGCGCAACAATTTATAATTTTCTAGTAGTTATTTTTTACGTTAGTAACCATCTAGAAGGCAATGCTGGGCTAGAACCAGCTAGGAAGCCTAGCATCGACCGACCCGGTTAGAAAATACACGTCGCGGTCTTATGTTTCTAGATAGAAATACAAACATACTTCTTAAAAACTACGATATGAAGTAAGAGAAGGTAGAGGTAATTTTTTGTTTCAATAAAATATATATCGAAGATCTTTGAGATGCTAATAAAAAATCATAAATATCTCTAATCCATTCCAGTTGCCCTAGAGAAAGTGTTAGAAATGTGAAATCTTTCACATGAAACTACCATTAAAAAATTTAATTTTCTGCATCTCCTTATAGGTTTCCAGGTTATATTTTTGAATGTAGAAAACTGTTAGCTATCTGGATTTGTAAAGCAAATTAGTATAACTCGATTAGTCTACGATTGTTACCTTAAAAACTGCAAATTAAAGTAAGGGGTATTGTTCTTTTTTTTTCTCAGTAAAATAACAAATTTTAAACACTTGATTTTATTATCTCAATCGAAGGACTTTAGGATGCTAATGAATAATATAAAAGCCACATGTCTCATTTCAGTTTACCCGGTAGAAAGTAGTATAGTAGGATATAATAATAAGTCCTACTTGTATATAATATACAGAAACTGTTGGTGTAAAGAGGCGCGAACCGCTACACATTTACTCTAGCAAAGAATTACAATGGATTGGATTTTCAGCACTCGGAAACGAAGTAGTTTTACGGTATCACAGGCACGGTCTGTTTTTCGTATACGTATATCGAAATTTAAAAACTTCGTCAGCACGTTGTTCAGCTCAACTCGTTCTCGTAAACGAAAATTAAAACAGACCGCTTTATATGAATGCATTCAATTGGAATTGTGTATTGAATGCCATACAACACCGGCTACAAATTTGAAATTTGAACACTTGTTCTGCATATATATATATATATATATATATATATATATATATATATATATATATATATATATTTTAAATTTCCTCCTAGGGTGTTAGTTGTATCATGTAAGATTTTCTATCTTTTTGGTGACTTCTTCGATCTTTTCCTTTTATCTCTTGTACATTCTAAGTACCAACAATCAAGTTCCATTTTCGTAGCTAATCGTCTTTCGTACATATATATATATATATATATATATATATATATATATATATATATATATATATATATATATATATATATATATATATATATATATATATATATATATATTAAGAATAATACAATTATAATTATTAATATTAGTATTTATTGTCATAGAATGGATTAAAAACATATGGGTTAGTGTCGTGAAAAAAGAGCTAGTGCTAATGTACACGCTAACCATAGGGATATTATTAAAGACACATTTTACAAAGAATAGTAAAAACTCCTGAGATACTTAGCCGAATTAGAGTGGAGTAGAGAGAACAAAGTGTGCATAGCAAGTGCGAGGTGTGGGTCAGAAGGGAGAGGAAGAAAAGTGTGGATGTATATCCCAGCCCTATTAAAATGACTAAATAACAACTAAGTATGAATAAAAATCAACTCCGCTATGCCAGTCCCAAGCCTGGGGTCTCATCACGCAAGTGATGAGAAAGGAGGAGGGTTCGAGGAGTAACACCTCGCTAAAAAACCAGGGTTCATCTGGCCCGGATGATAGCACCCTTGTAAGGGCTCCTGCTTAGGGTACAAGCGAAGAAGGCAGAGATTAGTCTCTGAAGTCCGGAAAGACTGCCGATCTAGAGGAAGAAATCATCATACAAAAAATGACCGGTCGGGTTAAGGCTTCAGTACGAAAAACGACTAGCTACGAAAATGGAACTTGATTGTTGGAACTTGAAATGTACAAGGCATAAAAGGAAAACATCGAAGAAATCACCAAAAAGATCTTACATGATACAACTAACCCCCTAGGAGGAAAGTTAAACGCCATCTGGCTACACTCATGAGATCTAATTATATCGACATCTAAATATGTAGATTGCTAAGAGGTGGATTCACACTTATATATGTTTTAGAAAATCTAGATATCTTTGTTTTATCCACAAGAGATAAAACAACGTACTGGAGGGTTGACAACGGACATCGAAATAAAATTAATATTGTATGGCCATATATAAATTATCAAAATTAGCCATGAAATCACACCGTAAAAAAAGGATAAGATCAAAAAGAACTTGGATGGAAGGAATAGGTAATAATGCAATTATTACTAATGACCTGCGAGATGTGCAATGGAACGATAGAAGTACTTGAAATTTAGACATCAGACAACAGCGAAAGACGTTGTAAAACCGATATTATAGATGAATAAAAAGGTAAGATTTTAATTCAATTATAAACAAAAATGTTGGAAATTTGTAAAATGTAAATGTACAAAGTAAATGAAAGCAAGGTTTACCACATAAAAAAAATGAGGAGGGTATTGGAAATGGGACCAATGGTTCGAAAAGCAATCAAATTAAAATTAATAAAAAAAATAACTGGTGTGGGCACCACACTCTTTCCAAATTATATGACCTATTTAATTTTGTATAACATTTTCGACATTTTGGATTTTTAATTTTTTTGACATTTTGATATTTTCGACTTTTTTTTTACTTTTATGACATTTTTTACTTTTATTTCGACCATTTTGTTGACATATTTAACATTTTGGACACTTTACTTTTTTGACCTTTTGATATTTACGATTTTTAATAGTGCCTCCCGTTTATCACTCTGGGCTAGTGCGGGCTTATTGTTTCTTGTTCTATTTGTCGCTTTCGATGCGCATATTCTACCTCGGCCCTTACAACCAGTGCCACACGATCGCAAGACCTGAGTGATACTAAACCCCACGGATAAACCATGCTAAACAAAAGCGCCTAATGACATTATAGCTGCTTTAGTTTAACATCACTAGCCGCCCCGTGGCGTGCTGTATTGCTCCAAGTTTTGCGGTCGTGCGCCGCTTGTATGTAGAATTGTGCGCATCGGAAGCGGCTTGCACGACAACTAAAACAAAAGACAATAAGCTACACACAGTGATAAACGAAAACAGCTTTTATAAAATTTGCGCACGATTTTCTAAAGTAAAGTCCTAACTCACACATACAAATACCGACGGATCCTAAGGGCAATACCAGTAACAAATTGTAGCAAATACACAAACTACTACTACTATTTAAGGACGAATACGTTTACTCCTATAAACGTATTCGTCCTTAAATAGTAGTAGCTTGATATATTTAGTAATTGTGTTGAATAATGTGAGTCAAAGACGGTCGATGGCCTCTCGTACATGTATGTATATCTTGTACCTTTACACCATACTGTGGTAGAAGAGGCCAGCGGATATATATATATATATATATATATATATATATATATATATATCTTGTAAGTATGTATGTTACAATAAATATATCTTCTTCTTCTGTGGGTGCAAGTATGTTAGATGATTTTTTTGTTATGTAAAATGATCTGTCTACAGTAGTTTATGATCCTTGAAATAGAACATTCATCAAGCTTTCAATTCTGCCGGATCCGTTACTAGAGAGAGAAAAAATCGCATTGTGATTTTCGGTTAACCCCCCATACGTTTTTTTTTTCTTTCTTGTTATTTCCCGTATCTTTGAGTTTGATTCAGCAGATGTCATTAAAGTAAATAGTTAAAGTCTCTCGAAGAGGTCTGCACAAATAGTGGAATGTACGAGTTAGTATAAAACGAGCTGATCTAATGCAAACAAATCATGACATCCGCAAACATAATTAAAGCTGAGAAGACGGATAGAGTAATCGATACAAACTTACTGTAAATTACATCAATATTTGAACAGTTACCGGTTATTGGGCTTAGTAATATTTTTACGCACAATAGCTATTACTAAATTATTTATAATTATTAAATATTACTTGTTTATCATTAATATAAATTAGGTGGAGTAATCGCCTTACATTTCTCAATTGCTATCTTACTAATTATACTATATATATATATATATATATATATGTATATATATATATATATATATATATATATATATATTATATATATATATATATATGTATATATATATATATATATATATATATATATATATATATATATATATATATTATAATCTACCTTTTATTAACAAAAAATATACACAAAGAACTCAATTTTACCCAATCAATAAAATTATAATCTGAAGTCTACTCACTAAAAAAAAGACCTTTGGCATTTCCCTCACTGCCCTTCCACATCACCAACCACACAGCAAAAATATACAAAAATAAAAATACAAATAATATTTTAATTTTATTAACTTGAATTGGGGTCCTGTAGAAGACCCCTATATTATAATTGGGCGAATTCTAACAATTTTATACTTTAGATATTATTTTATTATAAACAAGTGTTATAATGAGAATTATTATAAAACGAATACCATTTAGGGAACTTTGTAGCTCGTTTTATACATACCTATAGCATGATGACAAGAAATAGTAAGATAGACGGAACCGAAAATGAAATACTAGGGGTAGGGGGTGAATATAGGTGAATATACACTCTTATTAAAACAAAATCATTTATACAAATAGAAATACCAAAACGAGTAGGAAAAGCGCGTAATAGTTATGATACCGAAGAGAGCCATAACGTGTGAATTGGAGGGTCATCACAATTATATGTACAGGCAGGTTTCCAACCAAGATCTTGGCATTAACTATCGTCCTTCTGCCCTGTATTAGTGTATATGTATGCGGGTGTTAGGTCTTATCCCTAAGTTTTTACTAAAAAACTCGGGGATAATTTTAAGACCTAACATCCGCATACATATACACTAACACACGGCAGGACGCGTAGGTCGACATTGTTGGGATACACTTAATCCCAACAACAAATTGTACCTACTACTCAGGTCGGATTCGAACCCGGACCGCCATTTCGTAAAGCGAGAGTGCTAACCACTGCATACTATTCTGAATATCCTAAACATTTAGTAATATTCGAAAAGTTTCATAACAATTTTAAGCCGCTCGTTACAATAAAATTAGATACCCCTCGAGTGTCCTCCGATGAAGCTAATTTTATTCTTATAAGCTTAATATAATTTGGTTTCACTGCTCCTTTAAAATGTTCACTTCCATTAATTATATCGTAATAGTAGAAGCCTGTAAGGGCATTACTGTAAGTGGGGTTTTTTAATTTAAATGTATGCAAATAACGTTATAACATTGTGATGGATGTTGTACTTTTATATGCTTACTTTCAGTAGAGTTAAGAATTAATAGAGCCAAAATTAGTAATTTCAATTTTGTATGCCAAGTTACAATATGTGCAGTTTTTTTTAATAATATAATTTGATTTATTTACTTTAAGAAGAGTTGGGAATTAAAAAAGCCAAATTATTTTAATATGTTTATCTCATGTATATGCCATGTTATAAAAGTGCAGTTATATAATACAATTTAGAGCCATCACTATAAGACACCTTATACGGTCAATAATACTGTCAATATTTTAGAATAATGACAGTGTTACTGTACGATAATATGTTTAAAATGTTCACTATTCTAAAATATTGACAGTATTACTGATCGCGTAAGGTATAGAAATGATGGAAAGAAGACAATACTGATGTTTATCCAGAAAATTGTTAACTTGATAAATATTAAAGGAGGATTCAAGCAAATGCTGACAGCGCTAGGATTGACAGTAATATTGACCTGTGCCTTTATAGGCAGGATTCCAGAATTCGGACTCAACCTCCCCAATGCTCTAACTACTCGGCCACTGCGTGAGTTACTCCTCAATGCTCTAACTACTCGGCCACTACGTGAGTTAAAACAGTCAGTAAACTATTAAAAAATTAAAAATTAAAAGTCAAACTGTAAAATCCGAGGGCCGAATGCAACTCACGGGGCTCGAGTTATTTATCCCTAAATTAGACAATCCGACGCCAATTAAGTAAAAAAAATAAAAAAAGGACCTTTATTGGCATTTTCTTCACAAAAAACTCTTCAATATACCCACCCACAACAAAAATTAAGTATATATAGTTTTTTTTTGAGTATTATTTTTTTTTTTATTTTCTTATTTTGTATGCTTTCATCCCCTCTCTAGCCATCACAATTAATACAGTAACATTACAAGATTTATCCTATTATTTAATTCAATTTAAACGATCATACCTTTTTCCCTGTCTGTCAAGCATACAAAACTGCGAAATGATTTATATTTGTTCACTTTCGCACATGTTCTCTTTGAAATTGCTTCCCAGGTGTTTGCAAGTGGCCACACTCCCCCACACGAGTTGGTTTGTGTGTGCACAAATGCCACGACCTTTGAACCTCGTTTTTTCTCTCTGTGTGTAGACATTTCTTTAATGTCACCATAAGTCTCAATATATAAGCCATTTAATATGAAAAGCACAATTATAGGCTGGCAGCGAACAGCGGACGCATCCCAGCGCTAGCTGTGGCGCGTTGGCTGGCCCAATTTCGCTTTACAGAGCAAGTGAATCGTGAAGGTTGGCTGAAAGTGGGCAAGTCAAGCGGATGCGTTTTACCGGCATGGACGATGAGCTCCGAAAAATCGAATGAGGGGAGATTCTAAATAAAAAAAGAGACGTGAATTTTATATGGCTGGTTTTTATATAAAACTCAAATTATACTGTTATTAACTAAGCTCAGTGGCGTAGTAGCTAGAGGCACCGGCCGTCTTGTACTGATAATTGGGGAGCGCGGGTTCATAATCAGCTTTCACAGTTATTCAGAGGTTTTCTGTGAAATTAAGTTAAATGCCGGGAAATTACACTCCTCTCTTTACCAGCGAAAAGTCCTCGGCCTGATAAAAATAACCTTAGAGGGAACTACTCGCTAATCGTGATGGCATGAGCATGTTGACGGTTATTACCATATGGGTGTGCATTGCTAATTGATGTGGTGCTGCCAGATGGCGTTTAACTTTCCTCCTAGGGGGTAAGTTGTACTATTTTTGTGTATAACCACTCGAGATATTGTATGAATTCACTATACCAACGAATCCGGAAATTACCGATGGAGGAACATAAGCCTTGAAAACACCCACCAAACCCAACAAAACAAAGAGGGCCCAAAAAGCCAATAATAATAAGAACTCAAACCGCAACAATACAAGATATGAGTAAATAGACCTAACCGTCTGATCTCAATAAACGCCAGATAACAGGTGTATAAATTCAGCCTCATTAGCTGAGTTACACTGACGAGATCTAATAAGATCGAAATCTAGATATGAAGATTGCTAAGAGGTGGGTTGATACTTATATATGTTTTTTTACTGTTTTTATTCAGAATCTTTCATATTGTTAGCCAACCTAATATATCATATTACCATCACCAAATCTTTTATAAACGATTTCATCATTTTGGGGTAGTTTGGGCGATGAAATGACTTAGTATATCTCAGTGTGCGATATACTCTATGAACGTTCTCCTACAATGTTCTAAAAAAGAAATGCGCCATTTTATTTATTTATGTTTATCAGTAGAAACAGAAAAATAGACGGAACTTTATTTTTATTTATCAGTAAAGGCAGAATAATAGATGAGACAAATGGGTATGAGCAAAATAAATTATAAACAATATTTAATGATATTTTTATATTTCTGGAAAATGCACCCTAATTATCTGAATATTAATGTTCGAGGATTCAATTTTATGTTTTTGTGTGTATATCTAATTGCAAAGAAAACAATACACAATAAAAGTATATTATTATATAAGCGTGTTCGTAATTACGCTCTGACGTTTAATTATTAAAGTCGGCCCGCACTATAATAGACAACGCCATGTTACCGTCACGTCAAATATTGTTATTAATAAACTATATCTCGTGTTCGAAATATAAAAGCAGTTATGAAATATTATGGCTGATATCGAGCTCCGCCTGAAAATAACAATACCATTCTATTTTCGGATGTCATTGATTGCTTTTCAAATTCGGTGAATTTTGCATCGAAACCGTGTCGTGATACGGAGCGTTGTGAGTTCAATTATAAATGTTCCGTCCCCGCGACATGCATTTATGATCTAATAAATTTTCGATTTCAAGTTTCGCGATGTGGAACAGGTCAGAGGATTATATTCATATTTGATAGTTTCATGCATGATTTCGTGCTTTGCATAATGTGAAAATCATTCACGATGTCTTTTTAATAAGACATTAAAGACGGAATTGAGCTAAAATTGAAATCAATTGAGCCTAAAAGAAATTTGTTATTTTCTAAATTTTATAAAAAATTCCTAATTGTTGTAAGAATGTCATTAAAATAGGTACAAAATTGCAATAATTACCATACTAATGATTTTTTGGATAGCAAATTTATTATAAAAGATATATGAAAAATTATGTATTTTTTTATTTGTTTATAGTCTATTTTTTATACAAACCGTGATAAAGAGTTATAGTTTAAAAATTCAGTTTTCAATTTAATTTCCTTTTGGAAATTTATATTTACTAGTAAATATAAGATGTACGACAAACTAGGTATTTACTTACTTGATTATAGACTAGTCTTTTATAAAAAAAACCTTGGTGCGATAAAGAGATATAGTTTAAAAAATCTCATTTAATTTCTTTTTAGAGTGTAATCTTTCCAAATTTCTCGTATTAGCAAGGAGAGAAAATCGAAATTACTTGCACATTTAAAAAAACCAAACACAAAGTGCTTGTGTCACAACAAAAATTTGATGTGATAAAGAATTTATCTAATGAAATTTAAATGAAGTGAATTTTTAATGAAGTGTAAAAAAAACTTAATCTACCTAAGGTTTTTAAGGCTTTTTAAGGCTCTTTTAAGGCTTTTTAAGGCTCTTTTAAGGCTTTTAAGGTTCTTTTAAGGCTTTTTAGGATTTCAAATTCATTAGCCGCGGGGACAGTGACAAATCCTACATCTCGCATTAGAAAAGATGATGTTATCACATTTTTTTTGTAAATAAAAATAGTACCATATCGCACGACAAGTACAAAACAAAATTTGATGTGATAAAGAATGTTGATTTTATTTATTTTCATTTGAATTGTTTTGAAAAGGAGACGATTTTGCCTTTCGGATTGATGTAAATCGACGTGCGCAGTTACAGACATGAAATCAATTTATTCATAAATAAAAATGTAATTGCGTACATCGATTTACGTAAATACCAAACGCAAAATCTCCTTTTCAAAACAATTCAAATGTAACTTATATCACTTTCATTCTCACAGGCTTATTTGTCTGACTATAAAAACCAAAAGTGCTACAGTAACAAACCCATAAGTGATACACGATTATGGTTTTATCATTTTATTTCCTTTTAAACAAGATGATTTTTTTTCTCACCTTTATTTTTATTATGTATACTTTGCCATGTATTTTTGAATTGTTGTCATGTAATTGGATTTTGTTCTGTTAGACAATAAACTATATTATTATTATTATTATTATTAACACATTAACTGCCATGTATATGATTTTGAATACTCACACAATAATAACGTTCGTTTTGTTTTCGTTTCGCATATTTGCGACTTTGATTTCATTTTCGCTGCATGTATGTAACTGCCACATGGAAGTAATAGAAAGAAAAATTACATAACAATAATAAAATTTATTTAAAAAAAATCCCAAGGGACCTTTTTCTAAAACTGAAGGCGGTTAATGTTTGTAGTTATCTGCTCAATTAAGTTTATATCTTCTTATAAGAAATAAAACTGTCCATACTGTACTTTCGTTTAATCATTGGATCGCGTATAGATTATCTGTGCAGTAAGAAATTCTTTTTATACTGTGATAAGCCAAATAAAATTTATAACACACTTTCAGTGAGATTATACGCAGATATTGAACGGTGAAATGCTCAGCTACTATAAACGACAGTGCACTGTGGCAAATGTTTAATATGTGACAGTGGTCGCACATGATACTGAACTTTCCTCAACTTTCTGTTGTAATTATTATATAACAAAGTTTATGTCGTGTTTGTGTTCTATTGAAACGGACAGAAGAGGGCGTGGTGGCAAACTAGTAATATTATAGTTTGTAATGCTATTTTATTGTTCTATTTTAGTTAGACTATTTTCAAATAAACTTGCTGCTGCAGCTGTTAAGTTTTTTATAACAAACAATGAACTGTGCAGGTTGTAAATGTTAGTTGGTGCAATTTAAAATATATTATTATTGCATTTTTTCTTCACTCAGAATTCACCACGGAATTTGTGAGTGTTTTCATGCCAAATATAATCAAAATAGTCTCCAAAAATTCATCTCTTTGTGAGAATAGGGAATATATGATCAATAAACACCATCGTACATGTTTTTCATTACACTCACCGAGGTGTGACTGTGAATTATTTGCGAAAATTCGCTTCTCGCTGGATATCGAACTCAAGCTCCCCATGCTCAGTACGAGACGGACGCCGTCTCTAACCATTAGCCTCCCCAGCTGGGTATTGAATTATATTTTGTTAATTTTATTGATTTATCAGTTTGAGGGAATTTGTACGTGCATTCACCGGTTATATGCAAAGCCCTAAGTTCCCCCCAAAGTTAGTTTTAATCTTCAAACATGTTTTGCATGCTAATTGAACTGATTTATGCATGACATCTCACATTAGTTAGATGAACTTTGTTCATTACCAGTCCATTTAAATAATAGAACTATAATTATCTCAATGTAACATTCAAGAAACAAACAAAAATAGTGTACTAAATGACGCCAGATAGTTTTCTATTGGCTTCAAGAAGAGTTTTATTTTAATAGACGTGATTTTTATAATCACTGAATATCTCAATTTCTTTTCGTATGTGTGTGCAAGTTATAGGATTTTTCTAGCAGCTAATGAATGAGTAAACACAAATATTTAATAAATAAACGTATGGTTTTTAAGGCTTTTTGAGGCTCTTTTAAGGTATTTATAACGCTTTTTAATTCTTTTAAAAAATTAGCTGCAAGGACTTGTATAACTCGCATTAGAAAAAAGTTCTCAGATGTTTTTGTAATTAAAAATTCTACCACATTGCACGGCAGGTATTTTATAAGGCTTTTTAATTCTTTTAAAAAATTAGCTGCAAGGACTCATAACTCGCATTAGAAAAAGTTCTCAGATATGTTTGTAATTAAAAATCCTACCACAGTGCACGACAGGTATTTTATAAGGCTTTTTAATTCTTTTAAAAAATTAGCTGCAAGGACTCATAACTCGCATTAGAAAAAGTTCTCAGATATGTTTGTAATTAAAAATCCTACCACAGTGCACGACAGGTATTTTACCTATTAGACCGAAATTAAAATGGTTTCGAATTTAATTATGAGTTCTAAAAATCTAAAAAAGAAGATAGAAATCTAAAAAAAGCTCCACCCTTGACGAGAATTCGAACCCACGACTCCGACTAGCACACAAAAAACAATTGTCAGGTCGGTCGCCTTCAAATCATTGACTTAAGGAGAATCTCGGAAAGTGAAATACGGTTCAATGTTGACCTAATCGCGCGGTCTTTTCTAGTCAACATTTTATAATTTTCTGAAAATATGTTCGGATATTTCTCCAATCTAAGGATAATTTGATACTTTGTTAGGACGAAAAAGTTAATTTTTTGTCTCGAAATAGTTGTAAAAAATATGCAAAAGTAGTCAATATTTGCATCAGAAAAGTATATATTCACTCCGATTTGTAATGAAAATTCAACAGAAATTCCTCTAAGAGATTGCAGTTTCATATTTCAAGTTTTGATAAATACAGTCTGATAATGCTTAAGTACAGAAGTATAGTTTATAGACATCCGCGCAATTATCACAAAATACTTCATTATTTCGAAATAAATTTATTTCTCGGTGTGCACCCCTCCAGTTTTTCCTGGGGCCACGGTTTATACACTCCCCAAAAGAAGTAGCAGCAGTTCCGTTAGTCTCACAACGCGTTTTTCGAATAGTTTTTCAACTCGAATCCTCGAACGAGATTTTCGAAGATTTTATCCACTTAAGGCGAGGATAAATAATAAATAAAATAATAAATAAGAAGTCACATCAGTACATTTTTTTTTCACAATAAGTAATATTATGGGAAATAATCCTTAGAAATTGATTCCCTATATATTATTTTATTAATTGATTTTTAAAAATTAATAAAATAATAAATAAGGAGTCAATTTCAAAGGATTATGTGTTAATCAGTGGAAATAAGGAATATATTGTATTATTTATGCTCACAAAATAAGAATATTTGTTTTCCAATTAGTTATTAATACATTTTTGTCACAATAAATAATAATATGGGAAATAATCCTTAGAATTTGACTCTTTATATATTATTTTATTAATTGATTTTTTAAAATTAATAAAATTCAAAGTCAATTTCAATTCAATGTTTAGTTTGTTTAGTGTGACAAAATAAGTATTAAGAATTAAATTGTAAGTGAAAATTCTTATTTTGTGAGCATTAATACTCCAAAAAATTCTTTATTTTCACTGTCTAATTTATTATTTTATGTCAGTATAAACACACCTTTAGTTTTTATATGTAGATATATTTGACGGCAGATTTGATATAATTCAAAATATATAATAATAATAACTGTCTTTATTTGTTTTAAGAAATTTTTTTTAATATGTTTTAAATATAGACAGAGGGCTCTTTTTTTCTATAAACCACAGATACCGTACATCTTAAGACATCACGAGCTTAACAAAAATTAACTTTCCCACCAACTAGAGACTACAGTTGCTATTTTGTACATTAAAAAATATATTTAATACGTAAATAAATTAATTTCTGAGGCACGGTGATTCATATTCACATCTCAACTTGAAAATAAAGAAACAAGATTTTTTTGAATACCCAAGCTCAAATATTCACGTAAAACATTTGTAGCGAATAAATCAATAAACGTGGGATTCCAATAATTTATTACCAGTTCCCAAATTGTGTACGCCTTACGCATCGCATCCATTTTCACTTGACAGGATTTCTGAGATAATGGCATCGCATTTGATATTTAAGGGTTGCGGTGGAGCCAACGGACGGGCCTGTTTGCTATGCAGAAAGTAACGCCGAAGCTTATTTGGACAAGTTGCGCGCCTACCTACACCTCTCGCAGCTGTTGCATAATGTATGTTGTTATAGTCACGCCGATTTGGATACCCTGAGGCGAAAATGCGTGCACAGGATGCATCTCAGGGGAGTGATCGATCATTTATTTGAAATCCTGCCGGTTTTGCCAGAGAAAAGACATGCAATCAAATATTGATGAGTTTACACACAGTTGTGACTTTTACGTGGAATTGAGAATCATTTTATTAATGTAACGATGTGAGGTACATAGTTTAAATTCCTAGACAGGTTGTTAGGCCATATTTCTATACGGTCTTAGTGTAAAATTGTTGTATAAAACTATAAAGTTCATATTTAAAATTGTAAATAATCAAATGCTTAAGGATAGGTTTATACTGACATAAAATAATAAATAAATAAAATAATAAATTAGAGAAAACGAATCAGTGGAAATAATATTGTATTATTTATGCTCACAAAATAAGAATATTCATTTTCTAATTCGTTATTAAAATACATTATTTTGTCAGAATAAATAATATTATGGGAAATAATCCTGAGAAATTGACTCCTTATATATTATTTGATTAATTGATTTTTTAAAATTAATAAAATAATTAATAAGGAGTCAATTTTAAAGGATTATGTGGTAATCAGTGGTAATCAGTGGAAATAAGGAATATATTGTATTATTTATGCTCACAAAATAAGAATATTTGTTTTCCAATTAGTTATTAATACATTTTTTGTCACAATAAGTAATATTATGGGAAATAATCCTTAGAAATTGATTCCTTATATATTATTTTATTAATTGATTTTTAAAAATTAATAAAATAATAAATAAGGAGTAAATTTCAAAGGATTATGTGGTAATCAGTGGAAATAAGGAATATATTGTATTATTTATGGTCACAAAATAAGAAAATTCATTTTCCAATTAGTTATTAATAATTTTTTTGTCGCAATAAGTAATATTATGGGAAATTGTCCTTAGAAATTGACTCCTTATATATTATTTTATTAATTGATTTTTATAAATTAATAAAATGATAAATAAGGTGTCAATTTCAAAGGATTATGTGGTAATCAGTGGAAATAAGGAATATATTGTATTATTTATGCTCACAAAATAAGAATATTCATTTTCCAATTGGTTATTAATACATTTTTTGTCACAATGAATAATATTATGAAAAATAATCTTTAGAAATTGACTCCTTATATATTATTTTATTAATTGATTTTTAAAAATTAATAAAATGATAAATAGGGTGTCAATTTCAAAGGATTATGTGGTAATCAGTGGAAATAAGGAATATATTGTATTATTTATGCTCACAAAATAAGAATATTCATTTTCCAATTAGTTATTAATACATTTTTTGTCACAATAAATAATATTATGGGAAATAATCCTTAGAAATTGACTCCTTATATATTATTTTATTAATTGATTTTTAAAAATTAATAAAATAATAAATAAGGAGTCAATTTCAAAGGATTATGTGGTAATCAGTGGAAATAAGGAATATATTGTATTATTTATGCTCACAAAATAAGAATATTCATTTTCCAATTAGTTATTAATACATTTTTGTCACAATAAATAATAATATGGGAAATAATCCTTAGATATTGTCTCCTTATATATTATTTTATTAATTGATTTTTAAAAATTAATAAAATAATAAATAAGGAGTCAATTTCAAAGGATTATGTGGTAATCAGTGGAAATAAGGAATATATTGTATTATTTATGCTCACAAAATAAGAATATTTACTTTCCAATTACCTATTAATAATTTGTTTGTCACAATAAGTAATATTATGTGAAATAGTCCTTAGAAATTGACTCCTTATATATTATTTTATTAATTGATTTTTAAAAATTAATAATATAATAAATAAGAAGTCAATTTCAAAGGATTATGTGGTAATCAGTAGAAATAAGGAATATATTGTATTATTTATGCTCACAAAGTGAGAATATTCATTTTCCAATTAGTTATTAATACATTTTTGTCACAATAAATAATATTATGGGAAATAATCCTTAGAAATTGATTCCTTATATATTATTTTATTAATTATTATTTTATTAATTTTTAAAAATTGATTATATTTATGCTCACAAAATAGGAAAATTCATTTTCCAATTAGTTATTAATAAATTTTTTGTCACAATAAGTAATATTATGGGAAATAGTCCTTAGAAATTGACTCCTTATATATTATTTTATTAATTTATTTTTAAAAATTAATAAAATAATAAATAAGGAGTCAATTTCAAAGGATTATGTGGTAATCAGTGGAAATAAGGAATATATTGTATTATTTATGCTCACAAAATAAGAAAATTCATTTTCCAATTAGTTATTAATAAATTTTTTGTCACAATAAGTAATATTATGGGAAATAGTCCTTAGAAATTGACTCCTTATATATTATTATATTATTTCATTAACTGATTTTTAAAAATTAATAAAATAATAAATAAGGAGTCAATTTCAAAGGATTATGTGGTAATCAGTGGAAATAAGGAATATATTGTATTATTTATGCTCACAAAATAAGAAAATTAATTTTCCAATTAGTTATTAATACATTTTTGTCACAATAAATAATACTATGGGAAATAATCCTTAGAAATTGATTTCTTATATATTATTTTATTAATTATTATTTTATTAATTTTTAAAAATTAATAATAAAATAATAAATAAGGAATCAATTGCAAAGGATTATTTTCCATAATATTATTTATTGTGATAAATTTTTTTATTTTAATAACTAATTAGAAAATGAATATCCTTATTTTGTGAGAATAAATAATACAATATATTCCTTATTTCCATTGATTCTTGATGTTGATGAGCCTTGTATATTGGAGGATTTTTGTATTTTTTGATGGGTTATGCCATATAAAGGTCTTTTTTTTAAATTTATTTATTTTATTTCCATTGATTCCTTCTCTGTAATTTATTATTTAATTTATTATTTATTATTTTATGTCTGTATAGATTATTTATAATTTTAAATATGAACATTATAGTTTTATACAACAATTTTTCACTAAGTAGATCAGCACCATATAAAAATATGGCCCATAATATAAATTATGTTCTTTTTAAAGTGTCAATTATGACATATTAATATTTAACACATACATTTTCGCTGTAAAGACCTATAAAAAAATCACTTCACCCTCGAATGAATATAACATAACATTCATATATAAAACAAACCGTCTCATCTCTGTTTAATTATGACATTAAGGATGCTCTAGTTATATAATTACTGCCGACAACGCCATAAATATAGCACCTTCCTCATTGTCGCCCTCGTCTTAATTTATTACAGAGCAAGCGATGCCAACAATGATATACTTAGAGCTTTAGGGCTGGAATGAATTATTCATTTAGCCCGACGCACACGTGGCTGCGGCGGGGAATATTTTATACACACGTCGAATCGAAAAATTGAAGCCCTCCCCAAACACTTGAGCGGAGCGAACAAATTTATTCATAATCGCCTCGCGAAACTTGATTTAGGGACTAATCAAACAGTTTGCGCTGAAACGCTGTCTCGGAATGATTAATATAAAAAAAAACTCGGGAAGTGTTTCAACACAGTAGCGGCAGTTGATTTATTGCCGGTATTAATATGTCATTTGTGATTTATACGCGTATATAATTTGTGCTCACGAAACTAAAGTATTAACTGGTGAAAACAAATCATAAAAATAAGGTCTAGCAGGTTCACTTTTTATACAATTTTGTATAACATATAACGAAATCATTACCTAGTAGTAATTCTGCTGCATATATTAAGTTTATGTTAACATAATTTTTTATTAGCATTTTAAGATTATAATCGTTGCATTTAATTTTGAAATGTGCATCTTAAACTCAACGGTTTATTAAGCTTGGGTTTATTAAAGCACTTACAGCAAGGAAATTTTGTAAGACGTGCACATAACAAAAAAATGTAATATTACAAATTATTCCACCACAGCCAGAGACTTTCATAATATTCAGCACGTGTTTCCATTTGGAACAATACCAACGTATCATATGTGATGCTGCGGTTGCATTCCAGTTTTCATTATTAACAATTGTTTTGTTTAGTTTTCGTATGTATGAATATGTTACATACACCATGTATACCAAAATAGGCCAATGTTGTTGTAGGCATGCATGTACAAACTACAGTACGTCAACATTATATGAATATGATTTTTTACTAAAAACTCTTCTTACACTCATTTCATATAAATTAAGATGGCATAATATAAGAAATCAGAGAATAGGATATAAAATATAAGAAATCAGACAGTAGAAATCAGCAGAAATAAGTATTAAGGACATTGATTCAAATGTAGAAAAAGAAAACAGTTTAATGTAGAGTTCAAATCGTTTGAAATCGTGATTGAGCATAGTTTGTTTGATTTCCACTTATATACTTTTGTTAATGGATTAACACACTTCTTTTAATTGTTGATATAATGCAATACGTCTGGGTTCTGATTGCATTCTTTTATTTATACACATTCAGAGAAATTGTAATAAATTAAAATTAATTTATACACAATTATCAGCAGATAATTGCTGTTTGTTGGGATGATTGTAAAAATAATAATATATTACTCTACCTTTGTATCCTCCCCTGAGAGTCTACAGTTATTTATCGATTGTACAGTTTTTTGTTGTAACTTCAGTTATTACTCGTTAGAACTAGATTGGCACTTTCAACCACTGTGAATCGTAGAGACTAATTTCAGTAAACTAAAATTCAATGAACTTTTGGCTATTGGATAGACAATTTTGAACCAAAGGAAAATCTTAATAATAGTTTTTCGTTTTTAATATAGTATTGGTTTCCTAAAACAAAAGACCAACCCTTCAAATGATAAATTATAAAAGTGATAAGAATCTATATGTATGGGGATGTCCCAGAAATGGCTTGGCACTAAATCGCATGTCGATTAATTGGAAATATGGTCTAGATGACGAGAAAAATGTTAAGATTGTTTGAAATAGAACCGCGAAAGCTACAGGGCTTGGTAAAATATTGTAACTAATTTTATTTTTACATAAAATTGACCGCACTCTTCAGAAGCTATAACATTTCACTACAAACAAAGGTGAGAATGCTGAGATGCTATATCTCCGTCCTATTCTATGGACTACAAGCTTGGATGCTTTTGGAAGATATGGCCAACGTATATCTCTGAATAATAATAATAATAATAATAATAATAGACTTTATTCTCCAAGAATTTAATAGTATTAATACTCATCATTATAATATCTAACTCTTTTCATTGTTAAATCATATTTATACAACAAATATTTGTATAAATATCTCGAGTTATCAGTATTTCCAGTCTAAATTCAGCACAATAAATTGTTTGCGTTCCCCAGCGGGCGCTTTGAACTGCTGCAACAGCAACTGTGGCAAATATCTCTCATTTGTGCGAGAGATATTTAATCGCGGGGCGCCCGGTAACATCGCTTAATCTACGTCCCGAGACCCACCTTATTTGTGCGTGGATCCTACCAGCCACCCCCAACCTGTACATAAGCCGCCCCCCGAAGGACCCGCACGGATACACCAAGCCGAACGCTCGGGGGATAATCAATGCCGAAATGTAACCCACATGCTGGCGCGCGGGTTATATAAAAGTTTTTGGACTCGATATACGAGGGTAGCGGGTGGAGGCACGATACAGCGAGATTCATGCATAAAATTTATATTAAAATTATTTTATGTTTTATATATCAACGTTTAAATAGAGAGACAGTCTATAAATCTATATCTATATGCCCTAACTGCATGCATCGCATCCTTTATGTGATGCATGCAATAGGGTAATTGTCAATCTCTTAGTGGCTCAAATAATGAAGATTATCTTTTATACGTTCCCTTAGGAGTGAGGGAATAGTGAAAAGAGGCAAGGGAAAGGAAATGAGTGAGGGTAGAGAAGGAATAGTGTTGTGTACATACATAATCGGTTTACGTCGTTTATGCGAATTTTGGAAGATGAAATACGGTTCAATGTTGACCTAATCGCGCGGTCTTTTCTAGTCAACATTTTATAATTTTCTGAAAATATGTTTGGATATTTCTTCAGTCTAAGGATGATTTGATGCTTTGTTAGGACGAAAAAGTTCATTATTTGTCTCGAAATAGTTAAGTATGCAAAAGTAGTCAATATTTGCATCAGAAAAGTATATATTTACTTCGATTTGTAATCAAAATTCAAAAGAAATTCCTCTAAAAGATTGTAGTTTCATATTTCAAGTTTTGATAAATACAATTTGATAATGCTTAAGTGCAGTAGTATAGTTTATAGACATCAGAAATAATAATGAATGTTATATTTAGACCAAATCGAAATTAGTGGATTGGTGAGAGCACTGAGAAGAAGCCTGACAACACAAACATTTAATTAAAGATAGAAGTCTTTTTATTTAAAGATTACAGCACTGGTCTAAGATGCAGAGCATGTAATATACCTCTGCACAGCTCTAGTAAACACTATACATCTAATACTAGGGGAGTCCTGGCCTAGTATGGTTAGCACTGGCAACTCCTCACCCGCCAGAGTTTAGCAGCTCGCACGCAAAATTGACTGATGGGACGAGTGAGCAGCCTCAAAGGGAGGTTTCACAATGGGCCCATTTTCAGGCCTAAGTGTCTGCTACCCTACAGCCAACTATCCAGAACTATCCAGAACTAGTCTAAGATTAAAGAAAAGTTTAATAAAAAATCGTCAATTTTAATTCAGTTACTAGTATCAGCCAGGGCTAACTTAATAGTATTTCATCATAAAAGTTGATTTCTTTTGATACATCATTATAAAGCCTGATGGACATATAAATTACCTCTCCCCCAAGCAACAATGTTTAATGGATATTCGGCTAAGGTATAAACAATTCAATTTTAAACATGAGTTTAATAACGAATTATAATTAGAAGAAAAATAAACTCCGCTAATATAAATTGAAAATAAGATTTACCCCATATCATTACCCTCGTCTCGTTGTTTACAGAAACAATCGCTCCACGTAATTCCTGTTAGCAAAACAACATCATTATTACGACTGTAAAGCGCGCCCCATCCATAACAGTTAATGTTTGTATTTACTGCCGTCCGCGAAATTCATTTCGTCGCCTTTAATGTAAAATGGAATTTTATCATATCCTGGAGTTTCACGGCGTGCGCGCGGTAAATTTACTCCGTGCGAATTAAAATTCCGAAAGTAATCCGCTCGCCGTTTGTATTCGGGCTCTTTAAAAAATATTTTTAGGGGTGTGGGGGGATAATGCGCTTGGCGGGTGAATTATGGAATCGGGGAGGGGCTGTGAATGTGCTAATATATTAAGTCGTAACGGGTTTAGGAGACACAGAAAAAAACGGGCGGTGATTTTTTTTAGCGCCTAATGGCATTCGGTTTATAGTCATGGGCGTGAAAAATAAAACAAATCACGATTGTACTGGCAATTAGGCGGTTGGTAGGGTAATAGATGGGAAAATAATTACTAATTGAATCGTCACCTAATTATACTATTTGTTTGTATTGTATTGTTACTTGATTTCTTTGTACATGGAGATATTGAATGAATGGTACTATTGATAATTATTAATGAGATCAACTATCAACTACAGACATATTACATTTGCCAGTGATCTAGCTGTGCAATGGTTACGGTTAAATATATTTATATAATTGTCTTTAAAATCTACATATGCCCTTTCGGGTATCGAGATTATCACTAAATCAATAGCCCACAATACATTTAGTTAATGTTCTTTACTACACCTTACTTTACACTCTCCAAAAAAAAAAATTCTATCTTTATAGGGCTATGAGGCTTTTCCGCCGGTCAAGGGAGAAGCTCAGAGGAATTTAATCACCCGGTTTTACCTTAACTTCACAGAAAACCTCTGAATAACTGTGAAAGGTGATTCGCTTCCCGCTGGGGATCCAACTCAGGCTCCCCAAAGCTCAGTACGAGATGGACCACTCGGCCACTGAACTAGGTTACACTCTCCATTATTTTCTATTCAACGAATTTCTTCCCGCTTCTTGTTTGCTGAGGTTGGTTCTTGTTAGTATGGCAGTTAGTCCCATGTTTTTTTTATCTCCCTCGGTTTTGGTTTTTTGCTATTACAAGCCTTACTTGTTTTGCTTGTCTGTCTTCAGCCATTTACTAGGGCCCCGTTCGTTTAACTACTACTAGTGACTAGTAGTGACACATGCTGACATCACGCTCATGCTAATAGTATAGCATGACGTCAGTATTTGTCACTACTAGTCACTAGTAGTAACCAAACGGACCCGGGCCTAGATGTCCGTACCAAGCTAGCTTTCTTTCTATGTTTTTTCTTCTTCTAGGCTTTCAATTTATAGGTTTCTTCTTATTTGTTAATTTCTTATTATACCCAATTTTGTGAATCCTTCCACATTCCTTAGATATTTCATTTCGCTAGCCTGGATTTTGCGTTTGCTTCTTTGATTCATCCATGCTTCACGCTCGTAGATCAATGTTGGTCTATGTTAGGAATGGTCAAAGTGTCGACCGACTGTCTGATATATAAACACCTCTGATACCCTTCTCGCACAGCGATCTATGATTAATTTTGATTAAACTTATTTTTGTCATTAAATTACTACTTTTCTTAAGATCTTAATTCATGCGATGTTGGTCGACCGTCGCCTATAATTCCAAAGTGATCAAAAGTTTGGCCACCCGTAATGTAATGTAATGTGATTATTGTTTAATATTACATTTTTTATGGAAAAGTTTCTTGATTACAGCATATTTACTATTTTAAATATTTAAAATTCGAATAATTTCTCAAAATCGTATTGAGCATGGGGAGCGAATTCAAACGTGCAGTGGGCGAAATTTCGCTAATCACCTTTTAGAGTTTTTCAGAGGTTTTATGTGAAATTAAAAGGTAAAAACGTTTGATTACACTCCTCTGACCTTTACTCAGAGGTAAAACCTCCCGAATGCTTTACCTCTGAGTAAGATAGTAAGATAGCTATAAACTTTTTATTTTACTCATAATCACAATTTCGCGCAGTTCTAGTATAGTATAGTGTGTGTATATGTATATATATATATATATATATATATATATATATATATATATATATATATATCGTCAGCCTTCTTTCTAAGGAATTACATTCCTGCAACTACCATTTGTGGTATATACACACACATCTATTACTGGCCCATAAAAGCAACTAGGGTTCGCGAAATTATGATTATGAGTAATATTAAAACTTTATAGCTATCAGCCCGAGGGCTTTACCGTATACATAATAAAATTTATTTGTGGCTAGTTTTATGATGGTTGAAAGTAATTTTGCTGTGGTTTTTCGGAATTCCAGTATGCATAGATTTAGTGTATAGATTAACTGATAAGTATTACTTCCGTAACCGAGAAGACATTTAATATTCAAACAATACATTGAAAGGGGTTTGCCGTGTTTTGACTCACGTAGCACTAATGCGAGTTTGTAATTAGAAAACGACCGCTCTGCCCCTCATTGTCGTCCATAGAGCTGCACAATAATTACACAAAGAGATAAAATAGGGATAGACTGTGAATTTACGTTTGATTGATTTAATTTTGTTTAACTAAAAATCCTTACATAACAAATTATTATAAATCTTAATTAAAATTAATTTTGAGAATCTCTACGGGATGGGGTGCAGCACGATGCTGTAAAGACGTCTGGCGTTTGGGAAGCCCTGATAAGGTTGTTCTAATGGTTTCATCAAAGCAACTCCATCGGGGTTCACTAGCCCTCTGACGTGATCTCATGGGAACATTCTCGGTATATAACTTTGCAACCCCTCACGGAGCTCGCTCAATTCACGTAGCCCACAAAAAAATATAAGTTATGACCGGTTTTTTGTTTTTATACTCCATAAAATACTGCAATTCATCAAGAATTTAGTCATTATCATGTTGTGATTATGTTATCTGACAATACACGTAGTTATTTATATTGACAAACAATTCATTATTGATGGCGAGTTGCATCTGAATCAATGAACGTGTATCCGTATATTTATGTTTTGTTCTCATTTCCTAAGACAAGTAATTTTCCGCAATGATTTGGGTGCGGGAAATACTACTTCCCGCACTAGTGCGGTAAATAGCCAGTGTTTCCAACTTAAAATTCGGTACCAATGTAAATGTGTATTTATAAATATGAGAATGCATGCAAACACATCGTATATGGTACTGAATAAATACAATTTTGAAGAAAATATAGACTTTGAATTATATGTAATTGGTAGTGTGACAACATATGTGTCACAACATCTTTAAATAACTTTAAATAAATATTTAGTATTTATTCGTACAAAAAATAAGATACATTATTCGTGCGATAAGGCCGTTTCCCGAATTCGCTCTTAATACAGTTTATTCGCTTATTCGGGAAACTTGCTTTCCTGCACTAATAATGTAAATTACTATTTTGTATCGTCGATTCTTTTGTAAGGAGCTTGAGGGCGATTTTTGAGCGATCTCTATGAATATAGCGACCGCTTTGAATATAGCGATCGAGACACGTTTAACGAATACTGTGTTGATTTTTGGCCCTTGGCTTCGTAAAGAGTGATCTCAATCTCTGTAAGAACTAAAAGCTTCTAAAATATTGGATTTTTAAGGCGTCTACTTTGTGATAATTCATTTTAAAGGATAAATCAAACGATTTTTTACTTTGTTTTTTATCACACTTCAGTTACACCTCCTCCGAGGAGCTCGAAAATGGCTAGAGCTTAGCCGAAACTAGTTGCAAAGTGTAACTGAAGTGTGATAAAAAAACAAAGTAAAAAATCGTTTTATTTATCCTTTAAAAGCTTCTAGGTGATGAACGTGTGTATGTAAAAACGAAATTAAAATCGACATTTAAAACCAAACAAAACTGTCAACGTTGTGTGATGAAACCTTTCAATTATTTATGCACGCCTGATATAATTACATTAAAATAACCCTGAGCCTCGTAAATTATTTCATTTTGAGTGAATTAATTTCCACCAGCACCCGTCAGCAGCGGTAATAGATAAATTTCCGCACGCGCACGAAACCACCACGAAAATTGTTTTGTTCGCCCCCGCCGCAACAGCTCCCTACCCCCTGAAAACACAATAACAATAGTTTGCAGGCCGGAAGCACGCGCCAAACTCCACGTAATAAATATCCCCTGCGGAAATTTTTAATTCAATTAAATCACGGCGTTGGCGCGCCTGGAAAAAATTCAATTTTACACCGGAAATAATTTCCAGCTAAGCAGCGGCAGCGGAGAAATTTCATATATCCCATGTGATGAGAGCGCTTTGCAGGGGGGGGTGTGAAGAAGAAAAAAAAACTATGATAAACGATAAGATAAGGAGGTGGGATTAGCCTATCTGGAAGCTCGCGGATGGGGGTTGGTTTAATGTATGCGGCGTTTATGGTGCAGCGGTAAAATCTATTCCGCTCGTGCAATAATTTTCGATTTATGTGTTGTATAATGTGAGGTCGGATAAGTTTATTAGTCCACGGCGCCACTAATAAAGACTGCTGTGGAAATGACGGGACGGGGATTGGTATTTTATAACATAAATAAAGTGCTTGAGATGGAAGAGATTGCAATAGGTTTGATAAAGCGGATACAGTGGCATAATAAAATTGTTAGTAGTGACACACTTATATAGGGTTTATAGAGTCTGGCGGAAAATTGAATTGGTGTATAAGGTGGTTGTGGTAAGCATTTGCAACTGATAGGTTTTATGTTTACTAGTAGCAGGGATCTAGTAGTAAAAATAAGTTTTTAATAATAATAATAATATACTTGTTTAGTATTTTTTGTGAAAAAAATATATATAAACTCATAAAATGATGAACAAATTACAAAATACATATAGGCCAAAACTAACTTATAAATATTAGATTGTTAAGGCCACAATTCGCCTTAAGAGCGTTCCATCAACGGGCGATATTAACGGAAAAAGTAGTCTTATGGTAGCAAGTGTAGTGAAGTTAATTATTGGAATAAAATTATAAATGAGGTATTATTTTAAAGAAGAAAGATGTATCTTTGATTCGGTCGGGCCGATTTTGGATATATAATTTCAAAATAAAGCTATGAGAGAATAAACATAGACAATATTTGCTAAGCAATAACTACATGAAAAAATTTAATTAAAAAAATTCTCCCGACCGAATCAAAGATAATTTAATGAGGTTTCAGAATATGTCTTTGGAATTAAAATCTGTTTCCAATGAACATGTTACAAAATACATATAGGCTAAAAATCCTTCTACCTTATAAATATTAGATTTTTAAGGATACAATTCGTCTTAACAATCTAATATTTATAGGTGAGAAGGATTTTTGGTCTATATGAATTTTGTAATTTGTTTTATGTGATAATTCATTTTAAAGGATAATTAAATCGATATAGTAAAAGAATTCTTGCCATATACGGCTATCTGACTGAAAAATCTCCAGATATATCAATGTTAAATTAATTATTTCATATATAATTTGCTGTATGATACGAGATAATTTAGATAGTCTCGCTAGTCAAGATGCGAGACTATCATACAGCAAATTATATATGAAATAATTAATTTAACATTGATATATCTGGAGATTTTTCAGTCAAGAAATTGTCTTGTCTAAAACAACCTAAAAACTTGATAAATTTAAACTAAAATTTTATAGTATCGCAGTATTTACAATTATCTGTTACTATTGTATTATTATATATATTATCTATTTGCATTTTACCTTTCGGTGTGGGCTATTATTTGTATTATTTGTGCTGAAAATCGATATGAATATGTGCAACCAGACTTTCCGCCACAATTCTACTGCTGGATTTCATTTTTGTCGTCGTTTTTATTTTCCGGATTTCATCGCGCCATTTGGGGAAATTTAATAAAACGCCCGTCAGAGACCAACCAACCCTATGTGTCGTAAAGCGTGCGTCGCTTTGCGAGGCGACGCGGGACGCATATCGATAATTATTCGGCAGATGATGCCATAAATCCATTTGATTTATAGGCGCGAATTACGAGGAAAGTAGGGGGTGTGAGGGAGCGTCATAAAAATCCGGCACATGTGCGTATTGATAAATGGCTCCCGATTAGTGCCAGGCGGTGGTGGTTGGTAATTATTTTCGAATCGCCTGGACGCAAGACATACCGAGCTAATCAAGCCGTGTGTTTTATTCCGTCGAAGTTCGTTTCGTGTTTGTATTGCAGGGGCGAATGCGGAATTATGAAACAAAGAAGAATTGATAAAGAGTTTCTGTTCGTGGAATTAATACCGTTGCGTTCTGTTATGGGTGTAATTATTTTGCTCCATATTTCTTATATTAGATTTTATGAGATCGCGGTATGATAAATGCCAACTAGTTACGAGTTCGGATAACAAACTTTTCGAGGTTTTCCAGGACTTTGCCTGCCATGTTATTTTTGAAAAACGGTTTCAATCAATAAAATAAAAATCGCTACAACTTTCCCCAATTGAATTATTTATAACTCAACAAAATATTTGAATCATCTTATAAATTTAATATTTATTTAATTAAACAAATAGTTTCAATATTTTCAAAAACAAGTATATAGTTTTGATTTATTTCTAATTAAATTTTATGTACGACAGGATATGATATAATTCATCCATAATATTTATGAAGTTTTAGAGAAAAACCGTACAAAGATTTTTGATTTGGTTGAAAATTGTCTATTCAACGGGATAAAGTTGATACATATGTTTACTTTTTCTACTAGTTGCCCATTAATTGTAATTTAGTAGTTGCCTTTATTATTTTTACTTATAACCATGAATTTTCTATTGCTGACATTGATGCCTACTCAACATTGACGACTGCTTTCGGTCACGTTGTCCATTAAGTTCGTTTTAGACAAGACAATTTCTAAGAAAAAAGTTATCGGCAGCCTAAACAGAATCCTATGAGCCAAAAATATCTCGAAGAAAAATAAAAAGCTTCTCTTCAATTCTATTCTACAGAGCATTATGCTATAAGGTAGCGAAACTAGTATTAAATTCTTTATAACCAAATTTCCCCTTTCATCTTTATTAATTTAAACAGTAATTTGTAATCTTTTCTATGTGAATCTACAGTTTTAATTAGCCCCCTACCACCATCTATATATTGATTAAAATACCAAACTTATTTAACTTGCATAATAAAAATGCCATGAGTTAATTATAGAAATTAACGAATAATAGCGTAGTGCACAGTTCAAGTCATTTGGGACAGTGGACGGGCATAGTTTGGTTGGTAGGGACCACCCGCCCACCCCACCTTCGCTCGCATAGTTTTTTCAATGGATACAGACGTTTTATATTGTTTTATCTATTTCAAGAAGAGTGTTATCTTATGTAAAAACTATGCGAGCGAAGGTGGGGTGGGTGGGCGTCCCCTACCAACCAAACTATGCCCGTCCATTATTACAAACGACTTGAACTATGCACTACACTATTATCCATTATTTTCTAGAATTCAATTTATTTCATTTATTAATTTACGCTTAATTCGTTAAAAAAAACATGTGAGAAACAATGTAGTGCATAGTTCAAGTCGTTTGAAATAGTGGACGGGCATAGTTTGGTTGGTAGGGGCCGCCCGCCCACCCCACCTTCGCTCGCATAGTTTTTACATAAGATAACACTATTCTTGCAATAGATAAAACAGTATATAAAACGTCTGTATCCATTGAAAAAACTATGCGAGCGAAGGTGGGGTGGGCGGGTGCTCCCTACCAACCAAACTATGCCCGTCCACTATTTCAAACGACTTGAACTATGCACTACATTGTTTCTCACATGTTTTTTTTAACGAATTAAGCGTAAATTAATAAATGAAATAAATTGAATTCTAGAAAATAATGGATAATAGTGTAGTGCATAGTTCAAGTCGTTTGTAATAATGGACGGGCATAGTTTGGTTGGTAGGGGCCGCCTATTGTTACATTTATTTTCAACTTATTTTTATACTTTTTTATATTTTTTATATCTTTTACTACTAAGCAATGTACACATGTAAACACAAAACAGGCAGAAAGACCCCCCAGGGGATCGATAGTCCAATAAAGATGGTTTATATATATATATATATATATATATTGAAGAATCACCACCAGGTGTATCAATGTTAATCAATAATTTCACAAAAATTTCCGGAGGCGTGGGTTCAAGTCCCACCGGATACTGAAATTTTTGAGAAATTATATATATACATATATATATATATATATATATATATATATATATATATATAAATACCTACTTCCCTACACGCCGGTTAAAACGATAAAGTCTTAAGAAATTTATACTTACATTCAATATAAACATTTCTGTAAACAAAATTTAATACCTAGAGTTTATTTGTAGCCATTACCACCTGCAAATATTGATAAATGGAAAATGATTCATGACATAAACACTCCCAATCGTTCTTGTTTTGATCGTTTGAGAGTTTCAAAGAGGATTTCTAATTAGCGACCACGCCAGCCAATAAATGTTTCCTTTCGCATTTCCCGGGCACCGTTTCAACGTGTAATTTAAGCGGTAATTTTATTTCGCCGCAATTAATTGTAGATCAAACGAAAACGGCGTGTTTTCCGCTATGCTTAAACACGCGCACTCTCCTAAGGACGTAGAAGTGAGAAAACAGTGATCTGTTTAAAGTACAGACATAGTTTTAATTATCGATTCGTGCATATAGCGGAAGGTTTAGTGTAAATAATTGATGGGATTAATTCTGTTTTAATTGTATTGATTTTAAACTGGAAACTGTTACATATAGTCGTAGGAATAATTGTTAAGCATATAATATTAAAGGTAATATTATATAATTTGGTATTAAAGTTTACATAAGGGTCGTTTAAACAAGACAATTTCTTGACTCAAAAGCTAATCAAGATGCGAGATAATCTAAATTGTCTCGTATCATTCAGCAAATTATTTCAATATTGAATTGTATGGTAGATTGAATGAAAAAATATAACACGTTCTATTTGTCAAGAACAAATTGTATAGGAGGAGGATATATGAATTCATTTCTTGAACAACTTTTGAGCTAAGAAATTGTCTTGTCTAAAACAACCTTCAGAGTTAGGAGCTAACAAATGGCACCACATTAACAATTTGGCGTATTTGGTTTCTAAAAGCTACCACCAACTAGATCTCTAGAAGTAATTTATTAACAAGGTGGTTTCGTGTGAGTCCATCTGTCTGTGAACAAAATTCCGGGAAAACTGGCAAAACAAAAATACGGGAACATGTGAGAATATGTGGGCAAACGTGGCAAAATGTGTAAAAATACTGGAAAATATTGGCAAATGGGAGAGAATGTGCGAAATTATGAGAAAATGTGAGAAAAGCGACGGAAATGTGAAAATATCAATATATCGGGGTTTCTAAAAAAATCGGCAATAATATATCAAAAATGTTAAAAAAGTAGAAAATGTTGAAAGTTGTTTGGAAAGTCGTGTGGTGTCCACACGAGATAAATTGTTATATAGATAGCAAATTTGCTAAATAAATATATATATATATATATATATATATATATATATATATATATATATTATGTTAATTGGGATGGTAGATAGATAGATAGATTTATTCATGTATGTGTTTTTTGTGTTTACAAGAACAGGAACAGCAATACATAAGTCAAAGAGAAAATATTAAAAATAGATAAAATAAAAGTAACACATTAAAATTACTGCTACATACATCTGAGAATTAACATAAAAACTAAAATACACATGGTGGGGACACATAATTAGGATGGCAGCATAGCCAAAGAATATGGAAAGCAAAAATGAAACCTTACTACCTACACTACACTGTGGTAGAAAAGGCCAGCGGATATATATATATATATATATATATATATATATATATATATATATATATAGAGAGAGAGAGAGAGAGAGAGAGCAAATTTGATAAATAAATATATATTATGTTATTATTATTATTTTAGAATGTATGTTATATAAGAAATAGTTATTTATAACTATTTTAAAAAGAGAAAAGCATTTACTAAAATAATTTGAAATACGAGTACTCACATTAGAGCGTTTTTACTTGTTAACCATATTTTATGCCGTTCCTCCTAACCTAGATAAGCCAGATTGCATAGCGTGGCGCGGTCATGGGGTGCATTCTGCATCGTGCTCTCATTACATAGTAGTAGCTCCCCCGTAAATATCCCATAATGCTGCGACCACACGCTATTTGCCCCTATCTGATGCCGCTTGGAGATATGCAATTACAGATCAAAGTTATTTCCGACACGAATCCGCTGTGGAGGTTTAACAGGAGGAAAACGGAATGAACTCGTCGAAAGCAGACTTTCAAAAGAAATAATCAGCTGGTGGAAGGCATAAAGGATTCAACATACAAAAGGAACAACGCGTTTAACAGTGAGTTTAAAAAAGATAATAGCTATTTTAACCGCATCGGGGTGGGTTATATGACCTACTATTTACACAATTTAATACAATTTTGGATTATGCATATCTTAATCTATTTGAATTTGGTTTGAATAAAATGAGAAAGGCAAAAGTCAATAAATTACCCACCTTATTCTTTTCCGTAAGTTTTTATAGTTTCATGAATTGAATTTACTAATTAATTTTTTGTAATAAAGTAACATCCCCTGGTCAATAAATTTCCGACCTTACATATTACATTGTTTTCCGAAATTTCCTATGATTTCATATATTGAGTTTTGGGCAGAAAGACCGCGGGTTAAGGCGAATCTTCGAAAATGTTGTTCGGGGATTCCAGCTGAAAATCTATCCCAAAAACGCATAGTGAGATTAACGAAACTGCTTCTACTTTTTTGCGGGGTGTACAAGCCGTCGCCCCAGGAAAAACCGGAGGGGTGTGCACCGAGAAATAAATTTATTTCGAAATAATTGAGAATCGAATTATGATAAATTGTGCGGATACATTATACTGTACTTCAGTAATTGTATTTATCAAAAATATTGAAATATGAAACTACAATCTCTTGGAGGAATTTCTTTTGAATTTTGATTACAAATCGGAGTAAATATATACTTTTCTGAAGCAAATATTGACTACTTTTGCATATTTTTTACAACTATAGACACAAAATTAACATTTTCGTCCTAACAAAGTATCAAATCATCCTTAGACTTGTGAAATATCCAAAAATATTTTCAGAAAATTATAAACTGTTGACTAGAAAAGTCCGCGCGATTAGGTCAACATTGAACCGTATCTTCCGAGATTCGCCTTAACGACGTCAACCGATTATGTATACACTATTCCTTCTCTACCCTCACTCATTTTCTTTCCCTTGTCTCTTTTCACTATTCCCTCACTCCTGAGGGAACGTATAAAAGATAATCTTCATTATTTGAGATTGAAAATTACCCTATTGCATGCATCACATAAAGGATGCGATGCATGCAGTAGGGTATGTATAACCGTATTTCCGTCTTCCCAGATTCGCCTTAATAGCCGTTTACAACTATTGTAAGTACTGTGCAAGTTATTATTGGGAAACAGCGAGGGCAGTAAAAAACTCCTTTTTTAATATATCAATATATTTCGCTCGTTAAATTTCGAGCATCATCAGGATAATTAAATAACAATAACTTGCACATAATTAACTTTCGGCGAATAAATACAATAATATTGTAAGTCATTTTATGTAAAGAAATATATTGTTAATACACAATATGTAATGTTGTTAATACAGATTTATGTATAATCTCGGCTCTCCCTCTTTATATATTTAATTGGCCCTTGATTTTTAACTTTATTTTATACTATGTGAAATTCGCAAATACGGGATGTTACTTAATTACAAAAAAAAAAACTAATCACAATCGAACAATTTTGGTGCTCCCGCACCCCGTAGCTGCATCCGGGTAAACTTAGTTAATTTATTCGTCCGTCATTTCATCATCATTATTGCCGTTTTAATTAAATTGCTAAATACCGTCTAATACTCTACTTTTCCCTTCACATTAATTCGCTAAGAATTTGGGTGCATTACGGGCCTGCAATTATTTTTTACTTATTCATGAGAATCTTCATTTCAAATTCAAATTAGCGGGGAAGGCAGTGGAGCGATTAATAATGCGTTTTAAAGCGTTTTTGTTCGAATGAAAGCGAATTCGAATAAATCCCTGCTCTAATTAAAATAAGCTGAATTAAATTTTATTACGCGTCAGAGAATATTTTTTGTTCACAAGAATATTCTTATTCATGAACAACAAAAAAAACTAGGTATGTAGTAAGCACTTTTATGAATTTGTGTGTTCGCTATACCTAATAAAGGTCGTTTTTTTTAGTAAGCACTGGATAATCAAGATTTATTTTACTATTTTACTTTTTAATAGTATTTACAATACCATTCCACAACACTTACATGGAAGAAGAAGTAAAATACCAAAGTTATTTAACAAAGAAGAATAGGCAAGAATAGGAAATAGCTAATTCTAATTTTTTAAGATTTTTGATAGATCTTTGATAGATTTTTGATAGATTTTTGATAGATTTTTGATAGATTTTTAATAGATTTTTGACATTTTACAAATATCTATTCAAAATGGTAAAAAATTAAAAATAGCTACTCTTGTACCTTTGGGAACCTATTTTTCCCTGTGGAAAAATATAAGTACACAGACAATTGCCAATAGACATGACATATTGAGACAGAAACCAAAGACATTAATAAAGATATTCTTATGCCATTTTGCTTAACAAGACATGAAAAACTGAAACACCTTCAATAAAAAAACTTTACGAATACCTTTATTACTGACAAGACTAATAAAAAAATTTCCACAGGGAAAAATAGATTTCCAAAGCTACAAGAGCAATGTTTTCAACAAGTTGGATTTGGAACCCTATTCTGCCAATTACAACTTTAATGAACACATAAGTTTATATTAGCTTTATATTAAGCAATTGTTTTGTTTTTTTACTTATTTATTTCAACATAAACCGACCTTTACTGAGTAGATAGTTAATAGTAAATTAAGTATATTAAACTCATTACTTAATTTACTATTAACTATCTACTCAGTAAAGCTTCATTTATTCTAACGTGCCGAAAACAATATTTAAGTCTGGGCGGTAAGAGGGCCAAGACAGAACTGTATTTCATGATTTGCATACCATTTTTTTGTCGTCTTGTCTTGTCGTCTCATTTCGTATTCTGTCAATTCTTGTGATACCTTCTATCTTCCTTAAGTACTTCATTTCTGTTGCTTGTATTTTGCTTTTAAATCTCTTGTCCAATGTCCATGTTACGCTTCCGTATATCAGTGTTAGTCTATATATTGTTTTCAACATTATGAGTTATATAGTTTGAGCTAATGTAGTAACGATACATAAAATATATTGTGGTGTATAAACTTGATTTTTTTTAATTTGAGCTCATATATTGTATTAATTGTTTTGTTGTTTTCCGTATAACAATTTCAAAAAGGATTCAGAGCTACATGAACGCGCCTATACTTTTTTTTAATTAATAAATGCAAAGGGTATTGAATAAAATGTGCGAACTACACATTTTTTAATTAAAAAAGGAAGGCAGTCACGAATAAACAGCAGCCCGACTTAAGAACTAAGCAAACTCTCGTTTAATTAAATTTCAGCTGGGGTCTTTGAAGATTTAGATACATTTTAACGCTACAAACAAATCGAAACTATTACAATAATAGAAAATTTCAACGACGGCACAACTTAACCTATATAGAAATAAAGCTTAGGGCCGATTCTACAATTGACGTTAACTGTAGAATAAGGCTATTCATGGAATAAGTTTGAGATATGAACACTAATATCTCAAACTTATTACACGAATAGCCTTATTCTCCGGTTAAATGTAATGTAATGTGTAGAACCGGCCCTTACTATCGGTTGACTTATGATTAGTTTGTGCTGAAATAAAATATAAAATTATAAACAAGCGTGCTAATTGCTCCATCTGTATGCATATATCGATGATGTAGCGCAAGAAGGTCCAATCTGCTTTTTTAACAAATATATATATATATATATATATATATATATATATATATATATATATATATATATATATATTTGTATTTTTTTGCCGAAAGTTAGTTATGTATATGTTATTTTTGGGAAACAGCGAGGGCAGTGAAACTCCTTTTATAATATATCAATATTTCGCTCTTTTAATTTCGAGCATCATCAGGATAATAGTCTCTCTAAATTAGTGAATGTGTTGTCGTTGGGATACAATTGACGACAGTTTTTTCGAGGACGATTTTCTGAAATAGCCAGTCCTAACACTCACATATACACTGCAGAAGGACCCGAAAGTCGCTGGTCAGTTACAAATTAATGAATGTGTCATAAAATTAGTAGATGTGTCCAGGGGATATGCGTAATATTTTTTGCGGCATACACTTCCCCTCTCTGAACATCCATTACTTTTCATCACCAATATGCAAAACAATGAACAAGCTAATAAAATAAGCCATTCACCATTAGTCATTCCTTCCTCACATCCCCTGGAGTACACATATCCCCTATGCATAAATTTAAATTTAAATGTTATATATATATATATATATATATATATATATATATATATATATATATAATCCCGAAAAGCAAAATACCGACTTTATCGAAACACCGATATTTAAAATGCCGATAATATAAATACCGACAGTATGGAAATATTAACATTCATAATCCGAACAATTCAAATATCGACAGTATTGAAATACCGACATTCAAAATCCCTACAATCAAAATACCGTCTGCACCACGGAGAGTTATAGTCAATAGCATACATCGCACCATGAGATGAGATGAAGTCTCGTAACTTTCAAAATTAATTTTCGGGTTTTGATTTTTGTTTCGACGATTCTTATGTATATTTTAACGCTCCTATAGTCCTTTTTTGCGTTTAGAATAAACCAAATTATTAAAAATAGAATAGAACATCATAATCAATGGTAAATATTGCAATCTTTAAAATGGATTTATCAAAAAACGTTGGAAGTTACTACAGCTGTCTCAAGGTGAGATGTGTATGTGTATGTGTATGTGTATGTGTATGTGTATGTGTATGTGTATGTGTATGTGTATGTGTATGGGTATGTGTATGTGTATGTGTATGTGTATGTGTATGTGTATGTGTATGTATATGCGTATGTGTATGTGTATGCGGATGTGGATGTGTATGTGTATGTGTATGTGTATGTGTATGTGTATGTGTATGTGTATGTGTATGTGTATGTGTATGGGTATGTGTATGTGTATGTGTATGTGTATGTGTATGTGTATGTGTATGTGTATGTGTATGTGTATGTGTATGTGTATGTGTATGTGTATGTGTATGTATATGTGTATGTGTATGCGGATGTGGATGTGGATGTGTATGTGTATGTGTATGTGTATGTGTATGTGTATGTGTATGTGTATGTGTATGTGTATGTGTATGTGTATGTGTATGTGTATGTGTATGTGTATGTGTATGTGTATGTGTATGTGTATGTGTATGTGTATGTGTATGTGTATGTGTATGTGTATGTGTATGTGTATGTGTATGTGTATGTGTATGTGTATGTGTATGTGTATGTGTATGTGTATGTGTATTTGTATGTGTATGTGTATGTATGTATGCATGCATGTGTGTGTGTTTTTATAAATATCACCGCAAAGTTTTATTAAAAGTTCTAGCACATCCAAAGGACTCGAAATCTGCATTGCAGGAAACCGTATTTTCCCTATTTACATTGCAAAATCTTTTTAATAACTGTCGAATATAATGAGTTCATACAGTGCAATTAGGTCTCTATCTAACAGCCGTTCTTCAGATGAAACTCGGTGTTGACTGCAGACCATTGCAAATACCACGAGCTTCTTTTAATTAGTCGCCTTAATTAAAGCCGGAAAGCAATTAAGTGTGTAAATCTGAAAATAACAATTAGTTGTAATGGGCACCAGAAAGGGTTGGGTCGGTCGGGATTCGTTAGCACACACAAAAAGCGTTAATGAGTGCGGCGGCTAAAAAATATAAAAAGTCGATACACGAACATTATTTGCAAATTTACATTGTGTGTGATATATACAAAATATCAAAAAATTAGATTTTTTTGAATAATTATAGAGATATTAAACCTAGCTCAGTGGCCGAGAGGTTAGAGGCCTTCGTCCGTCTTGTACTGAGCTTTGGGGAGCTTGTGTTCGAACCCCACTGGGAATAATTTTCGCGAATTCACAGTTTATCTATGAAGTTCAGGTAAAAATGGACTGATTGAACTTCTCTGAGCTTCTCGCTTGACCTGCGAAAATGCCTCACGGCTGATAGCCCTATAAAGTTTTTTAGATATTAAAACACAGCTCAGTAGGCTTAGTGGTTAGAGGCGCAGTTTACGAGACGAACTGTGCCTATAACCACTAGGCCTACTGAGCATTGGGATGAGAGTTTTGCAGTTTTTCTGTGAAGTTAAGTGTATATAGAGGCTTTTACAATGTTTCCGATTTGCTTTAAAATGTAATGTTTTAGTTTATAAAATAATAATTTATTTCCCAGCTCAGTGGCCGAGTGGTTAGAGGAGTAGTACGTCTCGTACTGAGCATTGGGGAACTTGAGTTCGATTCCCAGCGGGGACCGAATTTTCGCTAATCACCTTTCACAGTTTTTCAGAGGTTTTCTGTGAAGTTAAGATAAATACCAGGTTATTAAACTCCTCTGAGCTTCTCCCTTGACCGGCGGAAAAGCCACACAGCACGGTTTTTTTTGAATAATTTATTATGGCCCACAATTATTTTAGTGATATTTCGATTTTCATACTCATTACTCGAGTAATCGACAGACGTTATTCTTTGAAGTTTGAAATTCGATATCTCAAAAACAAAGGTTGACCGGGAATACGTTATTTTTAATTTTCGTTTTAGAATTAAATTTTCTAAATGTTCATGTTGGTTCTTTTGCTGTAGAACAACTTGTATAAAATAGATTGGTTTAGAATAAGAATAGAATAGAAGAATATGCTACTTCGTCAACTCTGCTTAAGATAGCTATGCTTAGCTATGCTCTCATACGTCCAGCTTAATTGCCTCACAATTAATATTTGTACTATATATATATATATATATATATATATATATATATATATATATATCTATTTCTATTTCTATTTCTACTTATAACCAGGCGAACAAAAAATTGAGGTTACTTTGAAATATTGTTTATATTTTTAATTATTTGAATAATAGCGGAATAATTGTACTAGTAGGAGCTGAAGCATTTTGTTTCCAAAGCTATACATAACCACAAGCCGAGTATATAAATTAAACGAAACAACTTTCCGAATAGTATAGTATGCTAATTAAAAAATGATTTAAAAATATGATAACAGGATAATACCGTGTGTGTTTTAAGATCCCCGCATAAGCCGTGCTGGCAATCCACTTTACGTGCCCTATTTGCACCACTGAACGTAGTTAAATATATAATGTCATACGATACAATTAATCACGTTGCACTAAAACTTTTAGTGTGAGATATCAAGTTTAAATTGCCGGATGTATCAAGTGAAGTGCACACATTACAAAAGAATAATTATAGTATATTCCAATATAAGTACTTCTATAAAAGCGACGTTGGTTTATACAACCTAAATGGATGAAGGGTCGGATTAAGCTAATTTGGGCCTCACATAATAATAATAAACATCTTTATTTCAAAAATGAAATAAAATACATTTGTTTATGCATAATTTCAAATCTTCATATATTTTGTTTAGTTTGTTTGCTTGAAACGGGCTATCAACGCGAAGTCTTTCGGTCTGCCACATATCGCTACTTTCTAGCATATAACTAAAAAAAAGTGAGTTTTTCGATTATGTCATAATCAAGACGAAAAAGTGGTATTTTTGTATGTGTAAGATTTTCATAAAAGTTACTCGTGTATTCGGTCGCTACAGAGCAGTTATGCCAGTGTTGAATTATCAAAACCTACCTAAATATTTTAATGGCATTTTCTCTAAAATAGTAATTTTGAGTGTTCGCTACTAACACTCAAAATTACTATTTTAGAGAAAATGCCATTCAAATATTTAGGTAGGTTTTGAAAATTCAACACTGGCATAACTTCTCTGTAGCAACCGAATACACGACTTACTTTTATGAAAGTCTTACATATAAAAAAAAACACATTTTCGTCTTGATTATGACATAATCGAAAAAACGCACTTTATTAATTATGGTGGTATATTGTTTTATTTAGACTCTAAATATTTTAATTTTATATCTTTTCTGGGTCCTTTATATGACAATTGAGGGGGAGGAAATGATAAAGAATTGCACAGGAATACCAACCTTAGTACAAAGGGAATATGCAAGTATAATAGAAGAAAAGAACATGCATTTTGTAATAAATAATTAAGCCAGTTTTACTGAAAAACTTCATATAACAAGCTGGTTGGGCTGGTTTTTAGTAGATATTTCAAAAAAATATTGTTTTGGCATAAATATTTCATACTGTTATCCCAATATATATATATATATATATATATATATATATATATATATATATATATATATATATATTTTTTTTTTGTTGCTCTTGATGAGCATTGTATATTGGAGGGTTTTGTATTTTTTGAGTTTTTATGCCAAATAAATGTATTTTTTAAAGTTTAATATGTATAAATATAAAATAATTTCTCAAAAAATTCCCACCGGAGAGTGAAATTTTTGAGAAATTATTAATTAACATTGATACATCTGGTGATTCTTCATTCAGATAGCCGACAATGGCAAGAAGTACTTCACTTTATATATATATATATATATATATATATATATATAATAAAATATATTAAAATTGGCATGTATCATTATTGCCAATGTGAGTATGTAAATAGGTAAATGTGAATACTCTAATACTCAAACATTTTTTTAGAGTATTCACATTCATATATATATATATATATATATATATATATTAAACAATAAATCAATATTATATATTTGCAACTCTTCTAAATTATTTTGATAAACTTGCCTTATATTTCTCTGAAGCATGAATATATCATAGAATTTATTTTTTAAATCATCTTATGAAAGTCCCTGCAATTTTATTCAAAATTTATTATACGTATTTATATTTATAGCATGCCGAATTCCGAACTTCGATCTGTGGTCACCTTATATATAAGGGATGTATGAAAGATACAAAATGTATTAGTTTCTTAAAATTACAATTAACTTAATTGATTAATTATAACAAAATTTACATACAAATATTATTCTGAAATAAACTCATAGTCATATTTATTTAATCTAAAAAATATAAAGATATAAAAGTTGACTTACCGATTCAGTTTTGACGCTCGGTTGCTGTGGTCCTGCAAGAGAAGGACTTCGCAGCGGCTGGGGTACACAAGAACTGGTGCTGAAGCACTACGAACTCTAACCAAAGCAGAGGCACTGACAAAAGCGATGGCGGGAGCACGCCGCGCACAGACCTGCAGGACGGAGTTCGCGGACACGCGCTCCTGCGCTCTTAACACCATCAGGTAGAAATAACACTCAAGAAATTATAGAAAAACAGAAATCACACGTTTGTTGCCTTTTGCACAATAATTAATATTATGAAAACGAAAGCTAGAGGGGGAATTATATCTTGTTGTTGCAGTCGTCAAAAATGTTTTAAGTGTCCTTTGGGCGGGATTTTTTTTGTGTAGTGGAAATCATACTAATATATTCTATATACATATTATACTAAGTATAAAAATCATAATTAACTACGTAGTAATAAATTTCTACGAACGATTTGTAGTTGCAAGTACAAGTACATGCTACTTATGAAGTTGCAACTAAAAAAGCATTAAAGGATCATTAAGGCAGGATACATTTTAAAATCGTACATACACTCTCACTCACACTCGCACTCGCACTCACACTCACACTCACACTCACACTCACACTCACACTCACACTCACACTCACACTCACACTCACACTCACACTCACACTCACATTCACACTCACATTCACACTCACACTCACAATGACACTCACACTCACACTTACATTCACACTTACACTCACAATGACACTCACACTCACACTCACACTCACACTCACACTCACACTCACACTCACACTCACACTCATACCCACACTCACACTCACACACACACACACACACACACACATATATATACAGAGACAGACAGCCAGACACACAATGACACTCACACTCACAATGACACTCACACACACACACACACATATATATACAGAGACAGACAGCCAGACACACAATGACACTCACACTCACAATGACACTCACACTCACACTCACACTCACACTCATACCCACACTCTCTCACACACACACACACACACACACACACATATATACAGAGACAGACAGCCAGGCACACTGATTATTTATTTATTAGACGAATTTCGAGATTGAATTTCCTAAACTCCGCATTACAGTGAGTAATTACTAAAAACTAAAAACTGGGAATGAATTATATATATAACATTTTTTATATGCTATATTTCAATATCATATATAAACAGCCATGACATTTATGTACAGCTACAACAAAAACTTCCATCTTTATAGGGTTATGGACCGTGAGGCTTCTCCGCCAGTCTAGGTAGAAGCTCAGAGGAGTTTAGTCACCCGGTATTTTCCTTATTTTATATGAACAAAAATAATGAAATATGTCAATTATGTTTATTACCATCTGTGGAAAACATGTCTATCCGTCGTTTTCTATGATTATATATTACTTCTCACTGTAAAAACTAAACACTGCTAAACACTGCCCTTATTTATGCCCACACTTGAGGATACTCGTTCTATTTATTCCCTATAACATCGCCGTTGTTATCGAAATTTACTTTCTCAAACGAAATAAACGGTGCGCAAATACACAATATTATGTTATATCGGACCTACATCATCTTGTTGGGCCGCGTGTTAATATTTGATCGGGCAAATTTGTCCCATTTTTACCAACCCCCCCATGCGATCCCATTTATTATTGATATTTTCTTTTTCGGCAGGCTTTAATATTGTATGCATGCGACTTTGAACGCAATCGATCGTTGGCATTTATAAATGACGTTCCGGGAACGCTGACTAAATATTATTCTGAATCGGTTCATATATTATGAAACATATATGCTAGGTTCTTTTACCAGCCACTTTAAATGACATTTTTTTTAGTGTTATGGATATAAATGATCATATCATCTATGTAGGACAATATGGAATATATATATATATATATATATATATATATATATATATATATTTATATTTCTAAAGTAGGAAGACCTAAGACTTATTATATTAAATAATAATAATAGTAATAATTTATTGTTGTTTATATACATGTGTTTATTTGCAGAGATCAAAAACATATGTGGTGAAATATTTACGAGAAACATGATACTTAGTATAAAGCCCGTATGACATTATCTAGTTTCCTATATCGTTTTATATATAAGAATTGATATATTAAACTGTATAACTACTTCTAAATGGAAGATTAAGATTGTGTATTACGGTGTTGTTATTGTTAAGTCAATTTATTATTATTCCGCCGCTATATAATTTTCTACATATCTATATGACACTATGTAGTTTGTGTCTGCATCGAAAACGATATAAGAAACTAGATAATGTCATACGGGCTTAATACAATTGTTACAGTCACATACAAAAATTCATTACATTATACACATATAATTAGATGAGATACTAGCCAATATCAACATCAAATAGCAAACTTTAGTAGTAAAATATACAATTATTTTTTTAAATCAACACAACGTATATCTCCATATCTTGATTACGAAATATATATTCCGGCTGTAAAAATATATTTAGTGTTTGGTAGACAAAATTGAATATTTTTTATTTTGGATGAGTTTCGATTCAAACAATTCAATTCATTTACCCAAAATAACAAAAAATATTGAGCGTTGTCTACCAAACACTAAATATATTTTTACAGTCGGAATTGTCCATTATTATGATTAGTGTCACGTTGGCAAAAGATTTTGATGAAAGAATCTAAATACAAATTTAGATTATTTCATCAACATCAGCTATGCCATCATTGGCGGATGTAAGCCTCCCCTAACTTTCTTCCATGTGGCACTTTTAGTACGTAGTTTTCATAGTTGCATTATCGTTCTCTAAAGAACAACTAAATTAAAAGAATATTATCTCTGTTCGAGTTCACGTATATTGGGTCCTGTGAATTAACGTTTACACACTCGCAGACCATAATACTATTTGCCCGTATAGCGTTTATTGTCGTTACCCCTGAGTACTGTTTAAACCCTCACAGATCGTCCCCTTTGCGGAAATACAGCGACGGGCGTTGTTCCCCGTTATTCCAGATAATGCTGTTCAGGATAAGGTTGAACTGATTCAACATGTTTTTTTTTTATGCGAAAAGCTCTAGCACTTACAAAGTGCCAAAGCTATGAAATAAATTGTTTCGTGAAATGCCTCCTCATTAGCTTGTTTCTGACTGAGATAGATAACAGTTTATTTATTTTTCTATAGTATACGTATATAGTGAGAGAATTCTTGTCATATACAGCTATGTGACTAAAGAATCTCCAGATATATCAATATTTAATTAATTGTGCCTGTGAGAATGAAACTGGCCTAAATCACATTAGAATTTTTTTTAAAGAAGAATAAGTATAATAATAATGCAATTGTATTCACATATATCAAGTTATTTAACTGTATACTTATGTAATTATTACTCAGAAATTCACTCTCCGGTGAATAATTACCATTAATTGAGCCTGTGTGAATGAAAGTGGTGTAAGTCTCATTTGAATTGTTTTTAAAACTAGAAGATTTTGCTGTTGGTATTTATGTAAATCGACGTGCACAGTTACATACTGAAGTCAATTTATTCATAAATAAAAATGTAACTGCGTACGTCGATTTACATAAATAACAAACGCAAAATCTTCTCGTTTTAAAAACAATTCAAATGAGACTTACACCACTTTCATTCACACAGACTCAATGATTGGTTATTATTCACCGGAGAGTAATTTCTGGGTAATAATTACATAAGTATACAGGTTAATAATTTAATATATGTGAATAAAATTTCATTATTCTTTTTAAAAGCAACACGAAAACATCAATATTATACCAATTATCTGTTGTGGTTTGCAGCCATTTAATTTGCTTTTAAGTCTTTCCTAGAAAGTCGATAAAAGCGACTATTTTTATAGCTATGCCATCCATTGGTGGATATAAGCCTCCATTAGCTTCTTCCATTCTTTTCTGTCGTCTGCTTTTCTCAACCAGTCATGTCCTGCCAGGCGTTATATATAATATGTCTATCTGGTCTGGGGTCTTCCCTGCGGTCTTTTATGTGCCCAAAGTCTCCACTTCACTAGTCAAATTACCGTTTTCGCGCTGTAGCGGGGAGAAAATGTAAGTATGATGACATTTCATGCTTTTCTCCGGTTTAAGTTCTGTAACGTCTGTATTTCAAATGCTAGAGAGATGGTTTGTATGTGAAAACGTTGAGTATTTCTACCCCTACAGATTGAGACTAGAAGATTTTTTGTAGCTCTGGTCGTTTTCACGCTTTACCGGTGAGAAAATGTGAATATGATAAAATTTCATGTTTTTCCCCAGTAGATCTCTGTAGCGTCTGTATCTCAAATGCTAGAGAGATGATTTATATGTGAAATTGTAGAGTATTTTTTCCCCTGAAAATTAAGGCTAAACGCTTTTCTAAAGCTCTCACTGTTATCCCGCTGTAGTGGTGAGAATACGTGAGTATGATACAATTTCATGTTTTTCCCCAGTTTGAACTTTGCAGCGTCTGTATCTCAAATGATTTATACGTGAACATGTAGAGTATTTTTACCCCTACAAACTGAGGCTAGACGCTTTTCTAAAGCTCTTACCGTTTTCCCGCTGTAGTGGTGAGAATATGTGAATATGATCAAATTTCATGTTTTCCCCCAGTTTGAACTCTGTAGCGTCTGTATCTCAAATGCTAGAGAGATGGTTTATATGTGAAAATGACTATTTCTACCCCTACAAATTAAGGCTAGACGCGTTTCTCTAGCTCTTACCAATTTCTCGCTGTAGCGGTGAGACAATGTAAATTTGATGTTTATCCCCAGTTTCAAATCTGTAACGTCTGTATTTCAAATGCTAGAAAGATGCCTTATATGTGAAAATGTAGAGTATTTCTATCCCTACAGATTGAGGCTAGGCGCTTTTTTCTAGCTCTTGTCGTTTTCACGCTGCAACGGTGAGAAAATCTGAATATGATGAAAGTTAATTTTTTTTCCCAGTTCCAACGCTGTAGCGTCTGTATTTCAAATGCTAGAGAGATGGTTTGTATATGAAAACGTAGAGTATTTCTGCCCCTACGGATTGAGACTAGAAGATTTTTTGTAGCAATTGCCGTTTTCGTGCTGCAGCGGTGAGAATATGTGAATATTATGAAATTTGATATTTTCCCCCAGTTTGAACTCTGTAGCGTCTGTATCTCAAATGCTAGAGAGATGATTTATATGTGAAAATGTAGAGTATTTTTACCCCTACAAATTGAGACTAGACGATTTTCTAAAGCTCTTACCATTTTCCCGCTGTAGTGGTGAGAATATGTGAATATGATCAAATTTCATGTTTTCCCCCAGTTTGAACTCAGTAGTGTCTGTATCTCAAATACTAGAGAGATGGTTTATATGTGAAAATGTAGAGTATTTCTACCCCTACCAATTAAGGCTAGACGCGTTTCTCTAGATCGTACAATTTTCTCGCTGTAGTGGTGAGAATATGTGAATATGATCAAATTTCATGTTTTCCCCCAGTTTGAACTCAGTAGTGTCTGTATCTCAAATGCTAGAGAGATGGTTTATATGTGAAAATGTAGAGTATTTCTACCCCTACCAATTAAGGCTAGACGCGTTTCTCTAGATCGTACAATTTTCTCGCTGTAGTGGTGAGAATATGTGAATATGATCAAATTTCATGTTTTCCCCCAGTTTGAACTCAGTAGTGTCTGTATCTCAAATGCTAGAGAGATGGTTTATATGTGAAAATGTAGAGTATTTCTACCCCTACCAATTAAGGCTAGACGCGTTTCTCTAGCTCGTACAATTTTCTCGCTGTAGCGGTGAGACAATGGAAATTTGATGTTTATCCCCAGTTTCAAATCTGTAACGTCTGTATTTCAAATGCTAGAAATATGCCTTATATGTGAAAATGTAGAGTATTTCTATCTTTACAGATTGAGGCTAGGCGCTTTTTTCTAACTCTTGCCGTTTTCACGCTGCAACGGTGAGAAAATCTGAATATGATGAAATTTCATGTTTTCTCCCAGTTCCAACGCTGTAGCGTCTGTATTTCAAATGTTAGAGAGATAGTTTGTATATGAAAACATAGAGTATTTCTACCCCTACAGATTGAGACTAGAAGATTTTTTGTAGCAATTGCCGTTTTCGTACTGCAGCGGTGAGAATATGTGAATATGATGAAATTTGATATTATCCCCCAGTTTGAACTCTGTAGCGTATGTATCTCAAATGCTAGAGAGATGATTTATAAGTGAAAATGTAGAGTATTTTTACCCCTACAAATTGAGACTAGACGATTTTCTAAAGCTCTTACCGTTTTCCCGCTGTAGTGGTGAGAATATGTGAATATGATCAAATTTCATGTTTTTCCCCAGTTTGAACTCTGTAGCGTCTATATTTCAAATGCTAGAGAGATGGTTTATATGTGAAAATTTATAGTATTTCTACCCCTACAAACTGAGGCTAGACGCTTTTCTAAAGTTCTCACCATTTTCCCGCTGTAGCGGTGAGAATATGTGAATATGATAAAATTTCATGATTTTCCTCAGTTTGAACTCTGTAGCGTCTGTATTTCAAATGATACAGAGTTGGTTTATCTGTGAAAATGTAGAGAATTTTTTTCCCTTATAAATTGAGGCTAGACGCTTTTCTCTAGCTTTTCGGTTTTCCCGCTGTAGCGGTGAGAAAATGGGAATATGGTAACATTTCATGTTTTCCCCAGTTTGAACTCTGTACCGTCTTTATTTCAAATGATACAGAGTTGGTTTAAATGTGAAAATATAGAGTATTTCTGCCCTTACAGACTGAGGCTAGACGCGTTTCTCTAGCTCCTACCATTTTCTCGCTGTAGCGGTGATATAATGTGAATATAATGAAATTTGATGTTTTTCCGCAGTTTCAACTCTGTAGCGTCTGTATTTCAAATGCCAGAGACATGGTTTATATGTGAAAATGTAGAGCATTTGTATCCCTATAAATTGAGGCTAGACGCTTTTTTCTAGCTCTTCCCGTTTTCACGCTGCAACGGTGAGGAAATATGAATATGATGAAATTTCATGTTTTTCCCCAGTTTGAAGTCGGTTACGTCTGTATTTAAAATGCTAGAGAGATGGTTTATATATGAAAATGTAAAGTATTTCTACAACCACAAATTGAGACTAGACGCTTTTCTTTAGCTCTTACCATTTTCGTGCTGTACCGGTGAGAATATGTGAATATGATGAAATATCATGTTTTTCTCCAGTTTCAACACTGTAGCGTCTGTATTTCATAGCTTAGAGAGATGGTTTATATGTAGAAATATAGAGTATTACTGGCCCTACAGAATGAGCCCAAACGTTTTTCTGTTGCGATTACCGTTTTCGCGCTATAGCGGTGAGAAAATGTCCATCTGCTGTTTTTTCTGCTCTTACGCCTATTTTGCCCTGTGTTTTGATAACTAGTTTTATATATCATGCCTATTATCTATAGTGTCTCTATAACTAAACTAGATAGAGGGTTGCGGTTTGTTCCATCCGCTTCAGCTCGATGGTTTCTATTCGTAGAACTATAGTAGTTGAGGAAAACCCTGCTAGATTTTGCTTTGTTGAAGGAAAATGACTTTCACCACCACATGCCTATTTTTATCTGCACACGGCTAATGTGCACTGTGTATCTAACTAACTACCTAATCGATATTGAGGGTATATTTATTCAATCACATTAAAATAGTATGATAAATAAGTATCAATAAATATTGGATTGTTAAGGTGTCTACTTTGTGATAATTAATTTTAAAGGATAAATAAATCGATTTTTTACTTTGTTTTTTTATCAGTCATCGAAGGAGCTCGAAAATAGCTAGAGCTTACCCGAAACTAGTTGCAAAGTGTAACTGAAGTGTGATAAAAAAACAAAGTAAAAAATCGTTTTATTTATCCTTTAAGTATCGATAAGTTTTCTTCAACTTATTTATTAAATAATTGCTATAATTACAATTAAATCAATGCCGAATATATTATATATCACACATCCTCACTTATAATACAATGATAATTTACCAGCTCCAACGATATTTCTCTGTAATGGACACATTGCGTGTCCAAAAAAACTTGCCGAGAGATTACTACTCTAATAAATTAAATATATATTAACTGTAATCAATTAAAACTTGCGTTATAATAAATCTATGTAAGCTTATCGATGTAGAGAGCAATTGTAATTAGTGGTTTTTGAATGGGATTGGACTAAATTAATTAAATTTAAAATTTATAATTAATTAATTTTTCATACATAGTTGGCTGCGAATTGATAAAATAAATATTGCTGCGGGCGTTTTTGTCCGCGTGGCTAATCAATCAGCTGCTTACTGATTTGGCAAACGTTTGCAAATTGACGCAATCTTATCAATTTATCACGTTGTTGTTAATTAACATGTCGTTGCTGGATTGATTAATTGGTAAGTGTCATTGAAATATGTGTTAATTAGTGCAAGTAAAATTGGCTACTAATTCAAGGATCATATAAATGCAATCTTAATGAATACGGCAAGAGCCACTATGAACCCTGTAGTGACTCTGGTGGGCACAAATATAGTAAGATCTAGTCCAAAGTTGCAAATCGTTTACCTATAAGCAGCAGGGTACTTAGCTAAGTACTAAGTACCCTGCTGCTTATATATTCATTTTTAATTAGCTTGGAAGCGAAGAATATTTAATGAAATCTAAATGATCTTTGAATTAAGGTAATTAAAAAAATATTTTCTCGAATATTTCTAGCACATAATACATTATATGCTATAAAATATTTTGAATATTAAGTCCATAGGGTGTGTATACAATATTAAGATAATAATTTTTTTTAAACATAATTGTATGGAAAATCCAAACATTCCGCTTAAAAAAATACCTTCCACGATAAATATTACTGTTTTTTTTCTTCTTTCATTCTGTTCAATATTCAAGCGGATTATTCAGATTGCGTTATGGCGAAAGCGCATAGTCGATGGTACTGTAGAATTTATTGCGATTAGAAAGACGGGGGACAATCGGAAAAATCGATGTCCGAAGTAGGTCCTCTTGGCGGAGACACTTTTCGCACAGCTTTTACAAGCAGTCACGTAGCCCCGTGTTCGTTTGTGTGTTCGGGGGGAAATTGTTTAAAATTGGCCCCTTGCAAGTAAACTCGGATCGCAGAGCTGTAAAAGAAGTTACTCGTTTTTAGAAGACATAAAAATCCGGTGGCCAACTATGGCGGGGCATGTTCTGGCTTCACTGAAATAAATATAATAAAGCGATAATTAAAAAAAAATAAAATTAGAAGCGTCTGAAGTTAAATTGTCATTTAAAAACAAAACGAAAGTTTATCAATGATAAAATATCATACTCGTCTCGTGTTGTTTGAATAGCGATAGTGAGAGAAAATATTTCTGTTAAAGAAATATGCTAGAAATGAAGATATGTAGCAAAATAAACGCAGCTGTTTTCTAAATACCTAATTTCTGGGTATATTTTTCCATTTACAAGTCCCCTGGACGATTTTTGTGCGATCGCTATAAATATAGCGAGAGAGAGATGTTCGCGATTCGTGATCTAAAGCGATTTGTTTCCTCCTAGTGGAGGAACAACGAACTTATGCTAACAATGGCTAGTTTTCCGTATTAATTGTAGCTATGATAAGACATTGCTTTTACATACCGTGTCGTCTAATAATTTGTGTTTAAATTTATCGCCCGGCGCCTCCACCAAAATTGCAATGATTCTGTCGATCGACCTGAATGTTTAAGTTATCGAAATATGTTATCGCAGCTCTAAACTAGTAAAACTCGTTAAATATTGTTTCTTATGTCCGTTATAATATATATGCAATTTTTTAAGAAAATCGAAGAGATTGCGAAAAGCGGGAAAAATCGAAAAAAAAATCGCAAGGGGTTAGCCTTCTAAATTTTTCCTCTCGAAATTTTTTTCTTCTCAATCGACCTGAAAGTTTGCACAATCAATTTCGTCATCATTTTGAACGTCGGAGGCAAATCTTAGCCATTTTCATGTATAACGTTGGAATATGGAGTAAAAATCCAAAGAATTTCACGCTTATTGGTCGAAAATTGAAGATTACTGAGCACCTTACAACCATAAGGTATAGGTACATGGATGAAGAAATTCTCTGTAGAAATTTTAAAAAATCGTCAAATGTAGTCGAAAATGCTTGTAAAGTATCCGCAGAACGTCAAAACGTTGGAATATGGAGTAAAAATCCCAAAAATTACACGCTTATTGGTCGAAAATTGAAGATGACTGAGCACCTTACAACCATCAGGTACATGGATGAAGAAATTCTCTGTAGAAATTTTAAAAAATCGTCAAATGTAGTCGAAAATGCTTGTAAAGTACCCGCAGAACGTCAAAACGTTGGAATATGGAGTAAAAATCCCAAGAATTACACGCTTATTGGTCGAAAATTGAAGATTTCTGAGCACCTTACAACCATAAGGTATAGGTACATGGATGAAGAAATTCTCTGTAGAAATTTAAAAAAATCGTCAAATGTAGTCGAAAATGCTTGTAAAGTATCCGCAGAACGTCAAAACGTTGGAATATGGAGTAAAAATCCCAAGAATTACACGCTTATTGGTCGAAAATTGAAGATTACTGAGCACCTTACAACCATAAGGTATAGGTACATGGATGAAGAAATTCTCTGTAGAAATTTAAAAAAATGGTCAAATGTAGTCGAAAATGCTTGTAAAGTATCCGCAGAACGTCAAAACGTTGGAATATGGAGTAAAAATCCCAAGAATTACACGCTTATTGGTCGAAAATTGAAGATTACTGAGCACCTTACAACCATAAGGTATAGGTACATGGATGAAGAAATTCTCTGTAGAAATTTAAAAAAATCGTCAAATGTAGTCGAAAATGCTTGTAAAGTATCCGCAGAACGTCAAAACGTTGGAATATGGAGTAAAAATCCCAAGAATTACACGCTTATTGGTCGAAAATTGAAGATTTCTGAGTACCTTACAACCATAAGGTATAGGTACATGGATGAAGAAATTCTCTGTAGAAATTTTAAAAAATCGTCAAATCTAGTCGAAAATGCTTGTAAAGTATCCGCAGAACGTCAAAACGTTGGAATATGGAGTAAAAATCCCAAGAATTACACGCTTATTGGTCGAAAATTGAAGATTACTGAGCACCTTACAACCATAAGGTATAATACATACATACATGGATGAAGAAATTCTCTGTAGAAATTTAAAAAAATCGTCAAATGTAGTCGAAAATGCTTGTAAAGTATCCGCAGAACGTCAAAACGTTGGAATATGGAGTAAAAATCCCAAGAATTACACGCTTATTGGTCGAAAATTGAAGATTTCTGAGCACCTTACAACCATAAGGTATAGGTACATGGATGAAGAAATTCTCTGTAGAAATATTAAAAAATCGTCAAATGTAGTCGAAAATGCTTGTAAAGTATCCGCAGAACGTCAAAACGTTGGAATATGGAGTAAAAATCCAAAGAATTTCACGCTTATTGGTCGAAAATTGAAGATTTCTGAGCACCTTACAACCATAAGGTATAGGTACATGGATGAAGAAATTCTCTGTAGAAATATTAAAAAATCGTCAAATGTAGTCGAAAATGCTTGTAAAGTATCCGCAGAACGTCAAAACGTTGGAATATGGAGTAAAAATCCAAAGAATTTCACGCTTATTGGTCGAAAATTGAAGATTTCTGAGCACCTTACAACCATAAGGTATAGGTACATGGATGAAGAAATTCTCTGTAGAAATTTTAAAAAATCGTCAAATGTAGTCGAAAATGCTTGTAAAGTATCCGCAGAACGTCAAAACGTTGGAATATGGAGTAAAAATCCCAAGAATTTCACGCTTATTGGTCGAAAATTGAAGATTACTGAGCACCTTACAACCATAAGGTATAGGTACATGGATGAAGAAATTCTCTGTAGAAATTTTAAAAAATCGTCAAATCTAGTCGAAAATGCTTGTAAAGTATCCGCAGAACGTCAAAACGTTGGAATATGGAGTAAAAATCCCAAGAATTACACGCTTATTGGTCGAAAATTGAAGATTACTGAGCACCTTACAACCATAAGGTATAATACATACATACATGGATGAAGAAATTCTCTGTAGAAATTTTAAAAAATCGTCAAATCAAGTCGAAAATGCTTGTAAAGTATCCGCAGAACGTCAAAACGTTGGAATATGGAGTAAAAATCCCAAGAATTACACGCTTATTGGTCGAAAATTGAAGATTACTGAGCACCTTACAACCATAAGGTATAGGTACATGGATGAAGAAATTCTCTGTAGAAATTTAAAAAAATCGTCAAATGTAGTCGAAAATGCTTGTAAAGTATCCGCAAAACGTCAAAACGTTGGAATATGGAGTAAAAATCCAAAGAATTTCACGCTTATTGGTCGAAAATTGAAGATTTCTGAGCACCTTACAACCATAAGGTATAGGTACATGGATGAAGTAATTCTCTGTAGAAATTTAAAAAAATCGTCAAATGTAGTCGAAAATGCTTGTAAAGTATCCGCAGAACGTCAAAACGTTGGAATATGGAGTAAAAATCCCAAGAATTACACGCTTATTGGTCGAAAATTGAAGATTACTGAGCACCTTACAACCATAAGGTATAGGTACATGGATGAAGAAGTTCTCTGTAGAAATTTAAAAAAATCGTCAAATGTAGTCGAAAATGCTTGTAAAGTATCCGCAGAACGTCAAAACGTTGGAATATGGAGTAAAAATCCCAAGAATTACACGCTTATTGGTCGAAAATTGAAGATTACTGAGCACCTTACAACCATAAGGTATAGGTACATGGATGAAGAAATTCTCTGTAGAAATTTTAAAAAATCGTCAAATGTAGTCGAAAATGCTTGTAAAGTATCCGCAGAACGTCAAAACGTTGGAATATGGAGTAAAAATCCCAAGAATTTCACGCTTATTGGTCGAAAATTGAAGATTACTGAGCACCTTACAACCATAAGGTATAGGTACATGGATGAAGAAATTCTCTGTAGAAATTTAAAAAAATCGTCAAATGTAGTCGAAAATGCTTGTAAAGTATCCGCAGAACGTCAAAACGTTGGAATATGGAGTAAAAATCCAAAGAATTTCACGCTTATTGGTCGAAAATTGAAGATTTCTGAGCACCTTACAACCATAAGGTATAGGTACATGGATGAAGAAGTTCTCTGTAGAAATTTAAAAAAATCGTCAAATGTAGTCGAAAATGCTTGTAAAGTATCCGCAGAACGTCAAAACGTTGGAATATGGAGTAAAAATCCCAAGAATTACACGCTTATTGGTCGAAAATTGAAGATTACTGAGCACCTTACAACCATAAGGTATAATACATACATACATGGATGAAGAAATTCTCTGTAGAAATTTTAAAAAATCGTCAAATCTAGTCGAAAATGCTTGTAAAGTATCCGCAGAACGTCAAAACGTTGGAATATGGAGTAAAAATCCCAAGAATTACACGCTTATTGGTCGAAAATTGAAGATTACTGAGCACCTTACAACCATAAGGTATAGGTACATGTCCGTTATAATATATGTGCTATTACCATTTTCCCGCTATAGTGGTGAGATGTCAACACATCTCGTGTCCTGTCAGTACGTTTGAAATTTGTCTCTCCTGTGCATTTTAAATGGGAGAGCAAAGATTCAGGTATATTGACAGACCGAAATCTACAATTACTTTTCCCAAAAATGGCATCGATATGATGTCGAAATCGAAAATGTCGAACAACATTATGAGGAAGTAGGTAATGTATAAAACACATGTGAATATTTTACGAATTTTAAGCGTTTTGGGTCAAAAATTTTCACGCAAATCAGTCCAAAATTTAAGGATTTTTAAGATTTATGGTAAGAAGGGGGGAGTACGGTGACCATAAATCTTAAATTTTTCTTAAATTTGGCCGATATTCCGTGAAATTTCGACCAGAAAGTGAAAATGTTGTAAATATTTCAACCCGAGTTGCAAAAGTGTTGGCGAATTTCACGAAAATCGGTCCAAAATTTAAGAATTTTTAAGATTTATGGTAAGAAGGGGGGAGTAGGGTGACCATAAATCTTAAATTTTTCTTAAATTTGGCCGAAATTCCGTGAAATTTCGACCAGAAAATGAAATTGTTGTAAATATTTCAACCCGAGATGCGAAAGTGTTGGCGAATTTCACGAAAATCGGTCAAAATTTAAGGATTTTTAAGATTTATGGTAAGAAGGGGGGAGTACGGTAACCATAAATCTTAAATTTTTCTTAAATTTGGCCGAAATTCCGTGAAATTTCGACCAGAAAATGAAATTGTTGTTAATATTTCAACCCGAGATGCGAAAGTGTTGGCGAATTTCACGAAAATCGGTCCAAAATTTAAGGATTTTAAGATTTATGGTAAGAAGGGGGGAGTACGGTGACCATAAATCTTAAATTTTCTTAAATTTGGCCGAAATTCCGTGAAATTTCGACCAGAAAATGAAATACCATAAGGTATAGGTACATGGATGAAGAAATTCTCTGTAGAAATTTTAAAAAATCGTCAAATGTAGTCGAAAATGCTTGTAAAGTATCCGCAGAACGTCAAAACGTTGGAATATGGAGTAAAAATCCCGAGAATTACACGCTTTTTGGTCGAAAATTGAAGATTTCTGAGCACCTTACAACCATAAGGTATAGGTACATGGATGAAGGAATTCTTTGACGAAATTTAAAAATATCGTCAAATCTTGGTGAAAATGCGTCTAAAGTCTCCGCAGAACGTCAAAACGTTGGAATATGAAGTAAAAATCCCAAGAATTTCACTCTTTTTGGTCGAAAATTGAAGATTTCTGAGCACTTTAAAACCATAAGGTATAGGTACATGGATGAAGGAATTCTCTGACGAAATTTAAAAATATCGTCAAATCTTGGTGAAAATGCGTCTAAAGTCTCCGCAGAATGTCAAAACGTTGGAATATGAAGTAAAAATCCCAAGAATTTCACTCTTTTTGGTCGAAAATTGAAGATTTCTGAGCACCTTACAACCATAAGGTACATGGATGAAGGAATTCTCTGACGAAATTTAAAAATATCGTCAAATCTTGGTGAAAATGCGTCTAAAGTCTCCGCAGAACGTCAAAACGTTGGAATATGAAGTAAAAATCCCAAGAATTTCACTCTTTTTGGTCGAAAATTGAAGATTTCTGAGCACTTTAAAACCATAAGGTATAGGTACATGGATGAAGGAATTCTCTGACGAAATTTAAAAATATCGTCAAATCTTGGTGAAAATGCGTCTAAAGTCTCCGCAGAATGTCAAAACGTTGGAATATGAAGTAAAAATCCCAAGAATTTCACTCTTTTGGGTCGAAAATTGAAGATTTCTGAGCACCTTACAACCATAAGGTATAGGTACATGGATGAAGGAATTCTCCGACGAAATTTAAAAATATCGTCAAATCTTGGTGAAAATGCGTCTAAAGTCTCCGCAGAACGTCAAAACGTTGGAATGTGAAGTAAAAATCCCAAGAATTTCACTCTTTTTGGTCGAAAATTGAAGATTTCTGAGCACTTTAAAACCATAAGGTATAGGTACATGGATGAAGGAATTCTCTGACGAAATTTAAAAATATCGTCAAATCTTGGTGAAAATGCGTCTAAAGTCTCCGCAGAACGTCAAAACGTTGGAATATGAAGTAAAAATCCCAAGACTTTCACTCTTTTTGGTCGAAAATTGAAGATTTCTGAGCACTTTAAAACCATAAGGTATAGGTACATGGATGAACGAATTCTCTGACGAAATTTAAAAATATCGTCAAATCTTGGTGAAAATGCGTCTAAAGTCTCCGCAGAACGTCAAAACGTTGGAATATGAAGTAAAAATCCCAAGAATTTCACTCTTTTTGGTCGAAAATTGAAGATTTCTGAGCACTTTAAAACCATAAGGTATAGGTACATGGATGAAGGAATTCTCTGACGAAATTTAAAAATATCGTCAAATCTTGGTGAAAATGCGTCTAAAGTCTCCGCAGAACGTCAAAACGTTGGAATATGAAGTAAAAATCCCAAGACTTTCACTCTTTTTGGTCGAAAATTGAAGATTTCTGAGCACTTTAAAACCATAAGGTATAGGTACATGGATGAAGGAATTCTCTGACGAAATTTAAAAATATCGTCAAATCTTGGTGAAAATGCGTCTAAAGTCTCCGCAGAACGTCAAAACGTTGGAATATGAAGTAAAAATCCCAAGAATTTCACTCTTTTTGGTCGAAAATTGAAGATTTCTGAGCACCTTACAACCATAAGGTATAGGTACATGGATGAAGGAATTCTCTGACGAAATTTAAAAATATCGTCAAATCTTGGTGAAAATGCGTCTAAAGTCTCCGCAGAACGTCAAAACGTTGGAATATGAAGTAAAAATCCCAAGAATTTCACTCTTTTTGGTCGAAAATTGAAGATTTCTGAGCACCTTACAACCATAAGGTATAGGTACATGGATGAAGGAATTCTCTGACGAAATTTAAAAATATCGTCAAATCTTGGTGAAAATGCGTCTAAAGTCTCCGCAGAACGTCAAAACGTTGGAATATGAAGTAAAAATCCCAAGAATTTCACTCTTTTTGGTCGAAAATTGAAGATTTCTGAGCACCTTACAACCATAAGGTATAGGTACATGGATGAAGGAATTCTCTGACGAAATTTAAAAATATCGTCAAATCTTGGTGAAAATGCGTCTAAAGTCTCCGCAGAACGTCAAAACGTTGGAATATGAAGTAAAAATCCCAAGACTTTCACTCTTTTTGGTCGAAAATGCGTCTAAAGTCTCCGCAGAACGTCAAAACGTTGGATTATGAAGTAAAAATCCCAAGAATTTCACTCTTTTTGGTCGAAAATTGAAGATTTCTGAGCACCTTACAACCATAAGGTATAGGTACATGGATGAAGGAATTCTCTGACGAAATTTAAAAATATCGTCAAATCTTGGTGAAAATGCGTCTAAAGTCTCCGCAGAACGTCAAAACGTTGGAATATGAAGTAAAAATCCCAAGAATTTCACTCTTTTTGGTCGAAAATTGAAGATTTCTGAGCACCTTACAACCATAAGGTATAGGTACATGGATGAAGGAATTCTCTGACGAAATTTAAAAATATCGTCAAATCTTGGTGAAAATGCGTCTAAAGTCTCCGCAGAACGTCAAAACGTTGGAATATGAAGTAAAAATCCCAAGAATTTCACTCTTTTTGGTCGAAAATTGAAGATTTCTGAGCACCTTACAACCATAAGGTATAGGTACATGGATGAAGGAATTCTCTGACGAAATTTAAAAATATCGTCAAATCTTGGTGAAAATGCGTCTAAAGTCTCCGCAGAACGTCAAAACGTTGGAATATGAAGTAAAAATCCCAAGAATTTCACTCTTTTTGGTCGAAAATTGAAGATTTCTGAGCACTTTAAAACCATAAGGTACATGGATGAAGGAATTCTCTGACGAAATTTAAAAATATCGTCAAATCTTGGTGAAAATGCGTCTAAAGTCTCCGCAGAACGTCAAAACGTTGGAATATGAAGTAAAAATCCCAAGACTTTCACTCTTTTTGGTCGAAAATGCGTCTAAAGTCTCCGCAGAACGTCAAAACGTTGGATTATGAAGTAAAAATCCCAAGAATTTCACTCTTTTTGGTCGAAAATTGAAGATTTCTGAGCACCTTACAACCATAAGGTATAGGTACATGGATGAAGGAATTCTCTGACGAAATTTAAAAATATCGTCAAATCTTGGTGAAAATGCGTCTAAAGTCTCCGCAGAACGTCAAAACGTTGGAATATGAAGTAAAAATCCCAAGAATTTCACTCTTTTTGGTCGAAAATTGAAGATTTCTGAGCACCTTACAACCATAAGGTATAGGTACATGGATGAAGGAATTCTCTGACGAAATTTAAAAATATCGTCAAATCTTGGTGAAAATGCGTCTAAAGTCTCCGCAGAACGTCAAAACGTTGGAATATGAAGTAAAAATCCCAAGAATTTCACTCTTTTTGGTCGAAAATTGAAGATTTCTGAGCACTTTAAAACCATAAGGTACATGGATGAAGGAATTCTCTGACGAAATTTAAAAATATCGTCAAATCTTGGTGAAAATGCGTCTAAAGTCTCCGCAGAACGTCAAAACGTTGGAATATGAAGTAAAAATCCCAAGACTTTCACTCTTTTTGGTCGAAAATGCGTCTAAAGTCTCCGCAGAACGTCAAAACGTTGGAATATGAAGTAAAAATCCCAAGAATTTCACTCTTTTTGGTCGAAAATTGAAGATTTCTGAGCACCTTACAACCATAAGGTATAGGTACATGGATGAAGGAATTCTCTGACGAAATTTAAAAATATCGTCAAATCTTGGTGAAAATGCGTCTAAAGTCTCCGCAGAACGTCAAAACGTTGGAATATGAAGTAAAAATCCCAAGAATTTCACTCTTTTTGGTCGAAAATTGAAGATTTCTGAGCACCTTACAACCATAAGGTATAGGTACATGGATGAAGGAATTCTCTGACGAAATTTAAAAATATCGTCAAATCTTGGTGAAAATGCGTCTAAAGTCTCCGCAGAACGTCAAAACGTTGGAATATGAAGTAAAAATCCCAAGAATTTCACTCTTTTTGGTCGAAAATTGAAGATTTCTGAGCACTTTAAAACCATACATGGATGAAGGAATTCTCTGACGAAATTTAAAAATATCGTCAAATCTTGGTGAAAATGCGTCTAAAGTCTCCGCAGAATGTCAAAACGTTGGAATATGAAGTAAAAATCCCAAGAATTTCACTCTTTTTGGTCGAAAATTGAAGATTTCTGAGCACCTTACAACCATAAGGTATAGGTACATGGATGAAGGAATTCTCTGACGAAATTTAAAAATATCGTCAAATCTTGGTGAAAATGCGTCTAAAGTCTCCGCAGAACGTCAAAACGTTGGAATATGAAGTAAAAATCCCAAGAATTTCACTCTTTTTGGTCGAAAATTGAAGATTTCTGAGCACCTTACAACCATAAGGTATAGGTACATGGATGAAGGAATTCTCTGACGAAATTTAAAAATATCGTCAAATCTTGGTGAAAATGCGTCTAAAGTCTCCGCAGAACGTCAAAACGTTGGAATATGAAGTAAAAATCCCAAGAATTTCACTCTTTTTGGTCGAAAATTGAAGATTTCTGAGCACCTTACAACCATAAGGTATAGGTACATGGATGAAGGAATTCTCTGACGAAATTTAAAAATATCGTCAAATCTTGGTGAAAATGCGTCTAAAGTCTCCGCAGAACGTCAAAACGTTGGAATATGAAGTAAAAATCCCAAGAATTTCACTCTTTTTGGTCGAAAATTGAAGATTTCTGAGCACTTTAAAACCATAAGGTACATGGATGAAGGAATTCTCTGACGAAATTTAAAAATATCGTCAAATCTTGGTGAAAATGCGTCTAAAGTCTCCGCAGAACGTCAAAACGTTGGAATATGAAGTAAAAATCCCAAGACTTTCACTCTTTTTGGTCGAAAATTGAAGATTTCTGAGCACTTTAAAACCATAAGGTATAGGTACATGGATGAAGGAATTCTCTGACGAAATTTAAAAATATCGTCAAATCTTGGTGAAAATGCGTCTAAAGTCTCCGCAGAACGTCAAAACGTTGGAATATGAAGTAAAAATCCCAAGACTTTCACGCTTTTTGGTCGAAAATTGAAGATTTCTGAGCACTTTAAAACCATAAGGTATAGGTACATGGATGAACGAATTCTCTGACGAAATTTAAAAATATCGTCAAATCTTGGTGAAAATGCGTCTAAAGTCTCCGCAGAACGTCAAAACGTTGGAATATGAAGTAAAAATCCCAAGAATTTCACTCTTTTTGGTCGAAAATTGAAGATTTCTGAGCACCTTACAACCATAAGGTATAGGTACATGGATGAAGGAATTCTCTGACGAAATTTAAAAATATCGTCAAATCTTGGTGAAAATGCGTCTAAAGTCTCCGCAGAACGTCAAAACGTTGGAATATGAAGTAAAAATCCCAAGAATTTCACTCTTTTTGGTCGAAAATTGAAGATTTCTGAGCACTTTAAAACCATAAGGTACATGGATGAAGGAATTCTCTGACGAAATTTAAAAATATCGTCAAATCTTGGTGAAAATGCGTCTAAAGTCTCCGCAGAACGTCAAAACGTTGGAATATGAAGTAAAAATCCCAAGACTTTCACTCTTTTTGGTCGAAAATTGAAGATTTCTGAGCACTTTAAAACCATAAGGTATAGGTACATGGATGAAGGAATTCTCTGACGAAATTTAAAAATATCGTCAAATCTTGGTGAAAATGCGTCTAAAGTCTCCGCAGAACGTCAAAACGTTGGAATATGAAGTAAAAATCCCAAGACTTTCACGCTTTTTGGTCGAAAATTGAAGATTTCTGAGCACTTTAAAACCATAAGGTATAGGTACATGGATGAACGAATTCTCTGACGAAATTTAAAAATATCGTCAAATCTTGGTGAAAATGCGTCTAAAGTCTCCGCAGAACGTCAAAACGTTGGAATATGAAGTAAAAATCCCAAGAATTTCACTCTTTTTGGTCGAAAATTGAAGATTTCTGAGCACCTTACAACCATAAGGTATAGGTACATGGATGAAGGAATTCTCTGACGAAATTTAAAAATATCGTCAAATCTTGGTGAAAATGCGTCTAAAGTCTCCGCAGAACGTCAAAACGTTGGAATATGAAGTAAAAATCCCAAGAATTTCACTCTTTTTGGTCGAAAATTGAAGATTTCTGAGCACTTTAAAACCATAAGGTACATGGATGAAGGAATTCTCTGACGAAATTTAAAAATATCGTCAAATCTTGGTGAAAATGCGTCTAAAGTCTCCGCAGAATGTCAAAACGTTGGAATATGAAGTAAAAATCCCAAGAATTTCACTCTTTTTGGTCGAAAATTGAAGATTTCTGAGCACTTTAAAACCATAAGGTATAGGTACATGGATGAAGGAATTCTCTGACGAAATTTAAAAATATCGTCAAATCTTGGTGAAAATGCGTCTAAAGTCTCCGCAGAACGTCAAAACGTTGGAATATGAAGTAAAAATCCCAAGAATTTCACTCTTTTTGGTCGAAAATTGAAGATTTCTGAGCACTTTAAAACCATAAGGTACATGGATGAAGGAATTCTCTGACGAAATTTAAAAATATCGTCAAATCTTGGTGAAAATGCGTCTAAAGTCTCCGCAGAACGTCAAAACGTTGGAATATGAAGTAAAAATCCCAAGAATTTCACTCTTTTTGGTCGAAAATTGAAGATTTCTGAGCACTTTAAAACCATAAGGTATAGGTACATGGATGAAGGAATTCTCTGACGAAATTTAAAAATATCGTCAAATCTTGGTGAAAATGCGTCTAAAGTCTCCGCAGAATGTCAAAACGTTGGAATATGAAGTAAAAATCCCAAGAATTTCACTCTTTTTGGTCGAAAATTGAAGATTTCTGAGCACCTTACAACCATAAGGTATAGGTACATGGATGAAGGAATTCTCTGACGAAATTTAAAAATATCGTCAAATCTTGGTGAAAATGCGTCTAAAGTCTCCGCAGAACGTCAAAACGTTGGAATATGAAGTAAAAATCCCAAGAATTTCACTCTTTTTGGTCGAAAATTGAAGATTTCTGAGCACTTTAAAACCATAAGGTATAGGTACATGGATGAAGGAATTCTCTGACGAAATTTAAAAATATCGTCAAATCTTGGTGAAAATGCGTCTAAAGTCTCCGCAGAATGTCAAAACGTTGGAATATGAAGTAAAAATCCCAAGAATTTCACTCTTTTTGGTCGAAAATTGAAGATTTCTGAGCACCTTACAACCATAAGGTATAGGTACATGGATGAAGGAATTCTCTGACGAAATTTAAAAATATCGTCAAATCTTGGTGAAAATGCGTCTAAAGTCTCCGCAGAATGTCAAAACGTTGGAATATGAAGTAAAAATCCCAAGAATTTCACTCTTTTTGGTCGAAAATTGAAGATTTCTGAGCACTTTAAAACCATAAGGTATAGGTACATGGATGAAGGAATTCTCTGACGAAATTTAAAAATATCGTCAAATCTTGGTGAAAATGCGTCTAAAGTCTCCGCAGAATGTCAAAACGTTGGAATATGAAGTAAAAATCCCAAGAATTTCACTCTTTTTGGTCGAAAATTGAAGATTTCTGAGCACCTTACAACCATAAGGTATAGGTACATGGATGAAGGAATTCTCTGACGAAATTTAAAAATATCGTCAAATCTTGGTGAAAATGCGTCTAAAGTCTCCGCAGAATGTCAAAACGTTGGAATATGAAGTAAAAATCCCAAGAATTTCACTCTTTTTGGTCGAAAATTGAAGATTTCTGAGCACTTTAAAACCATAAGGTATAGGTACATGGATGAAGGAATTCTCTGACGAAATTTAAAAATATCGTCAAATCTTGGTGAAAATGCGTCTAAAGTCTCCGCAGAATGTCAAAACGTTGGAATATGAAGTAAAAATCCCAAGAATTTCACTCTTTTTGGTCGAAAATTGAAGATTTCTGAGCACCTTACAACCATAAGGTATAGGTACATGGATGAAGGAATTCTCTGACGAAATTTAAAAATATCGTCAAATCTTGGTGAAAATGCGTCTAAAGTCTCCGCAGAATGTCAAAACGTTGGAATATGAAGTAAAAATCCCAAGAATTTCACTCTTTTTGGTCGAAAATTGAAGATTTCTGAGCACTTTAAAACCATAAGGTATAGGTACATGGATGAAGGAATTCTCTGACGAAATTTAAAAATATCGTCAAATCTTGGTGAAAATGCGTCTAAAGTCTCCGCAGAATGTCAAAACGTTGGAATATGAAGTAAAAATCCCAAGAATTTCACTCTTTTTGGTCGAAAATTGAAGATTTCTGAGCACCTTACAACCATAAGGTATAGGTACATGGATGAAGGAATTCTCTGACGAAATTTAAAAATATCGTCAAATCTTGGTGAAAATGCGTCTAAAGTCTCCGCAGAATGTCAAAACGTTGGAATATGAAGTAAAAATCCCAAGAATTTCACTCTTTTTGGTCGAAAATTGAAGATTTCTGAGCACCTTACAACCATAAGGTATAGGTACATGGATGAAGGAATTCTCTGACGAAATTTAAAAATATCGTCAAATCTTGGTGAAAATGCGTCTAAAGTCTCCGCAGAATGTCAAAACGTTGGAATATGAAGTAAAAATCCCAAGAATTTCACTCTTTTTGGTCGAAAATTGAAGATTTCTGAGCACCTTACAACCATAAGGTATAGGTACATGGATGAAGGAATTCTCTGACGAAATTTAAAAATATCGTCAAATCTTGGTGAAAATGCGTCTAAAGTCTCCGCAGAATGTCAAAACGTTGGAATATGAAGTAAAAATCCCAAGAATTTCACTCTTTTTGGTCGAAAATTGAAGATTTCTGAGCACTTTAAAACCATAAGGTATAGGTACATGGATGAAGGAATTCTCTGACGAAATTTAAAAATATCGTCAAATCTTGGTGAAAATGCGTCTAAAGTCTCCGCAGAATGTCAAAACGTTGGAATATGAAGTAAAAATCCCAAGAATTTCACTCTTTTTGGTCGAAAATTGAAGATTTCTGAGCACTTTAAAACCATAAGGTATAGGTACATGGATGAAGGAATTCTCTGACGAAATTTAAAAATATCGTCAAATCTTGGTGAAAATGCGTCTAAAGTCTCCGCAGAACGTCAAAACGTTGGAATATGAAGTAAAAATCCCAAGACTTTCACTCTTTTTGGTCGAAAATTGAAGATTTCTGAGCACTTTAAAACCATAAGGTATAGGGTACATGGATGAAGGAATTCTCTGACGAAATTTAAAAATATCGTCAAATCTTGGTGAAAATGCGTCTAAAGTCTCCGCAGAATGTCAAAACGTTGGAATATGAAGTAAAAATCCCAAGAATTTCACTCTTTTTGGTCGAAAATTGAAGATTTCTGAGCACCTTACAACCATAAGGTATAGGTACATGGATGAAGGAATTCTCTGACGAAATTTAAAAATATCGTCAAATCTTGGTGAAAATGCGTCTAAAGTCTCCGCAGAATGTCAAAACGTTGGAATATGAAGTAAAAATCCCAAGAATTTCACTCTTTTTGGTCGAAAATTGAAGATTTCTGAGCACCTTACAACCATAAGGTATAGGTACATGGATGAAGGAATTCTCTGACGAAATTTAAAAATATCGTCAAATCTTGGTGAAAATGCGTCTAAAGTCTCCGCAGAATGTCAAAACGTTGGAATATGAAGTAAAAATCCCAAGAATTTCACTCTTTTTGGTCGAAAATTGAAGATTTCTGAGCACCTTACAACCATAAGGTATAGGTACATGGATGAAGGAATTCTCTGACGAAATTTAAAAATATCGTCAAATCTTGGTGAAAATGCGTCTAAAGTCTCCGCAGAACGTCAAAACGTTGGAATATGAAGTAAAAATCCCAAGACTTTCACTCTTTTTGGTCGAAAATTGAAGATTTCTGAGCACTTTAAAACCATAAGGTATAGGTACATGGATGAAGGAATTCTCTGACGAAATTTAAAAATATCGTCAAATCTTGGTGAAAATGCGTCTAAAGTCTCCGCAGAATGTCAAAACGTTGGAATATGAAGTAAAAATCCCAAGAATTTCACTCTTTTTGGTCGAAAATTGAAGATTTCTGAGCACTTTAAAACCATAAGGTACATGGATGAAGGAATTCTCTGACGAAATTTAAAAATATCGTCAAATCTTGGTGAAAATGCGTCTAAAGTCTCCGCAGAACGTCAAAACGTTGGAATATGAAGTAAAAATCCCAAGAATTTCACTCTTTTTGGTCGAAAATTGAAGATTTCTGAGCACTTTAAAACCATAAGGTACATGGATGAAGGAATTCTCTGACGAAATTTAAAAATATCGTCAAATCTTGTTGAAAATGCGTCTAAAGTCTCCGCAGAACGTCAAAACGTTGGAATATGAAGTAAAAATCCCAAGAATTTCACTCTTTTTGGTCGAAAATTGAAGATTTCTAAGCACCTTACAACCATAAGGTATGGCGAATTTCACGAAAATCGGTCCAAAATTTAAGGATTTTTAAGATTTATGGTAAGAAGGGGGGAGTAGGGTGACCATAAATCTTAAATTTTTCTTAAATTTGGCCGAAATTCCGTGAAATTTCGACCAGAAAATGAAAATGTTGTAAATATTTCAACCCGAGATGCGAAAGTGTTGGCGAATTTCACGAAAATCGGTCGAAAATTTAAGGATTTTTAAGATTTATGGTAAGAAGGGGGGAGTAGGGTGACCATAAATCTTAAATGTTTCTTAAATTTGGCCGAAATTCCGTGAAATTTCGACCAGAAAATGAAAATGTTGTAAATATTTCAACCCGAGATGCGAAAGTGTTGGCGAATTTCACGAAAATCGGTCCAAAATTTAAGGATTTTTAAGATTTATCGTAAGAAGGGGGGAGTAGGGTAACCATAAATCTTAAATTTTTCTTAAATTTGGCCGAAAATCCGTGAAATTTCGACCAGAAAGTGAACATGTTGTAAATATTTCAACCCGAGATGCAAAATTGTTGGCGAATTTCACGAAAATCGGTGGAAAATTTAAGGATTTTTAAGATTTATGGTAAGAAGGGGGGAGTACGGTGACCATAAATCTTAAATTTGTCTTAAATTTGGAAGAAATTCCGTGAAATTTCAACCGAGGATGCCAAGACGTGCATGCGGCGTCATACTTACCAAAACACCATTTAGAAAATACTTGTTTCTTCCCGTAAATTTGTAGGTTTCGGTCTGTCAATACACTTGAATCATTGCTCGCCTAGTAAAAATACACAGACGAGACAAAGTTCAAGTGTGCTGACAGGACTCAAGATATGTTGACCTAAAAAGTAATAAGTAATAAATCATTGCAAAGTCATTAGCCATTCCACTACAAGGTCCCTTTAATTTATGAGGAGTTACTAACTTTAAATTACCAAAATTTGAGCCTATGAGAATGAAAGTCGGGTAAGTCATATTCGAATTGTTTTGACTCTGAGAAGATTTTGCGTTTGGTATTTATGTAAATCGACGTATGCAGTTATTTTTTTTTATGAATAAATTTATTTCATGTTTGTAAAAGCGCGCGTCGGTTCACATAAATACCAAACGTAAAATGTTTTCAAAACAATTCAAATGTGAGTGGTTTATCATTTCATTTCACACAGGCTCATCACACATGACTTTTTTTTAATTAATTGGCTGTATATTAATGTAACTCTCTCACTGGGAACATTAAATTTCGTGCAGGTTTATTTCGAATAACTTACTATGGCCCTTGCTTTTAATTGTCTGATGGTATCTGAAAATTTATGCCATCCCTATCGATCCGTTCCGCGTTAAGGTTTTACAGCTTACCATACGGTCCACAGCTTTATTATCCCGACAAAATTGGATATAATCCTGCGTACATAGCACGACAACGGAAGGGCACTAACAGCGAAATTGTGATTGAAAGGGCAGCTGTGTGCTTGATCCGTAGAGCGAAACAATGGGCAAAGCTAAACGCGACGTGCAATTAAAGGAAACACATTAATGGAGGCTTGAGATAATATATATTTTTTTAATCACTATCATATCATTAAGTAGTCTCAAACATTAATTTTAAATGAAGTGCTAATTGGAGCGATTCCGCGTCGATGCGGCATTGATACGTTGAGTACCGAAACTGCGAAAACTTTGCTAATTGATTCCGTAATGGAGGTTGAGGAAGTTGTTTTGCGTCCGAGACACCCCAACCCATCAACAACCTCAAGTATTAATTGAAGTTTCATAACTTAAATATTCAGTCGTTAATTCATAAAAAATGTCATAAATGTATATTAAATGCCATAAATGTAAATTAAAAGATAGCGGTAAATACAAAAATGTTCTAGCTAGCTAAAGACTGAAAACCCAGTCTAAACGATATTTAAATCCAGGTTTGGTTGCAAAAAAAACGAATCACAAATGTACTAGCTAGCTAAAAACTGACAATCCAGTCTAAATGACATTTAAACCCAGGTTTGGTTGAAAAAAAAAACGAATCACAAGGGATCTATTTATATTGATCAATAACTTACGGATGTTGCATGAATAGTTATGAATCTTCATTCAAGAATGTTATACATTTCTTTGCTATAGTCTCACAAAGTTGAAAAATAGAAAGAAAACGATAATATGCTCCGGTATGGCTGGTCGGGATTATGGAATGTAATAAAGGAGCCTCACGCTGTGACAGAAACGGTTCACGTCTGTGCGGAATGTATACGCGTTTAACTTGCTTGAAATAAGGATGGGGTTTGTTAGTTTGTGTGACTACAATAAAAATCAAAAAAATCATACTCCTTAGGATGTTAATTAAAGAAGAGAAACCGATTTTGCAAATCTCTTTCTGTTTCGCGCTACAGCCCTTCAAAAAACGTAAACATTACTTGAAATTTCCAAAGGGGAACAGTATTATCCCTAATCTACCTATATTTTGCTTTAGCTCCACTACTATACCATTAGATATAATCCGCTATCATTATAAATAAAACAGTAATGGCCGAAATTAAAAGTTGTTTCATTTTCGTGGGAAATGGTAAAAAACTATACTAGTATTACTAATCGGAACAGATTTTCAGGCTAGAATAGCCATAGTAATTTTCCTATTTGATTCATCTTCCTATAGTTATAAATAAAAAAGTTATAGAAGAAATGGGCAGTATTATCTAGAAAAAAACAACAGTGATAGCTAGCGCAAAACCCTTCTCTAATGGGACGATTTACGGGCTTTAAAATATCCACAAAGTTGCAGTATAATTATAGTTAAGTCAGAGAAACCGATAGCATAAAAAATAAATAAATTGTAAAAAAAAAACGTTTGTTAGTTCAGTCCAACATCTTCATTCAGTTAAGATTCCATATATAAATCGACACGTGCTTTAAATTGAATTGTAAAAAAAAAACATTTGTTAGTTCATTGTTACCCTTGGTGCAGCCCGATTTTAATTTATGATTATTATATAATAAAATACAATAGCATAGTTAATAATCGTCCATTCACTGCACATCAAACCTAATTTATTAGCTAATTAATCAGGCATTTACTTTACCATGGTGCGCTGGAAATTGGTAATAATAAAATTGTTTTAGCACGCGGTGATTAATTTTCGGGGCATAATTGAACGCACCAATCAGTTTATCACCGGGCCGGAAAATTGTTTTCCGTTTACACAATGCGGTCGCCGCTAATTTTCACGCCCAACGTATGTTCCAGCACGATTCAGTGTGCCGCTGAATGTCGTACAGATGTGGACATTATTGGCGGTTAGCGTTCACAATACACATCGGAAATATATGCACCGCAATATTGTAATGTACCACATTATTATGGTTGAATGTGAGTTAATTATGTGTAATGCTGGTGTAGTAATCACAAAATAAAAAAAAAAATTAAACCTAACTCAGATATCGTTCTTTATCGTGTTGCATATTGTTTAGCACAAAATAAAAAAAATGAAACCTAACCCAGATATCGTTCTTTTTCGTGTTGCATATTGTTTAGCAACATAATAGAAGTAAAGTAAAATCCATTTTTTTTTATTTCAGGTAAGGAAATGAGCACATAGGTGTGACTATTATTACGCGACCTCAACTACTATTGCTCCCCGTATACAAACCAGAGCTGAAGTGAATGAAATAAACCGCAAACCGCTATCTCTCTTAGTTATCGAGATACAGGTCAAAATATTGGTTTTCAAAACGAGTTATTCAGATACACATTAAAATGAGGGGCATAGGTGGTGAATATAATTTTCCTTCAATCACGCAACATCTAGCGGATTTTCCCTCAACTGCTCTTGCTACCCGTATAGAAACCACCGAGCTGACGCGAATACTACAAACTGGAATCTAATATATTTCTTAGTTATCGAAATGCAGGGTAAAATAGGTGTTATCATTTCTTTTCAGATGATACAGACTATCCTAGTCCTAGAAGAGTACATTGCAGATTTTAGTATGTAGACTTGAATCATTGCTCTCCGAGGTCAAATACAGACAAAGTTAACATAGAATTTCATCATGCATCACGCATTTTCTCACCGCTACAGCACGAAAACGGTAACAGCTACAGAAAAACGTCTAGTCTCAATCTGTAGGGCTAGATATACTCTACATTTCCACATATAAACCATGTTTCTAGCATTTGAAATACAGAGGTTACAGCAACAAATGTATGTTTAAAACTAAATCTACTTGAATGATTATTATACGTATGATGAATGTGCACTGACCATATCAAATTATTTATGTTTGTAGTCGAAATTAATAGCAACTTTCTGTTTATACTATGTTCATAACTAGCACCTTAAAGACCATTGATTGGTAGCATAAAATGAATTTTTATTTATATAAATTTTAGTACGTTACATGCATATTTATGGTATATAGTATATACCAAAAAAAATTAATTCAAAATAATATTAGCGATACTTGAATTAAGAACACAAAATTAAAGAGATTTGGACAGGTTTGTAATTGACACAATTTCTGTGCATATTGTATGTATGAAGTTTAAAAATATATTGTAACTACTTACAATACATTGTCATTATCATGTGTGTTTCGCGAAATTTATTATTTACGTTGTGCAATACATTTTTTAGTATCCACCACGCAAATAAAGTAATTCATACAATAATAAGTTCACTTACATTCAACACATTATTTACAGAAGTGATAACGTAGAATATGTTATCAAATATGATATAAAATGAGTCCCAGGGTGGACTAAACTATAGTAAAAACCGATCTTACGCCCGGTTTCTCCAACTAATCTTAACTAGTTAAAGGCCGTCTTATTATTAAGATTAAAGCGTTGCACCAAACTAAAAAAATTGGATCTTAAAACGATAAGACAGTCTTACAATGTAAGACTAAGTAAGATCCACATATGTTTGGTGCAACAGAATATAAATTTAAGACGTGGTTATATATAAGACGACCTTATATAAAACGAGCTTATATAAGACGAGCTTATATAATACGAGCTTTAAGATTCGTTAGAGAAACCGAGCGTTAGTTCTTACAAAAGGTATCATTTGATTAGCTAATAGCTAATTATTTTTAGATAACTTCAATCTATATAAACGCGTTTCTCAAACCCTCGCCTAAGTAAACACATCAGACATAACTCACAATCTCAATGAAATGAGATTTCTAAAATTGTGGACATCCCAGTGTTTGAACAACAATGTCGTCAACGTGTCATTGAAAAAAAAATATGTTCCATGTAAAATATAAATTTGCAGCCACACTTGTGCAAATATTTTATCAGTCACTATTTAAATAAGTGTATTTAGGAACAATGGCTTTAAGGATTTGCGTTCGCCGAATCATTGTTGACTCGCATTTCGACGGACGGAGGTGTTTTCGGTAGTGCGCGGTATATGTCAATCAATAATTATGAAGAACATATTAGTGAAGCTTTTCAAGGGGCACAAAATCCCCGAGCCGCAGCTGGACGATGACGAGAAAAAACGTGTATCGAGCGAAAGTAAGTATTTTACAAAATACATAATAAGCACCTAGTATTGTAGTATATATTTTAATTTTATTAATTTGTACAAATAATGTGGTGATTTCTTCAATAACTAAAGCACAGTAATTAAAGAAATTATCACATTACTACACTATAATATAATTGAATAACTTAACTAGTAAAATTAATCTGCTGAGCACTGGCGTATATATTTAAAATTTATGAATTTATACAAATATTGTGGTGATTTCTTCAATAACTAAAGCACAGTAATTAAAGAAATCATCACATTACTACACTAATATAATTAAATAAGTAAAATTAATCTGCTGAGCACTGGAGTATATATTTTAAATTTATTAATTTGTACAAATAATGTGGTGATTTCTTTAATTACTTCAATAATAATTAGTAATTAAAGAAATCACCACATTATTTGTATAAATTAATAAATTTTAAATATATACGCCAGTGCTCAGAAGATATAATTATATTATAGTGTAGTAATGTGATGATTTCATCAATTACTGTTCTTTAGTTATTAAAAAAAATCACCACATTAGTTGTACAAATTAATAAAACTAGAATATATACTACAGTGCTGAGCAGATTAATTTTACTTGTTAACTTATTTAATTATATTACAGTGTAGTAATGTGGTGATTTCTTCAATTACTGTTCTTTAGTTTTTAAGTAAATCACCATATTATTTGTACACATTAATAAAACTAAAATATATACTCTAGTTCTGAGCAGATTAATTTTACTAGTCAAGTTATTTAATTATATTACAGTGTAGTAATGTGATGATTTCTTCAATTACTGTTCTTTAGTTCTTGAAGAAATCACCACATTATTTGTACAAATTCATAAATTTTAAATATATACGCCAGTGCTCAGCAGATTAATTTTACTAGTTAAGTTATTTAATTATATTACAGTGTATTAATGTGATGATTTCTTCAATGACTGTGCTTTAGTTATTGAAGAAATCACCACATTATTTGTACACATTAATAAAAATAAAATATATACATCAGTGCTGAGCAGATTAATTTTACTTGTTAAGTTATTTAATTATATTATAGTGTAGTAATGTGATGATTTCTTCAATTACTGTTCTTTAGTTATTAAGGAAATCACCATATTATGTGTACAAATTAATAAATTTAAAATATATACTCCAGTGCTGAGCAGATTAATTTTGCTGGTCATGTTATTTAATTATATTACAGTGTAGTAATCGTGGAGATACAAAAAATCTATTTTAATTCATTACTAGGTGAAAATGTCGTCGTTCGACAGTGGATGATTTTTAATTGCGTTGTCCTCATTTTCAGTGATTTATTTTTAAATTGCACCTTACTATTTACAATCATATGTCACTATTTTCATTGTAAAAAACAATTCTCGATGGCAATTCGAACCCGCGACGCTAACTTTTGAACTGACCGCACAAAACACGTCGGCTTTAAAACATTGTCTTAGTTTTTATATTATAGCGATTTTTATTGTTATTTAGATTTAATTTGTATTGGATTATAAGAATAAATAAATTGGTATATGTTTACTTTATTATAGGAATTTTGTGTATGCCATTCCTTTTTAATAGGTTCCTTGATCATTTTAACAGACGGACTGACATTTTCCAGACATGGTTTCAAAATGATCAGGGGATAATAAAAGGATTAGCGCCAATATTAGATTATTTCCTTTTACGTATGATAAAAATAAAAGTATTTTTATCATACGAAGAAAGAAATAATCTTTATTAGTTACCACCACTAATAAAGATATGATATATTTTTTCTTATTATAAAATAATAATAATATTTACCATACATATTAATTTATGGCGTACAGCGTAAAAAATAATACAGCTGTTCTCAAATATGCCGTCAAAAATGACACATAAATTTTCCATGATTAAATAGAAATGTTTACAAGGCAAACGCAAAGGCGATTATTTTTTATTTATGTGACAAAACAATTGTTTAACTCATACCACATGTAGTTTAAGTGATACATGTAAATTGTATAGTATTATATTATCTTAAATACGTGTCACAATTGAAATATGATTTATAAAACCGACAATTACATACAGCAGTGAATTATGGACAGTGACTGAAAAACACAAATCCAAAATCAATGCAATTGAACTAAGATTCCTAAGGAAAAATGAGAAAGTAGGATGAGAAGAGATAAAATAAGGAACGAAACATGATAGAACATAAAAATGAAAAAATAGCAGAGGGCCAATTGAGGTGGTTTAGACATGTGTGCCAGATGAATCAGGAATCATTAATAAAAAGAGTATATGAAAACAGAGTAGAAGGGATAAACTACATAGGAAGACCAAGCAAATCATGGACGGTATACGAGAAGAAAAAGATATATATATATATATATATATATATATATATATATAGATATATATATATATATAGATATATATATATATATATATATATATATATATATATATATATATATATATATATAGATATATATATATATATAGATATATATATATATATATATATATATATATATATATATATATATCACGGGAAGAAATAAAACAACTCACACAGGATAGACAAGAATGAAAAGAAATATACAAATACAAGATACGACTATACTTTACGAGTCCTACAGTAAATAAATAAAAAAATGCACGTCACGAAATTTTCTTTCGATTGGTTTGATAGTCCAATAGTTTCCCGGCGATAGTTTCTATTTTTCTATCGAATAGTGGTTTTGTTAGACTATAAATAATTATTTATTTATAAAAAAACTTGTATCTATATAAGGCTATCAGCCGTAAGGCTTTTCCGAGAAGCTCAGAGGAGTTTAATCACTTGGTATTTACCTTAACTTCACAGAAAACCTCTGAAAAACTGTGAAATGTGATTCATTCCCCGCTGGGGATCAAACTCAGGCTCCCCAATGCTCAGTACGAGACGGACGACGCCTCTAACCACTCGGCTAATTGAGCTGGGTTATTTATTTATATTATTGTATAATTCAAATAATTGTGTTTCAGAGTATGAACTTGCCGATTTCGAAACGGCCATTTCCGCAACGGGATTTGGAAAATTTAACATCATCTTGATGCTCATTGCGATACCAACAGGATGGGCGTCCATGATGGAATCGTCCTCAATGTCCTTTGTAGTCCCTATTGCCCACTGTGACTTGGAACTGTCACTCGAGATGAAAGGATATTTGATATCAATTACATATTTAGGTAGGAAGTTTTAAAGCATGACAATACCAAATACTTTAACTGTAAATGAGTTTAGATGTTAAGCCGTAAATATTTTAATAGATTTATTGTTTATGTAGTTTACATTAGTTTTATTTGACTGCAATTATTTTTTCTTAAAAAATACAGTTTATTATTTTTATTATTATAATAATCCTCTATCCATTATGTGTCCTACTGTGATAGGAGTCGCGTGAGCGGGTACTTAAGTTCGAGGAAAGACTACAGGGATTAGGGGAAGAAAGACTATTGCTGAAGGTGTAGATCTTATATCTCATCCACACCTACCGTACATTCTATCTTTCTTCCACTAATTCCTGTATCCTTTCCTCGAACTTAAGTATCCACTCACACGACTCATATCACAGTAGGACACAGAATGGATAGAGGATTATTATAATAATAAAAATAATTACAACACTAAAAACACAGTACTACACATAACGGATAGAGGCAGGATTATTATAATAATAAAAATAATAACAACACTAAAAACACAGTACTACACATAACGGATAGAGGAAGGATAGAGACAGGATTATTATAATAATAAAAATAATAACAACACTAATAACACAGTACTACACATAACGGATAGAGGAAAGATAGAGGCAGGATTATTATAATAATAAAAATAATAACAACACTAAAAACACAGTACTACACATAACGGATAGAAGAAAGATAGAGGCAGGATTATTATAATAATAAAAATAATAATAACACTAAAAACACAGTACTACACATAACGGATAGAGGAAGGATAGAAGCAGGATTATAATAATAATAAAAATAATAGCAACACTAAAAACACAGTACTACACATAACGGATAGAAGAAAGATAGCGGCAGGATTATTATAATAATAAAAATAATAACAACACTAAAAACACAGTACTACACATAACGAATAGAAGAAAGATAGAGGCAGGATTATTATAATAATAAAAATAATAACAACACTAAAAACACAGTACTACACATAACGGATAGAGACAGGATGTACAAATGAGTTATTATGTTTGAAAATTTGGTGGAGGAATATCTGAGTTGACTCACACGACTTCGATATTTCTTTCCACAATTGCTTCAATCTTTCTTAGAACTTCACCACTCTTTCACACGACTTCTACTACATGTTCATTATATTAGTCTCCTACAGCATATTTCTACTTATTTCTATTAATAATGATCCCATATTATTTTCTCATAGGTATGATGGTGAGTGCAATGGTTTGGGGCTTTTTGTCAGACACTCTAGGCAGAAAGAAACTTCTGGTCATTGGATTACTAACAGATGCATTTTTCACATTTATGGCGGCAACTTCTCAATCCTTTGGCACACTACTTTTTGCGAAATTTATGGGAGGTTTAATGTAAGTCTTTACGAGTGATGGCACATAAATTTAATATTCGTAACTTATATTATTTAATGATTATAATTATTTATATACTAGGTGAAATTCCCGTTATCCACCTTTCACAGTTTTCAAGCATTTTCTGTTTAGGTAAATACTGGATGATTAAACTTCTCTAACCTTTCACAGGCAGAAATATTTTACGGCTGATGTTTTTAAGTTATAATTACCTCAATAATTTTGAAAACTTTCTAATATTACCCTAATTTTATTCAAAAATAATATATTTTTTGTAGCATTAATGGTCCATTTGCCGTATTAACAGCAGCTCTATCCGAATTTCACTGCGCAAAATATCGTGCACGCGTGATAATTTCAATGGGAATAATATTTAGCTGTGCAAATATTACCCTACCCTTGGTTGCATGGGCATTATTACCTTTACGAATTGATTGGACATTCGGTAGAACATTTGGTAAGTCATTTTTGGGCTCGATTTATAAAAGCGAGTTAACTATAGCCAGTTAAATGTTGCGTAAATTGATGTTAACTTTCCATTTAATAGCTTCATGGAGGACCGTAACTAGCTTTTTGAGACCCTGGGCAATACCCCCTACACTAACGCCCGGTTTCTCCAACGAATCTTAACTAGTTGTCTTAATAAGACAAACAAAAATCGGATCTTAAAACGATAAGACGGTCTTACATTGTAAGACTAAGTAAGATCTACATATGTTTGGTGCAACAGAATTAAAATTTAAGACGTGGTTATATATAAGACGAGTTTATATAAAATGAGCTTATATAAGACGAGCTTTAAATAAAGCTACTCAAAACGTAGACTATTTATGAATTATGTCGTATGATCTATAGATTTTGCTGTAAAGCTTTAATTGCTCGGTCAATGCATTGCAAAAGTTTATTCCATATAGAGTGCAAATAAATTTGTAATTAATTGATAGTAAAATATGTTTTGCATTTGTTAGGACAGTACTAGGGAGGGGGAGGGAATGGTCTACTGTTTTTGGATTTCCCAATAAGATGTTGAAATGCGTAATTTTTTTGTTTAATATAATACGAATTGTTTCGTACTTTCTGTGGCCTTTATGGGCCTCTCTTCCGTCTGGGCTCTTGGCATGTGCCCCTGTTGCTCCTGCCTAGTTACGGCCCCGGCTTCATATATCTCTATTTATGTATGGTATTATATGTTAATGGATGAAGCTATATCTGAACTATTAGAAAGGAAAGGAAAAAACTAGAAGGAAGCAAAAGAACTGGCAATAAATGTAAGAGAATGGAAAAAATTCAAACCTTTACACCACACTGTGGTAGAAAAGGCCAGCGGATATATATATATATATATATATATATATATATATATATATATATATATATATATATATCATATATATATATATTATATGGTATACCGAATTATGTGACATTTGAATCACGGATTGGAAATTAACTCGAGTTATTTGCTTTATATAACCAAGCCTAAATCTGTTTGTGCTCATAGAATTGTAACCTCTATAATTAATTTTCAGTACTGCATTCATGGAATATATTTCTTTTCGCAACTGCATTACCTAGCTTCATCAGTGGAATTTGTCATATCTTCCTGCCTGAAAGCCCGAAATTCTTGATGACAGCAGGAAGAAATGAGGAAGCTTTAGCTGTGTTCAGAAAAGTGTATTCTATGAACACCGGAAAACCTCCTCATACATATCCCGTGAGTAAAAATTAAATTTCAGTCAAATTCAATATTTTCAGGATTTTTAGGATGTAGTAACTGTTATGGGCCATTCACAATAAGCTCGGTAGTGGTAAGGTAGCGGTAAGCAATATTTTGCATGGCTATAAAAATTCAGAAGTTTGCAGTGTTATGCAATAATTATGGGGTAGAGATAATTACGCATGTTCTGTCATAGTTTTACTGCGCTGCTGTAAACGCCCGCATTTTTGTGCAATTTCTTTTACCGCTACGTTACCCCTATCACGCTTATTGTGAATGGTCCTTTACTTACATTAGCTTATGAAGTAAGAGTTACAACATCCTAAAAATTCTAAAAATCCTGAAAATGTTGAATTTGGACGAAATTTCATTTTTTTTTTCAACCAAACTTATTCTATCTATACAAATGTATGTAATTTGAGAATATAGGCAATTTTTGTCAGCGAGTTTAATTCCTGAAAAACGTAGAAGATCATAGTCACCGTTTTCAGTTAATATCTCAGAAATTTACTACTGACCTAAATGTTTTTCATTGTTATCTCAATGTTGAATAATCAGGCTATCCAAAACTGTATGCCCTTTCTGAACCTATATGTGATATAATAGCAAAAGCGCTTCACATTTGTCATCCTCTAGCCTAGAATTACTTTGGGCTTGCATATCTTGAGCGTTAAATAAACCACACTCCACTCTAGCATTGACAAGATGGACACAGACTATACCCGAGTTATATAGTTTTAGAAAAAAATATGGGATGGCCCACTCTGGCATTAACCGCCTCATATAGCCATAATTTAAAAGATTTAAAAATTACAACCTCATATTTTTGAGTTATTCGCGAATGAATTCGTCTTAAAACGAATTTTCACCATTTTTCAATAATCTATAAAACTACCTTCTGAAGGCTATCCGAGGTTTTGTTACTACTAACTACTAATTAACTAAACATTAGATTAAAGGATTGATCGATGAAACCAATCAAGATGGCGAGCAACGCAAACGCAGTTCTCTGGAAGCGTTTACCGAGGGATTCCAGCAAATCAAACCTCTGTTCTTCCCGCCCCATTTAGTTTGGATTATATTGGTTTGCATGATGCAAATAGGATCCCTCATGGGGTAAGTTTACAACAACAACAACAACAACATATAGAAATATTGATATATAATGATATACAATAAAAAGTGAGGGCAGATTTCAGGATGAAATACTTAAATGCACAACAAAACATTATTTACGTGTTCTAAAAGTCATCGGCCAACGGCAACGCAGGCGCGGCATATTGCAGTAGATAGGATGACATGGTACAGTTTAGATCAAATTTATAACTCACTGATTAGTGAGTTATAAATATTTTGTGATATTTTGATTTTCATTCTGAGTAATCAAAAAATGTCACCAAAAATCACTGGGTAGGTTGCAACTGGGTAGATTGTAAATGGAGGATTTACAATCTACCCAGTTGCAACCTACACAGTGTTTTTTTGTGACATTTTTTGATTACTCAGAATGGAAATCAAAATATCACAAAATAATATGTTATTTTATTGTTAGAAGTTTGAACTACGATATCTCGAAAACAAAGGCCGATCGGACAAAAAGTTATTTTGTATTTTCATTTTAGAAACAAATTTTATACCTTAATTTTCATGTTGGTGCCCTTGCTGTAAAACACCCTAGCATTAAATGACATGCGTCCTCGTATATAAATATAAATAAAGTTTTAATTTTTTTGAAACTACGATATCTCGAAAATAAAGGCCGATCGGACAAAAAGTTATGTTGTATTTTCGCTGTAGAAACAAATTTTATACCGTAATTTTCATTTTGGTGCCCTTGCTGTAGAACACTCTAGCATTAAATGACATGCATCCTCATATATAAATATAAATACAGTTTTAATTTTTTTTATAAAATTTCTAGTTTAAACACATTGCGACTTTGGTTGCCATCAATATTCACAGCAATCAACGATTACAAAGCGGGCCATAACAACAATGATGCAAGTATGTGCATAATGTTGGGGGAGGTCCGGCCAAATGCGACAGTCAGCGATGACTACATTTGCACTGTGGTAAGCACTAAATATTTGAAAATGTTTTTGATATCTATAATTATTGATATAATTATATATTTGCACTGTGGTAAGAACTAAATATTTGTTAGCGATGACTACATTTGCACTATGGTGAGCACTAAATATTTATAAATGTTTTTGATATCAATAATTAATCAACAAATCAGAGTTTTGCAGCTCGCACGCAAAATTGACTAGTGGGACGAGTGAGCAGCCTTAAAGGGAGGTTTCACAATGGGCCCATTTTGGGGCCTAAGTATCTGTAGCTATGTTACCCTCCAGCCAACTATCCAGAACTATCCAGATATCAATAATTATTGATTGTTTATTACGTATGTTTCAGAACACTGACAATTCCTTTGTCTATCTTAATGTTTTATACGTTGGTGCAGCCTCACTTGTAGGATACGCATTTGTTGGATCACTCATTAATTTATTGGGCAAAAAACCGCTTTTAGGTAAGTTAATAATAATATTTTCATTTTAAATACCTGTATATATTAGCTAGAAAATAAACTGAACCGGATTTGTATGTTTACTCTTCGATAGATAAGAAAATATCTAAGTATCTTTCAAACGCAATAATATTTCATACTAATCTATTTATTTTCAAATAACTGGATCTATTACCTACTTATTTTAGAAAACTGAACTGTTGTTTATTGTATAATTGTAATTATATTAATTTTTTAGTGACCCTTGGCGTTATCTCTGGTACTTGTGGATTTTGCGTATATTTTGCCGCCGATTCAACCGCCGCCATTGCACTGTCGAGTATTTTCATAGCATTATCCGGCATCAATACCAATGTTATTTTAACAATTATTGTTGATTTATTCCCAACCAGTTTGAGGTAAGTTTCATTTTATGATATTAGACAAGCCATTACATATTGGGAAAATCTCAATTTTCAGATATTTTCGTTTTCATGTACATTTCTCTTTGGGTAGTAAGATAAGATCAAAATAATACAATTGTAAAAAAGTAACCTCTCAAACTTATGTGGGCCATTTAAAAAATTGTAAAAAATCGTAGCTATTAGTTTTGAAAATTCTAATGACAGCTATGTGTTACTAGTCTTAATTAGCTACAAAATAAGATATAATATGTTTATATAGCTAAATCATTTAGATCAGAATAATGAAAAGCGTAAAAAAGTAAACTCTCAAACGTATGTGGACTATATAAAAAATTGTAAAAAATCTTAGCTATTAGTTTTGAAAATTCTAACAGTCATGTGTTTTTAGCTTAATTAGCTACTAAATGAGATATCATATGTTTATGTAGCTAAATTATTAAGATCAGAATAATGAAAAGCGTAAAAAAGTAACTTCTCAAACGTATGTCGGCTATTTAAAAAATTGCAAAAAAATGTAGCTATTATTTTTGAAAATTCTAATGACAGTTATGTGTTGCTAACTTAATTAGCTACAAAGTGAGATACAATATGTATACATAGCTAAATTATTTAGATCATAATAATGAAAAACGTAAAAAGTACCCTCCAAAATGATTAAAAAATTGCAAAAAATCGTAGCTATTACTTTTGAGTATTCTAATGTCAGTCGTATATTACTATCTTATTTAGTTACAAAATGAAATATAATATGTTTATATAGCTAAACTATTAAGATCAGAATAATGAAAAGCATAAAAAAAGTAACTTTTCAAACGTATGTCGTTTTTTCGTGTTTTATTTAAATTCTATACCTGGAAATGAAACACGCTTTATATGATTCTAGTTTAGATACGGGGCTACAGGCCATCCTTTATTTATTTTAGGGCTACAGTTTATTATTGATTCTGTTTTAGGACGATGGCTGTTGCTTTAAGCATGATGATGGGGCGAGGTGGAGCCATGTTCGGCAACATACTTTTTCCACATTTAATTAGTGCCGGATGCATACCTCCATTCCTCTTCATCGGGCTCAGCACTATAACCTGCGCTCTTTTGGGGACGTTTTTGCCAAAAACTGATATGAAGGCATTAGAGTAGTCATATTTTAAGGAATACGTTATTTCCGAACGAGTACCTTGCCATATCAACATATTAAGGATATTATTTTTTATATATTATGTTTGTGATAATTATATGATTTTTTATATATAAGTGTACTTAATTAATGTGAAATTAATTGAAATGTACGTAGATGGTAATGTTCGAGACAATAAAATTAAATATAGTGTGAGAAAATTTAACAATTACTAGGGTTCTCCTTAATCCTATTGGAACCTATTCAAGCACTCTATTGGAATATTATTCCATAGAGGGCACTACCCGGTGATCTTGATGGCATGAGCATGTTGACGGTTATTACCATATGGGTGTGCATTGATAATTGATATGGTGCCGCCAGATGGCGTTTAACTTTCCTCCTAGGGGGTTAGTTGTATCAATTTTGGTTATGTAATTTTTTTACCATGTTTAATAATACGTCTGCAGTATTATTAAACATATTGATTCATTAATAATACAATGCCAATATTGATTGAATGACACTATTCAAGTTATCAAGTTATATTTTGTCGCTAACGCAAAAATAGATCTTTAATTTTCTAATTGGTGCTTTTAGGACAACCAACATTTGTTTAACAATTGAAGAAAAATGTATATTTACCGTTTCTAATATTGCCAGCTACATCGTAAGGTAGGTTTATAGTGACATAAAATAAGTCGCACCGTAGTGGGTGCGTGTACTGAACTAAAACCATATAAATAAGATTAGTGTGATATTTACTAATATGCAAATATCCATATAAGTATATTACGTTATATAATAAATGCCATACGTTTACGTGCGTATTTACGTTTACAAATAATAGATATTATAATTTTTATTATGTATCATCGAATTATCCATTATCATTCAATTAATTTTAATTGCAAATGTTTATCAAAAAATGCGCCTCTTATTAAAACATTCCGATTCCTTGGATGGTAACAGAATCGGCAACCATAAAATCATATCTAAATTGCAGTATATTTGAGAATTGTTAAATATAGAACGTCCGTTTTTGTGCAGTCGGTTCCTCCTCGTGGATCTGCCGGTTCGGACCCATTTAGTTAAGTTTGTGTCTGTGATATAGATTATGTCTTTTAAATTATTATTGGAGGAAAATGGTGAGTATTATATTAGTAATAATTATAATAACTGGATGTTTTTTTAATATCTTTAGTATTTTTTTTATAATATAATTGTTATATAAAGTAACAGAATCATTTTAAATTATCGAGATTGTTTTTTATATTGAGTAGGTATGAACATATGTACAGTTAATTATGCGAAAACTAATATTTGATTGTATGAATTAATTGTGGATATGTATCGTTTAAAATAAAGACTAATTTTAGAATAATAAAAAAATATATCGAATATATTTGGACAATTGGTACATTCGACCGCTAAAAAATAAGTTGTGAAACTATATATGTTAAATGATTGTGTAAATATGAATAATAGCAGCAACTAATTATGATTATGATTTTGATTATGATTACGAAAAAGTATGCCATTGATTACAAAATAACAATGTATAGGGCTATTAGGTTTATTCGCCTGTAAAAGGAAAAAGTTGGTGATAGTAACTTTCTCCATTTACAGGCGAATAAACCTAATAGCCCTATACATAGTTATTTTGTAATGAATCAATGGCATACATTTTCGTAATCATAATAAAAACATATAGAAAACTCAATGAAGGAGATGAATAAAACTACTATGTTTTTTTTTACCACAAGCAGTAAATTTACATCTGAGGTACAGATATAAATAGTTACACGTTGCAATAACGCGTTCATAAACGGTGATTATAAAATGGCGCATTTCCTTTATGGTACGTTGTAGGACAGAGTGGCCAAACTATTTTTTTTTTAATTATAGGCAGCGGTTTACTAACCTCGTATCTATTAAGTGATCATAAGAAAAGTTTAATTTAAAGCCAAAAATAAGTTTGTATTTAAAATATACATATATAATACTAATAAATATTTATTATCAAGTTATTTTAATAAGAGAAAATAAGGATTTCTTTTCACAAAAAAAAAATAGTTTATTAATACCAAAAAATGTGTTCATATAAAACAGGCGGGCGAGTAGGGATAGTTAAACGGGCGACTGATAGATGCTTTGGCCACCCTTGTTCATTTAGTCTGACAATAGAAAAAATAATCCCAAACTGAGATACGAAGAGGTGAAGTTGAAAATTCAATTGTTTTTCTTTTTGAATAATAGCGCATCTCGGGTTTACTTGGACATATTACCAGGGTTCACCATGCGTGGGGTGGGGTGAGAATCGGAAGTGGGTAGGCGAGACTATATGGCAATCTCTTCCTTTACGATTGCCGTGTGGTAAGCAAGCTCTACCCCAGCTGAACCCCCTATATTAAATATTGAAATGTGTTGCATAATATGATACTAAATATGACTGATTATTTAAGTATGTACTTGCATAGTTTACAACTTGTTGCATAATATGATAAAACCAATTATTTAAGTATGTACTTGCATAGTGAAACAGTCTACAAACAACTCGGAGAATAATTTAAAACAACACACATGTTACCATTGTTATCTAAATGAAACGAAATTAATAAACATAATTATTTATAACGTAACAGAGATTTATTTTAGTATATTTTGTAGCAACTGTAAGTAGATAACAGTGATAGAAACGAATCCCTAAAACAACTTTTTTTTACGTTCTATTGATTATATTTAATTTATATTGTATTTTTATGTTAAGTAAATAAAAATTAAAAAAATGATGTTTTAGTGATTCGTTTGTATCACTGCTATCTACTTACAATTGTCTTCATGACTAATTTGAGACAGAATATATCATACAGATTGCACCATTGTATTTTCATTTATTGACTCACAAATTTATGATAAACTTGTTATGTACCTACAACTTAATCATTCTCAGTAGTGTGCAGACCGTAATTAGTTACTTATTGTCAGTAGTGTTGTACATATTTTCAATAAAATACATTCATTAATGAATCCTGTCGTAATTAATAGACGTGCAGATGATGACTTGCTGAATAAGGATTCGAGTGAGTAATAAACAAATTAAATACTATTTTATTCTAGTTTCTTCATTTTCAAATAGCTGTTTATATGAGCTTTGTATTTTAGGAAATTTAACCGTATTTGTTTATTAACTCTGGGAGATATGATATTTAATAGGTGACCTTTTAGACTTTCAGAAATTGACACTATTCGCGTTCGTTTTTAACAAATTATTGAATAATTTTTTTAAAAGATTTTCCATGTATTGGGATGGCAGCTAATAGATTTATGGCCGTATTCACCAACATCCCATAAACTTTATAGGTCCCATAAGCCATTGAATGGATAAATTGATAATGTCATTGTGACAGAATATGCAAAAACAAATGTCAAATACCTTGAATAGCGCTTTCAATTGGAGCTTTAATGACAACTTTTATTTAATTATTCAGTCATTGCAATAGAGAGAATCTAAAGTAACTACATTCCGTAGATAATGTATTTATTGTTGCTATAACAACGAATACTTATGGGTTCAATAGGCTATTGATAGATTTATAGAACGTCGATGAATACAGGGGTTAATCCTTTTGTTCCTAGTGAAACTACCTTATTAATAAATTATTTCTAGAGATCTAGTGGCAGTTTTTAGAAACCAAATGCGCCAAATTGTTAATGTGCAGCCATTTGTTGGCTCCCAACTATCTTTCAACTTCATCTATCTTACAAATAAGTATATTTGCCATATGTGGCTTTCGTTCACTCCACCGGGCATACCATCTCAAGTTATAACTGAAAAACTTCTGAAATAGTGTTCTTAGTTTTCATGCAATATTTCAAAGAATACATTGATTATGTAATTATTTATATTAGTTTCTCAAAATAGACAATACATGCTTTCTAAACGCTTATACAGTTTGATTCTATCTGTATTATTTTAAAATTAACTGCTTACTGAAAAATCCTGATAATATTGATTTCTGCATCCCTTCTAATAAGGTACTAAATTTGAGATCTTATTTTTTACTACTACTGACTTTATGAGAGGTAAAAATGATGTAATAACCCAAATCAGCTAAACTACTCCAGAAAAATAGCTGTAACTTGGTTAATAATTTTCAAAAATGTATCAAATTGATTGTCATTCATTTACTAATAGTCCTTCTAACATTGTACTAAATTTTAAAATCATAATTGTACTATTACTGACTTTTTGAGGAGCTAAAATGATGTAATATCCAAAATCAGCCTAAGTTATTTCAGAAAAACAGCTGTAACTTAATTAATAATTTTCAAAAATGAATGAAATTATTTTTGATTTATTTATTGATAGTCCTTATAATATTGTACTATTTTTGAGAACCCTAGTTGCACTATTACTAACGTTTTGAGGGGTTAAAATGATGCAATATCAAACATCAGCTAAGTTATTTCAGAAAAACAGCTGTAACTTGGTTAATAATTTTCAAAAATGTATGAAATTCATTGATATTTATTTACTAATAGTTCTTCTAATAAGGTGCTATATGTAAGAATCTTAGTTGCACTATTACCGACATTTTGAGGGGTTAAAATGATGATATGTCCCAAATCAGCTAAGTTATTTCAGAAAAACAGCTATAACTTGGTTACTGATTTTCAAAAATGTATGAAATTGATTGTGAGTTGTTGATTAATAATCCTCCTAATATGGTACTAAGTTTGAGAATCCTAGTTCTAATATTACCGACTTCTTTAGGGGGTTAGAATGATGTAATATCCCAAATCAGCAAAATTACATCAGAAAAACAGTTGTAACTTGGTTATTGATTTTCAAAAAAGTATGAAATTGATTGAGATTTATTTATTAATAGCCCTTCTAACATGGTACTAAATGTGAGAATCCTAGTTGAACTGTTACTGACATTTGAAGTTAAAATGATAATATTCCAAAAATCAGCTAAGTTACTTATAGAAAAACAGCTGTAACTGTTATTTTCGGCCTAAAAGTTTTAAATAGCACTAAAAAGGGCGGGGGGGGGGGGGTAAGGTTAAAAAAGCAGCCTTTTTCTAAAACCCAAAATCATGACTTTTGTCTCGCCTCACTCACCAAACTGTCTCCAAATGATGATTTCAGAATTCATGAATGTATTTCGCGATGTATCTCAAAAATAGATACGAACTTCTAGTTTTCGTCATTGGATCATACATCTGTTAACTATGTGAGGTCAGTTCAATATATTTATTTTACACAGAATTTTTAAGAATGGATGAAAAATCAAGATATTCAAGTACGTAGTAGTAAACTTTTTCCAGATGTGACGGTGATTTTTAAATTTGTATATCCAGTTGAAGCTATTTTATAGTAATTGCGCCCAAATATTTTTGAATACCAATATGCCAAATTTCGATATATTTTCATACAATATTCCCTTTAGAAGTAACTTGAGGTAGTTATCGGCTCTCGCCTTCTGGTTGCCTGATTTCATCCTCCAAATCAAAACCATATTAACTTCTTTTAGGAGATCTAATGTTTTATAGATAGGTTTACAATTGTGTAGAATTTGAGACGCATTTATAACAAACTACTCAATTAACGCATTTTTCTCATTTCTTGCGATTATACATGTATTAGGATGCTATCTACTAAATAATTATCAATTATTTCCAAGGTGGTGACGACGGTAATGAAATTTTAAAACGTTAATTACGCAGTAGGTTCATAAATTTTCCACAAATTACTAAAAAGTCGACACATAATTGTTTATTGCCTGAAACTATTTATAAATAGTTTGAGACAATTATTTTAGTCGCAGTGATGAAATTGGGTCGTTAGTGAAAGATATCGATCGATTTTTCGACGCGATCTAATTTTTACACATTCTGGACACTTTTTGTGTTGTTTCATGTCTCCGCTACAATTATGTAATGCATACCGCTATTGTTGGGTAAGTTGCGGCCGAATTATTACTGTACTAATGCAACTATTGTTGTAATGTGTTACCTAATGCAATATTTATTACATTTTTCTTGGATATTTCTTACTTTTATACGTAATATGAACGAATATCACAGTGCTCAGATCGACACAAATAAAGAGATTTGCGAAGAAAAATTTAACTGCTTATATTCCAATTAAATTTTATTTTATGCATTTAATCCAAAAATAATTAATCCACTTATATTATATGGAAAATATGTTATTTACATCTTTATCATATTATGTTTAAGTATTATAATCAAAACAATTATTAGGACTATCATATTTAGTACCATATTATAAGGACTATCAATAAATAAATCGCAAACAATTTCATTTACTTTTCAAAATTATTAACAAAGTTACAGCTGTTTTTCTGAAATAACTTGGATATTGCATCATTTTAACCCCTCAAAACGTTAGTAATAGTGCAACTAGGATTCTCAAATTTAGTACTATATTATAAGGACTATCAATAAATAAATCGCAAATAATTTCATTTACTTTTGAAAATTATTAACCAAGTTACAGTGCAACTAGGATTCTCAAATTTAGTACTATATTATAAGGACTATCAATAAATAAATCGCAAATAATTTCATTTACTTTTGAAAATTATTAACCAAGTTACAGCTGTTTTTCTGAAATAACTTAGCTGATGTTGGATATTACATCATTTTAACCCCACAAAACATTAGTAATAGTGCAGCTAGGATTATCAAATTTAGTACTATATTATAAGGACTATCAATAAATAAATCGCAAATAATTTCATTTACTTTTGAAAATTATTAACCAAATTACAGCTGTTTTTCTGAAATAACTTAGCTGATGTTGGATATTGCATCATTTTAACCCCTCAAAACGATAGTAATAGTGCAGCTAGGATTCTCAAATTTAGTACTATATTATAAGGACTATCAATAAATAAATCGCAAACAATTTCATTTACATTTGAAAATTATTAACCAAGTTACAGCTGTTTTTCTGAAATAACTTAGCTGATGTTGGATATTGCATCATTGTAACCCCTCAAAAAATTAGGAATAGTGCAACTAGGATTCTCAAATTTAGTACTATATTATAAGGACTATCAATAAATAAATCGCAAATAATTTCATTCACTTTTGAAAATTATTAACTAAGTTATTATAATCAAAACGATTATAATACTTAAATATAATATGATAAAGAAGTAAATACAATATATTTTTCATATAATATAATTGAATTAATTATTTTTGGATTAAATGCATAAAATAAAATATAATTGGAATATAAACAGTTAAATTTTTCTTCGCAAATCTTTTAATTTGTGTCGATCTGAGCACTGTGATACACCGTTCGTTCATGTTACGTATAAAAGTAAGAAATATCCAAGAAAAATGTAATAAATATTGCATTATGTAACACATTACAACAATAGTTGCTGTAATATGATAAAGAAGTAAATACAACATATTTTTGATATAATATAATTGAATTAATTATTTTTGGATTAAATGCATAAAATAAAATATAATTGGAATATATAAGCAGTTAAATAACACTAAATTGATTAGCGCTTTGGAATTTACTATTCAATTAAATAACTTTTAACGTATTTTCCAAAAATTATGGGAAACTGAACTTAATTTATCAAATATAAATTTAATCTAATATGGTTTATCCTCCTTTTCAATAAATACTTAGCGGCTGGATAGTAACTCTTAAAGAGTAAAAAATTAAATTAATATTATTTTTTAATAATGTTTAATGTACATATGACCAAATAACTATTGTTATTATTGAATTCATTTATTATAACTTATTAAATTCTTTATTACTTTAGACTCATCTTAATAGAATGATAATAATAATAATATTAGTAATAATGATTTATTGCCCAACTACTCCTAATTACAGGACAACAATAAATAATACTTAAATAGTGTATAAGTTATAAAAAAAATAAGGGAAGAAGGTTCATTCTTTATTACTTACTTATTAAATTCTTCATTGCTTTAGACTAGTCTTAATACATTGAATTTGTTTTTTTATTGAAATATATATACAACTATAAACTAAAAATATACTCTTTACTTGGCAGAAAGGGGGCTATCGGCCTTTCTGCCAAGTAAAAATAATAATAATATATAAAGAAATAAAATCGATGACACAACAAACATATAAAAAACCATATATAACATATATAAGTGCCCACACCTCTTAGTAATCTACATATCTAGATTTCGAACTTATTAGATCTCATCAGTGTAGCTCAGCTAGTGCTAATTGATGTGGTTATTACCATATAGGTGTGCATTGCTAATTGATGTGGTTATTACCATATAGGTGTGCTTTGCTAATTGATGTGGTTATTACCATATATGTGTGCATTGCTAATTGATGTGGTTATTACCATATAGGTGTGCATTGCTAATTGATGTGGTTATTACCATATATGTGTGCATTGCTAATTGATGTGGTTATTATCATATAGGTGTGCATTGCTAATTGATGTGGTGCCGCCAGATGGCGTTTAACTTTCCTCCTAGGGGGTTAACTGTATTATATTTATATAAAAAATCTTTCAAAACTAAACTGTCGAACGAGTTCCTGGATATTTTTAAGGATAGTCCGGGAGTATGAAGGGAGACCCAAATGAAAAACAACTATCACTACATTTTTTTTTTCTTATTTTAAATTGGAGTATACTTTTAATTTATAGTTGTATATATATTTCAATAAAAACAAATAACAAATTCAATCTATTAAGACTAGTGTAAAGCAATGAAGAATTTAATAAGTAAGTAATAAAGAATGAACCTCCTTCCCTTATTTTGTTTATACTTACTTAAATACGGTATTTAAGTATTATTTATTGTTGTCCTATAATTAGGAGTAGTTGGACTATAAGTCATGATTATTATTATTATCATATATAATATATGACTAGAAAAGCAATTAAAATCAATTTGTTAAAATTGCCATGCACTAGTTTCGAAATGTTTGGACGAAATGAAAAACGTATGTTTGTGAATTCTATTTTTACCACACATTGACCTTTGAATAATTATTCTTGCACTCATTTTAATAATTAATAATTTTTAACATACATTTCTATATGAAAAAAACGTAAACAAAATATGATGTTTACAATGCTGACACAAATGTAAAACACAATTTGAGAATTTATAAATAATTTTCAACTACGGGCGGACTTAGTCGTCAAATGCTGTGTGTTCATTAAACTGTATGAAAAAAACGCGCAAATAATTATTTGATGGATTCAATCAATTGTGAGTGTTTATATTTATTAATATTTAGTCATTCAGGGTGTAATAGTTGATTTTAATGAAGTATCACATTCGTTTAGGGTGGACGAAAACTTCTATTTACTTTTTTGGACAAGTTTAATTCGGATTTAATAATAATACAAATCTCATCTCAACAATAAGATGGTCTATTTAAAATTATATAAGGCTCTCTTTTGGTTGTACAATTATCCACGTTCGGAGTGAAAAGTCGAGGTGAACACAAACTGATATGAGAAATATGATTTTTCTTAAAATAAATTTTATAGTAAAACAACCATGTTTATCTCACAGTTCCACCAGGATCATTAATTCTCTTTACAGGATTATATAGCCAATAGATACACCTATAAAACGTTGAAGGATTTATATAGATATCTTAATACGTTCATTAAGGATATCAGAATAAACTTGAAATTACTTCATTTCAAGTTTATCCTGATATCCTTAATGAACGTATTAAGATATCTATATAAATCCTTCAACGTTTTATAGGTATATCGATTGAGTATATAATCCTGTAAAAAGTTTATCTCACAGTTCCACCAGGATTAATAATTCTCTTTTCAGGATTATATAGCCAATAGATACACCTATAAAACGGTGAAGGATTTATATAGATATCTTAATACGTTCATTAAGGATATCAGCATAAACTTGAAATTACTTTATTTCAAGTTTATCCTGATATCCTTAATGAACGTATTAAGATATCTATATAAATCCTTCAACGTTTTATAGGTGTATCTATTGGCTATATAATCCTCTAAAGAGAATTAATAATCCTGGTGGAACTGTGAGATAAACATGGTTGTTTTACTATAAAATTTGTTTTAAGGAAAATTAAAAACAGTTGCTGCGAGTGCAATTACTTGCCTTCCTGCAAGAAACGTGGAGGTGCTCATCACAAAAATGAGTTGATCTATTTAAAATTTTAATAAATTCAATATCTCTTTTGTTTTTACAATAATCCACGTTTGAAGTAAAAATTTGAGGTGAACTTAAACTGATATGAGAACTGTTGATGTAATTTCATAAACTTGAAAATATAAATATCCTGATATTCATGAACGAAATGAGATATCTATCTAAATCCTTCAGTATTTCATAAGTGCATCTATGTAATATATATATATATATATATATATATATATATATATATATATATATATATAATCCTGTAAAGAGAATTAATAATCCTAGTGGAACTGTGAGATAAACATGGTTGTTTTGCTATAACACAAACTGATATGAGAACTGTTGAAGTAATTTCAAGTTTATCCTGATGTCTCTATTGAACGAATTAAGATATCTGTCTAAATCCTTGAGGAGCACATCTCAACAATGAGTTCATCTAATTAAAATTTCAAAATTAAATCCAATATCTCTTTTGGTTTTACAATAATCCACGTTTGAACTGAAAAGTTGAGGTGAAAACAAACTGATACGAGAACTGTTGATGTAATTTTAAAAACTTGAAAAGATAAACATCCTGATATTCATGAACGGATTGAGATATCTATCTAAATCCTTCAGTATTTCATAAGTGCATCTATGGGATATATAATATCCTGTAAATAAAATTATTAATCCTGGTGGATTTGTGAGATAAACATGGTTGTTTTGCTTTAACAAAATTTTACAGAAAATCATATAAGTTAAAAACAGATGTTGCGAGTGTAATTAGTACCTTCCTTCAAGAGACTTGGAGGTCCTCATCTCAACAATAAATTGATCTATTTAAAATTTCAAACGGTAATTCAATATCTCTATTGGTTTCACAGTATTCCACGTTTGAAGTAAAAGTACACACAAATTGATATGAGAACTGTTAAAATAATTTCAAATTTATCCTGATGTCCTTATTGAACGAATTGAGATATCTGTCTAAATCCTTCAGCATTTCATAAGTGCATCTATTGGCTACATAATTCAGCAACCATAATTAATAATTAATAATTCTGGTGGGTCTGTGAGATAAACATGCTTGTTTTGTTATAACAAATTTTTACTGAAAATCTCATTTGGTTTTACAATAATTCACGTTTAAAGTGAAAAGTCGAGGTGAACTGATATGAGTGTTGATGTAAATTCAAGTTTATCCTAATATACTTAATTAACGGATTGAAATATCTGTCTAAATCCTTTAGCATTTTATAAGTGTATCTATTAGCTATACAATTCTGTAAACAGAATGAATAATCCTACGGGACTGTCAGATAAACACGGTTATTTTGTTATAACAAAATTTTACTAAAAATCATATAAAATAAAAACAGTTGCTGCGAGGATAACTAGTTGCTTCCTGTAAGAAACTTGAAGGTGCTCATCTCAACAATGAGTTGATCTATATAAAATTTCAAACGGCAATTTAATATCTCTTTTGGTTTTACAATAATACAAGATTGAAGTGAGAAATCTAGCTAAACATAAACTGATATGAGAACTTTTGATGTCATTTCAAGTTGATCCCGAATATCCTTCATGAACGAATTGAAATATTTTTCTTAATCTTTCCACGTATAATAGGTGCATCTATTGACTATATAATCGTGTACACAGAATTATTAATCCTGGTGGATCTCTAAGATAAACATGGTTGTTTTGTTATAACGAAATTTTACTGAAGATCATATAAATTAAAAACAGTTGCTGCGAGGATAATTCATGCATTCCTGCAAGAAACTTGGAGGTCCTCGTCTCAAAAATGAGTTGATCTATTTCAAATTTCAAAAGTAAATTGAATATTTCTTTTGATTTTACAATAATCCACGTTTAATATGAAAATCAGAGTTAAGCACAAAGTGATATGAGAACTATTGATGCAATTTCAAGTTTATCCTGATATTATTAATGAGCGAATTAAGATCTGATATCTGTCTAAAAAATTTAACACTTCATAGCCGCATCTATTGGTTATATAATCCTGAATGAATATTCCTGATAGGTCTGTGAGATTTTTTCTATAACATTTTTTTTCAGATATTTATCTCAGTATTAACATTATCACGATACCCCGTAAAACCTCAAGCCGGCCCTTATACATACATACACTTTTTGGTAGCCTAATTTGACTTTTGAATGTAAAAACGTAAAAAACGCAAAAAAAACGTACAAAATCGCATTTCCTAATTAGTGTCAAACAACTTAACAAATTATATACGATAGACCTGCTTTATTTATTAATTTGCATTTTTGCGTACTTATTGATAAAGCCCAATGTCACAATAAAAAAAACAGGTTAATTGTCTTGATTAATTGTTTAACATCCGTCATTAAATAATACAAGCACCTGTAACTTATGGCATTTACTAATAAACTAGTAAAGATATTCCAACAGACTAATAAACTACCCTGCAAGTGGCAGCAAATTACTATAATTTCCCAAGAAAGGGTAAGAGATGAATATAGTATGAGAGCACATTTGTATTTTTTTTAAATATTTTGGCTATGTTCGACAGAAAAAAATGTTCAGATTACTGAATACGACATAATGCAGGGTAAAATTCAGGACAAACGGGGTCCAGGATAAGAATCTTTGTCGATGGTTTGACTTTATCGAAAGCCTTTATGAACAGTGATGTACTCTGTCCTATCACTGTTCATAAAGGCTTTCGATAAAGTCAAAATCATGAAGCTGGTCGTTAAAGCTCTAGGAAGGCAAGACAAATGATGAAGAAACAATTTTTATTATATAAATGTCTGTTTTGATAAGAGTAATAGACAATTTATTTGTTGAGATTTGTATGTCTTTTGTTCCGTTACGATTTTATAGGAATATTTGTAGTTACAAATCAATACAGAAATCTTTTTGTGTGAAAAAATTCTATTCGAAACATTTTGGCTATACTTACGGTGACTATACGTTCTTTATTTAAGAAGACAATTCTTTATTACCAGATAAAATTAAGCATGTATTTCCGTCAAATACAATTTTTAAATGAATTGTATAGAATTTAATGACTTTTTAAAGCATGAATCGGCGCTATGCATTGTTTTATGCTACTATTATCGTAATCGCAATAAATGTTATAAACTTATGAATTTTATAAAGTATTAAAATATAGGTCCTTTATTTTACCAAATATATTATTTAGTAGCGTAGCAATACTCTACTAAAGGTCGTTTTAGACAAGACAATTTCTTGACTCAAAAGTTAGTCAAGATATGAGACAATCTAAATTGTCTCGTATCATACAGCAAATTATTTGAAACATTGACTTGGATGGTAGGTCGAATGGAAAAAATATAACGCAAGGACAAATTGTATGGGAGGAGGATATATGAATTCATTTTTTGAACAACTTTTGAGCTAAGAAATTGTATTGTCTAAAACGACCTTTTGTAGGATGATTGTCGTTTATATTTGTGTCTTGGTTTTATTTATTCATGAGAATTTTGACCACAAGTATATATATATATATATATATATATATATATATATATATATATATATATATATATATATCTATATATATATATATATATATATATATATATATATATATATATATATACGTGTGTTGATCAGACTTTATTTTTACATAATTACTTTATCATACGAAACGTGTATTTACGTAAGAAACACATTTTTATACACATTATTTTATTATCATACGACGTCAAGTAATTACAAACAATATTTTTCAATGAAGTGAGTCAGGTTCACCATTAGCGTAAGCAAAAACATCATTAAAAAAATTAAAACCCACTGTCGCTTAATTAAAACGAAAAACATTGTTCTAATATACTGATAAACAACAAATGAGCTATCAATACCCTAATCCTTGCCACCATGTACAACAGTTTATTAATCATCATTAGCCTCGTCATACGTAATTTAATACGAATAACTTGTATAAAAACGTGGTTTCCCGTAAGCACTAAGATGGATTTTGGTGAAACATAATATATTCAATGAAATCGGCTTAAAATTATTCAAGACAATAAGATTACACCAATCCAGTTTTGTCGATTATTACACGAATGTAGGTTGCTCTAACAATTTAGTAATCTCGAAACCACATTTGGAAAAAAACTCGACGTTTCATGTGCTCGCCCGACCAAGTCAGCCCCGTATTTCCAACTCGCACGTCAAGCGGAGCGCTAGTATTAAAATTTAACTAATTGTCTTGTGATTACCATTTCAAAAACATTTAATTGTCTGTCGGCGAGGGTTTGGACGATAACAATAATTCTATGCAATCATAAAAACGCTTCACGCCGTGTGATGCCTGGTGCGTTTGCCGCTTTGCAAACATGTTGTGGATTACCTCCAAAGTGAACTGTTTTTTTGTGAGACCAACCGTTTCGAAAATCACAGATGGGCCGGCCGACTTCGAGACGGCCATCTCGGCGACCGGAATCGGGAAATTCAACCTCATCCTGCTGCTCATTGCGATCCCGTCGGGATGGGCGACCGTCTTCGATACGAAGACGATGGCGTATGTCTCGCCGGTGGCGCAGTGCGATCTTGAACTCTCGTTGGAGAATAAAGGACTTTTGAATGCTATCACTTATATAGGTAAGGCTTTTTTTGTTTATTCTAATAATTTATTTAAACAAAAACAAAATTCAATATTGTCGTTATAAATTTAGCTCCATAAATTTATGAAATAGATCAAATTTATGGTTATATATATATATATATATATATATATATATATATATATATATATATATATATATAAAGTTTATTTTGAAGAAGAGTAAAAGAAATAATAGGGAGATAGATAATAGCGAAATGACAATAATTTTAAGATTGAGCTGATGACTATTGTAGAAAAGATTAAGGTTGAGATCACGTTTTTATGTGCCGTATGGCACGAATTCTATTGAGTTTTAGCATAACTGTTCTACCAAATAGCCTACAAAGTTTATTTTGAAGCAACAGTAAAAGAAATAATAGGGAGATAGATAATAGCGAAATGACAATAATTTTAAGCTTGAGCTGATGACTATTGTATGAAACATTAAGGTTGAGAATACGTTTTTATGTGTCGTATGGCACGAATTCTATCGAGTTTTTAGCAAAAACTGTTCTACCGAATGGCCTACAAAGTTTATTTTGAAACAAGAGTAAAAGAAATAATAGAGAGATAGATAATAGCGAAATGACAATAATTTTAAAATTGAGATGATGACTATTGTAGAAAAGATTAAGGTTGAGATCACGTTTTTATGTGTCGTATGGCACGAATTCTACTGAGTTTTTAGCATAACTGTTCTACCAAATAGCTTACAAAGTTTATTTTGAAGCAACAGTAAAAGAAATAATAGAGATATAGATAATAGCGAAATGACAATAATTTTAAAATTGAGATGATGACTATTGTAGGAAAGATTAAGGTTGAAACCACGTTTTTATGTGTCGTATGGCACGAATTCTATTGAGTTTTTAGCAAAAGCTGTTCTACCGAATGGCCTACAAAGTTTATTTTGAAGCAAGAATAAAAGAAATAATATGGAGATGGATAATAGCGAGATGACAATAATTTTAAGATTGAGCTCATGACTATTGTAGGAAAGATTAAGGTTGGGACCACGTTTATATGTGTCGTAAGGCACGAATTCTATTGAGTTTTTAGCACAAACTGTTCTACCGAATGGCCTACAAAGTTTATTTTGAAGCAATAGTAAAAGAAATAATAGAGAGATAGATAATAGCGAAATGACAATCATTTTAAGCTTGAGCTGATGACTATTGTATGAAAGATTAAGGTTGGGACCACGTTTATATGTGCAGTAAGGCACGAATTCTATTGAGTTTTTAGCAAAAACTATTCTACCGAATGGCATACAAAGTTTATTTTGAAGCAAGAGTAAAAGAAATAATAGAGAGATAGATAATAGCGAAATGACAATAATTTTAAGATTGAGCTGATGACTATTGTAGGAAAGATTAAGGTTGGGACCACGGTTATATGTGTCGTAAGGCACGAATTCTATTAAGTTTTTAGCAAAAACTGTTCTACCGAATGGCCTACAAAGTTTATTATGAAGCAAGAGTAAAAAAAATAATAATATAATAGATGACAATAATTTTAAAATTTAGGTGATGACTATTGTAGGAAATATTAAGGTTGGGAGCACGTTTATGTGTCGTAAGGCACGAATTCTGTTGAGTTTTTAGCAAAAACTTTTCAACCGAATGGCTTACAAATTTCACAAGATAATAAAAACACTTTTTGTTGGCTCTGAAATGTATTTGGTAGGAATTGATTAACATTCTATAACTGCGAATTATGGTCATGAATCTTCTATAAATTGTATACCATTCTGGTACATAGTTTTTGCTAAATAAAAACTCACTATTTGCACCATAAGAATAGTGTTATTCCACCCTTAACAGGATTTGATATATTTTATCACCGGTGTTTGGGAAAAAGGGCATAGTCAGGAAATGTAAAGTTTGGAATGGAAAAAGCAGAATTTTTTGGTTAAAAACCTTATTTTCGTAAAAGTTATGACTTAAGCCCTTTTACCCAAACACCAGTGATATATTATTAATTTTACTGCCTGTAAAACTCGTGGCTGGTGTATTTTTTTGGCTATGTCTCACTTGACAACAGCAAACTGCACATCTGATGGCGTTTTAATTTAGAACAATTAAAAATTTAGATTTTTCAAAAATAATTAAAAAATCGATTGACAAGAATTTTATTACAGATTAGAAATTTTATAGAACTCAAGGCTGTCACTCGCGCGCCGTTTCTGGTACTAAATGATTATAAATATAATATATAAGTGTGAATTCACCTCTTTGCAATCTACATATCTAGTTTTCAATCTTGTTAGATCTCATCAGTGTAGCTCAGCTAGTGAGAATGGATTCACACAATATCTCGAGTGGTTATATACAAAGTAAAGCAATTTTCTCTCTAAAGAAAAAGTTTAACGCCATCTGGCGAGACTACATCAATTAACAATGTTCACCCTAATGGTAATATCTGACAATATATTCATGCCATTTCTCTAGAGAGAAAGTTGCATCACATTCTTTATAACCAGTCGAGATGGGTATGTATTGTATGCATTCATCCTCACTAGCTATGATGATATGGATATGTCAAATACATTTTTTTATGTACAGCTTGACATATGTTATAGTTATAATTACTGTATTTGTTACAATGGCAACGACATTCGGGTCATACAAATAATATAATATAATTACCGTTATAAAGAATTTGATGTAACTTTATCTCTAAAGAAATGGCATGAGCATATTGACAGATATTACCATTAGGGTGAGCATTGTTAATTGTGTCGCCAGATGGCGTTAAACTTCTTCTGTAAAGAGAACGTTGCTTTGTATATAATTTTCTGTCATGTGTGATTATATTTGTACTTTGGTTTTATTTATTCACGAGAATTTTGACCACAAGTGTATACGTGTGTTGATCAGACATTATTTATGTTATATTATATAATTGTGATTTAATATGTAATTTTCATAGGTATTTTATCCAGTGGTTTTATATGGGGCTTCCTAGCAGACACGTACGGACGAAGAAATCTGCTAGTGCTGTGCTACTTATTGGACACATTTTTTATTTTATTGTCGGGCATGTCGCAGAATTTCGTCATGCTTCTAGTCTCCAAATATCTAGCAGGGTTTGTGTAAGTACTACTACTATTCCCAAAAAAAAGCTACAAAAACAATTACATGTTTTTTTTTTTAAATTTTAGAATGAACGGCCCTACTGCTATTTTAATTTCGTTGCTGTCGGAATTCCACAGCTCCAAGCACAGGGCAAGGTTTTTCCTGATCCAAGGAATGTTCAGCAACCTTGCCAATGTTATACTGCCACTTATGGCATGGATTATCTTCCGGCAAAATATTGACATTATTTTCCAAGGTGTAGGTAAGGAAAATACTTTGGAATTTTAATCACAACCATACAGTTATTGCTACAAGATTTATTAGCATGATTCATAACTGGAGAACAAAATTTAAATGACATATTCTAAACTAAAAAACGAAATAACTTTTTTTCCGAACGTGCTTAGTTTAAATACAGGCTCAATTATTCACAAAATTATAGGTATTTGATTTTTTTAAGAGTAATTAAATAAAAAATAATAAAATTTAAAAAAAAACCTTTATTGATGGTAATTTAAATATATCAAAAGGATTTTTTCAAATTATTATTATTTTCAATTGAAATGAATGCAAAATTCGTCTTAAATCTAATTTAACACAGTGCAATAGAAAGTACTTTACCTATTTGAGAATGTTATATTTAAATTATATATCGCAATATTATATTTGATGTTAAAAACAATTTTTGAACTAAACCTTGTTAAATAGATTTTAAGAGCAATTAAATAAAAAATAATAAAGTTTAAAAAAAAACCTTGATTGATGGTAATTTAAATATATCAAATTTTTTTTTTCTAATTATTATTATTTTCAATTGAAATGAATGCAAAATTCGTCTTAAATCTAATTTAACACAGTGCAATATAAAGTACTTTACCTATTTGAGAATGTTATATTTAAATTATATATCGCAATATTATATTTGATGTTAAAAACAATTTTTGAACTAAACCTTGTTAAATAGATTTTAAGAGCAATTAAATAAAAAATAATAAAGTTTAAAAAAAACCTTGATTGATGGTAATTTAAATATATCAATTTTTTTTTTTCAAATTATTATTATTTTCAATTGAAATGAATGCAAAATTCGTCTTAAATCTAATTAAACACAATGCAATAGAAAGTACTGCACCTATTTGAGTATGTTATATTTAATTTATATATCGCAATATTATATTTGATGTTAAAAAACAATTTTTGAACTAAACCTTGTTAAATAGATTTTAAGAGCAATTAAATAAAAAATAATAAAGTTTAAAAAAAACCTTGATTGATGGTAATTTAAATATATCATTTTTTTTTCAAATTATTATTATTTTCAATTGAAATGAATGCAAAATTCGTCTTAAATCTAATTAAACACAGTGCAATAGAAAGTACTTTACCTATTTGAGAATGTTATATTTAATTTATATATCGCAATATTATATTTGATGTTAAAAACAATTTTTGAACTAAACCTTGTTAAATAGATTTTAAGAGCAATTAAATAAAAAATAATAAAGTTTAAAAAAAAACCTTGATTGATGGTAATTTAAATATATCAAATCTTTTTTTCTAATTATTATTATTTTCAATTGAAATGAATGCAAAATTCGTCTTAAATCTAATTAAACACAGTGCAATAGAAAGTACTTTACCTATTTGACAATGTTATATTTAATTTATATATCGCAATATTATATTTGATGTTAAAAACAATTTTTGAACTAAACCTTGTTAAATAGATTTTAAGAGCAATTAAATAAAAAATAATAAAGTTTAAAAAAAAAACCTTGATTGATGGTAATTTAAATATATCAAATTTTTTTTTTTAATTATTATTATTTTCAATTGAAATGAATGCAAAATTCGTCTTAAATCTAATTTAACACAGTGCAATAGAAAGTACTTTACCTATTTGAGAATGTTATATTTAATTTATATATCGCAATATTATATTTGATGTTAAAAAACAATTTTTAAACTAAACCTTGTTAAATAGATTTTAAGAGCAATTAAATAAAAAATAATAAAGTTTAAAAAAAACCTTGATTGATGATAATTTAAATATATCAAATTTTTTTTTCAAATTATTATTATTTTCAATTGAAATGAATGCAAAATTCGTCTTAAATCTAATTAAACACAATGCAATAGAAAGTACTGCACCTATTTGAGTATGATATGTTTAAATTATATATCGCAATATTATATTTGATGGTAAAAAACAATTTTTGAACTAAACCTTGTTAAATAGTTGTAACAAAATTATGCACATGGGATATATAAATACCCCGTATTATTACTGAAGGATTAATAAATCTTTACGAGTTATCCTCTTGAATAGAATAATAATAAAAACAAAACATTGGTAAATAGATGGGGTTATCCTGATACCCCTCCCGAGTACTAACGTTATAGTACTGGAAGTTTAAAGGGACGTATGTATATATAAATCAACAGATAATAATCATTAAAACCTGTACGTTTTCTTCAATTTTAAATAATAATAATGAAATTCTCACTTACGTTTTCGGACACAACACTCCACTACACGTAATTTAAATATAAAACTAAAATCAGAACATTTATTTACTTAAACTAAACTGCAAATGCACGCACTGGGGAATGTAAACGCGAACTGATGCGACGCAGCCTTTTCTGTGATTCACCGGTTTTTTTACTGCAAAATACGAGCTCGGTCGGCGATGACCAGTTGGTGAATCATCCGCTTACAGGTTTCAACATCTATGCATGTACGTGAAAAAATTGTTAAAGGCCCCCAGCATCGGGCAGTTCTTAATTGACAATTGTATGCGCAAATATTCAAAGTAATGAAATTCACAATAAAAATTGGGACATTACAACAATGTTAGCAGCTTGTTAAAGAAAAAAAAAGACAAAATATTTTTTTCCCGAAAGTTAGAAAACTTAACTTATTTTAGGAAACACAACCGGATTTGCTTGTTCACTCTGGAAGATATAATGTTATATAGGTTGAGTTTCTTTCAGACTGTATATGAATAAAACATGTTATTTGTGCTAGATTGTTTTGGGCGAACAGGCAGAGAGAGAAAGACGTTTGCAAAAAAAAAATTAAATAAATTAATTAATTATTAAAGTTAGAAAATCAGAAAAGGCTAGATACTAAAATAATAGGAATAAGTGAATAAGGCTCTAACCACTTAGTTGATAAATGTCCAGAAGGCCATGAAATAAATAGGAGTGAAAAAAAGAGATGCATACGAGCTCAAATACATGCGGTCGCATAATTAAGAAAGCCGACCCCGAGTAACGGGAAAAGGCGAGAATAAAAAGATATAACTTTTAGTCCGTCATTAGCGATAAATTAAAGTACGTTTCCAAAAATTATGTACAGCATTCTTTTTTATAATTCAGAGTATTTTCTTAGAGAGTGAAAGAAAGAGACGCATACGACATGCCGTCACATGATTAAGAAAGCCGACCCCAAGTAACAGGAAAAGACAAGAATAAAAAAGATATAACTTTTAGATTTGTTTAATAAATTGTAATAAATTTAATTTAGAAATTACAACTAAATGATATGAACCCAACTCAGTGGCCTAGTGGTTAGAGGGACCATTCCGTCTCATACTGAGCATTGGGGAGCGAACGTTCAAACCCAGTAGTGGGTCGAAATTTACTTTTCACACTTTTACAGAGATTTTCTGTGAAATTGAAGTGAGATTCTCTCTTTACAAGCCCTTGAACTGATAGCTATAAAGATAAAAGGTTACTTTTAATTTTGTGAGATCTCTTGATTGCTATTATATCGCTGTAAAATATTTCATTTTTATGGGATAAATAACACGATTTTTTACTTTGTTTTTTTATCACACTTCAGTTACACTTTGCAACTAGTTTCGACTAACCTCTAGCCATTTTCGAGCTTCTCCGATGAGCTCGAAAATGGCTAGAGCTTAGCCGAAACTAGTTGCAAAGTGTAACTGAAGTGTGATAAAAAACAAAGTAAAAAATCGTATTATTTATCCTTTAAAATGAATTATCACAAAGTAGACGCCTTAACAATCCAATATTTTATTTTTATGATTGCCCGAAAATTACTGGATAAATATAAGATGGAGAAACACGTATAATAAATGATTCGGAATTAAAATTTAAGATGAAGTTAAAAAACAGACTTGACACATGATTTTTAATTTAGAACTGCATTCGTGGAACGTCTACATTCTGCTGTGTGCCCTGCCGAGTTTGTTCTCTGGATTTGCACATTTATTGCTGCCAGAAAGTCCAAAGTTCCTTATGTCTGTGGGCAAAAATGATGAGGCAATGGAAGTGTTTCGAAAAGTGTACTCGTGGAATACCGGAGAGACACCAGAAAGTTACCCGGTAAGTTAAAATTCACAAATACCAGTACAAATGTACAATTATTGTATTTATTACAATTTGTAACTGGCTATCGACATTCGGGTCATACGAATAATATAATATAATTACCGTTATAAAGAATTTGATGTAACTTTCTCTCTAAAGAAATGGCTTGAGCATATTGACAGATATTACTATTAGGGTGAGTATTGTTAACTGATGTAGTGTCGCCAGATGGCGTTAAACTTTCTCTGTAAAGAGAACGTTGCTTTGTATATAATTTTCTGTCATGTGTGATTATATTTGTACTTTGGTTTTATTTCCAGTACAAATGTACAAGAGTTTTGCCCGGACATGGTTATGCCAATATATATATATATATATATATATATATATATATATATATATATATATATATATATATATATATAATCTTTTAAATCTCTTTATACCCTTCCGGGTGTCGAGATTGTTTAATCGTATTTTAAATCAATCTAAAACAAATATAAATCTATTGAATTTTCTGTAGGAATTCCTTCCAGTCCTTACTGTTTGCCGCCATCCTCTTTGCATCCTGCCATCTAATGCCATTCCTCGTTAATATTTCATCCATGTTGTCTTCCCACGTTTTGTGTGGTCTATGCCAAATAATGTTTTTTAATCTACCAAGCATCAGAAAAAAAGGATTACATTATACTAGATCCATCAAGAAACTTGAACAAATTTCTAGTTTCAATTATTCATGTGTTACATTCAGCTTGTAATATGATCAATTATGTACTGTACATACCATTTATTCAAGATGTGATTGGTCATCACGGTTTTTTAGCTAGAACTAAACCTATCGGTGCAAACCAGGTTTAAGGCTTGCACCGATTGTCTGAACGTCGGCGGAGTAACTTTTATTATTAAGACCTTCTTGCCCCAACATTTCTGAACGTGGGCAAAAGGAGCCTCCATAATTTGCTTCCTACCGTACAAATAAAATTGCAACAATATTTTCGTTACAGATCAAATGTCTAGTGGACGAAACTAAAGGCGAAAAATGTGATTTGGAAAACAACAATTCGGATGAGAAAACTGTATCCAAAAACAATTTCGCGGAGAAAGCGAAGCATGTGCTTTCACTATTTTGTCCCCCACATCTGTGGATCATCATTTTCCTCTCCGCCGTTCAAATGGGATATAAAATGGGGTGAGTGAATTCACTAATTACTTTTAATACAGTTTAAGACCACTTGTTTTTACTTCATCATACGAATTTCACTCATAAAATATTTTATACATACAGAAGTATGGATAAAATACATTATTTGAAGAGAAAACGTATATTTTTTAATTTGTATTAGGTCCCCTGATCATTCTAAGGCCCAATTCACACATAAGCGGCGTCGGGCGGAGGCGCGGTGTAGGCGAGGTACAGGCGCGACGTCGCACAGGCAATTGTGATGTCCATATGCAGTGAAGGGGTGAACATTGCACCATATGTTTACATAGAGGTGGTGTGGAAGAGTTTCGCCTTTTCGCCTACCGTGTCTTAGGCGAAGAGGCAACCTACCGTGTCTTAGGCGAAGAGGCGAAGACGCGGTGCCGGCGCGGCGAAAGGCACGAGGCAAATGCGCGCGCCTCGTCACCTAAGTTGGCATTGTACCATATATTTATATAGAGGGGGCGGGAAAGCGTCGGCACCGCGCCTTCGCCTCTTCGCCTGAGAGACGGTGCCTGCGAGGCGAAAGGCATAACTCTTTCACGCCGCTTCTTTGTAGACATAAGGTGCAATGTTCAGTCCTTCACTGCAAATGGACATCACAATCGCCTGTGCGACGTCGCGCCTGCACCTCGCCTACACCGCGCCTCCGCCCGACGCCCCTTATTTGTGAATTGGGCCTAAGACATCTCTGGAAAATGTCTGTCGTCTGTCCGTCATTTGCAATAAATGATCACTACGTTTCCAAAAATTGTGTACAGCATTCTTATTTATTATTTAGTCGTAGTAGTATTTTTTTGGAAATTCAAAAATATCTCTCTTATCAGTAAAAGACGGCCGGCTGTAACCACTTAGCTGGAAAATTTTGATATTCCAGGAAAATACTACTCGCTCAGTAGCGAGAGTTCAAACAACGGGGTTGTATGTAAAGAGCGTCAAAATATCTAAAATTTACATGAGGCGACATTAGTTTTTAGCACTAATGTCGTCTCATCTAAAGTACTAGGTTTCATGAAATTCCTATCAGATGCCGCCACTAAACTGATGCCAGCGCTCAAAAAACTTGCGTTAAATTGTTTGAACTACAAGCTTCGCGAACTCACTGATAGACGGCGGTGGTGCCAGACATCAGCGTCATCTGCCATAGGACACTTGAACTAAGCACTTCACGAAATTTGTGTTAGATGGCAGTGGCGGCAAACGTGAACGCCATCTCACATAATACACTTGAATTTAAACACTTCGCGAAACGGCTGTTAGATGGCGCATTTTAGTGACTCGAGCGCCATCTGCATGGAGTTGCTTGTAGTTCAAGTACTTTAAAGCAGTTTTTTTATGGCGCTGGCGTCAGTTTATCGCCCCAAAATGCTGAAATTTAAGTGCTAGTAAGTCCCGTCAATTTTAATTTTGATTCGTTTAAAATTAATTTGTGCGTAAATAAATTAAATTAATCAAATTAATTAAATATTAAACTATTTATAAAATAATTTCCCGCGTGTGCATTTTTTTGGAGTTTAAGTTTAATCAAGTTTGTGGACCGATTTTGCATAAATTTGCTCGCTTTCTCGGCCGATTTTCCAAATTTAGTCGCGATTCACAGTCATTAAAATGAATATTAATGCCTACAACTCGGTATTAAATCTTGGAACTCAGTATTAAAGCCTACAAAGTGATTTTAGAGTCAACAATTAGATAGTACAGTCTACAAATTGACATTAAAACCTACAGCAGCGTGTATTAAAGATTCCTACACTATTAAAGCTATCAGTATTAACATTTAAACTGGGTATTAAAACCTGCTACTCAACATTAAAGCCATTTGATATTAAAGACTGAATCGATATTATAGCCTAGAACTGGATATCAAGATCTATAACTCGTTATTAATGCCTACAGCTCGACATTAAAGTCAAATCGATATTAATGACGAATACGAATCGACATTATTGCCTAGAACTCGGAATTAAAGCTTGGAACTCGGTATTAAAGCCCAGAACACGGTATTAATATTTAGAACTCGATATTAAAGCGTACAACTTGACAATGAAGTCAACAATTCAATATTAATATCTACGAATTGACATTATAGCCTACAACTTGGTATATTAAGGCCTAGAACTTGGAATTAAAGCTTGGAACTCGGTATTAAAGCCCAGAACACGGTATTAATATTTAGAACTCGATATTAAAGCGTACAACTTGACAATGAAGTCAACAATTCAATATTAATATCTACGAATTGACATTATAGCCTACAACTTGGTATATTAAGGCCTAGAACTCGGAATTAAAACTTGGAACTCGGTATTAAAGCCCAGAACACGGTATTAATATTTAGAACTCGATATTAAAGCGTACAACTTGACAATGAAGTCAACAATTCAATATTAATGTCTACGAATCGACAGTATAGCCTACAACTCGGTATATTAAGGCCTAGAACTCGGAATTAAAGCTTGGAACTCGGTATTAAAGCCCAGAACTCGGTATTAATATTTAGAATCTGATATTAAAGCGTACAACTTGACAATGAAGTCAACAATTCAATATTAATGTCTACGAATCGACATTATAGCCTACAACTCGGTATATTAAGACCTAGAACTCGGAATTAAAGCTTGGAACTCGGTATTAAAGCCCAGAACACGGTATTAATATTTAGAACTCGATATTAAAGCGTACAACTTGACAATGAAGTCAACAATTCAATATTAATGTCTACGAATCGACATTATAGCCTACAACTCGGTATATTAAGGCCTAGAACTTGGAATTAAAGCTTGGAACTCGGTATTAAAGCCCAGAACACGGTATTAATATTTAGAACTCGATATTAAAGCGTACAACTTGACAATGAAGTCAACAATTCAATATTAATATCTACGAATTGACATTATAGCCTACAACTTGGTATATTAAGGCCTAGAACTCGGAATTAAAACTTGGAACTCGGTATTAAAGCTCAGAACTCGGTATTGACATCTAAAACTAAGTATTAAAGCCTGTAACTCGACATTAAAGTCAAAAATTCGATATTAAATATTATGAATCCACATTAAAAATTGGAAATATTGGATTGACGACTATTGTAAGAAACGATTACAGCGAACATTTGGGATTGAATTAATTTGGCATTTGCCTCTTTAAATTTATTAAATGTCTGCATATTAGTATCTACTATGTTTTTTACCACTTGTTTAATTGTTTTAAACAACTAGTTTCGCGTAAGCTCTAGGCATTATCAATTTTTTTCCGATGACTGAAGGTACAAATGAACGTCTGGGCTACAGGTAAAAAAATATTTTGAACTTTTATTGTCGATAAAAACAATTTTTCTAAACAAAAATTATGCCCTTGTGGCAATTGTTTTACTGATACATAGGTATGATTAATGTATAAACAATAAATAATTAGACATTATAGCCTCGGTATATTAAAGTCAGAATTAATGCTTGGAACTCGGTATTAGGATCTATAAACTCAGTGTAAAAGCCACTAACTCGACATATGTAAAAAAAATATAAAATAAATTTTAAAGGCTGCAAATCGACATTATGTCGGTATATTAAAGCCTAGAAGTCGGATTTAAAGCTTAGAACACGGTATTAAAGTATATATCTCGGTATTATTTGAGTATCTGTCGTTAGCATGATCAATCTCTAAATTTTTTCAGTTTGAATTCGTTGAAAAACTGGCTGCCCCAGCTCTTCACCGCAATGAACGACTACGTAACCACGCACAACGGCAGCGCGCAATTCTGCGACGTGCTCGACACGATGACCCACCAGCATAAGAACATCAGCACGGATTGCTCCATCAATTACGACAACAGTCACGTGTATACGAACCTCATAATAGTGCAATCCGCGTCCCTACTGAGCTTCATCCTCACAGGCTCGGTGATCAACAAGCTGGGCAACAAAAACCTGTTCATCATTTTCGGTGCCATCTCAGGAACGTGTGGTGCGGCGATCTACTACGCGCAGAACACAGAAACAGTTGTTGCACTCTCAACTGTTCTAACAGCGGTTTCGGCTGTTAATACCGTTGTTTTTAATGTTAGCGTTGTTGAGCTCCTGCCGACAAGGTTGAGGACCATGGCGATTTCGTTGACGCGGCTGGTGGGCCTCGTCGAAACAATATCAGGTAATACAACTAACTTTACTTATTACATTACATACATTACATATTTACATATTAATGTTATTATTTTCTGCTAATTTCAAACGTTACAACGTTGCTTGACGAATTTAATACAATGTAAAGCCCGTATGACATTATCTAGTTTCATATATCATTTTATATATAAGAATTGATATTTAAAACTATTTTTAAATGAAAAATTAACATTGTGTATTATTATATTGTTAAGTGAATTTATTATTATTCCGCCGCTATATAATTTTCTACATGTGTGTATGACACTATGTAGTTTGATACTATGACACTATGTAGTTGCATCGAAAACGATATAAGAAACTAGATAATGTCGTACGGGCTTAACTCACGCTTGAGCAAATTGTTCATATTTATAATATTTTGTAATTTTTTTATAGGCAATATAATATTTCCCCACTTGTTGAAAGCAGGCTGCGCCCCACCATTCCTCTTCGTGGGTATCATTACCATAGGCTGTTCGTTTTTAGCGCTGTTTTTGCCCAAAGAGAAGTCACTGAATTGAAAAATTCAAGCAGCCACTTCGAGTGGCCCCTCGGCGCTTTTAATATAATATTTAACGTTATATTTCTACAATTTTTAATTGTCCATTGTTTTCTTGTACGCATTTGTATACCGCGAATGTCGAAAGTGTACTGCAAATATATTTTATATTTTATAGTGTTTTTATTAATAAATCATGTTATTCATATACATAACTCTGTTTATAGCTTTAGAATACTCCACAATGTTTTATAGTACTGACACATTCTACCCATCAACAGCAAGGATATTAAATTTTTTTGTATTTTTAATAAAAATGGTCCTGATTTCCTAGCAAGCGGTGTCGATCATGAATTACACTGGAATCTGGTGAGTTATTCAATTACATGTACTTAAAACGTATCTTGTAATGTGTTAATGACGTCAAAAACGGCCGTATTTTGACGTCATTAACACATTACAAGATACGTTTTAAGTACATGTAATTGAATAACTCACCAGATTTCAGTGTAATTCATGACATTTCCTCAATACTTTGAAGAATACCGCTCTCTGAATTACCAGATTTATTTAAATAGACATAAAAGAAACGTGTGACGTCAAAATAACGTGAAATACGGCCGCTTTTGTCGACACCGCTTCCTAGGACCAACAATCAATTTTACTCTAATATTAAATGCTAACTTGAAGGTGCTTGGGTTCATGCAGTGATGCCCCAAGCTTGTGTCTAATTTAAAATAAATATGCTCCTACACCATCCAACTCGCGCACTGAGTAGTTTTTGATATTAAAAAATGAGATGAATTTAATGACGCCAAAAGCGGCCGGTCATATCTTAGAAAACCACCAATCAGTAGGGAATAATAGGTGACGAATTTAAATTAAGTTTAATAATGCAAAATATTTAAAAAAAAGTTAGTGGATCAAACACCTCGGTATATCCTTTTTTATTAAATCATTATAATAAAACTGGTAACACAATGTGGTAACTAATAGATAATAAATGATTTATATATATATAATAAAATATGTACAACGTTTAAAAATAAATCACAATGGCATATCAAGGCATTTACAACGCTACCTAACAACGTTTAGTAGGTACTAATCTATATGGAAAGTTCTTTGATATATACTCAAAACAATCGTACTCTTTTTAAATCTAGTTGAATCTTCCTCCGTTCACATTTTCAAATTCCTTAAAAGGAAACGGATTAATATCGTCACCAAATACCATGTATACCTGACAGCGCACCCCCTGTTAACCAACCTAAACGGACTTTTTCGGTGTGATGGTTTGATATGTGTCGTTTTCCCTAAAATAGTCAGAATTGGCTAACCTGTTAAAGGCAATTTTACTATGCTCGAACGTGGCGATCATCATCGCACAAGCCGGCGCCACCTTAATCAACCTAGGCGTCAACCCGGTAAAAAGCCCGCGCATGCCATACTGCTCGTAGATTTTCCTAATTAACACAAAAGTCGGTTCGGATTTCATAGGAGATTGATCTAAACAGTAATAAACACAATTAAACACCCACACTTTTCATGCTGTAGTCATTTTGAGTTACTTGCAAAAACTTTGTTGCCTATTTCAATTTGCTGGTGCGTTTTTACTACGTCGAAAGGAACTGTAACCGCTGCCGCAATCTGTAATTATTATTTTTTATTGGCGTCAATTTATTGTTTGTTCTACATACACCTCCTGAAACGGCGCCGGCCATGAAACTAAACCCAAATGAAGGCACTCCAGGGTTGAAATAATTTTTAATGTTCTCATAGGATGTCCAATATATCGCTGAAAAGGGTACGTCCCTTAAAAGGGTTGCAAACACACCTTTCCATAGTCCCAAAAAGCCATTATTTCGTACTAGTAGTGATAAAGATTCCCGAATTTCTACAAGAAAAATATAGCAGATTTTTGATGAGAAAAACTGTTCTGAAATACAAAATCTAAAGGAAAACAATATAGGGATGATGAAGAAATTGATATATGAATATGGAATATAGCAGAAAATGAGGAGAATAATTCAACAGAGATTTCAATTAATAATGCCAATAAAGCTCTCATTTGTATGTGTTGAAGTGGGTGAGGGAAGGAGAGATTGAGCATAGACACTCAAATCTAAATGTTTAGTTTGGTTTTAAGGACGAGACTGCTAGGGTTGCAAGGCTAACAGTCTTAAAAGTAGGCACTTTTGAGAGAGTATACAAAAAAGTATTCTAGTAGTAGTTTTTTTTTCTACGGTGAGTACATCACTCGCCCCTAGGCTGTGTGCACTGCGGACCTATTGTGCCTCATACAACATCCATGATATGCTAGCCGGGACAACTCTTTGTAGAAAAGTTTCCCGACTAGCGGTGGATTCGAACCACCAACGTTCCGCACGCAATGGCTTCAGACCGTCGCTTTAGACCACTGCGCCACGAACCGTCTCTATATAGTAGTAGTTACTAGTACTATAAAGTTGAAATTTATAGTTCCACTATTGAACATTTATGTGTTATTATTATTATTATTATTATTATTACCTTGATAACTCAACTTAGTGGACTGCATTTTCGTTCTAATCAGTTCTAAAGGGCTGACAATAGTAACAGAAAATACACGAGCAGTTCCACCGGCGACAAGTGGAATCCACAAAGGTTGCACTTTTGCCTCGCCTGGAAACTTGTTTCTATTATAATAATCTTTTAATTTCAATCGAAGTTGCTCATAGGTCACAAAGTAGGCTATGGTGGCCGGTATTGCGAGCACCAGTGTCGGACTCAGTCCACTCCACAGGGACGTGATACCTTCGTTCCTACTAATTTTAACAAAAGCATCCTAGAAGAAATTAAAAGTAATTTTAATTTAAAGTCAATAGAAACTTTTAAATATTTGCCAACTACTGAAACTAACTATTGTGTGAATTCATCCTCACTAGCTGAGCTACACTGATGAGATCTAATAAGATTTAAACCTAGATATGTAAATTACTAAGAGGTTAACACTTGTATATGTTTTATAAAATATGACAGGTAAACAATACTTGTGGCAATATTAATACTTTAATGTACCTAGAACTTAATAAACTCACTAGTGTTCCATTGAACTGTCCAGGCCTTTGATACCACTTGGCATTATCAGGACAAGTACTTGTGCAAAAATGATCCATCAAACCATTGCAGTATAAAAAACATTTAGCAGGTGCTTTCTTTTGGGCTTGAAGCCTTATCTTGACTACATCTAATGGAGTTACTGCAAATAGATCAAAATTGCATTATGAAGTCAAGAATCCAGCACAGATTACTTTATGATTGCATCATACCAATTAAAACAATGTAACTTTTTTGATACCAGGAAAATAAAATAAGGTGGACTATACCATCTGGCAAATCTTTGGTATAGTAAATAATAATAGTCAAAAATACAGTAGGTACTAGATGGATGAGGGGCTGATCTAACAACATGACTATAGCTACTGTATTGGTATTTTATAGTTTTAGGTTGGTGATTTTATAGCAACAAATGTGACTTTTGCTATTTAATTAGTATATTCTATAGTCATAGGTTTGTAATTGTACAGCCCCATAATATAAAAATAAATAGATATAACAAAAACAGCCACAAAAGACAGAAACAAACGCAAAAGACAAAAGCCCTCTGAAAACAATGAAACAATAATTAATGTCTGTATAAACACTGTAAAAGAAGATACTCATGTTTGTAATTTTATAGCTAAAAACATGGCTTTTGCTATTTTATTAGAATATTCTAGTCTTCTCATTTAATATTTTATTAGAATATGCTATAATCTTAAGTTAATAGAATATTCTAATATATAATCTTAAGGTTATGATTATACAGCCACATAAGTTATTATATGGCTGTATAATCACAAACTTAAGATTATAGAATATTATAATATATAATCTTAAGTTTTTGATTATACAACCACATAAGTTATTATGTTGCTGTATAATCACAAACTTAAGATTATAGAAAATTCTAATATATAATCTTAAATTTGTGATTATACAGCCACATAAGTACAGCAACTTAAGATTATAGAATATTCTAATATATAATCTTAAGTTTGTGATTATACAGCCACATAAGTTATTATATGGCTGTATAATGACAATCTTAAGATTATAGAATATTCTAATATATAATCACAAATTTAAGATTATAGAATATTCAAATATATTATCTTAAGTTGTGATTATACAGCCATAAATGACAGAAACAAACACAAAATACAAAAGCCCTCTGAAAACAATGACACATTAATTAATGTTTGTATAAATACTGTAAAACAAGATACTCATGTTTGTAATTTCATAGCTAAAAACATAGCTTTTGCTATTTTATTAGAATATTCTAGTCTTGTCTTTTGATATTTTATTAGAATATTCTATAATCTTAAATTTGTGATTATACAGCCATAAGTTATAATGGTGCTGTATAATCACAAACTTAAGATTATAGAATATTCAAACATATAATCTTAAGTTTGTGATTATACAGCCACATAAATTATTATGTTGCTGTATAATCACAAACCTAAGATTATAGAATATTCTAATAAAGTATTATTATTAACAAAAGCAAAGACAAAAGACAAAAAACAACCACATAAGATAAGAACCCTCTGAAAACGTCAACATATGAATTAACTTGTGTGTAAACACAGTAAAACAAGTCACTGATTTGTAGGTCATACAAGTTCTCATCCACAGTTGCTTATTATATTCAAAAACAACCTTGAGATTAGAAATTGTTCCTTATGTTGTAACAACTAATAAAAACAACATTTATAAACACATACAGTAAATTGAAGCAGCAAATCATAGGAATAAACTGTAACATTTACATGTAAAAACTGCCATCAATTATAGCGCTTTCTTTTGTTATTATTGTTTCATTTTGCTTGCTTACCGAAAAGTGAGGTTACAATAGCGCCCGTGCATGATGCGACGACTTGCTGCATCGGCGTGATCCGATACCTGGGGTCGTCAATGTCTGGCGTTCCCATGTTTGCAGCACGATTTTAAACAGACATCAATTTTGCTGGATGATTTTTATTTGAAAATGCCGAATGTTTGGTATGTGTGACAGATGACGGACGACGTGAGTGGCGCGCGCGCTTGTGACGGAGCATATTGCAGTCAACGCGCGCGAGTTGGCATATTAGAAAACTGTAATTTTGAATTTTAAATATATTTATATTTAAGGGTGGTTTCTTATTGCAAGAATTATTTAATTTCACGGTACTTTTACTATTTTAAAGGATAATTTTATCATGAAGGAAACTTTTGGAAACCTTTTTTCAGTGCCCTCTTCGGAGTCAACCGCGAAGTAAACTCTGAATCCTGCAAATGTCCAAATAGAAGCGGAAAAGTTAAAAATAAAAAATAAATAGAAGGAACAACTTGCTCGGGTTGGGACATTCCATTTTCTAATTGTCATTTTGTTATAAATATTGTGTAATTTTTTCAAATCAATTGTATGACGGTGGAATTTAAAAAATAATAATAATGAAATTTGTTCGACTTGGTCGCCGGCATGTCCAGATAGGAGCGGAAAAGTTTAAAATTAAAAAAAAAATAGAAAAACAAATTCGCTGGTATACAGACTTTCCATTATACTTTATCATATTGTTATACACATTAAGCATTTTTTTTAAATCCAGGAACATTGCGCGTTATGCTCAAATATAATAATAATGATATACAAGTTAATCGCCGAAAAAAAATATACTTAGAATCAAAATTTTCCATTATCCTTCGGCCATATGGTACACTGATATGTTTTGTGCTAGGATCAGTAAAAAAATTTAACAAAATATGTTGCATTATTTTTTTATCGACTCAGCCTCTAAAATCGGATTATCCAGATATGAGCGTAAAAGTTTAAAATTAAACAAAAAATAGAAAAAACAAATTCATTGGTATACAGACTTTCCATTTTACTTTATCATATTGTTATAAACATTAAGCATTTTTTTTCAGATCCAGGAACATTGCGCGTTATGGTCAAAAATAATAATAATGATATACAAGTTAGTCGCCGAAAAAAAAATACTTAGAATCAAAATTTTCCATTTTCCTTCGGCCATCTGGTACACTGATATGTTTTGTGCTAGAATCAGTAAAAAAAAATGAAACAAAATATGTTGCATTATTTTTTTATCGACTCAGCCTCTAAAATCGGATTATCCAGATATGAGCGTAAAAGTTTAAAATTAAACAAAAAATAGAAAAAACAAATTCATTGGTATACAGACTTTCCATTTTACTTTATCATATTTTTATTAACATTAAGCATTTTTTTTCAAATCCAGGAACATTGCGCGTTATTGTCAAAAATAATAATAATGATATACAAGTTAATCGCCGAAAAAAAATATACTTAGAATCAAAATTTTCCATTATCCTTCGGCCATATGGTACACTGATATATTTTGTTCTAGAATCAGTAAAAAAATTAAACAAAATATGTTGCATTATTTTTTTATCGACTCCGCCTCTAAAATCGGATTATCCAGATATGAGCGTAAAAGTTTAAAATTTAAAAAAAATAGAAAAACAAATTCGTTGGTATACAAAATTTCCATTTTACTTTATCATATTGTTATAAATATTATTTTTTTTCAAATCCAGGAACTTTGCACGTCATTGTCAAAAATAATAATTTATGTTACATATATTATACAAAACGCCTATACAAATTATTAAAAAAAATGTATATGTATATATATATATATATATATATATATATATATATATATATATATATATATATATATGTATATATTATGATCGGCAAGACATAAATAAAGAATTCCTCAAAATTTGAATTTTATTGGTCACCCCAATTGGTCAGCAAACAATCCGCGGTCCCGCGGCGCCGTGCGGTGTAGAGGCTGGAATCATAGGGGATATCTTCACAACGGTGTAAGGCATATGGTTATTACTTATTCCCGCTTGTATACATATTACTGTTACTATTTTCGACTTAAAAATGGTTGATAATATTATTATATATTATATTTTTATCTATTAATAAAGAAATAAATGAACCCCAGCGACTATTACAGATTGTCTTTACTAAAATCCTAAAATTCTTCGGCCACATCAATAGAAGAGATGATAACAACCTAGAAAAACTGGTGATACAGGGGAAAATGGAAGGAAAAAGACCAAGAGGAAGATCGCCGATGAGGTGGACCGACACTATCAAGGCAACAACCAACAGCACGATAACACAAGCAACAAAGGAATCTGGGAATAGGGAAAGATGGCAGGATATTTTATGAAGAGCGACAGCAATAGAGTAAACCATAATCACGACCTCGTTGAAAAGAGAGATAACAAAGAAGAAGAATGTTATTCACGAGATCTCTTTAGCATTTCTAGTTGAAGGTAAAAGAATAGCTATTCAAACCTTTATTGACATCTGTAACTTTTGTTTTTGTCATGCTATATATATTATATATTATATACTACAATATTATATACTACAATATTATATACTACAATATTATATACTATAATAATATAGTATATAAGTTTGAATATATTTTATATAAAATTCTGTTTCTAATTAGAAAATCCCCTATTAATTTGCTTACAATCGTGTGTAACTATCGATTACATTTACCGTATGCACGTGTGTGTACATGCACATGTAAAGATAACAGCAATTGATGTCAATTAAAGCCTTTTGAGGGAACCACCTGTTTGGGAAGCGACGCAGGCGTCGCTGGAGCAAACGACACGAAATCAAGGACCATCACGCAAAAGCAATTCGCTACTGCTGAACATCAGTTGCGAATATAAATCAAGTGAATCGTGTACGAAATAAAATATAAAGGCTGACGGTTAAACAAAGATTATTTCATAGCTAAGAATATAACAAATAAATAAATATAATTTAATATAAACTTTTATTGTATATTAATGTGTTTTTGGAATTGTTAATAATTGATAATTAAAAATGTACGGGATGCTTTTGGAGAGTGTCCAGCATTATATTAAGGTAAATATTTACGAAATTTTCTTCATATATGATGCGTTATTTATTTACGTGATTCGCTCTTAAAATAATTCGGCCTTATTCCATATAAATAGTAATAACATCTAATAGATATAGATATATCGCACACTGAGATGACAAATGTAACTTCCAAAATTAAATAGAGATAATTATATTTTAAATATTGCAGTAGTTTTACCATTGAGTATAATGTATAAATGTCCAGCCTGTTAATTATCGCCGCTTATATATAACAGGCTGCATTTTAAAACAACTACTACTAAATGTATATTCCTTCACGCAAGTTCTAAAGGATTACCTTTTAGATCGTCTATATAATGATGAATATCTGTAAATTATGTTGTCAATTATCTTCTATATTTCTTAGTTGAATTTCTACATAGTTTGAGATAAATGATATAAATATATATATATATATATATATATATATATATATATATATATATATATACGGTATAGTTTATAAAGTATAGTTACAGTATAGTTTATAAAATATTTGAAACAACAACATAAAACGGATACAGCACGCCTCAACTTTAATTAATTTCTATTTTAAGACGTCTATTAAAGGAATACATACATTTGATTGTATCCTTAAAGTGGCATGAAGAATAATGAAGGTATAAATGAATAATGAATGTTTATTAGTATCAATAAGATTACTTTAATTAATTTTGAGTTTATAGCATTAATTAAATATAGATTTATTTACCACTGTGTATACACTGTTTATTTTACAGATATTATTATGAACATGCACACAATATGTTTTTTTTTGTCGTATATAACCAACCAGAATAGCTAAGTGCCCTCACATAGCTATTCTGGTTGGTTAGGAAAACCTCAGCAAACTAGAAAAAGAACCGAACAAAATAAATGGGATATCTAGCGGCTGTGTGAAACAAGACTACGAAGAGAAACAACCACTGTGTTGAAATCAGTCCATATTATACCAAAATAATACTAACAACAAAACCAGAGAGGGAGGCGTGGCCCTCCTGTTAAACAAGAACATAGTGTATTTGTTAACCAAATTCCACATTGTAGGACAGAGTTATTTACATAGTAATCAAATTCAAGCCAAAACAAATTGCAAAAAATTGCTTCCCTATTTTTTACTAGCAATTGTAATGTATAAAATAATGTTATCTAAAACATAATATTATATTGTAGCTTGAATATGGTGATGACATTTGGGATCAAATTCAACAGCTAACAGGATTAAAGTGCTCTGTTTTCAACACACATCAAGTCTACCCAGATAACTTTATGAGTACCATTGCTGAGGCATGTGCTAAAGTCACTAACAGATCTTACGACTCATTCATGCATTTCTTTGGGAGGTGTTTTGTTAGATACTTTAGTCATTTTGGGTAAGTATGAAGTTTTAATTATTATAGGGAGAGTAGATCTTAGCAAAAAAAGATAACTAGTACGGTAAAATGATTTCCCGGCGTGTGGGCAGTACATAAACTTATTTTTTAATTAATATCAATTTTTATCCGATTTATTTTATTGAAATTTAAATAGTCTGGATAAAAATAAAATGTATGTATGTGCTGTAAAAGTAAAAACTGAATATAAATTACGTCCTGATGCCAAAAATACCAGGCATTTTTTTCGTATGATCTCTAGTTTTTGCGATACAAACTAATTAAGAATACATATGTTTCTTAATTATAACACACTGGTTATTGTATAAACGACAATAAACAAACAATGCCTCATTTTGATGCTGAATAAGAATATTTTGAGTTGTAGAGAAATTTGATTTACATAAATCTTAAAGGTAAAATATTTTTTGAAATATGTGTTGTGTTTACGAGCAGAAATAACTTCTTGAAACCTCATATTCTCATCCGAACGAAATATTATAATAAACAATATTACTACAAAATAATGCTTAATTTAGCTGCAAAATTTGTAATAAAAAAAGTATCAAACCTATGTGTATCATCCTTTAGTTTCAATTTATGGAATCTTTTAAATTCGTTTTATTTATTTTCACTTTTTTCACTTTTACACCTTGTACTACTTGTACTACATGTACAATACATATATACATATACACATACAATACATATATACATATATACATATATACATATATACATATATACATATATACATATATACATATATACATATATACATATATACATATATACATATATACATATATACATATATACATATATACATATATACATATATACATATATACATATATACATATACACATACATACAAATATGTACTTATGTCTAAAACGGGAAAAAAATAATAAAAAAAAGAACATGGTATCCTTCCCCTTGTATTCACCTCGGGATTTGTGGGTCTTGTCCGATCACGGGCTATCGGTATCGATATTAAAAACAAATTTTTATTGACAAGTTATGTGTGTTGAATTTTCCTTCATTGAGAAGACGATCAACAAAAAAAAAATAAGTTTTCGATTTTAATTTAGCTATGACACGACTATAAAGGCAACAGGACGTTACTTCAGCGATTTCCTGCAAAGTGTGGACAATATTCACAACCAATTCAGACTATCCTACCCGAAAATGAAAAGCCCCTCTATGTACGTGACGGAAATAGATGAGAAAGGATGTGTACTTATTTACAGGAGTACCCGTCAGGGATTTATTCAATATTTCAGAGGTGAGTTAATGTATATGGTGAGTATAATCAGGACTGTAACTTGTCAAGGGCAACAGGGGTACGTGCTCAGGGCCTAGTCGGTAGGTGGGCCCAGAAAAGCCACATATCCCTCTGTGGCTTTGATAGGCCCCCAAATTCAACAAATTCGAATTATATTGAAATAATACAGTACACCTTTCAACAACTCCGAAAATAGTTGTAAATAAAATTAGCTCCCTTCAAAATTTGTTTTGCTAGTTGTACTACTGATTAAAACTATTATTTTGGGGAAATAAGTAGCTTTATTTAATTTATATAAATATTATATAACTTAAGTGTAGGGGGCCCAGTGATGATGACTTGCCCAGGGTCCCAAATAAGCTTGTTACGACCCTGAGTATAATTATATGTTTGATAAAAATCTTTAAAAAATTTGCTTTTAAACAATAATTTTGTAGAAATTGAATGGTTTTGGCGTCTACTACGTGGTAATTCATTTTCAGTAAAGGAGATGATTAAAACTACTATAAATATTGGATTGTTAAGGCGTCTACTTCGTGATAATTCATTTTAAAGGATAAATAAAACGATTTTTTACTTTGTTTTTGATCACACTTCAGTTACACTTTGCAAGTCACCGTAGGAGCTCGAAAATGGCTAGAGTTTAGCCGAAACTAGTTGCAAAGTGTAACTGAAATGTGATAAAAAACAACGTAATGTTCGTTTTATTTATCCTTTAAAACTACTATATTTTTTTACCACTTGTTTTAAACAATTAAACAAGTGGTAAAAAACATAGTAGTTTAAAGGAGAAGATTAAAACTACTATGTTTTTTACCACTTGTTTAATTGTTTAAAACAAGTGGTAAAAAAACATAGTAGTTTTAAAGGATAAATAAAACGATTTTTTACTTTGTTTTTTATCACATTTCAGATTTTCACATTTCATTTGTTCATCTCCTTTAAGGAATAATTTTGTAGTCAAATCGTTAAGGTTTGCACAGTAGGAAGTTACATATTACTTTTAATTTGTGTTTATTTCGTAAAGTAAATGTATTATTATTATAATTATTGCATTTAGTAGGTGCCTTCTAACATAGCGGCAAGTGGGCGGCAACTCTAGGCCCCGAGTAGAATAACCACCAAATTGGGGTTGTATTGTGGATGGAAGGAAATAAGGCGAAATTTAAAATATATACAAAATAATAGGCGCCATGGCGGGAAGGCCAAGGGCCGATAGCCTAATAAAGATTGATTTCTCTCTAATAGGCGCCGAAATCTGTTGTTGCCCAAACCTCGTATTTGCCATTTTATGGACGAACTATACGCATTACTACACACAAATTACTACATTCGTTGGCAGTTTGAAACCGTGGAAAATTGACCTTGTTTATAATGTAAATAATTCAGCTTTTACTACTTTTACGGTGTATTTTGTCTATTTTTTATGTAAAAATAACTATATTTTAGCGAGATTAAAGTCAGGATCAGGTAATATCCTTTTTTCAGTGTACAATTGAACTTGTTTATAATGTAATTAATAACTTTTATTATTTGTTTCACTTTACACCTTTATAACTAAAATGTACACACATGCGGAAGGACCCTGGAAGGGTCGATAGTCCAATAAAGATTATATATATATATATATATATATATATATATATATATATATATAAATATATATATATATAAATATATATATATATATATATATATATATATATATATATATATATTCTTATGTATATAACTATATGCCCGCCGTTCGATGGGGATGATTTTAAATTACAAAAATAGACAAATTCTTACTTTTAATATAATACATTTTCAATTGTAAAAGGGAAATACTTGACATAAATCATAGCTATTACTCCAAAACACCTATTTTTTTAAATAAAATAATAAATAAATATTATAAAAAGAAATGTCTCGATTGGAATTCGAACCCGCGTGGTGGTTTTGAACTGACATATATATTTTCAAAAATTAAATAATGAACCCAGTGAAGTTTTACAAATAGAAGTTTTTTTTTAAATATTGATATATCTGCTGATTCTTCATGTCAGATAGCCGTACACGGCAAAAATTCTCTCACTCGATATTACATGAATATTTAGTGTTATTGAAAGTATTACACGTGGACATAATAACAGTAATTGCAGTAATCCTCACTCTTCATAGTGATTTTACTTTACTTACACAAACGCAAAATTCAATAACAATTGCACAAACAACATCGCCTGTTTTAAATCTAAATGTGTTTCTTCCATTCCAATGATTAATTCGAGTGGAGCCATATAAGTAAATGTAATTGAACCACGGCTTCCGGTTAAACCCTGCGGCGCGCTAACTTTCCCAATTGTGGCTATTAAAACTTACTTTGCACGGTGGCTAAATGAACAAACAATTTAACGCATTAGGGGTTGTGCAAGGGCGCACGGGGCTAGAGAGCAGGTCGATAATTCCCAAACGGGATAGCTTTGGAGCTGATTTATGAGCCGCATTTTCCTGTCCGGATAATGTTCACACTGTCGCGGGCAGAAACGTCGTTAATCAATTTCAGAAAACGATCTGCTATTTCATGTGAATTAATAAGGAGTTATATATACAGGCTCTTCTAAAACTTGGTAGTTTCCTCTTAAAAAACGATAGTTGGTGCTAAACGAAGTTATTTTAACACCAACTGGAAGATAGTTGTGTTAAAATGACTTTGTATAGCACCAACTATCGTTCCCTAAGAAGAGTTAGGGGGGTGACTATTGGGAATGCGGCGATTAGGGCTAAAAGAAACCTCTTCTCATTCCATCGATATTTCGCTCTGACTCCAGAGCTTCATCGGAATTTACTAAAACGCAGACTGTTAACAATGGTGAATAATAATATAAATTATATTATTATTCACCATTGTTAACAGTCTGGTTTTAGTAAATCCTGATGAAGCTCTGGAGGCTGTATTTATTATAAGCATGATAATCACAAGAAAAAACAAGGAAGTGAGTAAAATTAACCCATTTCTACCTCCTAACGCGAGTAAATTCTACATGTCTAGGGTTAAAGTACAAGCCTCTTTCATCAAATATACGATAATAATGAGTTGGTTAATTTATTAGTCTTTTTTTTTGGTATAGGGTTGCTAATGCAGGTGGCTCAAGATGTGTTTAACTTGGAGTTGCATGTTAGGGTTGTCGAGAGTACAACTACACAGATGAATGGGAAGAATATGGTGATTGTTACATTTCGGCTAGATTTTGATAACCAGTTATATGTAAGTATCGTAAGATTAATTTATAAATAGATATGTGCTAGTCATATCTAAAAAAAAGTTGTTAAACAAAACAGTGTAAAATATGAACTTTTATAAGCTATGAGAAAGGTTGAACATTATTCGACTAAATTAATATAATATTGGATTGATAAGGGGTCCACTTTGTGTTAAGTCATTTTAAAGGATACATAAAACGATTGTTACTTTAATAGACGTTAGTTACACTTTGTTTAAGCGAAGCTCTAGCCATTTTCGGGCTATAATACGAGGGTAGTCCCAGAAGTATCTGAACTACTGTATGGATGTTGGTTGTTGTTAAAAAAATACTATAGTATAAAGGAACCACCTTATAAAGCTTAAGTGCCTGTCTGCTAGCTCGCAAACTTTCCTCAAATCCAACCACAATTTAGAGAAGAATAAGAACCAGAAATAATGAAATTCGAGATAGTGGACGTTATAGAATACATCAAGAAATGCATTCTTGAAGTAGTCTATAACGTCCTAGCATTTGAGTCATAATATCAAGAAAAATACGGCCGCAACTTGGAAAAAAGAACAAAAAGTGTTGTTATCACGGTGATGACATTAATGGGTACAAGTTCAAATTGTTTCCTTATACGAATAAGGTCGACGGATTTAATATACTCGGATTATTGTCTTCCCAAACTTGGCTTGGTGGTAAAAGATTTGTCTACAATGAAGAGGTGTAGTCTGATGTTGATGGCTATTTTGAAGATCTCTACTGTTTTCACTATAAATAGAGTATTGATGCTATTTAATCAATCACTGGTAAATATTTATTGAGCTAAAAGAAATAGATATTTTTTCTTTAAAATGTTTGTGTGTTTCTTTGTTAGGTTGAGTACTTCTGGGACTACCCTTGTAGTGTTGAGAAAGTGATGTATTTCGCATGAGCGAGATTATTAATGCACAAGGCGAGAGAAAATATTTAAATGTAATATAATTTGAATTAAAATATGTTCACAGATGCTGGACAAGAAATGTAAGGAAGCGCAGTTGAAAATCAAGGACAGTCTAGCGCCGGTATCGTGTCACATGCTTTTCAAATTGTTTCCATTCGCCATTATGATCTCCAGAGAGTTGACTATACTAGGCACAGGTAAAACTTGTTAAGTTTTTAGTTTATAAGAAAATAAATTGCATTTGTGTGATAGGACAGTGAAGGGCATAGCTTATATGAATATAATTATACCCATTTGTTTTATAATTTATATATATATATATATATATATATATATTATAATATTATTATTATTGATACAACTAACCCCCTAGGAGGAAAGTTAAACGCCATCTGCCGGCACCACATCAATTAGCAATGCACACCCATATGGTAATAACCGTCAACATACTCATGCCATCAGGATCACCGGATAGTGCCCTCTATGGAATAATATTCTAACAGAGTGCTTGAGATATCAGCACAAAGCCAATTTTGTAAAACATATATAAGTGAGATCCTGATGGCATGAGCATGTTGAAGATTATTACCATATGGGTGTGCATTGCTAATTGATGTTGTGCCTTCAGATGGCGTTTAACTTAACTCGAGATATTGTGTGAATTCATCCTCACTAGCTAAGCTACAATGATGAGATCTAATAAGATCGAAATCTAGACATGTAGATTGTTAAGAGGTGGATTCACACTTATATATGTATTATTATTATTATTTATTTATTTTCTTGCACAATTATAATTCGCCAGATGTATTAATAAGACAATGTTTAAAGAGGTAAAATAAGAAATGAATAAAATCCCCAAACGTTCCGAAATATTGATGAACACCAATATGCCAAATCTTGATATTCTTTCATACAATATTCGATTTAGAAACTTAGTTAGTTATCGGTGCTCTCAAAGGAGAGCACTGATAACTAACCGAAAGCGCTTGTGCCTGATTTCATCCTCAATATAGAGTATACTTTAATGGTTTATGGGTTATATAAGAGAAAAATATAATGGACATCGAGTAGATCTCCACTGTTTTCACTATAAATAGGACATCGATGCTATTTAACATTGCTGGTAAAATGTATCGAGCTAAAAGAAATAGAGATATTTTCTCTAAATAAAACAATAAAGTGCATATTTCTTGTCGTAAAACATGTTTGTAGGTGTAAAAATACACCAACTACTGCTTTCCAAGAGGGAACTACTGGGGGAGCCAGTCACGCAGCATTTTCGTTTACGGAGACCCAAGGGGATAGCCCTCACGTGGAAACATGTAAGTAAATTAAAACTTTCAACACTCTCGTGGCACGCAATAGTGGTAAAATTAAAGTTAGTGGACTATTTTTTTGCACGCCATAAAACAGTTGTACTTAGTGTTTTTTGATTTGACTACTTTGTGACACTGTTATAAAGCAGTAATAGCTAAAGGGCGTTTTAGAAGACAATTTCTTAGCTCAAAAGTTGTTCAAGAAATGAATTCATATATCCTCCTCCCATACAATTTATCCTTAAGAAATAGAACGAGTTATATTTTTCCATTCGATCTACTATCCAATTCAATATTTCAAATAATTTGCTGTTTGATACAAGACAGTTTAGATTGTATCGCACCTTGACTAACTTTTGAGTCAAGAAATTGTCTTGTCTAAAACGACCTTTAGTCAAGATGCGAGACAATCTAAATTGTCTCGTATTATACATCAAATTATTTGAAATATTAAATTCGATGGAAAAATATAACGCGTTCTATTTGTCAAGGACAAATTGTATGGGAGGAGAATATATGAATTAATTTCTTAAAGAACTTTTGAGCTAAGAAATTGTCTTGTCTAAAACGACCTTAAGTAACATGCATTTCTGGGGACAGTCACTGTCACAAAAATGGCAGAAATTAAATGAATCCGGCTTTTTAAGCGGATATGACAACAGTAATTAATTTTTCTTTTTAATTTTTGATGTATTATTAATTTATATTGTTAATTAGCAAATACAAAATATTCTTTAGTTTATCAATGGAAATATAATATCCTTTGAGAAACAACCGTCATATGATATTACACCACTTGAACTAAATGGATCGTTACTTTCCTTCTTTCAGGCATATTACTTACAATCAGTTATGTTTGAAATGGAATTTCTGCGGGGAGAAACGCCGAAGCATATGCCCACGACGTCAAACGAGTTGCACGTACAATCTGGCTCGAAAGATGAGCCTGAGGGTAGACCGATTTCCCCATATTTTCTTCGTCGTGATAGCAATCACGGACTCAAGAATATTCTATTAAGAGGACAGATGCGGTATATGAAGGAAGTTGATGCTATTATTTTTCTCTGCAGTCCATTGTAAGTCAGTTGGTACACAAGTAATAAATATTATAAAAATAAATACTTCTTTGTAGAATAAATGATCTGGATGAATTACCAGAGTTAGGATTGTATTTAAACGATTTGAATCAACATGGGATGAGCAAAGAAATGGTCATGACTGGATGGCAGCATAATTCAAAGTAATTTAATGGTGTCATCTATTTTGTTCTGCTTTAAAATCCTTTTGGCCCTACTGGTTTCAGAAACAAACGTTTTTCATGAAAATATTCGGAAATTATAGTTATTATTTTCGAAAAATATTTATTTTGAGCCTGAAAGAGTTGATATAATTCCTTATAATGAAAAAACAAAAACTCATTTTACCGCTTTATAATTATATATTATTTATTATTTATTATTATTTTTATTATTGTATATTCATTTAGTATATCTGTTAATTATAACGGATATTCTAAATGAATATACACAGAATTTATTATCTTATATAAGATGATTGATTAAACATTTTTTGTGACATATTTTTAGAATAACACAATTCAGTAATAGAGCAGCCAGCTGCAGATGGACTCTGAGTTTTGTGAGTTTATCTTAGAGCCCATCTGCTTTTAACTGCTCTATCACTGAATTTTGTTATTGAAACCTTATTCTAAAAACATGCCACAAAAATACATTTCAGACTTGAATTGTTGTTTGATCGAGCTGAACAAAAAACGTTGGAACTTGAGAATAATTATGATCTACTGGATACCTGGAAGCGAAGAAGCGATGATTTATTATATTCTATGATTCCGAGAACAGTTGCTGATCGACTACGCAATGGTGATTCGCCATTAAGTACATGTGAGGTAAACTATGATGATTATAAAGAAAAGGGGTGGCCAACAAGTCGACCGGTCGATCGCGAAGACAATTTTTGTCAATGATCGAGGGGGAGGGGTAAGATGCAAGCTATATTTGAGTCTGTGAGAATGAAAGTGGTGTAAGTCACTTTTGAATTGTCTTGAAAATGATTGGTATTTATGAAAATCGACATACGCAGTTACATTTTTATTTATGAATACATTGATTTCAACTCTGTAACTGTGCACGTTGATTTACATAAATACCAAACCCAAAATCATCTCATTTGCAAGACAATTCAAAAGTGACTTACACCATTTTTATTCTCACAGGCTCATATATGAACGATATCTTGTTCAGAATATAACTGCACTCTCCAAGCTTCAAAACAAAGCAATATATATATATATATATATATATATATATATATATATATATATATATATATATAAAAATCATTTTAAATCCAAAATGTATGAGAGACAAATAAAATCACATATTAAGCTAGTTATTCTTAACCACGGTGCCTAGGCATTTTAGTGTGGAATCTCGCGCCACACTAAAATGCCTAGGCACCGTGGTTAAGAATTAACACTATTGAAGTGTTTTGCTATATTTTACGAAATATTACAATAAAAATAATTTATTATGTTCTTTTAATATTTACCTTATTATTAGTTAACTGACAATTTTTGATAATGAAAAGTAATGAAAAATAGTGAAGCGTGATGAAAAATAGAATCACTGCACTAAAATTGTAATTGTGTTTCAGTCATTTGATGCCGTGACAATCATGTTCTGTGAGCTTATGGGTTTGAACTCAGAAACTGTAAAAGATGCAATGGATGTGGTATCAACTATGAACGCAATATTTAGTTGTTTCGACGCTCTCATGGATATTTTCAACGTGTATAAAGTGAGTTTCCATATTTATTTGTGATATTTGTATTAGATAATATTAGTTGTTTCATCGATAAGGTTGAGACAGTTGGACATACTTATATGGCTGCTAGTGGAGCACCAGAAAGAACAACAAAACACGCCGAAAATGTGGCCGACTTTTCTTTGAGCATGGTGAAGAATGTAAAAGAAATTCAAGTTCCATCCAAAGGCAGTGTTGAAATACGAATTGGTAAGAGTGTTATTTATAATTTGTTCGCTATCTAATCATTGTTTCTCTCTATAACCTATAACATTCGACGCGTTTTGCCGAAATATGAGCAGAAATGCTGCGAATAGTGATCACAAATTGGCCTTCAAGATTACGCCATCTACGCGCCACCCATGGTGGACATATGTCCGAAATCATATTTAAACATTAACGACAGAACATTATCTTTCAAAAAAAAAGTCAAATTCGTGAGCATTAACATTATTTTTCTATTTTATTTACGAGCAGAAATACTGCGAATAGTAATCGGAAATTGGACTTCAAGATTACGCCATCTACGCGCCACGCGCGGTAGACATATGACCTAAATCATATTTAAACATTAATGGCAGAACATTATCTTTCAAAAAAAGTCAAATACGTGAGCATTTAAATTATTTTTCTGTTTTATTTACGAGCAAAAATGCTGCGAATAGTGATCGCAAATTGGACTTCCAGCTTATGCCATCTACGCGCCACCCGCAGTGGCCATATGTCCGAAATCATATTTAAACATTAATGACAGAACATTATCTTTAAAAAAAAGTCAAATTCGTGAGCATTAAAATTATTTTTCTGTTTTATTTACGAGCAGAAATAGTGCGAATAGTGATCGGAAATTGGACTTCAAGATTACGCCATCTACGCGCCACCCGCGGTAGATATATGTCCGAAATCATATTTAAACATTAATTCCAGAACATTCTCTTTCAAAAAAAAATCAAATTAGTGGTCATTAAAATTATTTTTCTGTTTTATTTAAAGTTCTATACCTCGAAATGATAAGGCGTGTTTCATTTTGAGGTATAGAACTTTGAATTTAAATAAAACAGGGAAAAATAATTTAAATGACCACGAATTTGACTTTTTCTTGAAAGATAACGTTCTGACATTAATGTTCAATGATCAATCACAAGAATTTTTCTAACATAACTCATAACAAATGTATCCTTAGATGCATTCGTTTACTGCTCCTGGCTGTTCTTATCGTGCTAATGTATGCTCAAATTTTAATAAATTAGTATATGAAATAGTCCAACCTATTTGTATCTAACGAACTAATTACTCTTAAAGGATAAATAAAACGATTTTTTACTTTGTTTTTTATTTTTAAAATGGCTAGAGCTTAGCCGTAACTAGTTGCAAAGTGTAACTGAAGTGTGATTAAAAACAAAGTAAAAAATCGTTTTATGTATCCATTAAAATGAATTATCACAAAGTAGGCACCTTAACAATCCAATATTTAATTACTCTTAGGTCTACATTCTGGCCCTGCAGTCGCTGGCGTTGTTGGTATTAAAGTTCCCCGATACTGTTTTTTTGGAGACACTGTAAATACAGCTTCACGCATGCAGTCTTCCAGCACGGTAATAAATTTTCATAAAAAAGTAATGAGTTTACCATTAAAGGAGGGCCTTCTTTTTTTCAGTCTGGAATGGTTCATATATCGTTGAATACCAAGCAGCTACTCCCTGAGAATCGATACGATATCAAAGAACGCGGCACAGTTAAAATAAAGGTAATTATTTTCTTACCGTCAATATATTTAAATATTCTAATATCCTATATAATAAAAAAATATAATTATAAATTTTTTAGGCGGTTAAATTATGTTCGCACGCGGGCGGCCGATTACCTAGGACCGTCCTGGTCCCAGGTAATAGGCCGCCCCCCGTGAGAACATTTTTTGGCTGCCTTAAAAATTTATAATTACCATTATATAGGATATTCGGATATAAATAATTTATTAATTTCTCCACACATCTCCCTATATGTGGAGAAATTAATAAATCATTTATAAACGCTAATCTGTGAAAATACTGAGTAGGATCATTTATAACCGAGGCTTATAGTCGAGTTCTTCATACATTTTTGGACATAAATTACATAAAAAAAAATTAAAATTGCATCATGATGAATAGGTGTTTATGGAGGAATATGTGACAATACAAATTTCAACTTATAGAAGCCATATCTTTGAAGGCAATGAAGATATCCCATTAGCGTTTTTGAAATTGAGTTCATAATACACTTTTGAGGAAATGTAACAAAAAAAAAATAGATATTGAGGAACCGTTTTCTAGCCAGAAAAGACTGATAATACAAATTTCAAATTTAATAAGCCATTTCTATGAAGATAATGAAGATATGTCATTAGGGTCTTTGTAAATTCGATCTTCATACATTTTTGGACAAGTATAACCCAAGAAATTCTAAAATCATGATGAATCGTATTTTTAGTAGGAATGTGTGATAATACAAACTTCAACTTTTACAAGCTATATCATTGAGGATAGTGAAGATCTCATTTGAGTTTTTAAAATTGTGCTCCTAATATACCTTTGCACCAGTGTACCTAAGTCTACATAATGCATAATGAGAAACCGTTTTCCTTAGCAGAAGAGACTCACAATAAAAATTTGAAATTTAATAATTCATATCTTTGAAGATAATGAAGATAAATCACTAGGGTCTTAAAAGTTTTTAAAATTGAGTACTTAATATATTTCTTGACTAGTGTAATAAATAAAACCATGAATTACATAATGGGGAATAGTTTTCATTAGCAGAAAACAGTGATAATACAAATTTCAAATTAAACAAGCCATATCTTTAAAAATAATAAAGATATCTCATTGGGGTCTTTATAATTGATATTTTCATACATTTCTAGACAAGATTAACACACAAAAATCTTAAAATTGCATCATGATGAATAGGTGTTTTTGCAGGAATGTGTCATCATACAAATTTCAACTTTTGCAAGCTATATCTTTGAAGATAATGAAGATACCTTATTGGAGTCTTTATAATTTAGTGTTTCATATATTTTTAGACAAGAACAACACAAAAAAATCTGAAAATTGTATTATGATGAATAGGTATTTTTGCAGGAATGTATGATAATACTAATATTAACTTTTACAAGACATATCTTTGACGATAATGAAGATGCCTCATTAAGTCTTTATGCTTGAGATTTTCATGCATTTCTAGACAACAATAACACAAAAATCTCATAATTGCATCATGATGACTAGGTATTTTTGCAGGAATGTGTGATAAAACAAATTACACATTTCACAAGTCATATCTTTGAAGACAATTAAAATATCACATTGGAGTCTTTAAAATTGAGTTTTACATACATTTTTAGATAAGAATAAAACAAAAAATCTTAAAATTGCATCATGATGAATAGGTATTTTAACAAAAATGTGTGATAAAACAAATTTCAAATTTCACAAGCCATATCTTTGAAGACAATGAAAATATCTCATTGGAGTCTTTAAAATTGAGTTTTTCATACATTTTTAGATAAAATTAAAACAAAAAATCGTAAAATTGCATCAGGATGAATAGGTATTTTTCAGGAATGTGTGATAATACAAATTTCAACTTTTACACGCCATATCTTTGAAGACAATGAAGATTCCTCATTAGCGTCGGTTAAATTTAGTTTTCTATAAATTTATAAACTAAAATAACACAAAATGTCTTAAAATTGCTTTATGATGAATAGGAACTTTTACAGGAATGTGTGATAATACAAATTTCAAATTTCACAAGCCATATCTTTGAAGACAATGAAAATATCTCATTGGAGTCTTTAAAATTGAGTTTTTCATACATTTTTAGATAAGAACAAAATAAAAAATCGTAACATTGCATCATGATGAATAGGTATTTTTGCAGGAATGTATGATAATATAAATTTCAACTTTTACAAGTCATATCTACCAAGATAATGAAGATATGAAGACTTTTATGTTTAGAACTACTTCGATAGTTCATGACCCATGATTTTTCTGTTTCTAGGGCAAAGGTTATATGGAAACCTTCTACGTCTTCGAGAGAAATATCAATGAGAATATATAATTTGTTTTTCTCATAATCTAAACTAATACAGTGACCAGTAGGGGCATTATTTTCTGTGAATACGGTATGTTTGATATAATTAGGTATATATGAATATATTTAGCATTAAAAAAAATACCACAAAAAAATAACTGTTTTAAAAACCTCACTGAAATTTCACGAATGTTATATAAGCGTCTTATTCCATATACGTGCTACTTATTCTGCATTTGAGTAAAAGCATAATAAAAGCGCTTCGCACCGTATTACCATTTTCATGAAAACACGTATGGTACTTATATAACACCCTGGACAATTCCCATACCGACCAGAAAATCCTCACACCGTAACTATCCTCTCTTATAAAAGCACGTACTTAAGATATCATAATTTTAAGAGTTATAATCAACGTAATTTAAGCAACGGGTCTTCACATCATCAAGGTGAGTGTATGCTGACATAAAATAAGAATTAAAATAAGAAATTAAAAAATATACAGGAGAAAGCAGAAACCGCTAAAGAGCCTTCCACAATAATAGTGGTAAGCCACACTAAAACTGTCCAAGTATAAACTATACTGGATTTTTATAGACATGTAAGACATTGCTTACCGCTACGTTATCCTACCACGTTTATTGTGAATAACCTTTTAGGCAGGGATTTTTAACATACACCTCCACTCACAATTTCTAGTCAAGCGATTCTTATGTCGCAAATGTAAAACTCATTGTTTCAAATAGAGGACCACAAACAATCCAACTGGATAACAAAATTACAACTGGATTTATTTGTACTCAATAACTATGTTGCAGTAATACTGCGGCATTAACATCGATGTTTTCAAAACTTACTAAAATGTCGATTGTTTCTGATATATCAGTTTTATGATAAATCTACCAGCTCTGAAGCCTTACTGTTCTTCTACTTTCACTGTTTGGTATTCCAGTTCTATTATGTTCTTTGATATGTTTCCATTGTCCCAGCAGTAATATATATATATATATATATATATATATATATATATACACGGTGTGTTCCCGGATTCGGTTGCAAAAAGGGGAACATTTTTTTTTGTACTTTTAGAGAAAAACGCAAGAAGAAATGTCTTCTCCACTTCATTTATAAATATGATTCCAACTGTTTGTTTTCAGATTTAACTTTGCAGTACTAAGAAATTTTTAAATTTCTAAAAAAATATCTGAAAAAGTGACCAATATATATATATATATATATATATATATATATATATATATATATATTACCTATTTTCTAATCTATCGATTTTTGTATTGTAGTCGTGCGACTAGAAATAGCAAGTGGTCGGTTAACTTTTATGGTCAAAAAAAAATACAATAAACAATATAATCTCTGTACATTTTGTTATTTACTTTTTTTTAAATTCCTTATCGGGTATTGTATTTCAGCCTACAAGTAGAAGACAAATTCAATACACTTAATTAAAACGTTGAATCGTGCCACACTACAATAATCGCGTACAATACATATTGGATCATTTAATTAAACTACGATCATGCTATGCGTACATTAGTGAGTGAACCCCTGGTTTAAGTCCCGCGTATATCGATACTATCGCGTTAATCGAGAACAATTAGTGAAGAAGTTCAAGAGGCTTCGGTTGCTATCAGCTCAGCATTGTAAGGACAACTAGTGCAAAATGTATGGTATGTTATTGGAAAGTGTTCAACATTTTGTTCAAGTGAGTATATTTATTACTAATGCACGTAATTTATATTATAGCTTAAAGGCCGGTTCTACAATTGCCATTTAACTGGAGAATAAGGCTACTCATGGAATAAGTTTGAGATATTGATGCTTTATTCCACGAATATACTTAGGGCTGGTTCTACAATTACATTTAACTGGAGAATAAGACTATTCGTGGAATAAGTTTGAGATTTTAACGCCAATATGTCAAACTTATTCCAGGAATAGCCTTATTCTCCAGTTAAATTTAAATTGTAGAACCGGCCCTTATTCTCCAGTTAAATGTCAATTGTAGAACCGACCCTTAGTAGTTTAAGGTAGAGATTTAGGTTCAAGTTACAAACATTATTTCTGTAATACGCCATAATTCGAGTAATCTAAAACGACTGCGATAAAGGTAGCCAGAATTTAAATAAACATACATTTATGCATTACTAAAATTTGAGACAGTTGCGCTCAAAATTGAAAATTTGGTGATTTTTTTTTAAATATGCAGCTTACAATTGTCAAATATTATTTGTTAAATACAGCCATAATTCGAGATATAATAAAGAGGACACCATTAAAATGGCTAAAATAGTTCAAAGCACATATACTATATTATATATTATATTTTATTCTTCATTATATGTATATATATACATATATATATATATAAAATATATATAATATAATTTTATAAATTTTAGTTCATTTGTAGTATAATCCTGATGAAGCTTTGAATAAAAAGCGAAATATTGATTCAAATAAGGAGTTTCTTATATATATATATATTTCAATTATTGCCGTTCAGACTCACGATGATTACTAATCATCAGATGCCTTAAATGTTTGGTAGGACTCGAACCCACAATATATATATATATATATATATATATATATATATATATAATTAATTACATAATTCAGTAAGTAAAGACGAATTGTATCTGTAATTCCGTATGAATAACTAACATAAAGAAAATATTGATTTCAGTTAGAATATGGAGACATTGTATGGGAAGATGTTATTAAAGAGTCAGGCTGTGTGTTTTCGGAATTCAATACGCATCAAGTTTACCCCGATAATGTCATGGCTGATTTAGCAACAGCATGCGCCAAAGTTACGGGAGCTACTTATGATAGTTTTATGATATTTTTCGGGCGATGTTTCGTCCGGTATTTCAGCAACTTGGGGTGAGTTTCCTATACTATTGTGGGGCTTTTACGGTTATCTTTATAAGCAAATATAAAGTGAATTATTTAGTAAACAAAACAAAAATATGTACCACATACCACCATTTTCATAAAAGTAGTCAAAACTATCATGACTATGAGATGGTCTGCACAATAGTTATAATATATCAAAAAAATCTTTATTAGGCATAGCAAACTCAAACAAACATCTATCTTCTACAATACCCAATACACAATATCATATTTTGTACTTCTATATATTTTTAGATATGATGTTACAATACGAGCTACCGGTCGTTTTTTCACCGACTTTCTATCAAGCGTCGACAACATCCACTCTCAATTTATTTTTACGTACCCTAAAATGAAGAGCCCATCGCTTTATATTGCTGATATCGATTCTAAAGGATGTGTATTGGTCTATAGAAGTGGAAGACAAGGATTTTCGCATTATATAACAGGTAGAAACTTTGTAATATCACAATCTGCATTAACATGTATAGTTGTGTAGAGCGTTGTTCGTTTACAAACTATAAATTATGTTCAACATTAAAAATGAATTTAAATATTTAAATGTTCGTCTATTATCACTGCTTTAATGATTTTGGTTTCCCCAAAGAAGTTTCCCTGCTAACGGAACGTCTGACAATGGTTCGAAATAAAATGATGCTCCCACATTAATACGATTAGCACACGATCGGAATGAGTAACGTTTTTATTAGCAACACCAGAAAGATGGACCGTGCCATATGGTCTGAGATAACAAATGTAGTAACTACCAAAAAAAGTGTTTGACATAAATGCAGTTTAAAGATTGCAATAGTTCTAGTAGTTTTACCATTGAGTATAATGTTTTATAATTTTTTTAAATAATAATTTGATGATTTATTATAAACGCAAAAAAGGATTAGAGTAGCTTTAAAATATACATAAGAATCACGAAAATCAATCTAATCAAAAATCAAAACCTGAAAATTCATTTTGGACTATGAGATGGTGGCAAGTGTCGCAACAGGTCATCTCATAGTGCGATATGTCGAAATCTAGAGTATTTCTGGATATACAAATCGAGGTGGAGATGTTTTCAGTAACCGTTTTCCCGTAAAATCTGTATGAAAACACAATGGTCTCTAACCTCCTTTGAGGAGAAGGCATAGGAAGAAAAAGATTAATATTATAGTTTCTTTAGGTTTATTGCAACAAATAGCAAAAGATTTCTACCAGCTAAGCTTGAAGACAAGAATTATAGATCAAGCCCAATCTGCTACGAAGGAACGCACATCTATAATCGTGCGGTACAGATTGGACTTTGATAATAAAGAATATGTAAGTCTCTGTCTAGTTTAGTGAAAATGAAAGTGGCGTAAGTCACATTTGAATTGTTTTGAAAGGGAGAAGATTTTGCGTTTGGCATTTATGTATCTCTACGTGCGCAGATTTCAAGTCTGAAAAAATCAAGTAGATGAATAATCTAAACTAAAAAAATAGAAATAAAAAAACTATAGAAATCAATTTATGCATACATAAAAATGTAACTGAGTACGTGGATTTACATAAATACTAAACGCAAAATCTTTGATAAAGGAGTTGAATAAAACTACTATGTTTTTTACCACTTGTTTAATTGTTTGAAACAACTAGTTTCGCCTAAGCTCTAGGCATTATCAAGTTTTTCCCGATGACTAGATGCTAATTATTAGAGCTTAGACGAAACTAGTTGTTTCAAACAATTAAACAAGTGGTAAAAAACATAGTAGTTTTATTCATCTCCTTTATTGAAAATGAATTACCACGTTGTAGACGCCAAAACCATTCAATTTCTGCAAAATCTTCTCATTTTCAAAACAATTCAAATGTGACCAACACCACTTTCATTCTCACAGGCTCAATTGTTGCACATCTTGTAGAATATGTTATTTCAAAAAATTCAATATCACAAATAATTGTTATAAATACCGAAAATAGCGTTCAGCTACGCACTCAATATACTGATACAGATCAAATAAGGCATTGAGAACAAAAGTGGACTAATCCTCACATTTTCTAAAACTTAGTTTATGTTATTATTATTACTATTAGTTGTAGCAATTGTATATATTCTTTTTTTTGTCTATGAAAGTATTGATGATTGGGGGGAATTTTGTAAAAGGGAAGGTGATGCTTCCCTTTTACAAAATTCCCCCCAACAAAGAAAACAAAAAGAAAAGAAAAAATACAATTGTTACAACTATAGTGCATTGAGCGCATAGCAGAACGCTATTTTCTGTAATTATAACAATTATTTCTAATATTAAATGTTTTGAAATATGACAATTAAAGGTCTTTTTTGTTAGTTACTAACAAAAAATAGATTTATTATTTTTTATTTGTGGGTTAGTCTACTTTATTCTTCAGATAATATATGTTAACAAAAAACAACCTTTATTTGGCATAACCCTTTGATAAGATTCACTCAAAATAATAACAACTAAAAATATAACCCTCATCCACACGCACAAAATTATCCACATATGCTAACATTCATACCTTGGTTCTTCCTACTACAACCCCTCCCGATTGTCCTTAACACCTCCTCCAACCTGCTTGTGTATAGATGGCATAGGTGAGGACGTATCAGGCATCCCTACCTTACTTCCACATACATTCTACATTTCCCCGAAACTTCCCCATTACCCTCGCTTTGGTCCATGGCTCCTTATAGAGCCGTCTAACCCATTCCACCACTTTATCATCCATCCTTATCCTTTCCATACACTCCACTAGATTGCCCTTGGGAACTGCTGCTTTCAAATCCACAAATATCGCACATACTCCCTTTAAATTCCAGCACTTCCTCCACCATTTTCACTACCAGCAGCAAATATTATATGTACTTACATTAGTTAAAACATGCAATTGATAGACCATTCAAATGATTGATCATTCAAATGATTGACCATTCAAATGTACATTACTAGATGAAATACCAAAAAGAAAAGGACGCGCAATTGGATTTGAAACAACTCAGCAAGTTTCCCTGCTCGTTGTTCCTAGAGCTGTTTCCGTTTGGCATTTTAATAAATCCAAAAATGAAACTAATGGGTGCAGGCGAGAAAATTGTGGAGGTCTGGAAGGGCACACCTGATCAATTGCTGGGCTGTCCAGTTAATGATATATTCAAGTTGCGGAGGCCAAAAGGGATCACATTTACATGGAAAAATGTTTCAAATAATACTACTAATGTAGAACTTTATGTTACTAATATTAATATTTGTAGACTTTAAATTTGATCAATGTTATGTTTGAATTGGAGATGGTTTCAAAAGGTGAAGTTAAGAATAAGGCGGTGCAGTCGAATGGGAAATCGAATTTGGAGCTTCCGAAACCTGGGGGCGAGATTAAAGCGGAATTGGGGAGTCGAAATATTCTTTTGAAAGGGCAGATGAAGTATATTAAGGATGTTGATGCTATAATATTTCTTTGCAGTCCTATGTGAGTCAAATAATTATTATAAAATACATGATAAATGTTATACAACTAACCCCCTAGGAGGAAAGTGAAACGTCATCTGGCGGCACCACATCAATTAGCAATGTACACCAATATGGTGATAACCGTCAACATGCTCATGCCATCAGGATCATCGGGTAGTGCCCTCTATGGAATAATATTCCAACAGAGTGCTTGAGATATCAGCACAAATCCAATTTTGTAAAACTTATATGTGTCAATCCACCTTTGTAAATAAAATTGGCTTTGTGCTGATATCTCAAGCACTCTGTTGGAATATTATTCCATAGAGGGCACTACCCGGTGATTCTGATGGCATGACCGTGTTATCACCATATGGGTGTGCATTGCTAATTGATGTGGTGCCGCCAGATGGCGATTCACTTTCCTCCAGAGGGTTAGTTGTATAATTTTTGTATATAACCACTCGAGATATTGTGTAAATTCATCCTCACTAGTTGAGCTACACTGATGAGATCTAATAAGAACGAAATCTAGATATGTAGATTGTTAAGAGGTGGATTCACACTTATGAATTTTATCTTCCTTATTCCTTATTAACCATTTTTCTTCTATATTTATTCCTATATATGTCAGTACTATACCCTTTCTTTAAATAAATGCGGTAAAGTAACTACTAATTCGATTGTAGAATTAATGATTTAGATGAGTTACCAGAGCAAGGAATTTTCTTGAATGATCTAAATCAGCATGGATTGAGCAAGGAAATGGTTCTGGCTGGTTGGCAACATAATTCGAAGTAAGTATGTGGTCAGTGCATTTCTACGATACATAACCTCATGCACGTATTCACCAACATCCCATAAACTTTATAGGACCCATAAGCTATTGAATGTACCCAATAAAAAAAAATAATGAAAAAAATACCTTTATTGGCATTTCCCTCACTGCCCTTCAACATCACGAACAACAAAAATAAAAATACAAATATAAATAAAAGTAATACTCCGCAAAAAAATACAAATTACCCTCATCTATCACCGCTCCCTCTGCCCTCGCCACTTTCCTCTCCCACGTCAGCCTCCTGCAGATATTCACGCCTTCCCCATCCTCGCTTAACCATTCATTCAGTTTTCTACAGCCTCCCACCCACTCTGCTTTCACACCCTCACATTCTTCGCTAAGGTGCCACCACGTGTCGCTTCCCTTACTACACAGCGAACACGCGGTCTACTCCAGACCCATCCACACTTTCCTCCCTCTCTCGCCTGACCCACACCTCGCTCTTGCCATGCATACCTTGTCCTCCCTGTTCTACTCACCCCTGGCTAAGTAACTCGGGAATGTACCCAATATAATTTATATAAATAAGCTTTCAAATCAACAATATGATAAATTTATCATATTGTTGATTCTCAAGCGTGGTGACAATTCTTTTTATAAAACATAGCTTGACTTCTTATGTATTTACCCCCGATAATTTTGAATTATTATTGAAGGCTTGAGATTATGTTTGATGAAGCAGAACAGCAGTCAGATGAACTGGGAAAGAGCTACGAGTTACTAGATAAGTGGAAACGGCGGGGCGATGAACTCCTGTATTCTATGATACCAAGAACTATTGCTGACCGCTTGCGAGGTGGAAATTCTCAAATAAGTACATGTGAGGTATGCGCTATTACTTTTATTTACTTGGAAACTAGTTGTAACGTCGAACGTCGAACAGGTTCAAAACCATTATATACCAATTGGTCAATAACACCCATATAAATGAAGTTCTGAAAAAGCTATTATCATAAAATTGTTCATAACATTTATTTTGGATTATATAGCAAGATTTGAGTTTCATTTGAAGGATATCACTTTGTATTTTTGTTTAGTCCTTCGATGGTGTTACTATCATGTTCTGCGAGCTTATGGGATTACAGTCAACCAGCGTTAAAGATGTGATGGATATGGTAGCTTCGATGAATACAATGTTTTCATGTTTTGATTCGCTTATGGACGAATTCAAGGTTTATAAGGTATTTGACTTAAAATTACAGTTTATGTAATAATTGAGTCTGTGAGAATGAAAGTTACATTTGCAAGTCTAAAAACGTAGGATTATTACTGATTGATTTATGTAGCATGAAATTAAATTTTACTTAGGTGGTAGTAAAATTCAATTACAATTAATGGTCATTAATAGTTTTAATTAATTTAATTAAAATAAATGTAATTTTTATTGATTCTGTCAGATCAGACGATATACTACTACCGAGTCGCCGTTTCATTTCTAGAGCTATGTAATACTGTCACTTACACAGAGCACGCCAAGCGTGATATCAATATACTTTATTGACTATTGACTGAATTTATTAATTTTTTTTATTATAAACAGGTTGAAACAGTTGGCCAAATATATATGGCAGCCAGCGGAGCTCCAGAAAGAACGGAAAAGCATGCGGAGCAAGTAGCAAACGTTGCTTTGGCTATGATAAGAAATGTGAAGAAACTAGAACTACCTGATGGCGTGGAGGCTAAAATTCGTATAGGTAAAAATATATGATATAATGAATTTTTTGTCTATATGCCGGATCAGTAAGAACTGTTTTTGAATACAAATTACGTGCCGATTCCAAAAATACTTACTAATTAGTAATACTTTTTAATCTTGATGATAACTAATCGGTTATTAGTAAAACGACGGACATATTAAACGAAAAGCAAAAAATCCCTCATTTTGATGATAAATAAATGCTAAATATAATTAAATTCATCATATAGTTGTAATTTAGGTTCGTTTGTTTAACATTACTAGTCGCCCCGTGGCGTGCTGTATCGCTCCAAGTTTAGCGGTCGTGCGCCGGTTATAAGAGACGAGGTATAATTGTACGCAACGGGAGCGGAATAGAACAAGAGACAATATGCCTGGAGCAGCACACAGTGATTAACGAAAACAGATTTGAATACCTCCAGTATAACATTCTTCAAATTGCAATAATCAGCAAAGAAAAAATTGGTTAAATTATGTACCATACAAATAAATCTAATGAAATATTATTCAATAGGTATTCATTCTGGTTCTGCAGTAGCAGGGGTTGTAGGGGTGAAGGTTCCTAGATACTGCTTTTTCGGAGACGCAGTAAATACTGCATCTAGAATGGAATCAAATAGCGAGGTATGTAAAATGTGCACAGTGCACATTAGTTGTTTAAATATTGTAGACGATATGTACTTGGAAATTTATATACGGCTGAACTAAAGCCCAGCGCCGGATTCGAAAATATGTCTGATGATTGTTGTTAAATTCTAAAATAATATTTTCAAAGTTCGTGGGCGGAATTTTAATACAAATTGCAATTTATTTTGTTGCAAATAGTATTCAATAACAGCTAAGAAAATTAACTTAAATTTGTTTTTTTTTCTTATTTTATGGTTACCAAGACATAAGTAAACAATTGTAGAATTTTTTTAATTTTTTTGCACAATCCGTTTAGTAACAATGCAACGAGAAAAAGTCCACGGCGTGCCAACTCACGGGCCGCCCGAAATTATAAGAATTGTTTAACTTCACACCGGTATTTGTGTAGCCTCCAAAATGGTCTTCATATTGGTAGAAAATTACCCTTTTTGACTGGGAGAGACGCTTCCTATCACGAGACGTGTCAAATACATTGGGACAGTGTTAGACTCGAACACACACCACTCCGGTCAAGTTTTAGAGGCCAATTCGACAAAATAAACGAGTGTTAATAATAAATTTTATAGACTTTAAAGATATAAAAATTATATATATTATCTAATTTTGATCACTGCTATGTACTTACGTCTGTAAAGTATATTATTATCACCCTGTCTATTAGAGCTCGGGCACCTCGGGTTTGCTAAGCCCGTACCCACAGATGGGCCCCTGAGGATTAGCAAAAATAATGGTAGTAAAATAAATTTATACTTTATGGAATTAAACCAAAAGAAGATTTTTATATTATCATGTGTAGTATAAATATAATATTGTAATCGTCGCAAAAAAAATCTTTACAATGCGCTTTCGAAAAAATAACTGCATATTTTCAAACCAAATTTAACATGCAACTGTTATCTCACGTAACTGCGCCTTTAGAAGTTTTTGGTGGATATCGTCCATATTTACCTACTTTCCGATTTTGGAGAAAACATATTACGAAATTTATCAACTCATAATTCTGGTGTAAATTTTATAATTTCTTTTTTATAGGCAGGTAAAATTAATATATCATCTGATACAAAGAATCGCTTGCCCAAAGGAAATTATAGGATTGAAAATCGGGGTATTGTTAAAGTAAAAGTAAGTAAATTTTAAGATTTTTGTATGATTTAGTTGGTTCATAAATTATCACACCACAGTTTATTTAGGATTTTTAAATAATAAATAATATTTAATATTCGCCATGACCATTCCTATTGTCATCCATGTCTATTTTTGAGTCCTACTACAACTCAATTTTTCTCCGCTATTTCACGCTTGCTGATCATAAATGTGCATGCCAATTTTTTGTGGCGATTTCAATGAAATTTTGTTATCAAATTCATAACTAGCCAACGATTCGTTTTCCTAGACACAGAGTAGGTAGTGATTCAGGGTGGTATTATTTTATATGTTCTCTATTACTTTTGTAGAGTATATGGAAAGGTTTTAGGCATGGAAGAGGAAGCGGTGGAATTGGGATGCATAATATAAGTAATACCATGCTCTTCTAGGACCTGTTTACTTGCTGTTTTGTTCGTTGAATATACTGTCATAATTTATATAGCTCAATGGTAGAAACGAAAAGGAAAAGCGTACGATACGTAAGATCAGAAGATATCTCTGACTTAACAGTAGATTTCAACCTCTACTGTTAAGTCAGAGATATCTTCTGATCTTACGTATCGTACGCTTTTCCGGCCTTTTCGTTTCTACCATTGAGCTATATAAATTATGACAGTATTTTCGACATGCTAATCTATAATGTGATATGTTATTTCTATTATTTATCAACTTTATTATGTTGGTTATCCCGTTAACATATCTCGTTTTTGGTTATTTTTCGATTGTGTCTCTGACTTGTATATTTTTATATTTTCTTACAACCCTTTGTAAATGTTCCTCTAGTGACTTATGTGTTTAAAAAAATAATTTTCATAAAAATAATATATTTATTTATAAATAATACATAACATTTTGTCTGTTCTAATTTTAGGGTAAAGGTGAAATGGAAACATACTGGCTCTACCAAAAATAAATAAATTTCAAAATAGTACAAACAATATATAGTACTTTTTGAAGATCACAGTCGTTATTAATAGTTGTGCGAGCAATAGCAAGCATCTTTTGTGTTGCTTTTTATCCAAGACATATACCGATTCACTCTCGTGTAGACACCAGGATACTCCTTCTCGGCGCATCCTTCGCCCCAAGACACAATGCCTTAAATACAAATATTTTAATTATCACTAGCTAAGAAAATAATTTTAAAGTAGTCGAATCTTCAGATATGAAATATTATAAAGCTTCTGAATCGTTTGATGGATATGTCTAGATGGTAAAGAAATATCACACACCGAGATGACAAATGTAACTTCCAAAAATAAATAGAGATAAATGCATTTTAAAGATTGCAACAGTTCCAGTAGTTTTACCATTAAATATAATGTTATCTATTTTTGTTTTAAATAATAATTTGGTTTATTCTAAACGCAAAAAAAGGATTTAAGGAGCGTTAAAATATACATAAGAATCACCAAAATATAAATCGAAACCTGAAAATTCAGTTTGGAAGTTACACTTATCTCATAGTGCGATATGTTATATTTTTATTTTATATTTATATATGATTATGTATTTTTAGTTGTGCTAATAAAGATTATTATTATTATTATTAATAATAATAATAATATAATGAATAGTATCTTCATAACATGTTTCGCAAAATTGTAAATATAAAGACGTTGTAATAATAATAAATAAAACGAATTTTTCTCTGTTTTTTTATCACTTGTTTATTGCTATTTTCGAATATTTTCGCCTACACTCTAGCCATTATCAAGCTAATCCGATGAAAAATTCGTTTATTTATTATTATAACGAATTATGACAAAGTAGACACCGATTCAATCCAATATTCGATGGTGTAATAGTTTATATTAAGTTTCAGAGATTTATTGCAACCGCGGTAAGGTACAAGGTAAAATATTGCGTTCCGGGAGCGGCTCGCACACATAATCGAACACAAGACTAATAGCCCGGAGCGTTACTCGAAAGCACCTATAATTAATTGTACTGTTGATCATTACTCAACTTACCAACAATTGTATGTAGAGTTTTATTTACTACATGTAGTGGCCCACCACTATCACCCTGGTGAAGAAAATAGATATTAGATGAAACAGTACATCATAGATTGCTATAGACATGATGGCATCAGATACTTTTCTTATGGTATAAATAATTAAATTGGAGCTTTAAAAAAAATTGCCAATGGAATAGCATACAGTTTATACAAGTGTCATCAGGATTATTTCTACAAAGAATACAGACAAATATATACATATATATTGTCTGTATTCTTCGTATCATATTATTGCATTGTAGAAATAATCCTGATGAAGCAAAACGAGTAAAGTTTCAAGATTAACAGTAGTGGGCTAAAGGAAACTCCTTTTTAAAATCTATAAATATTTCGGCAATATTTTGTTGGCTGAAATATTTATAGATTTTAAAAAGGAGTTTCCTTTAGCCCACTACTGCTAATCTTGAAAATCCGCGGGTTTTAAGGGCCGAGGTAGAATTATGCACATCGGAAGTGGCAAATAGAACAAGAAACAATAAGCCCGTACCAGCCCAGAGTGATAAAAGAAAGACACTATAAATGGCGATTTGTTCTAAAATTCACTAAATTAAATTTTCAACTGTATCTGTTCATATCTCAGTAAGTTGGTGGATAGGATTTGTTTACTGTTTTTTCCATAATGCTAAAACGTCCCCCTACAACTGAAAATGCGTCATTTTATAATCACCCTATAAAACTAGGAATTATTGTCATTAAAATAAGAGTCAACAATAAGTCTTTCTATTCCATAAATTGCACGCCATTCCATTGCTTACGTTTATAGATCTACTGGTCCATTTTGATCAACTATACTACTACTGTACCTGGCATGAATCCTTTTTACCCTGTTTGTGACCCGCACACATCATGTTATCAGTGATTTTGTTACCATAGCCAGTTTTTCGGCAGTCGATGTTTGATAGGATGGGAACTTCAACCTCCCTGAGTTTATTTGATACTTGTCCGTGCTCTTGCGTTGCACCCCAACCAGTTACAACCCCTGAGAGAGCAATATAATATTTTATTAAACGAGATTCATATGAGTAATGTCTTACACCACCTTGGCGCTCGGAAAAAGAGATATAAATTTAAAAAATAAAATTGACGCAGCCATTGAATAAATAAAATATTTTTTATTTTGCACATATACGTGGTAGTTTTGTGAATGATACGAAAGAATAACGAATATAAAAAATAAAAAAGTAACGGAGATATGAGTTGTCAAGTAGGACCCTTTTCTAAAATTCCTTGCTGATGGTGTATATAGTATATAGTTTAGCTGTCAGGCATCATGTAAAAAAAAAACATTAAAACTTAAGCGTGAACTTATATAACATGTCTTATGTGTCCTCAACCTGTATATTGACCTTCAGATGTTCCTTATAGTGTCAACCACATTTATTATCGTGGGCATTATTCAGAAAGGCTTCACCAATTTTTTGGTAAATAAATCAAGTAGTACTCACCAGTATAACCCGTATAACTCTTCCCAATTGTTGGAAGGCACACAGGCTTAAGCAGGCCATTAAACGGAAGCTCTTCTTCTAACCGTAAGAGCGCTATATCATTATTGTAAGTACCCCCAGAATGGTAACCACTATGTTTGAGAATGCCAGATATTTTCCGTGTGAATGTTTTGGTTTCAAATGTGGAAGCACGATCGTGGTCCAGAAAGACTGCTTTGAGACGTTCTTTTGGGAAGCTGCAGATAAAATATGTAATAAAAAATAATTGCTATTTGAAAAATAACAAAAGGGTGGCAGTCACAAGAGTAAGAAATCGGATTCGATCACTACATGCAAACGATATAATTGTTATTGTGAAAATATTTATTATCTATTTGCCTTTTAACTTTCGTTGTAGGCTATTGTGAAAATACGAAAGCAAATAGAGGAAAGGAGATGGTTTTTACATGTAAGCAGAATGAATAGATAGATAAGTAAAGAATATTTGGGAAGCGAGGTAAAAGACCTGCCGGAAAAGCCTCACAACTGATAGCCCTATAAAACTAGAAGTTTATTTTAGAATTTACTAAAAGTCAAAAGTTTAAAACAGTAACCTATACCAAAAGCCTGCATCACACAACTGAAAATTTTAATTTGTGTAAATTTGGTCACATAAAGTATGTACGATTTTTTATTTGGTTTAGTAGTACCTCTATATAGGGCAACGTCGCATTATGTGTCTTAAGTTGTCAAAAGTGCCAGATTGGAAATTTGAATTCGACAGTTATCTGCTTTATACAACCGAACCCTAGGGTTACATAAAGCCTTCCTAAAGCAGTCAAACTAGAAGTACACTGGAAGAAATGTCCATATATTTTCGTGTCTTATATATATCGTCCTCATAAGTAATTTTCAGATAAAAATAGTAATTAGTTAATATAAATATGTTCATGATTAAAACAAACAAATATTACTTACTCATTTACACAATGCAAAGCAGTCAACAAATATTTGTTATTGATTACTGAGGCCCCACAGTAAAATCTTCCATTGTACGTTAAAATAGTCATCCAAGGATACGCATTGACTTGTGTCACGACACCACCCACAATTCTAGTGTCCTTAAAACTTTCACCACAAGCTAAAATTATGATTATTTAGAAATAAAACCCTATCAATATATATATATATATATATATATATATATATATATATAATAATATTTACAGAATAAATGAATTAAATTGTTATAATCTTACTGCATTTTGGGCAATTTCTCATATGGTCTGTAGGCTTAGTGGGTTTGTTATTGTTTCCATTACCGCCTGTTTGGATTCCCACTATACCCAGCACCCAGTCAAAAATACCCTTATTAGGCTCAGTCGTTCCTGATGGCGTTGGACCGGATATACCTGAGGCATTATTACTATGCGGTCTTAGAATTAAAGCTTCTGATTGTACTGGAACTAAAATAATAAAATAGTATGGTTTTTTTATCGATACAGAGGTTTTGTATTGTTTAAACAACTCGAAAACGTGTGTTCTTCCGTAGAAGAAAGAATGTGGATAAAGATGGGTGGATTGGTGGTTCAAATCCAACCAATGTTCCAGAAATAAATATTAAATTCATTTGTTCATTTGTTCATTTGTTCATTTGTTCATTTGTTCATTTGTTCATTTGTTCATTTGTTCATTTGTTCATTTGTTCATTTGTTCATTTGTTCATTTGTTCATTTGTTCATTTGTTCATTTGTTCATTTGTTCATTTGTTCATTTGTTCATTTGTTCATTTGTTCATTTGTTCATTTGTTCATTTGTTCATTTGTTCATTTGTTCATTTGTTCATTTGTTCATTTGTTCATTTGTTCATTTGTTCATTTGTTCATTTGTTCATTTGTTCATTTGTTCATTTGTTCATTTGTTCATTTGTTCATTTGTTCATTTGTTCATTTGTTCATTTGTTCATTTGTTCATTTGTTCATTTGTTCATTTGTTCATTTGTTCATTTGTCCATTTGTTCATTTGTTCATTTGTTCATTTGTTCATTTGTTCATTTGTTCATATGTTCATTTGTTCATTTGTTCATTTGTTCTTTTTATTTAATTTTATAATCTTACTTGATGTCACATTATTTTCATCAAAAAACTCGACATTATTTTGAATCAATTTCATGCTGCTGTTACTATATTGGTGCGTTTCGTTTCGACTACCGTCAACAGTTTCAGTTTCGCCAGCATCTTGAGCACCAGGTACGTTTTGCCCATGATGAAACAAAGATGTAAACCATCCGAAAGGATTATTGCTGCCAGTTGGTCGACTAATCGGGGGTTTTTCATACACCGGTTTTTCTTGAACCTGTGGTGGTTTCGTGGGTGTTGCTATTATAGGTGGTATGCCTGGCAAATGCTCAACTGGTGCTGAGGTGGGTTTAACCCCAGGCCGTTGGTTTACTATGCTACCTGTGTAGTCTATTAAAACTTTCGTATCATTACCCTGAAAAGAACCAAGATAAAGTTTAACTGTTGAAATTTGAAACAACCGCCTACACAGCATCACCAACATAGCTTATACCAAGTTACTAACATAATACCAATACATGAAAGACTCGACTGCCTAAGAACCAAGTTCCAACAATACGAGACAGTATAGTTCATTCACCAAACTCTCTATAAAAACTGCATACGAGTGTTGCAATTTATGTATTGAAAATTGTCAACACTGGTTTTGTAAGTGTTGTAACTTATGTGATCGACTGCGCCAGCGCAAAGTTATACTATGCCAATTGGTATAATCCAATTTAAAAATGTGTAGATTTCAAAGGAGAGTATGTTGAAACACAGTAAAGTTTCTACACCCCAATCATTGTAAACACGAAAACACTTTACGAGATTTTTACTTAATGAGGAACTAAATAGGATTATTTTAAATATTGGATTGTTAAGGCGTCTACTTTGTGATAATTCATTTTAAAGGATAAATAAAACGATTTTTTACTTTGTTTCTTTATCACACTTCAGTTACACTTTGCAACTAATTTCGGCTAAGCTCTAGCCATTTTCCTCCTCCTCGTCATCGGAGGAGCTCGAAAATGGCTAGAGCTTAGCTGAAACTAGTTGCAAAATGTAACTAAAGTGTGATAAAGAAACAAAGTAAAAAAATTCAAAAGTGTGATAAAAACAAAGTATAAAATCGTTTTATTTATCGTTTAGGATTATTTTAGTTTTTATATCTATAGCGTTTTGTGGTAGATTTTGGCATATGCATTACGTTAAATGATACTGTAAATAAATATCCATATACGTTTATAACTTTGATAATACTAAATATGCTTGCAATACACTCTCAAATTAGCAAAGTATTTATAATGTACTCACCGTAGTACCCTCGCTCCAACTAGCAACAACTAACTTAAATATCACAGCCAGCACCAACCTGCTTCGATAGAACCTCATTTTCAAATATGTCTTGCAAACAAAAACCGAAAAAAAATACGAAATAAAGAGCACGGATTTAATTGAAATTTTCACAGCGCCGGCGCGTGTAATTTTGTGTGTCACATCGCACGGAAGTGATATATTTTTTATTTATTGTGTTGTATCTTTAGCAGTCCGCGGCTCACTGGTTAAGATTTCTAATCGAAATTATAAGTAGGTAATTGGGTGGAGTAATTATTAACAGGTTTACCGCGCGCCGAAGAGGAGCATTCGGTGTACAGCCGGCTTCCTGCTTCGTGCTTTTTTATATTTGCATTTCGGATCGCGATAGATTCAGCAATTAGGCGCTCGTTATGTTTCCATTTCCCTGAATCAGCAGCGGCATCGCAGCGGCGTTTTTCACGGAAATTGAAAGTGCCTTGACACAGTTGCGGAATTAATTTCACCGATGGATTTTTATTGTTGATGGTTCTGTTTTTGTGTGTGTTATCTGTATTGATATCTGGTTTTATGGGCTGGAATATAACTTTCAACATCATTATCATTACTACTCATTATAATTAAAACATAATATATTTACTTATATAATTTAAAACTTTTTATAATTACAATAATATTTCGCTATTTTATTATTTCTATTATACGAGGGGATTTTTTTACAACAATTTCTGTGATATTTTATAGTGTGTATTCTTCAAGCGCCTAATATTCATCATATTTATATTAAATATTGGATTGTTAAGGCGTCCCCTCGTATAATAGAAATAATAAAATAGCGAAATATTATTGTAATTATAAAAAAAGTTATAAATTATATAAGTAAATATATTATGTTTTAATTATGATAATTCATTTTAAAGTATAAATACAACGTTTTTTTACTTTGTTTTTGATCACACTTCAGTTACACTTTGCAAGTCACTTCACTTCACTTCAGTTACACTTTGCAACTAGTTTCGGCTAAGCTCTAGCCATTTTCGAGTTCATCGGAGGAGCTCGAAAATGGCTAGAGCTTAGCCGAAACTAGTTGCAAAGTGTAACAAAGTAAAAAATCGTTTTATTTATCCTATATTTATATTAGTTTAAAAAGGCGAAAATGAGTAATTTACAACGTGAATACCGAAGGACCTTGATTTTTTTATAGAACCACCCTACAGTCCTTATAATTCGCCTCCTGTGACTATTATCTCTTTCCAAAACATAAAAAATCACTTGATAGGGCTTCATTTTTATTGAATGACAACTTGGAAAAATCTGTAGTTTATATGTGACATTTTGCAGGACTGCCAAACTAATTTTTTTTACGAATCATAGCGTCATTAAAAAGTGGTGGAATAATAATAATACTATTAATGGTTCTTACGTTGAAAAATATAATTTTGTTTATCCTCTAACTCCTTGTTTTCATAGATTGATAACATAAACAACTTCTCGCAGATAACAATAATATATACGAACATAAGGGATCACGCTTACACTTACATTCAAATCTTGTAAGCGGGGACAGACAGGCATTTGGAATGCAGTGAAATGGTCCATACGGTCAAAAAGTGAATAACGCTGTTAACTAACAATTTAAAAAGTAATGCATTTCTTATGATGTTCTCAAAACCTATTTTTAAAATATTTTTGAGCGACGATTTGTAAACACGCGATGCACGGTGTTTTAATCGAACCATTTATTTAATCTCTGTACTCAATTTACAATTTCTCTGGCACCACTCGGACACCTGTGCGTGCATAAATAAATACTCGAGTTTTCCGTTATGTGGTACTTAGTACACACAAGTGGTCAACCTATGAGTGCAGCACTGTTGAGAAAGTGCGAACAAAGTACTACTTTGTTAAACTACGTGTGAACAATGAGTGGGATATTGGTCGCGGCAATTTTTGTGGTTGCTGTGGTGGTGCAGAGTGCGAGTTGTCAGGATGAGAAGATTTTTGATTGGTTATTGGGCTTGGTTACAACCACCGCGAGGAGTACTACGACGGTCGCAGGACCCAAAATTTGTAATAAGTGTTGTAAGTTACTGTTATTATATTACATATGTTCTGTTATGACATTAGTTTTGTTCAACAAAATCCCAAAACAACAGGATATAAAATAATATGTACTGTATTATGTTAATTGTAAAGTATAATGTTAAGCAATGTAATAGCCTACACCGAAAGGTAAAAGGTAAATAGAATATATATATATATATATATATATATATATATATATATATATATATATATATATATATATATTCAGTCATCAAAAATAACCAAAATTGTTGGAAGAGTCATTTAGTATTCAGTTTACGCCGCTACAGACTTAAGTGAAAACTTGATTATAAATATTTTTATAATGTGATATTGGTTTTAATATGGAATCTATTAATAATATTGACATATTGGCACGTAATTATTTAAATCGTTCTCTTACGATTAAATATGCAACTTAAAAATAAACATTAGTTGTATTTAATTTCATTTTAGTTTTATAAAAATCCTCGAATATTTTTTTAGTAATAGCGCCCTGAATGTTAACAACGTTTTGCTGTGTTATTATTGAAATTGATGTCGTAATAAATAGATTTGCAAATTTCTAGAAACTATATTAAATATAGAATTCATTTAATTTAGTTTTATACTACATTAAATATAAAACACATTTCTTTTACGTATATTTAAATAAATCTGGTAATCCAGAGAGCGGTATACTTCAAAGTATTGTGAAAATGTCATGAATTACACCGGAATCTGGTGAGTTATTCAATTACATGTACATAAAACGTATCTTGTAATGTGTAAATGACGTCAAAAACGGCCGTTTTTATCGACACAGCTTGCTAGGAAACCAGGACTTTATTTTCTTTATTGGATCCTAATGTAAATCACAGGAATATTTTTTGTTGAATCATTCATTTTGAAATACTACAAATCTTCTAACATAGTTTAGTATGGTGTTTATCAATACGGTATTACTAGTGACCTTTTTATGTCGCTTCTTGGTGTTTCAGCCTGTGGTTTGATAAACAACAGCACAAGAATCGTAAATGGGATCGAAACCAAGCCCTTGGAGTATCCTTGGATAGCTCATGTAATCTACAAAGGAGCCCATTTATGCGCAGCTTCTCTAATCAGCGATAAATACGTTTTGACAGCAGCTCACGCAACTGGGTAATCTATATATCTATATATATATATATATATATATATATATATATATATATATATATATATATATATATATATTTATTTATTTATTTATTTATAACGTGTATTTGTAACAAATGTAGTGTAAGAGTGAGTTCACAAGACTAAAGACGCATTTAGATTCATTAAAAAATTAAAAATGGTTAGAATTTCGACATTTTCGAACAGTATGATCTTGAATTATGGTATTTGTATTAACTAATTGTGTTAATGTTTTCCATATCGCAATGTGAGATGACATTTGTCGTAACCACCAAATTTTTTTTGAGATAAATATATTTTAAAGTATGCAATAGTTTCAGTAGATATACCATTAAGTATAATGTTATGTATTTTTTTTAGAAATTATTTGGCTTATTATATAAACGCAATAAAGGATTAAAAGAGGGTTAATTATACATAAGAATCAACGATACAAAAATCAAAACCTGAAAATTCATTTTGGAAGTTACATTTGTCATCTCACAGTGCAATATGGAAAACACTAACACAATTAGTCATTACAAATATGTAGAATGTTGATTAGGCGACTTGAAATATTGAGATGATTAATGATTATTAATAATTATTAGAACAAAATGTAATGTCTGATTTACACCTATTGAAATTGGCTCAACCACGAGTACGAGCGTCACTATCTGTAGAAAGTCTGTTAAGCTTTCTCATCTGAAAAATCTGTTTAACAGCCTTTCTAGTAGCACATTATTAGTAACAATTATTATCTTTTAGCATTTCAAGGGTTGAGTTTTTAAGAGTCACCTTCTTAGATCACGATCGTATTTTAAAAAATGACACCGAAACTGTAGTGAGGAGGGTTATAAACATTATAAGGCATGAAGGGTTCGAATACAATAAAGGATTTGATAATGATATCGCGCTATTGGAATTGGATAAGGAGGTCGTTGTGGGGGCTGGATTGATAAGACCTATTTGTTTGCCGCAGAGAATTGAGGATGCAGAGGGGAAAATAGGTGAGATTGATTCTTTCTGGGAAATGATGGGAATTATAAAAGAGTTTTTAAGAGATATTTTCTCGCCAATAATTTGTTAGGAAAACAATTGTTGAGAAAAGGCGTGTAAACTGAAACTCTAAAAACAAAAAGTTTCACTTTACCCCTTAGAGCTTTTCCGTTCGTAAATGCAGAAGCTCGGAGGAGTGTAATCACCAAGTATTTACTATAACTTCACAGAAAACCTTTGAAAGACTGTGATTATTCCACAAATTTCGTCCACAACTATGGCGCTTCGTTGACAAGATCGCCAAATCTGAATTGCAAATTTTGTAAATTGTATTAATTGCCAGTTTCTATGTTCACTAACTCTGCATAATTATCCTGATGATGCTCGAAATTGAACGAGCGAAATATTAATATATTATAAAAGAAGTGTCACTGCCCTCGCTGTTTCCCAAAAATATAAATAACTTACTTTCAGCGAAAAAATACAATAATACGTATATATATATATATATATATATATATATATAAACCATCTACATTGGGCTATCGACCTCCTTGGGGGCCTTTCTGCCTTTCCTTTTATAATTTCTGGATATTTCTCCGATGTTTCGATATATTTGTAGTATGATGTATTTAAATTGAAACTTAAGGTTTACTGTTGTATAATTTCGTAACTATTCTTATTACTATATTAAGGTACTGTTATTGGCTGGGGTAGCACCGAAGAATATGGCAGCTATTCCCATACATTAAGAAGTGTAGAGGTACCAATTTGGGATCATAACAATTGTGCAAGTTCAACATACGCCACAGAAATAACTACAAATATGATATGCGCTGGATATCCTGAAGGTGGCAAGGATGCATGTAAAGGGGATAGTGGAGGTCCACTGTTTGTTCGACAGCAACATACTGGGATACTTATAGGTCAGTAGTATCGTGTACTTTCTGTATATATAATATGTTATAATTGTTTATTTCCAGGAATTGTATCCTGGGGTTATGGCTGTGCGCAAAAAAACGCTCCAGGAGTCTACACGAAAGTAGCAAATTATATAGACTGGATAGCTAATAAGACACACAATTCTTGTTATTGTAATTGAAATGTAAACTTTAATTTTTGTATAAAATATTACCAAAAATGACACTTTGTGTATCACTTTTTATAAAAAAAAATATAGATTTAAGATATAAGATATTAAGATACAGTGCATTTCGTGGGAGAAAAAGTGCATTTACTAGAGAAAAACACGGTTGGGGAGGCTGTTTCAAGATCACCCAAGCTATCCCAATTTCAAGCGACTTCAATTGAAGAGTCCAGTAGAAAATCCCGTCAACCGCTCAAATCTGATTTTGAGGAAAAATGAATTTTATAGTTTACCATCTAATGGTAACTAGAAAAATTATTTAAAAAATACAAACAATGTAGTACATATATAAGTGTGAATCCACCCCTTAGCAATCTACATATCTAGATTTAGATCTTATTAGATCTCATCAGTGTAGCTCAGCTAGTGAGGATGAATTCACACAATATTTCGAGTGATTATATACAAAAATAATACAACTAACCAAATTGGAGGTTTAAATACTACATTGTTTATATTTTTTAAATAATGTTTCTAGTTACCATTAATGATACAACTAACTCCCTAGGAGGAAAGTTAAACGCCATCTGGCGGCACCACATCAATTAGCAATGCACACCCATATGGTTTAACTTTCCTCCTAGGGGGTTAGTTGTATCATTTTTGTATATAACCACTCGATATATTGTGTGAATTCACCCTCAATAGCTGAGCTACACTGATGAGATCTAATAAGATCGAAATCTAGATATGTAGATTGCTAAGAGGTGGATTCACATTTATATATGGTTTATAAGATTGGCCTTGTGCTGATATCTCAAGCACTCTGTTGGAATATTATTCCATAGAGGGCACATAGACGGCACCACATCAATTAGCAATGCACACCCATATGGTAATAACCCTCAACATGCTCATGCCATCAGGATCACCGTGTCCTGATAGCATGAGCATGTTGACGGTTATTACCATATGGGTGTGCATTGCTAATTGATGTGGTGCCGTCAGATGGCGTTTAAATTTCCTCCTAGGGAGTTAGTTGTATCATTAATGGTAACTAGAAACATTATTTAAAAAATACAAACAATGTAGTATTTAAACCTCCAACTATGCAGTTTCCCAAATAACTGTTTTTCAAAATATTGGATGATATTTTATAAAAAATGTCGAATTTAAAATGTGAATTTTAACCCTCGTTGACCCCAAGATGATTGAATCCGCCAATATGAAACTACCTATTAAAGCTGCCAAACCTAGAGATCTGATCTCATACAATTTTTGGAAAAAGCAGAAGCTAGCAGTTTTTACCAAAGCTTGAGGTCTTGGGGACTTGATGATGACGTCAAAGATTACATCGACGACCCTCCTATTGATGCTGCAAACCCTGAAGAAAACGTGTGAATCTAGCGGATTCACTCGTCTTCTTCTTATTTCAATGACTGTGACTTTTCCTTTATATTTGGAACATATTTTTGTTTGCATTGGTTATTCACATAGCAGGGTTCACTATTTACCTAGTCACTTGCTCTCTATTGCATCAATTTAATGTATTAACTGTATTTTAGATGTTTATGTTAATTCTCAGATGTATGTAGCAATAATTTTAATGTGTTACTTTTATTTTATCTATTTTAATGTTTTTGACTTATGTATTGCTGTTCATGTTCTTGTAAACACAAAAAACACATACATGAATAAATCTATCTATCTATCACTATAATCTATCTATCACTATAATCTATCTATCACTATAATCTATATATCACTATAATCTATCTATCACTATAATCTATCTATCACTATAATGTATCTATCACTATAATCTATCTATCACTATAATCAATTACATTATTTAGAAATAACGTATAAAACTTTTTTTTAACAAAATATTATTGAAATTAGTGAGAAAAATACTTATTATCACTGTATTATCAATTTATTTTATTCGGCTTGAGTCACTGCCTATGAATGTATCGGTGATCGCATAAAATATTTCATTCACGGTCCCGACTTTCGCGTTATTGTTGGGGATTACTGTAGTTTTCAAATATTTTATTATCAAAAAATTAATAAATGATATTTAATAATGTATATTGTTAGGGGAGGCCCCTGTACTCCCAAAAATACCTTCCCGCGACTCTAGGGGTGCGGGCAGCCCCGTTTAAGAACCACTACTCTAGATCCATCCATCCCACTGTGCTCTGTCTGTCTCGTACTAAGTATTGTACAGCTACAGTTCAAACCCCGTTGTGAGTGAAGTTTCGCGAATTGCATTTCATAGTATTTCAGAGATTTTCTATGAAGTTAAGGTAAATTCCGGATGATTAAACTCCCCTGAGCTTCGACCTTTACCAGTGGAAAAGCCCTGGGCATGAGTGCATAGGGGATGGGCAATTTAGTAATTACCAATTAATAATGTATATTGCCCCCTGTACTCGCAAAAATACCTTCCCGCGACTCTAGGGGTGCGGGCAGCCCCGTTTAAGAACCACTGCTCTATATCCACCCATCCTGTGCGCTGTCTCATTCTAAGCATTGTACAGCGATAGTTCAAATTCCGTTGTGAGTGAAAATTTGCGAATCGCATTTCATAGTTTATCAGAGATTTTTTATGAAGTTAAGGTAAATTCCGGGTGATCAAACTCCCCTGAGTTTCGACCTTTACCAGTGGAAAAGCCCTAGGCATGAGTGCATAGGGGATGGGCAATTTGGTAATTACCACGCCTAACGTAAGTAATTTTAAACAAAAAATTTAAAGGATACAGTAAGTAGTATTAGTTAAAGTCATTAGGATGTTGCAATTAAGATAGGTCAAGGAGAAAATAGACTCAATAAATTACATACATTTAACCTGTCAAAAAGTCAGTAACAGTTCAACTAGGATTCTCATTTAGTACCATATTAGAAGGACTATTAATAAATAAATCTCAATCAATTTCATACTTTTTTACAAATCAATAACCAAGTTACAACTGTTTTTCTGATGTAACTTAGCTGATTTGGGACATTACATCATTCTAACCCCCAAAAAAGTCAATAATATTAGAACTAGGATTCTCAAATTTAGTACCATATTAGGAGGAATTTTAATAAATAACTCACAATTAATTTCATACATTTTTGAAAATCAGTAACCCAGTTATAGCTGTTTTTCTGAAGTAACTTTGGATATTATATTAGTTTCACCACCCAAACAGTCAGTAATAGTGCCAGTAGGATTCTAAAACTTAGTACCGTATTAGAAGGACTGTAAATAAACAAATCGCAATCAATTTTATATATTTTTGAAAATTAATAACCAAGTTATAGCTGCTTTTCTGAAGTAACTTAGCTGATCTTGAATATTACATCATTTTAACCCCTTAAAAGGTCAGTAACAGTGCAACTAGAATTCTTAAATTATGTACCATATTAGAAGAACTATAAATAAATAAATCGCAATCACTTTCATACAATTTTAAAAAGTAGTAACCAAAATATAGCTGTTTTACTGAAGTAACTTAGCTGATGTTGGATATTGCATCATTTTAACCCCTCAACACGTGAGTAATAGTGCAACTAGGATTCCCAAATTTAGTACCATGTTATAAGGACTATAAATAAATAAATCGCAAACAATTTTATTCACTTTCGAATATTATTAACCAAGTTACAGCTATTTTTCTGAAGTAACTTAGCTGTTGTTGGATATTGCATCATTTTAAACCCTCAACACGTGAGTAATAGCGCAACTAGGATTCTCAAATTTAGTTCCATATTATAAGGACTATAAATAAATAAATCGCAAACAATTTCATTCACTTACGAATATTATTAACCAAGTTACAGCTATTTTTCTGAAGTAACTTAGCTGATGTTGGATATTGCATCATTTTAACCCCTCAACACGTGAGTAATAGTGCAAGTAGGATTCTCAAATTTAGTACCATGTTATAAGGACTATAAATAAATAAATCGCAAACAATTTCATTCACTTCCGAATATTATTAACCAAGTTACAGCTATTTTTCTGAAGTAACTTGATTTGGGATATAGCATCATTTAAAGGTGTTGCTTTCAATAAACATACCATAAATAGTGCGCTTACACAAAGGAAGGATAATTGAGTAAAACAAAAATGTCAATTTTCAAGCTAGTTTTTTTTTCACTTTCCGTATACATTACTGCTGTATAGGAAAGGATATCGCGAAAAAAATCGTATCGCTAATTTTGACTTTTCTTCTACGTTTCATGACTAATATAATAGAAATTTTGGAAAATGTCTGTGTGCTAAATGGATCGTCACTAAAAATTTAAAACTTTCTGATATTCCATATTCCAAACATTCTGTTTAATCACCACCCCCACTAACTAGTTGGCTGGAAAAGCCCCTGCATTTTTAGATTTAAGATTTGTGAGATATGTAAGAATGATACTAACTTTTTGTAAACATTGCAATTGTTTAATTGCTTGTCGAAATTGGATTGCGAGCATGAGACCTACAAAATGCCTAATAAGTGTGACACGACCCACAATCCGCTGCATTAGCATAATTGCAATATAAATGCACTTTCATTACAATCGTTATGTAATTTCAAACTGATTAATAATGATTTAATTCGGTATTTTTATATACGCAATTCAAGCCGCCGGATACTCTATCTGGTGGCTGAAAATTAACTATATTTAGTAGGGAATCTGCATTACATTTGTTTTTTCATCATATACATATTTATATACCCAAGGTTTTGCTAATTATACCTTAAAATACATTAAACATCATACCTGGCTGTAGAAGATACTCAAGTCTTTTAATTTTAATGCAATCAGCTAATCATGCATCTCTCCTAGACATTGAATGTGAATACTAATAATAGTAGTAGTAACTATATTTAGTAGGGAATCTGTTTGCATAACATTTGTTTTTTCATCATATACATAACTATATACCCAAAGTTTTGCTATTTATACCTTAAAATACATTAAAAATCATACCTGGCTGTAGAAGTGACTCAAATCTTTTAATTTTAATGCAATCAGCTAATCAAACAATAATAAAAGTCAGTTATTTATCTACGAACTCGGAGAAAACGGTTATCGAAATGAATAGAATAAGATTATTTTATTAATATAATTTAACATTAGAGGGTTACATTTTTTTATCGTCGTGAAACATGTTCCTCATATAATTAAAGACAGCATAATGACTTCTATTAATCGAAATGAATCGAATAAGTTGCATGCTCTTCAAATAGTTAGTCCAAAAATTAATTTGATTTTGGTGGTGCCGCCAGATGGCGTTTAACTTCCCTCTACGAGGCTAAGTTGTACTAATTTGATTTTCTTGTTGCTTTATTGTTTTTTTTTATACGACTTCTATGAATCAAAACAAATGAAGTACACTCATAATTATATATATATATATATATATATATATATATATATATATATATATATATATATAAATCACATAATTAATTAGCATTTAACATATTTGCATTTTAATAGTATATGATGACGCTTGACACAATTAATATGTCTGGGATTTTGATGTTTCATTCCTTCATCACTATGAATATAATATTTCGACGAATACCGTTTGCATCAATCATAAACCATAACGTTTATAAAAATTCGAAAATTATCGTTTGCGTCAATAAGGAAAGGCCTAATAAAGATTGTCATCTCTCTCAATAACATTATTATTGAGTTCGTATTAAAATTGGTGTAAAGGTGTAAACGGAAAATAAATGAAACACAAATTCCTGACCCAATTTAGTTATTTTCCACTGATGATAACACTAAAACGCGCGCGCGACGCATATGCAAATAATAGCCCGGCCCGACGGTCATGGATATAGAGTACAGAGGAAAGTTGACATTGAAGTAGAAAACTTGACCTTATCTGCGATTAGCAGCAAACAATAATACAAAAGAAAATATTATATTGGTCAAGGTGTGCGGATTGTCTGTACGGATTATGAGGGCGGGTGGATAACGGACACACAAGGGTATGTGCATAATTTATTGGCGCGCGAGAAGTTTAAAATTGTAAATTGTTACCTAATGACCCTGGCTCGCGTGTGTTTGAACTCGTTTGCGCAATACACCGAGGTTTTCGGTGGAATGGTAACGTTTTATTAAGAAAGTTTTTAGACAAATTGATTTATGTGTCGATTGTTTTTGCTTTCTCGAGCTGCTGCATTCTTGTTGACAAGGTTATGGTCGAGAATCTTTCCGCTCGAGACTTAATTGCTCGCGTGGAAAGATTCACGACCTGTTAATAATTAAAAAATGGTTAAAAAATTACAATTTGTGGAAATATTCTCGAGGACCTATAAACCTACAACTAAACAGCTTGCGAATTTATATATATATATATATATATATATATATATATATATTGTTCATTGAAACATATTAATTGGTAACAAATATTGATGAGGGATATCTATTACCTTTTAAAAATGTAAGATTGATATAAATCAATCTCATTTCAGAAATTTGTATTTAATCTTTATATCATTATACGTTCACGACGTGGTATTGATGGTCTTTGAAATAATACAAATATTTTTAAAGTATAAATAATAAATATAATTTTCTTTGTTTTTATCACACTTTAGTTACACTTTGCTACTTTCGGCTATGCAGTAGCCATTTGTGATGAATTCCTCTCCGATGAATTTGTAGTCTAGAGCTTGCTGAAAATAATATATATTATGGATAGGACATAGATATGTCCTGTAAACTGCTACAAAAAATGTCTTTTTTGTTTTTAAATTCTTTTATTTTTCACATGAAATTTTGTATATAGGTCGTTTACAAAATGTTTATGTTTTATTGTATATAATTATATTTTGAGGTGAACAAATAAAAAATATCTATCTACATCTTTTAACCAAGTTTTCTTCGTAACTAACATGTGATAAAAAGTTTTATTCTTTAAAATCAATTATTACAATAATCCTATATATTTCCCCCCGCAAAATCCTGCATCTAGGATTCTTATAATTAACCTTTTCAGCCCTGGATTTTTAAATTTGAAAATATCCCTTTGTTTAATTATTATTACGCTTATTCACACACATATTTCGACTATTTTAGGCATAAAGAACGTAAAGAAAATTGTTTTTTTTTTCTAAATTATTCATGACAACAATACCTTCATTTAAGTGTATTCTTTTCTCGAAAAAATATCGTATATTTCCACAATCTTAGTTAGAAAACGTGAAAACGTGTTTGGTAAAACAATTCCTTCCTTTACATCAGTAATGTATTCGGAAAGTAAAAATTGAAAAAAAAAATTCTTTAATTATGATATATATAATAAAGTAATACAGATTTTTGTTGTGGTTTGTGATGTGGAAGGGCATTGAGGGAAATGCCAATAAAGGTTCTTTTTTTTAATAAAGTAATATGCACTGGCCACTATCAATAGCGATAGACATTACTATTCAATAATTTCAAGACCAATAACTCGCAAAAAAAAACTTTCGCAACCACAATCTAACCTTGTACCTCTAAAACCATCGAAATTGCCGGTATAAGGCCACCACAAAGTTTCATTGCCAATTGCTATTGAACTGTATTAACTCTCAAAATTGCCGACGTGAGATATCAGTAAATTTCATAACATAATCCCTCAATGACAAACTTAACATGAGATGAATAGAAACATATGCAAATTGCGTTTAATTAACACCGCTATACATTCATTATTGTCGCGCTAAATGGGTCAATCGGGCGTATTGGCAATATTTGTATCGGAAATATGCGAAGGGTCGTGCGTTATCTTAACGGAGCGCGTTGCGTAAATGTGTCAGACGTGGAAATGCATAGGACCTTGGATGCATCTCTCCTAGACATTGAATGTGAATACTAATAATAGTAGTAGTGGAGCAGTGTGCGTATGTTTATTTTGTTGAATAAAACAAAATGGTCAAGGTGAATAATCCCCACTACACCCTTAACATTGAAACAATAAACGTGATAAGTATATAAAATGTTGGAGGGTCCAACATACGCTTTATTAGTCCAGCTAGTGGAATTTGGTGGTACAGATTGTAGTTTTTATTTCGGAGGGAAAATAGCTGGAGTAAAATGCGTTTGCTGGTTATCGCGAGTTTTTTGGTGGTGTTTGGTGTTGTGTCTTGTGCGCCTGGATCGGTGAGTTGTAACTAATAATAGTTTAAAATTTCGAGTATTTAAGGGGTTACACCACCTTGGCGCTCGGATAAAGAGACATAAATTTAAAAAATTAATTTAACACAGCTATTGGATATCGAAATTTTCACATTTCTCTTTTATCAATTTGTTCTGTTCATTTTAAATTTATTCCTTCTATGACGTGTGTAAAATACAATGGATTGGTTGACACAAATAAACTATCTATCTATCTATCTATATATAAAATATTGTTTATTTGGCACAGTGTTAAGAGTGGTAGTTTTGTGAACAATATGAAAGAATAACGAATAAAAAATAACGGAGATATGAGTTGGCAAGTAGGATACTTTCCTGAAAGTTGCTGATAGTGTCAGGCATAAAAATAAAATTAAAATAAAATGTGTATAAAAAAAAATAATGAAGATACAAGTTGGCAAGTAGGAGCCTTTCCTGAAACTTACTGATGGTGTCAGACATCGTTTGAAAAATAAAAATTAAAGTCTATAAAAAATAAAAAAATAATGGAGATATAAGTTGGCAAGTAGGAGCATTCCCTGAAACTTACTGACGGTGTCAGACATCGTTTGAAAAATAAAAATTAAAGTCTATAAAAAATAAAAAAATAATGGAGATATAAGTTGGCAATTAGGAGCCTTCCCTGAAACTTGCTGATGATGTCAGGCATCGTTTGAAAAATAAAAATAAAATGTTTTCTTAGTTAGAAAGGTAATTGCTGATAGCCCCATAAAGAATTTTTTTATAATCTGTTTTAAACTGTATACAAATGCAAATAAATTTTGAATTGTTCTAGGGTGGAAGAAGAAGTATTTATGATAATAAAATCTCGAGAAATGGCAACTGTGACTGTGGTAAGTAAAACACGATTATTTGGATGAATATTCAATGAAGTCTAGTGAAAATCTACTCTCATCAAATGGGAGAATAAATCTGTTTCGGTAATTAGGAGTAAAAAGACAATTTTTCATTATATTATTGTTCCGGTAATTAAGAGTAAAAAGATGATTTTATATGTTACAAAGACAATTAATAATAACTTTGTAGTATGCGGTATGACCAATAGACAAATGCGCGTTGTTGGCGGAAATATCACAAAAGTGCACGAGTTTCCTTGGATTGCGGGACTTTCAAGAAATGGAGAGTTTTATTGTGGTGCCAGTCTCATCACAAAACGGCATGTATTAACCGCAGCACATTGCATTGATGGGTAAGTAAATAATATCTACTATATTTATATCCCAACCGAACTATATACAGGATGCCCGTTTTACGACATTAAGCAACGTACGAGCTGAACATAGCACATGAATAATTACAACTAGAAACGTATTCAAGTTTCTTGACGAATTTAGTATGTAATGTAACACACGCTTTATGATAAACGATATCCTTTTAAGGCTGAATGTTTTTAGACCAACCGACCTATCGTTTGTTTATTTCTTCTGCTGTCATTATAAAAGTCGCTGGTTCGAATTCCCGTTGAGGGTGTAGCCTTTTTACATATTGTAACTCATTATACAATTGGTATAATAAGTATGTTGAATGAATTGTAATCCTTAAAGGCACCTTACACGGTGGTCAATAATACTGTCAATCCTAGTACTATCAATATTTGCTTGAATCCTCCTTTTATATTTATCAAGTAATCAATTATCCGGATAAAGATCAGTATTGTCTTCATTACATAATTATTCAGTATTCTCTTCATTTCATCGTTACTATACTTACACGATAAGTAATACTGGCAATATTTTAGAATAATGAACATTTTAAATATATTATTGTACAGTAATACTGTCATTATTCTAAAATATTGACAGTAATATTGATTGTGCCTTTTAGGTGGTTTGATAATTTATATGGTTACGCGAAATTCCCATGTCCGATTAGGATTATTATTATGTATAAAACAACTACCGTTTTATACATAATAATAATCCTAATCGGACATGGGAATTTCGCGTAACCATATAAAATATCAAACCACCTAAAAGGCCTGCAAAAATATACGAAAATATGACGCAATATTCTACACAATATTTGGAGAATTGCAAAATACAATCGTGGGCGGAACTTTAATAAAAATTATAATTTGTTTTGTTACAAATAATTTTGACTTTGACCACCGGCAAAAAAAATTTACCAAATGTTGACCTAATGTAGTATAAACAATACACAAGAATTTAAATAAAAATAATATTGCTAAATATTTCGTAATTCCTTCAACCACATAGATTTCGGGTCAACTTTGACATCTTCTAAAAAATTCTTGCTATCATTTTTTACAATGGGACTTTTTAGAAACCACTAAAGTCATGTTTTAGCAACAATATGGTTTGATTTAAAAAAAGGTTTGTATTCACATCAATCTGTAATTAACCATCCACGTATATGGTTTAATTAATTCAAAATCGATATAACAAAAAAAAAATGGATCCGTGTTAATTTAAAAAAATACTTTTTGTAACCACTATTGGGTTAGCAACAAATGGAGAAAATTTGAAAAAAAAAACTCCATGGGCAATGATGGAAAATTAAAATTGACTTTGACCACCGTCAAAAACTTGTAGAGCGTCATTTTTGGTTTTTTGAGTTTACCCGATGTTGAGCTAATGTAGTATAAACAATATACAATAATTTAAATAAAAATTATATTGCTAAATATTTCGTAATTCCTTCAACAACAAAGTCCAACCAGGGTACAACCATAGATGTTGGGCCAACTTTGACATCTTCTAAAAAAATACTTGCTATCATTTTTTACAATAGGACTTTTTAGAAACCACTAAAGCCATGTTTTAGCAACAATATGGTTTCAACAAAAAAAAATTAAATAATTTTGACTTTGACCACCGTCAAAAACTTATAGAGCGTCATTTTTGGATTTTTGATTTTACCCTATGTTGACCTAATGTAGTATAAACAATATACAATAATTTAAATAAAAATAATATTGCTAAATAATTCGTAATTCCTTCAACAACAAAGTCCAACCATTTTTATTGATTGTTTTACCACGCCGTATACTAACAAGTTTAAGTTCAAAATTAATTTAAAAAAAAACTAAGGCCAGTGCAACTTTAAAAAAATATGTTTGATGATTACTATTAAATTCTAAAGAAAAAAAGAACATTTTGAAAAAAAAAACTTCGTGGGCAATGTTGATAAAAATTGCAAAATGTTTTCCTGCAAATATTATTCAATAACAACTAACTAAATCAACTTAATTTTATTTTATTCTTATATTATGGTTACCAAGACATGAGTAAATAATTGTACCAAAAATCAAATGCCAAAACAATAAAGCTCTTTATTATTGTAATTGTATAATTTCTATTCGAAATTTACATATATAGCGACATTAAAAATTCGATGTCGCTATATATGTAAATTTCGGATAGAAATTATACAATTACAATAATAAAGAGCTTTATTTGTCCAAGAGAGCTAACTTCAATTACAGGATAACAACAAATTGAAATAATTAATTAAAAACACACTGTAATTTTAATTATGCATTATTTCTGAGATATTTTTATATAATTTTAGGATGGACATAAGAGGAATTACAGTGATCCTGGCGGATTATAATCGAGAATCAGCCGACCGATTAAGCAATACAATAATCCGGGGAGTTACTGGAGCAAGACAGCACCGCGGATTCGACGCGTACAGCTACAACAATGACATAGCAGTTCTTGAGCTGAACGAACCAGTCACTTTCAGTGAAAAAGTTCAGGCGGCTTGTTTGCCACTGGAAGGTAGATTATTTTTTAAATTTTGTATACCATATTTAAACTATTTGCACACACTAATATGCGATACCTATGTGCTGGATTAATAATTTACATTATTAGTGCAAGAAGGCATGCTCATGCTCATGCCGGTGATCCTGATGGCATGAGCATGTTGACGGTTATTACCATATGGGTGTGCATTGCTAATTGATCTGGTGCCGCCAGATGGCGTTTAACTTTCCTCCTAGGGGGTTAGTTGTATATTTTTTGTATATAACCACTGGAGATATTGTGTGAATTCATTCTCACCAGTTGAGCTACACTAATGAGATCTAATAAGATCGAAATCTAGATATGTAGAATGCTAATAGGTGGATTTACACTTATATATGCTAAAAATGTATTAAAAGTACACGAAGAAAATGATACTGCGCAAATAGATAAACCCAAATTTATAAAAAAAAATATTATTAAAATCATTATCATATTCTGTCCTATATAGGGTTAAATGAGATGGTCAGTCTCCCCAATAAGCCATTATAGTTCTCTCTCCAGTAGCAGAAATGAACTCTGTCCATATCATTCTATGAAGAAAATTCAAAATAAGCTCAGTCTTTTACAATTGATCGCTCCTAGCTTATTTTGAATTTTCTTCTTAGAATGGTATGATTAGAGTCTGCTCCTCGCCTAGTAACATGTTTTTCGATATATATTTTTCGATGGTTATATGATCTATTTTTTAAATATATATATATATATATATATATATATATACTAACATACTGTATATGTATGTCCACGTTGTCTTGTGTATATTTTTATGTTTAAATAGACTACCACCTATTAGAAGATCATCTACGAATAGGTGGTAGTCTATTTAAACATAAAAATATACACAAAACAACGTGGACATACAGGTACAAGAATTCAATAAAAAATAGATCATATAACCATCGAAAAATATATATCGAAAAACATGTTACTAGGCGAGGAGCAGACATCAACTCTGATCATACCATTCTAAGAAGAAAATTCAAAATAAGCTAGGAGCGATCAATTGTGAAAGACTGAGCTTATTTTGAATTTATATATATGTATATATATATATATATATATATATATATATATATATATATATATATATATATATATATGGAGAGTAATGTGCATAAATAAATTATAATAATACATAGTTGATGACCGAGATAATCATTAGATTAAGGGCAAAAAATAGAAAGAAAAAAAAGATACAAGAATTCAATAAAAAAATAGATCATATAACCATCGGAAAAAATACATGAAAGAACATGTTGCACAAACATTTCTCTATATATTCGTTCATTTTACCCTATGCCATTATTTCTTCCTTGAATGTATTATCGGAATCAATTTCGGCATTGAGAAAGAGGAAGAAAGGGGTGGATTTGGCTGGTGTACACTACGTGAACGCTGTATGGTAAGGGGAGCAACACGTAGTGGCACATTAACAAAGAATGAGACGTAGTGAAAGCAGAGTGAGGTGAAGATTGCGGAAAAGTGAATGAATGGTTAAGAGAGGATGGGGAATGCGTGAAAATCTGTAAGAGGCTGACGTGGGATAGGAAATTAGCCATGGGAATGTGTATTTTATTTCTATCTGCACATTTTATTTTTTTATATTCTTATTCGGGGAATTTGGTAGAAGGGAGTTGTATGCATTTTTGTGTTGACCATGCCTTAAAAATGAAAAAAAAATGTAGCATGATTGCATAAAGGAATTAATTTTAGATAATGGCGATTATACTGGCCGTTTAGCTGTAGTCGCCGGTTGGGGCAGAACCGGTGAGTCCGAGAAAACCTCGCCAATTTTGCGTAAAGTGGCCGTTCCGGTCTGGAGCAAGAAAGACTGCTACAATTCGGATTATGGTAGAAAGAGGCTTTCCGAAAATATGTTTTGCGCTGGATATCCAGATGGAAAACGAGATGCTTGTCAGGTGAGAACGAAGTTATGTTTTATACAATTATAATTTTACCAATATTTTAACAAATCAACTTCTTTTAAATACAAATATATTTCATCTAATCTGATCAATTTCAACTTTATTTGGCATAACTCTTACATAAAAATCAACTACAATAATAACAGCTGGACATTCCTTGTACTATTCCCTCTCTTCCTTCACAAATTTCCACTCCCATGCTAGCCATTTGCAGATTTCCACGACCTTTCCATTTTCTCTTAATCATTCTTTCACTTTTCTGCAATCCCCTACCCACTATGCTTTCACACTCTTTCTCTGCTTAGATGCCACCATGTGTTACTCCCCTTACTACGCAATACACATCCAGACCTTCTGTCCCGTCTTTTCTGAATAGCCTAGACTAGCCAGGAATACGGGCTTGATTTGAACATCAAGAAAAACTAAATACATGGCAATAACTAAAAAAAAATACCACCCCCACAAGGACTACTGATTGTAAACCAACAGTCTCATTAATCACTAGAAATCAAGTAGAAAACAAAATGGCCACCCGACGTACTACGGGCATTACTCGTAGTAAATGAACAAAACACAATCACAATGTTTGTATAACACAAACTATTTAATTATCAAAAATTCTAAATAAATATTTTTTTAATTTTCTGCCTCATACTTTTAGCCTTCAAAATATTCAGTTCAAATTGCAGTTTCCGCTGAGGAATTAAACTTCATTTTCTCTTTATTTATTTAGCAATTCTAGCGTAAATGAATGAAATGTCTGTTGGGGGATTTTAAATAGCTATAAAGTAGTATATTGGTACTACTAGACTTTTTTTCGCTCGAAGACTCTAGTAGCGATATCGTCTTCGTGTCAGTGTAGTTTAAAAGCGTCTTTAGATCTTATGCTATGAAAATTAAGAACATCAGTATTTTCAAATTCAAAATATTTTTATTTCGAATTATTATTATCGCTGCCTTCTTATTCCTTCTACCAGCTATATTTTTTATTATACTGTAAATAATATCATATTTATTTAGCTTTTCTTCGAGATATTTCCATTTGTCTCTTCTAACTAATATTTGTCTTTTGTATTCTTGTCTAAAGTCTGATATTGTAGCTATATCATATAAATTTTTTTTTATACTCGACTTGGTGAGAATTCGAACCCACGACGCCTTCTTTTGAACTGAAAGTACTTTGATTCAAAATGCATACATACATGATAGGTTGATCGGTTTCAAAACATTGTCTTCGTTTTTATATTATTATAATATAATTTAATATAATTTAAATTTTAGCTCGATCGCTTTCAAAATATTGTCTTCGTTTTTATATAATTTAATATAATATAAATTTTAGCTCGATCGGTTTCAAAATATTGTCTTCGTTTTGATATTATTATAATATAATTTAATATAATTTAAATTTTAGCTCGATCGGTTTGAAAATATTGTCTTCGTTTTAATATTATTATAATATAATTTAATATAATTTTAATTTTAGCTCGATCGGTTTCAAAATATTGTCTTCGTTTTTATATTATTATAATATAATTTAATATAATTTTAATTCGCTCAGCTGACGTATTTCATTGTTTACGTATATGTTTCTTTTTTCAGGGTGATAGCGGTGGCCCGTTACATATGAATAACATCAACGGTGATATGGAAATAATAGGTGAATAAATAGTTTCCACTAGCAATGTAGATAAGTTATAAGCACACATGTTTTTTTTATTTAGGTCTAGTTTCATGGGGACGCGGATGTGCCCGACCCAATCTACCAGGCATATACACAAAAGTATCAAACTACCTAGACTGGGTGCAGGATTCCCTCAATGGTGAATGCTTGTGCTCGCCACCAAACCATCATTCGAGACGGTCATAATAACTCCCATAGATTTTACTAGCTACTAAAAATATGCAAAATTTAATTTATTTAATTAATTAACTCCCAAGGAGTTTTATTGAAAGTGATTTACAATCTAAAACGACTACAAGTAGAGCCACGGTTTCTTAAAACAACTAAAATGTGACTTAAGCCACTTTAATTCTCACAGGCTCAATGGTGTGAGATTGTATAAAAATTAAATTTTATGTCGTGCAAAAAAACAGTATATAGTCTGATTGTAAGAGGAATCATTACACGTAAAATTATTAAGCAAATTATTAAGGATCTTTGAAGCACATGCTATGACAGAAATTATGAAATTATATTTCGGTTTTAGCTAGAAACTATGCAGCAGAATGTCTAGCTGATTAAAATCGTTTATTGTTGACTCTAAAATTTATTTCGTAAAATTTGATAATTTACTATTATGATCACAAATTTTTACAAAATTAATTACATAAAGGCACCTTACACCATCAATAATACTGTCAATATTTTGGAATAATGACAGTATTACTGTACGATAACATGTTTAAAATGTTCATTATTCTAAAATATTACCAATATTACTTATCATGTAAGGTATAGTAATGGTGGAATGAAGAAACTACTAATGTTTATCGGGATAATTGATTATTTGATAAATATAAAAGGAGGATTGAAGTAAATATTGACAGTACTAGGACTGACAGTATTATTGACCATACTTATCGTGTAAGGTATATTAATGATGAAATGAAGAGAATACTGGGATAATTGATTATTTGATAAATATGAAAGGATAGAAGTAAATACTGACAGTACTAGGACTGACAGTATTATTGACTGTACTTATCGTGTAAGGTATAGTAATGATGAAATGAAGAGAATACTGATGTTTATTCGGATAATTTATTATTTAATCAATATAAAAGGAGGATTGAAGTAAATATTCACAGTACTAGGACTCACAGTATTATTGACCGTGTAAGGTGCCTTATATGCCCACAAAAACATGTTTTAATCAACTAGTCAAAATTGTATGACATTCGGCTGCATAAGTTTTGCTGAACGCTCAATACAATTTCATATTTTGTGACATAAGTATACAAGTATAAACGTGTTCAAACCCTTAAACAGCTACTGCTAATTTTTAAAACAGCTTAAGAAACAGGTATTAACAGATATTCACAGAAAAACATGTATTAGGTTTTTCTGTGAATATCTGTGAATACCTGTTTCTTAAACTGTTTAAAAAATTAGGTATCAGTTTATATATATATATATATATATATATATATATATATATATATATATATATATATAACTTTTTAAACATATTGACGTGCAACACTTTCTCTTTCAATCGGACTATACAGCTTTGTAGATCACTTTTAAGTCTGTATTATATACAGATGCCGTACAAAGAAATGTAATCTAGTCAAGTATACCTGTGTATATGTACATTTCATTAGTTGTAGTATTATAATAAATGTTTTAATCAAACAAACATAACTATTGTTTTATCTAGTATTGAAAATACCAATATAGATCAAAATACGTATAATACCCTAATTTTGATATTAGATGGGTCTTTACAACTTAAAAGAATAATTTTCTAGTCCTCTCTACTCTATCCCTGGTTATTTAATCTGATGCATGTATATTCCTTCGCTTCTTCTTTCATGTGTCATGCCCGGTTTCCTTTCTGAATAATTTTGAATACTTGGCTAGAGGGTAGCTTAGCTACAGACACTGAAAATGGGTCCATTGTGGACCCTACTCACTCGTTCCACCAGTCAATTCTGCGTGCAAGCTGCAGAATCCTGGTGTGAGGAGTTGCCAATGCTGGTCATATTAGGCCAGCGCTCCGCTAGTACTAGCTGCCCCTAATATTTACTAGAGCTGTGCAGAGGCTGTTTCTAGTTCTTCATTGCACCCTCTATATTACGGGCTATCTACTAGTCCAATCGTGTGTAGGTGTTTGTTTAACTGACTGTGGCCAGTTAGAATGTTGGTCAATAATTTCAGATTAGTTATAGATAAATAAGGACCCAGTCTCCCTTACGTTAGTGATTATTTTGGCGTATGCACACCTGCCATCCGCCAGTGTAAAATGTTGCTCCACACTTTGTATCCCAGTCCATATTCTAATATCCGCGACGAGGTAGAATTGTGCGCACTGGGAGCGACAAATAGAACAAGAAACAATACGCCCAGAGCAGCAAATAGTGATAAACGAAAACAGCTTTAGGCACAGTTCGAAAGAAGCGTTTCTAATATGTAATGTTATTATATATATATATATATATATATATATATATCTATGGAAAAGAAATCATAATTATTACAATAAATTATATACCAGGTACCATAAACTTTACATTTATGAACTACGAACGGCAGTATTTTATAAAGAGAAATCATATTAAACTTATAATGACTGTCCTGCAGATAGAGCTATATCCAGTATCCATCAATTAATTCGCGTGAGATTAATTTCAAGTAGAAAATACATTACTATAACATAATCATCCCAAGCAGGTATTATGTGTGAAGAATGCACGGACAGCCTCCAAAATAAGGACAAGGTGAACGAAAGTGGAGAGAGTGAAATCTCCATATTTATAACAAAACTCCACGCGCAACATTGCAAGCAAGCAAGCAAGCAACCACCATCCGACTTCGCCCACGGGAGATGAAAAGGTGATATTCTTCGTAATTAGTGCAGAACTTTCTAACAGCAGGGCTCGCTACGCCAATTATAGAGACGTGGATTTACTTATTATTTTAATGAGATGTTATCTATAATTTATATATCAAGATATGTTTTATTTTTTACAGTTTTTTGTTTGTTTGTTTAAATGTGGCCCATTGTGTTGAAATTCATTGCACACAAACAGACGCGGTTTGAATGTTTATCATCTGCAGTAGTAATCGGTACGTGTGTACTCTGATCACCTACTTACAAAATAATTGGTGGTTCACGATTGAAATACCATGAGCGTGTATTTCAATCTTGACCTTCAGATTAAAATATATACAATTTGGAAGGACTGGTGGAAAATGTCGTAAGGAACAAGCTAAAAAGTTTATAGAAAAGGCGGGATTCTTCATCTCACGTTAAAATAATAGATGAATATTAATATTAATATTCTATGCATTTTTGTTTCTTCCTCTATCTGTATGAGCATTGTGTATTGGGGGATGTGTATATTTATTGAGAGTATGCCAAATAAAGGTCTTTTTTTATAAACAGCAAAAGTAAAAGCAAATTCAATTTTGAGAACGCAAGAAAACTCCGAAACGATTACAAAACCCCGGTCCACTATAGCTATTTGTTTTAGTGTGGTCTTGTTCTGGTTTTGATATAGTAATTATTTAGCCTGTCTCCCAAGTTTGTGGGAGTCGTCTATTGTAAACAGACGTTGTACTATTTTATTATATGTAAATGTATGCCTTGGTCTAATTGTCTCAGCAATTTTGTTATCAGGTCTTGACCAGGCGCCTAGTTGATACTGACTGGTAATAATTATTATACGAGTTATCTACCTAGCTATGAAAACAAGGAGGTAGGCACGAGCAAGATTTAATTTTCAACGCAAGAACTATTAACAGTAAAAATACTTTCAATGTTTTTTCAATAACGCTATGCTTTTAAAAATAATATATCCACTCCATGAATCCAAAAATACAAACTGGAAGTTGCTACGACAAACACTGAGACACAGCTCGAACAGAATGTTGCTAAAATAACAATTTCAAGTAGTTTTTACAAATTTTGTGCCGTGTATAATTAGTACTTCAAAGGCTATTGATTGGTAGCATAATAATAAACTATGAGGAACTCACTATAGCAAAAAAATATCAATTAACACGCGATGCATATCTTTCGCTACAATCTAAATGGATGCGGTAGTAAAATTTCAATGCTTCGATGGGTGTTAAATATTTAAAACAATGCCGGCCCACAACGTTATCCGCTTCCCGTTTGCGCAACAAATATTTTAAATCGCATGCTAATTCACATACGTGCGTGCCGCAGCCGAAGAAAGTTGTGTCCCCGAAAAAAATATCGCCAAAACAGCCAGCAAAGTGCTTCCCAAAAAAAGCGAGAATGACACACAAATCGGATGAGATTTAAGGTTTCACTAATTGCTTTTCCGGTCACCACACCTTGCATTCGTGCGTTCGTTAAAAGACACTGGGTCAAGAGGATACGCGGTATTTATTAATGGTAATCGATTGTAAGTTAATTAACGGTTGAAATTTTTATTTCATTTATTTTAAATGGTTTATCCTAGAAATATAAGCTGATGTTTTTTTTAATCTAGATTGCATGTTTTAGCGTTGGGGACTTCAAATTAATTGCACTATCGATAATTGCCACGATCACATCCACATCAAAACCCACGACCACACGACCACATCAAAAGTAATAAATTAATAGTGGTCCTTATTTAATTAATTTAGTCTATATATTTTATATATCTATATATTAGTTTTAATTAAAATAATGCTATTGTTGTCTGTAGGAAGGCTTTTAGTGTACGAGTTGTTTTAAATTAATCGACTGAGTTATAGAAAATGGTAAAAAATCAAATAATTAAAAAAAAAAAATTTATGATATTATTTTACATTCTATATTTAATTGGGCTCAAAATATAGCCTGATTTTTTTCACCCAAAAATAAGATCTGCAGGAAGGTTTATATTGGACGGGCTGTTTTAAATTAAACGACTGAGTTATAAAAAATTATAAAAAATCAAAGATTTAAGAAATTTAAATGTTTGGTACTATTTTACATTTTATATTTAATTGGGCTCAATATAAACCATTTTGTGATCATTTTCACCCACAAATAAAGTCTGCAGGAAGGTTTTTAGTGTACGAGCTGTTTTAAATTAATGACTGTGTTACAAAAAATGCTAAGAAAATCAAAGATTTAAGAAATTTAAATTTAGGATATAATTTTATAATCTATATTTAATTGGTCTCAATATAAACGATGTTGTAATAATTTTTAGCCAAAACTAAAGTCTGCAGAAAGACTTTTAGTGTACGAGCTGTTTTAAATTAATAGACTGAATTATAAAAAATTATAAAAAATCAAAGATTTAGGAAGTTTAAATTTATAATATTATTTTACATTCTATATTTAATTGGGCTCAATATAAACCATTGTAATAATTTTTAGCCAAAACTAAAGTCTGCAGAAAGACTTTTAGTGTACGAGCTGTTTTAAATTAATAGACTGAATTATAAAAAATTATAAAAAAAATCAAAGATTTAGGAAGTTTAAATTTATAATATTATTTTACATTCTATATTTAATTGGGCTCAATATAAACCATTTTGTGATAATTTTCACCCAAGAATAAAGCCTGCAGGAAGGTTTTTAGTGTACGAACTGTTTTAAATTAATTGAATGAGTTATAAGATGGTTTATAATGGTAATAAATAAAATATTTAAGAAATTTAAATTTACTATATTCTTTTACACTATATATTTAATTGGGCTCAATATTTGTGATCATTTTTACCCAAAAATAAAGCCTGCAGGAAGGTTTAATGTTTTAAATTAATCAACTGAGATATAAAAAATGATAAAAAATCAAATATTTAATAAATTTAAATTATTGATATTATTTTATATTCTATATTTAATAGGGCTTAAAATAAGCCAATTTTTGATCATTGTCACCCAAAAATCAAATCTATATGAGTGGTTCAGTGCTCCGCGGGCTTATTGCTCCCAGAAATTATGAAAGCCAAAATTGAATGTTGGTTCATCTACTACTGTATGTGATTGACTCATTGATTTTGGTGCTGCGAGAGTATTTTTTATAATCAAAAGTGCTCCCTGACTTCAAAAAGGTTAAGAATCAATGATTTAATTAGTATGATACCTTATGATAAAATAATATCCACTGGCCACATTATTTATTTCTACAGATTTTGACTGTGTGTGATTCTCTAGACTAATCATGTTTATGGAGGAGTATAAATTATGTTTAGTTAACAAAAATATTAAAATTTAAAAATTAATGAGTACTAGACTAGACTAATTAACCCAAATAGCGCGCGTTTATACTTTAATAATAATTTTTTGTACAAAAAAAAGTTTGATATACGACCAGTCTGACATATTGAAAATACGCGTTATCACCATCGCGTATCCCGCCACACGATAACGCTTACTTTCTTCTCAGCGACGAGTGAAAGAGTAAACAGACCTTGGCAGACGGTGAAAGCATCAAAAGAGTGTAAGTCACTGTCGGGAGTACTTACACTTTAATATTCTACACGTGCCTGTGGGGGTTTGATTAATGCGCCACTGTTTGGTTCGAAGGTTTTCTTTTGTGGTGCGCGCGTGACAGAAAGTCCGGGGGTTGGGCACGGGGGCTTCAGGATGGTAGTGCGCCCGGTCGCGTTCGTTTTAACGTGTTTTTGTGCCGCTTTTGTGATACAGGATAGCGAGTGTCGACTGAGCAACAAAATAGAGGTGAGATATGATTTTATGAGAAATAAATAAAGAAATAAATATAGAAATAAATAAAGAAATAAATAAAGAAATAAATAAAGAAATAAATAAAGAAATAAATAAAGAAATAAATAAAGAAATAAATAAAGAAATAAATAAAGAAATAAATAAAGAAATAAATAAAGAAGTCAATAAAGAAATAAATAAAGAAATAATTAAATAAAAAAAGAAATAAATAAATAAATAAATAAATAAAGAAATAAATAAATAAATAAATAAAGAAATAAATAAAGGAATAAATAAAGAAATAAATAAAGATTATATAAACCAAAAAGCAGCGACGAAAGTAGGAAACGAAATTGCGTTTTCCCATATAAAAACGTGTAAGCCAGGACTATGCTGTATCTCGTCGACTGAGCAACAAAATAGAGGTGATACATAAATAAAGAAATAAATAAAGAAATAAATATAGAAATAAATATAGAAATAAATATAGAAATAAAGAAATAAATAAATAAAGAAATAAATAAAGGAATAAATAAATAATTAAATAAAGAAATTAAGAAATAAATAAAGGAATAAATAAATAATTAAATAAAGAAATAATGAAATATATAAATAAATAAGTAAAGAAATAAATAAAGAAATAAATAAAGAAATAAATAAAGGAATAAATAAAGAAATAAATAAATATTATATAAACCAAAAAGCTGCGACGAAAGTAGGAAACGAAATTGCGCAAAGTTTTCCCATATAAAAACATGTACGCCAGGACTATGATGTATCTCTTCTTTAACTTATACTCAAAGGCTATTTTTGATGGCGGTATAAACATCAATAGTCACCTGGTTAGTAATCTTTGACTACGCCGATGACACAGTCATTATTCCCAAAGGCTGGGAAGAATTATAATGCCTTATCAGTAGAATATCACCGAGGGAGAGCTATTCGGGTTAGAAATTAACATAGAGAAAAAAAAGTCATGGGAATTATCAGGGCACCGGGCGGGCATCTAAACATTTGGGTGAAAGACGGAACAGCTCCAGCAGGTTTCTAAGTTTAAGTACTGCGGCAGCTAGATAACCGAACAAGCTAGAAAAGTATTTACAAATATGAGAACTCTGTTAATTTGCGTCTACGTTATCGCTTTGTGAAATGCTACGTATCCTCTGTGTTACTTTTGGCGTGAAGACCTGGACCCTTAAGACTATTAACCGCTGCAATTTAGGCTTAAGATCCCGTGGACTGAACACACAACAAAGATGTATGGGGGGCAGAAGAGAATTGCTACAAGTAATTAAAAGAGGAAAACAGCTTACTTAAGTCACATAACTAGAAATAACAAATACCAATTCCTGAAACTCATCTTGGAAGGAAAAATAAATGGAAGGCATGGCATCGCCTTCCTTTTATTTTTCCTTCCAAGATGAGTTCCAGGAATTGGTACTAGGTATTTCTAATTATGTGGCCTAAGTAAGCTATTTTCCTCTTTTAAGAAGAAAGAAGAATAAAATATTCGTGGCTCAAAAATATCAGAAATTAGACTGGTCTCAATGTCCACACTCTCTTAAGAGTCGATACGAGTACGCTATAGTTGCCGCTAACATTCATTCAGCACCTCAAGAGGAGATGAAATGCTAATAAATATCAAGAAACTCTTCAAACCTCATCATTACCAATGCTACATTTATATATAGATTTAACGCTCTATAATTTTTTATATAGATATTTTCCTCGAAAATCCCATGGTTAAGAAAATATAAGCAAAAAGTAAGCATTTTTCTGGGGTTTTTCACAAGTTAAGAGATTTGCCCCATCTTTGAACTTCTGTATCTAGGTAGGTCTTGGATAAAAAATAACTTTTACCAAAGAAAATTGAAAGAAATTTAATTTTCTATAATTTTTTATATAGATATTTTCCTCGAAAATACCATGGTTATGAAAATATAAGCAAAAAGTAAGCAGTTTTCTGGTGTTTTTCACAAGTTGAGAGATTTGCCCCATCTTTGAACTTCTGTATCTAGGTAGGTCTTGGATAAAAAATAACTTTTACCAATGAAAATTGAAAGAAATTTAATTTTCTATAATTTTTTATATAGATATTTTCCTCTAAAATCCCATTGTTTAGAAAATATAAGCAACAAATAAGCATTTTTCTGGTATTTTTCACAAGTTCAGAGATTTGTCCCATCCTTGAACTGCTGTATCTTGGTAGGTTTTGGATATAAAAGTAACTTTTACTAATGAAAATTGAAAGAAATTTTATTTTCTATTATTTTTTATATAGATATTTTCCTCGAAATCCCATGGTTAAGAAAATATAAGCAAAAAATAAGCATTTTGCTGGTATTTTTCACAAGTTGAGAGATATGCCCTATCTTTGATCTGCTGTATCTGGGTAAGTCTTGGATAAAAAATAACTTTTACCAATGAAAATTGAAAGAAATTTAATTTTCTATAATTTTTTATATAGATATTTTCCTCTAAAATCCCATTGTTTAGAAAATATAAGCAACAATAAGCATTTTTCTGGTATTTTTCACAAGTTCAGAGATTTGTCCCATCCTTGAACTGCTGTATCTTGGTAGGTTTTGGATATAAAAGTAACTTTTACTAATGAAAATGAAAGAAATTTTATTTTCTATTATTTTTTATATAGATATTTTCCTCGAAATCCCATGGTTAAGAAAATATAAGCAAAAAGTAAGCATTTCTCTGGTGTTTTTCACAAGTTGAGAGATTTGCCCCATCTTTGAAGTTCTGTATCTAGGTAGGTCTTGGATAAAAAATAACTTTTACCAATGAAAATTGAAAGAAATTTAATGTTCTATAATTTTGTACATAGATATTTTCCTCTACAATCCCATGGTTTAGAAGATATAAGCAAAAAATAAGCATTTTTCTAGTATTTTTCACAAGTTCAGAGATATGCCCTATCTTTGAACTGCTGTATCTTGGTAGGTTTTGGATATAAAAGTAACTTTTACTGATGAAAATTGAAAGAAATTTTATTTTCTATTATTTTTTATATAGATATTTTCCTCGAAATCCCATGGTTAAGAAAATATAAGCAAAAAATAAGCATTTTTCTGGTATTTTTCACAAGTTCAGAGATATGCCCTATCTTTGAACTGCTGTATCTGGGTAAGTCTTGGATAAAAAATAACTTTTACCAATGAAAATTGAAAGAAATTTAATTTTCTATAATTTTTTATATAGATATTTTCCTCGGAAATACCAAGGTTTAGAAAATATAAGCAAAAAATAAGCGGTTTTCTGGTATTTTTCACAAGTTGAGAGATTTGCCCCACTTTGAACTTCTGTATCTTGGTAAGTTTTGGATAAAAAATAACTTTTATCAATAAAAATTGAAAGAAATTTAATGTTCTATAATTTTGTATATAGATATTTTCCTCGAAAATCCCATGGTTAAGAAAATATAAGCAAAAAATAAGTATATTTCTGGTATTTTCCACAAGTTGAAAGATTTGCCTCATCTTTGAACCGCTGTATCTTGGTATGTCTTGGATAAAAAAGTAACTTTTACCAATGAAAATTGAAGAAAATTTTATGTTCTATAATTTTGTATATGGATATTTTTCTCAAAAATCCCATGGTTTAGAAAATATAAGCAAAAAATAAGCATTTCTCTGGTGTTTTTCACAAGTTCAGAGATTTGCCCCATCTTTAAACTGCTGTATCTTGGTATCTTTTTGTCCTAACGTTTAGTTGTCATTATTTAAAAACACAATAAACAAAGAAAAAGGGGACAATACCTTTTTCTTTAATATTAGAATATAATATTATGTTTTCATTAACCAAAATTGCGCCAAAAAAATCAGCCAAATCATATTCTTTGTTTACGAATAAAATAATTAAATAATTCCTGTTTGGAATCTTATTCGCTAATTATCCCAAAATGTAGTGGCCAGTACTCCTGTATGTTATAATTAATTTCTTGGTATTTATTATTAGTAGTATATATAATTCATGAAAACTGATGTAGTAGATTAGTTTGGGTTAAAAAAATGAATTCGTCACAACGATTGTAACTAGAAGATCGTTGAAACGCAGCTGGGGCACCTCGGGAGCGCCAATTCCCGTTCTCACCAGATGTGAGACCCTGAGGATGGAAATTGATTTGAAATAAATAAATCAACTCTCTAATTATTATTTTCTCTGAATACTACGCTTAATTTTATGACCTTTATTATCTTCTTCAGCAGAAAGAGAGATTACTTTATGAACGGTAACTTATGTGACTTTTTGCTATCATTAATATTGCAAATTTAATACTTCTATATATATTATATATGCTGCATGGCTTTTAGAATTCCTCGCTAATGGTGCTCTTAGATTACAGCTCAGGCATTGTGTTTACTTTCAATAACACAAAAATCACTATTCTTGCCAATTGTAACGAAGTAAGCGAACGATATCACTTTCAGTTTATATATTTTAATTAAATAAATTACAAGGGGTGCTATTTTGTATTGAGATTTAGCAACACTGGTTTTGCTAGGTGCCATCCGACTGCGTCTTCGCAAAGTTTCGACATTTTTGACAAAATACGTAATCAGAACGTTTTGTCATCAGGTTCGCCATCCCTGGTTTAGTGAATTCAAACGAATTTAAAGATGGTCGTCCAAAATTAGTCAGGGTTTCAGAAAACATTGATACTGTATAGGAACTGATAATTCAGGAATGGCCAAACTTTTGATCTCTTGGGCGATCTGTTTTTTAAATTATAGACGGTGTTCTACCAATATTATATATAGATATATATATATATATATATATATATATATATATATATATATATATATATATATGTGAGGTGATCACAAGAAAAGTAGTAATTTAAAGCCAAAAATAAGTTTAAATTTAAACTACACATAGATAATACCAAAACAGAATCAACATCAAGTTATTTTTATAAGAGAAAATAATGATTTCTCACAAATTCAATACAATTAGTTGGCTTTGGCCATCCCTATGATAATTCATAAATGTTCGATTAATACTGTGTGAAATTATTCTATTCATGAATTTGAAATATTTTGATTGTGAGCCTGGATATATGTATTTTTAGGTAAATGAAGTACTAAAAAGACATTCACAATAACTGCGGTAGTGGTAACGTAGAGGTCAGCAATGTTTTGCATGTCTATAAAACTCCACACGTTCAGAATTGAGCAATAATGATGTGAGATAATTAAGCTAATTATCCATGTGCTGTCATAGTTTTACCGCCCTGCTATAAACCCCACAATTTGTATACATATCTAAAATTTGGCTTACCGCTATATTAATGCTGATTGTAAATGGCCCTTAAATATTAATATTATTATAACAATATTATATTTTATTTCCAGTTTAATAGCAAAGATATATTCCACCACCGTCCAACCCGCAACTCCTCCGCGCGTCTACTCTTCAACCAACTCGCAGGATTCGCAAGTCTCATCCCGGGCTTCGGATCGGACGAGGAGGACGAGGATAACGATGTGCGAAGTAAAAATTGCACGTGCGGTAAGTCTCAGGAGTTACGTCTTAATTAATTAATCAAACGTTTCGTAATGTGTTATTTATGCAGAGTGCGGTGTTTCCAACCAGGAGAACAGAATTGTAGGCGGAAGACCAACTGGTGTGAATAGGTATCCGTGGATTGCGAGGCTCGTCTATGACGGCCACTTTCACTGTGGGGCTTCGCTTATTACGGAGGACTACGTGCTAACGGCGGCGCATTGTGTGCGAAGGTAGTAATAATAGTAATAAAGTAATAGGAATGCAGCGGTGATTGTTGTTGTAAATATGCGTGCGGTGTGGGAAAGTATTTTGTTTTATTAACATGAAATCTTGCTAGTACTTCCGATTGCATGAAGCATAGTAGAGACTGACATTTGATTAGAGTTCCGTGTTCACTAAAAAATAACGAACTAGCGTTAGCGAATACACCTCTATCCGCGAATTATTATTATTTATTATGAATTACCCAGCTCAGTGACCGAGTGGTTAGAGGCGTCATCCGTCTCGTACTGAGGCTCTCCTGAGTTCGAACCCAATCGGGGCGAATTTTCGTGAATCATCTTTCACATATTTTCAGAGGTTTACTGTGAAGTTTAGGTAAATACCGGGTGATTAAACTCCGCACAGCTACCTTTTTTTTGGTTTGTTGGCCTTCATCTATCAATCACTCTAGTCATCTATCAATCACACTAGTCCTGACTATGTATTATTCTGTTATAAATTGTATATGGGTCATTCCATGCCAAATTGACCACTTTTGACCCCGAACCCGAATTCGGTTGAAACTTTTTATATCTTTTTCTGCCCTTTGAAAAACGGTTTTTTTGTATTTTTTTTAAATGTACATTTAATAGCGAAAATTTTGAAAACAGAAAACATCTCGACCGGCCAATGTTTGACAAAACTATGGCAATAACGGTTCTCAGATTTTTTTTTGTATTTTTTTTAAATGTACCTTTAATAGCGAAAATTTTGAAAACAGATAACATCTCGACCGGCCAATGTTTGACAAAACTATGGCAATAACGGTTCTCAGATTTTTTTTGTATTTTTTTTAAATGTACCTTTAATAGCGAAAATTTTGAAAACAGATAACATCTCGACCGGCCAATGTTTGACAAAACTATGGCAATTTGAAAAAAAGCCAAAATTCATAACTTTTTTTAAGGTGGGTAAAAAAATTTGACAAAATTCTGAGAACCGTTTTTCATAGGGTACTTTTGACCCCGACCCCTTTCGATTTGGCTCAAAGTTTTTTTTATCTTTTCTTCTACCCTATGAAAAACGGTTCTCAGGCGTCTGAGCAGGGTGGAATAAATTAATTTGTTTTGCGATTCCGCTCTATAGCTTTTGTTGAAAGCTAAATATAATATCATAATTTGCACCATACGAAAGCATATATAGACGTGCTGCCAGTATTAATCTGCTTTGTTCTGCTACCCCTTGTAGTTTCTTAAACTTATTTAGTGCTTTCCCTATTTATTTCTAGAAATATTTAATTAATTTAATTTACATGATTCTTGTATTACAATTTTATAGGTTGAAACGTTCGAAAATCCGTGTGGTGCTGGGTGATCATGACCAAAGTACAACGACCGATGTGCCGGCGAAAATGCGCGCCGTTGCGGCGATTATCAGGCATCGGAATTTCGATGCGGACTCCTATAATCACGACATCGCGCTGCTTAAATTAAGAAAGCCGGTGGAATTCACCAAGAACATAAGGCCCATTTGCTTGCCATCTGGCACAGGTAATAACCGTATTCAATTCAATTGCATTCCGTAATAATCGTAAAGTGGACGAAATACTTCACAGGCAATTTATAATGAGTAAATCGTGGCAATGATCAAGTGCTACAATTAATGATTTCATACTCTAGTTGTTCTTCATTAATACGATTGATTTGCTGCATTACAGGACAATACATTAATTTTATTTAGTTCATAAAAGAATGTTGATGTTCTAATCATTGCGAAAATAGAAGAAATTTGCGAATGTAAAATTTGAATGTAATTTTACATTAGCAAATTTATATCGAATCTAACGAATCTTAACTAGTTTAAGACCGTCTTAATAATAAGACGCTACAATATTAATGAAATAAATTAAATTTTTCAGGTAGTTTTGATCCTGCTGGGCAAACCGGCACAGTAATCGGCTGGGGAAGGACATCAGAGGGAGGTTTGTTACCAAGCATTGTGCAGGAAGTTCAGGTGCCGATTTTAAGTTTAAACCAGTGCAGAGCGATGAAATACAGAGCAACAAGGATCACACCGTATATGTTGTGCGCTGGAAAGGGCAAACAGGATTCTTGTCAGGGTGACAGTGGCGGGCCTTTATTGGTGCCCAATGGTGAAAAGTATGAGATTGTAGGTAAGTACAATAATGATGCACAACAATAACGTTTTTAACTCTTATTGCAATAACAATTTTTTAATAATTGTAATGATTCCTCCCAGATATTTGATGTAAAATCATCTTGTATTTAAATTGTTGATAAATCATATATAAGTGTGAATACACCTATTAGCAATCTACTTCTAGAGATTTCGATCTTATTAGATCTCATCAGTGTAGCTCAGCTAGTGAGGGTGAATTCATACAATATTACGAGTGGTTATATACAAAAATTATACAACTAACCCCCTAGGAGGAAAGTTAAACGCCATCTGGCGGCACCATATCAATTAGCAATGCATAGTTGTATCAAATTCATAAATAGTATTAGTATTAGTTATAATAACTTGTCCATTCAATGTTAATCAATTTTTATCAGGGCTAGTTAATTTTTGAACTTCACCGAGAATTTCAATTTAGTGGGTACCCTAAAGGTCATTCATCAATACGAGAAATTACTTGTCTTAGGATATGAGTACAAAAAATACTTGATATTGACATGGATTTTAGTTTAAAAATAACATGATAAAATGTTTGTATTGATTATTGATTTGTTTCAGGAATTGTATCGTGGGGTGTAGGTTGCGGCCGCCCCGGCTATCCAGGCGTTTACACAAGGGTTCAAAGATACCTGAATTGGCTTAAGTATAACTTGGACGATACTTGTATATGTACATAAAACTGTAAATTATATTAATTTAATAAAATTTTAATTTTAATACCCACACAATCGGTTACTGTATGCAACAATTGCATGATACTATTTTGGTCCTTGCAATGATTTTTCGTCATAAAAAAAAACTTCTACATTTATTATTTAATATTATTTAGGATAATTAATAGAAACATTATATTACGTTACCAGTTTTAGTGTAAAATCAAGATATGTTGCTTTAAGTCATTCGTGTGAATCTAGATGTCTGATGGACTTATTTATACCGACATATTAAGAAATTATATACCAAATGGAAGATAATTTAGCATTCTTTAGGATAATTAATAAAAAAATTACATTACATTTCCACTTTTAGTTAAAATCGAGATATGTTGCATTAAGTCAGTGTCTATACACATTCGCGTGAATCTAGGTGTCTCAGAGACATTCTATAAGGGCATAATAAGAAATTAGATACCAAATGGTAGATAATTTCATATTCTTTAGGGTAATTAATAGAAAAATTACATTACATTTCCAATTTTAGTGTAAACTCGAGATATATTGCAGTAAGTCAGTGTTTATACACATTCGCGTGAATCTAGGTGTCTCAGAGACATATCTATAAGGGCATATTAAGAAATTATATACCAAATGGTAGATAATTTAATATTCTTTAAGATAATTAATAGAAAAAATACATTACATTTCCAATTTTAGTGTAAACTAGAGATATGTTGCATTAAATCAGTGTTTATACACATTCACGTGAATCTAGGTGTCTCAGAGACATATCTATAGGGGCATATTAAGAAATGATATACCAAATGGAAGATAATTTAATATTCTTTAGGATAATTAATAGAAAAATTACATTACATTTCTAATTTTAGTGTAAACTCGAGATATATTCCATTAAGTCAGTGTTTATACACATTCGCGCGAATCTAGGTTTCACAGAGACATATCTATAGGGGCATATTAAGATATTATATACCAAATGGTAGATAATTTAATATTCTTTAAGATAATTAATAGAAAAATTACATTACATTTCTAATTTTAGTGTAAACTCGTGATATATTGCATTAAGTCAGTGTTTATACACATTCGCGTGAATCTAGGTATCTCAGAGACATATCTATAGGGCCATATTAAGAAATTATATACCAAATGGTAGATAATTTAATATTCTTTAAGATAATTAATAGAAAAATTACATTACATTTCCAATTTTAGTGTAAACTCGAGATATGTTGCATTAAGTCAGTGTTTATACACATTCGCGTGAATCTAGGTGTCTCAGAGACATATCTATAGGGGCATATTAAGAAATTATATACCAAATGGTAGATAATTTAATATTCTTTAAGATAATTAATAGAAAAATTACATTACATTTCCAATTTTAGTGTAAACTCGAGATATGTTGCATTAAGTCAGTGTTTATACACATTCGCGTGAATCTAAGTGTCTAAGAGACATATCTATAGGGGCATAATAAAATATTATATACCAAATGGTAGATAATTTAATATTCTTTAAGATAATTAATAGAAAAATTACATTACATTTCCAATTTTAGTGTAAACTCGAGATATGTTGCATTAAGTCAGTGTTTATACACATTCGCGTGAATCTAGGTGTCTCAGAGACATATCTATAGGGGCATATTAAGAAATTATATACCAAATGGTAGATAATTTAATATTCTTTAAGATAATTAATAGAAAAATTACATTACATTTCCAATTTTAGTGTAAACTCGAGATATGTTGCATTAAGTCAGTGTTTATACACATTCGCGTGAATCTAAGTGTCTAAGAGACATATCTATAGGGGCATAATAAAATATTATATACCAAATGGTAGATAATTTAATATTCTTTAAGATAATTAATAGAAAAATTACATTACATTTCCAATTTTAGTGTAAACTCGAGATATGTTGCATTAAGTCAGTGTTTATACACATTCGCGTGAATCTAGATGTCTCAGAGACATATCTATAGGGGCATATTAAGAAATTATAAACCAAATGGTAGATAATTTAATATTCTTTAAGATAATTAATAGAAAAATTACATTACATTTCCAATTTTAGTGTAAACTCGAGATATGTTGCATTAAGTCAGTGTTTATACACATTCGCGTGAATCTAGCTGTCTCAGAGACATATCTATAGGGGCATATTAAGAAATTATATACCAAATGGTAGATAATTTAATATTCTTTAAGATAATTAATAGAAAAATTACATTACATTTCTAATTTTAGTGTAAACTCGAGATATGTTGCATTAAGTCAGTGTTTATACACATTCGCGTGAATCTAGGTGTCTCAGAGACATATCTATAGGGGCATATTAAGAAATTACATACCGAATGGTAGATAATTTAATATTCTTTAAGATAATTAATAGAAAAATTACATTACATTTCCAATTTTAGTGTAAACTCGAGATATGTTGCATTAAGTCAGTGTTTATACACATTCGCGTGAATCTAGGTGTCTCAGAGACATATCTATAGGGGCATATTAAGAAATTACATACCGAATGGTAGATAATTTAATATTCTTTAAGATAATTAATAGAAAAATTACATTACATTTCCAATTTTAGTGTAAACTCGAGATATGTTGCATTAAGTCAGTGTTTATACACATTCGCGTGAATCTAGATGTCTCAGAGACATATCTATAGGGGCATATTAAGAAATTATATACCAAATGGTAGATAATTTAATATTCTTTAAGATAATTAATATAAAAATTACATTACATTTCCAATTTTAGTGTAAACTCGATATATGTTGCATTAAGTCAGTGTTTATACACATTCGCGTGAATCTAGGTGTCTCAGAGACATATCTATAGGGGCATATTAAGAAATTACATACCGAATGGTAGATAATTTAATATTCTTTAAGATAATTAATAGAAAAATTACATTACATTTCCAATTTTAGTGTAAACTCGAGATATGTTGCATTAAGTCAGTGTTTATACACATTCGCGTGAATCTAGCTGTCTCAGAGACATATCTATAGGGGCATATTAAGAAATTATATACCAAATGGTAGATAATTTAATATTCTTTAAGATAATTAATAGAAAAATTACATTACATTTCTAATTTTAGTGTAAACTCGAGATATGTTGCATTAAGTCAGTGTTTATACACATTCGCGTGAATCTAGGTGTCTCAGAGACATATCTATAGGGGCATATTAAGAAATTACATACCGAATGGTAGATAATTTAATATTCTTTAAGATAATTAATAGAAAAATTACATTACATTTCCAATTTTAGTGTAAACTCGAGATATGTTGCATTAAGTCAGTGTTTATACACATTCGCGTGAATCTAGGTGTCTCAAAAACATATCTATAGGGGCATATTAAGAAATTATATACCAAATGGTAGATAATTTAATATTCTTTAAGATAATTAATAGAAAAAGTACATTACATTTCTAATTTTAGTGTAAAATCGAGATATGTTGCATTAAATCAGTGTTTATACACATTCGCGTGAATCTAGGTGTCTCAGAGACATATCTATAGGGGCATATTAGGAAATTATATACCAAATGGAAGATAATTTAATATTCTTTAGGATAATTAATAGAAAAATTACATTACATTTCCAATTTTAGTGTAAACTCGAGATATGTTGCATTAAGTCAGTGTTTATACACATTCGCGTGAATCTAGGTGTCTCAAAAACATATCTATAGGGGCATATTAAGAAATTATATACCAAATGGTAGATAATTTAATATTCTTTAAGATAATTAATAGAAAAAGTACATTACATTTCTAATTTTAGTGTAAAATCGAGATATGTTGCATTAAATCAGTGTTTATACACATTCGCGTGAATCTAGGTGTCTCAGAGACATATCTATAGGGGCATATTAGGAAATTATATACCAAATGGAAGATAATTTAATATTCTTTAGGATAATTAATAGAAAAATTACATTACATTTCCAATTTTAGTGTAAACTCGAGATATGTTGCATTAAGTCAATGTTTATACACATTCGCGTGAATCTAGGTGTCTCATAGACATATCTATAGGGGCATATTAAGAAATTATATACCAAATGGTAGATAATTTAATATTCTTTAAGATAATTAATTGAAAAAGTACATTACATTTCTAATTTTAGTGTAAAATCGAGATATGTTGCATTAAATCAGTGTTTATACACATTCGCGTGAATCTAGGTGTCTCAGAGACATATCTATAGGGGCATATTAGGAAATTATATACCAAATGGAAGATAATTTAATATTCTTTAGGATAATTAATAGAAAAATTACATTACATTTCCAATTTTAGTGTAAACTCGAGATATGTTGCATTAAGTCAATGTTTATACACATTCGCGTGAATCTAGGTGTCTCATAGACATATCTATAGGGGCATATTAAGAAATTATATACCAAATGGTAGATAATTTAATATTCTTTAAGATAATTAATTGAAAAAGTACATTACATTTCTAATTTTAGTGTAAAATCGAGATATGTTGCATTAAATCAGTGTTTATACACATTCGCGTGAATCTAGGTGTCTCAGAGACATATCTATAGGGGCATATTAGGAAATTATATACCAAATGGAAGATAATTTAATATTCTTTAGGATAATTAATAGAAAAATTACATTACATTTCCAATTTTAGTGTAAACTCGAGATATGTTGCATTAAGTCAATGTTTATACACATTCGCGTGAATCTAGGTGTCTCATAGACATATCTATAGGGGCATATTAGGAAATTATATACCAAATGGAAGATAATTTAATATTCTTTAGGATAATTAATTGAAAAAGTACATTACATTTCTAATTTTAGTGTAAAATCGAGATATGTTGCATTAAATCAGTGTTTATACACATTCGCGTGAATCTAGGTGTCTCAGAGACATATCTATAGGGGCATATTAAGAAATTATATACCAAATGGTAGATAATTTAATATTCTTTAAGATAATTAATAGAAAAATTACATTACATTTCCAATTTTAGTGTAAACTCGAGATATGTTGCATTAAGTCAGTGTTTATACACATTTGCGTGAATCTAGGTGTCTCAGAAACATATCTATAGGGGCATATTATGAAATTATATACCAAATGGTAGATAATTTAATATGCTTTAAGATAATTAATAGAAAAATTAGATTACATTTCCAGTTTTAGTGTAAAATCGACATATGTTGCATTAAATCAGGGTTTATACACATTCGCGTGAATCTAGTGTGTCTCAGAGACTAATCTATAGGGGCATATTAAGAAATTATATACCAAATGGTAGATAACTTAATATTCTTTAAGATAATTAATAGAAAAATTAGATTTGATTTCTAGTTTTCGTGTAAAATCGAGATATAATGAATTAAGTCTTTATTTTATGTACTTTAATTTCCCTCAAAAAATATCGTGACCGTAAATATAGGTTGTGTTGCTCGGACCCATCACTTTTTATGTATTTTATACTTTGAGAAGTAAGTACTAAATCTATTTTGCACGCACACAATAACAAACTATCCACATTTTGTATGATAAAATAAAAATAAAATTTAAATAACTTGTTGGAAATTCAATTAAGCCTACTTAACAGTACATGCATATTCAATATGATAAACCCCAATCCGGTTCTGTTCAGTTTCGGATAATAATGATTGATACACCAAAAACCTACAAAAGAACTCACACACTCACACATAGCTAGACTTTATCGTCCCACTCGGTGCTGGAATGAGGTAAGCACCACACAACCCAAAACCGGTATCACAAATCACTGCCGGGCACCCTCCGAAAACTAATGCCGTGCTAATTACGTTTGGTCAAAATAACAAAGAGTGGTTTTCGGGTGTCAATGCCCCATCCAAATTGGAATGCTGACATTTCGAGGCTTGTAAGGCCGGGCAAGAATTCGTGCGCTTGTTAAAATCTCCCGAAGCGAGATGCAGAAAATCGCTATATACGCGAAATTTACGATACTTTAAGCTACTCTGAAGAAATAAAATCGGTTTACGGTTTTTTTTATATAAGCAATAAACTGTTATTTGGGCACAATAAAGTTGATTTATTGTTACTGTTTATCAGGTTATAATTACACCATTAAGCTATTATTAAAGTTTAGTCATGGACTCACAAAACATATATAACATAAAAAATATCTTTAATGAGTTTTCAAACTGATATAAGAACTAGAATAATATAAAAAAACTACTATTTAGCCTTTACTTTCTGTGAGACATAGTTATCATATTTCACAAAGTGAAGGACCAATAATCTCTCTGTCGCTACTTTATAGTGATCACTCAAAAATCGCACCCATGGGGGTACGATTTTTGACCGATCGCTATTACCATGCGCTATAATGCGTGCATATTTTATAGCGCGGAACTAATAAAATGAACACAAAAATTAATGTCAAAACATAACTACTGTCGAGCTTTCTGGCAAAGTTAGGCGTATCGTATATCTCTCTCATTAACTGGTTTTGCCGTAAAAAAACTCAATAATTCAATATATGAATACTGTACATTAAGTAATAGCGCTATTTGAATAAACGTACAAGTGTACGGTTTTCGAGATCAACGTTCGATCAACAATAGGCACGCAAATAAATGTATGTCCGCCCCTCATTAGTAGTACCACGCGCACCATATGACATGTACCAAGGTGTCGACCAAAGAAGAATATATATACTGCGAGAGCGCGTAATGAACTTAGCAATCTGTTTCCGGAAGAAGGTACAGTTACAAATAATGCAACCAGTCGGTTGTTATTACGGCTACCCCGTGGTAATGGTGGTAATGGTTAGCTCGCATGCAAATTATGATGCGCTTGCCTTCACAAACCGTAATTAAAACATCAATAATAACAGACTCGCTCGTCTCGCCGCATAGAATTTTCCACAGAAACCACTTCCACAAGGTGACTTTTCGAATTTATAAAGGGGGCATCTTCTTGCCTGTAGCCGAGGCGTTTTTTTAACACGCGTGAGGAGGCATTGTTACCTTTATATGTTGTTATACATGAGTGTGTGCGTGTGTGACGAAGAGCAGGCTGGTGGTACCGGAGCAGGTACCATCGGCAGCGACCAGTTGCTCTCCAACTGTTAAAGACGCGCGTGAAGTGACTTCTGACGACTTGGGGGCATATATGGAATAACGTGTGAATCGAATTCCCCTTTATAATGGCTTCGAACTATATCCGGTTTTCGTTCGTTTGCTTAATGTGTTACTTGCTGCTGGACCGTGTTAGCGTAAGTGAATTTTAAAGGAAAAATCGATGCTAATTGATTCCACAAATCATTTAATGTTGTTGGTTGTTAATTGTTTCTGTGTGTGTGTGTTTGAAGAATTTACACTCCAATATTTATTTAGACTAATTTTGTTGGCTAGGTCGCGTTTTTATAAATTTAACATAGTCAAAATCCTAATAAATGTATTGAATATTTATGAAATACGTTGGAAACAGGGATGCCCGATGTCCCTTCTTTTTAGACAGTACTTTTAAAAGTGCCCCTTATATATATATATATATATATATATATATATATATATATATATATATATATATATATATATATAAATATAAATAAATAAAAATAATACAGCATATTCACTTCCATACTGACGTAAATTTGCATGCACTAAACTAGATTTGCAATAAACAACGTACATATTTGCAGTAATTTTGATTAATGAATGTACAGAACGTGTAAATAAATGTAGACAATTAAATGAATTTAATGAAGTGTGGTTGAAAATGCTCTTAAAAAATGAGGTGTCTAAATCTCCATCATTTTTTTAAAGATGTAATTGAAAAATCAACATACAGTGCATGAGATACTATCTGTGTATAAATAAGTATTTAAACCAAGATATTTTCAAACTTTTCAAGATCGATATTAATACAGCACAGGGACGTATCTGAGGGAAGAGGGGGGGGGGGGGGTTTAACCCCCTCCATCCCGAAATGTTATGTACAATACAAAATAGAAAGCGTTTACTTCGTTTCCTTACAAATTATATGTCTGCGAATGTTTTCCTAGATACGACCCTACTACAGCAGTTCTGAATTATGTTCATGATACAAGGTGAAACAGAACATTTTTTCGAACAATATTTGATTACGGATGATGTTAGATTTAGCTACAGTTAACTCACAAAATTGTTCTCATTGGGGGCAGAAAATCCAAATTGCATTGCAAAAATCAATAATCAAAATAACAAAAATGAATGGTGTGGAAATTGTTTACAAAATGTAGGGTTGTTTTAAGGTAAAGCATAAATTAAAAAAGATATTTAGAATTTTTAATTACGGGTCTAGGGATAGTGCTCGGGTATTTAAATGAAGAATTTAATGAGAACAAGATATCCAGAAGGCATCTCAGAATACGAGAAATAAAAGGATAAGACATAAAAACTGGATTTAGTTCGTTTGAGCTGCTCGCTCATAGGAATAATTGAAGGATAAGACATAAAAACTGAATTTAGTTCGTGTGAGCTGCACGCTCATAGAAATAATTGAATCGGTGAGTAGAAAATCCATCCAAAATGGTAGTTTAGATCAAATCTGTTTTGTAGGAAAAGTATACATGTCACAACAATTAGATGTATAAGAGAGTTTTAGAGGACGACGATTTTATCTAACTACGATTTTGAGATGGTTTTTCTATTCACCGATTCAATTATTCCTATGAGTGAGCAGCTCACACGAACTAAATCCAGTTTTTATATCTTATCCTTCAATTATTCAATTATTCCTATAAGCAAGCAGCTCAAACGAACTAAATCCAGTTTTTATGTTTTATGCTTTTATTTGTTATACAACTAACCCCCTAGGAGGAAAGTTAAACGCCAGATGGCTTTTAACTTTCCTCCTTGGGAGTTAGTTATATAACAAATAAAAGGATAAAACATAAAAACTGGATTTAGTTCGTGTGAGTTAAAAGCCATCTAGCGTTTAACTTTTCTCCTAGGGGGTTAGTTGTATAATTCTTGTATATAACCACTCGGGATATTCGGTGAATTCATCCTCACTAGCTGAGCTACACTGATGAGATCTAATAAGATCGAAATCTAGATATGTAGATTGCTAAGAGGTGGATTAACACTTATACCTTTTATTTGTATTCTGAGAAGCCTTATGGATATTTATAGGATTTGGAAAACCAAATTAGAGAAATTTTAAATAATAAAATAAATTATTATTATTACACTGAAAATTTAACTTTTTCAAAATTTAAAAACGTCTATGTTTATACGGCTATCATGAAGCTTTTTCGCCAGTTAGTTTCAGAGGAGTTTAATCACTTTATATTTACCTTAACTTCACAGAAAACCTCTGAATAACTGTGAAGCCTATTCAGCGAAAATTGGCGAGTGATGGTGTTTGAACCTTCGCTCCTCAATGCTTTAGGCTTTCACAGTTATTCAGAGGTTTTTTTGTGTTTGAGTTTAATCACTTTGTATTTACCTTAACTTCACAAAAAAACCTCTGAATAACTGTGAATTTTCGCCGAATAGGCTTCACAGTTATTCAGAGGTTTTCTGTGAAGTTAAGGTAAATACAGAGTGATTAAACTCCTCTGAACCTAACTGGCGGAAAAGCCTCATGACTAATAGCCGTATAAACATAGAACGTTTTTAAATTAAAAAAAAAATTCAGTGTAATAATAATAATTTATTTTATGATTTAAAATTTCTCTAATTTGGTTTTCCAAATCCTATAAATATCCATAAGGCCTCTCAGAGAACAAATAAAAGGATAAAACATAAAAACTGGATTTAGTTCGTGTGAGCTGCTTGCTCATAGAAATAATTGAATCGGTGAGTGGAAAACCCATATAAACGTGGTTTTAGATAAGACAATTTCTTGACTGAAAAGTTAGTCAAGATGCGAGACAATCTAAATTATCTCGTATCATACAGCAAATTATTTGAAATATTGAATTGGATGGTAGACCGAATGGAAAAATATAAGGCGTTATATTTTTCAAGGACAAATTGTATGGGAGGAGGATATATGAATTGATTTCTTGAACAAATTTTGAGTTAAGTAATTGTCTTGTATAAAACGACCTTAACTCCAAAATCATAGTTAAAGTTAAATATATCTTAATGTTATATACTATATAAATAAATTTAAAGTAATCTATTTTCGCACATTAAAATACTGTGTTGTTCGGTTTAAGAAGAGCCGCTAGAAACATCAAATATATATGTTAACCACTCGAATTTGCATAATGTCAATTTAATGAACTCAATGATGATCATTAAAAACAGGAAACGAAAGTAACGAAAGTGCCAAGTGACGTTTATTGTGGATATTCCGAGTCATTTTAGTCGCGAAATGTGTGTCAAATTGTAAAGATGTCACGTTCCATCTGGTACGAATTAAGAGCACGTTTTATATGTTCAATATAAAAAAGTTAATTTATTTTTTTTGTATTTATTTTTATAGATATAAAAAATGCTCTTAATTAGTACTAGATGGTACAAGATGAAACAAATATATAATCGTTCATGTTGTACTCAAGTTTATATACAAGACGTGATTGATCATAGTATGAACTGAACATAGTAGATACCAATATGATGATAGATAGGTGAAGAATTTATGACAACACTGTCGCCCATTATAGGCCTGATATTGTCTACCTAGATAAGAAAACTAAAAACAACCGCATATCTCAAAGATATTGCCATTCTAGCCCCAATGAACATCCAATCAAAGCACAGCGATAAAATCAGAAAATACAAACTAATTTCTACTGAAATAAAGCAAATATAGCACCAAGATTTTTAGTATTTCACAGCTAGTTCGTAGTCCCAACGAACATCCAATCAAAGCACAGCGAGAACATCAGAAAATACAAACTACTTTCTGCTGAAATAAAGCAAATATAGCACCAAGATTTTTAGTATTTCACAGCTAGTTCTTAGCCTCAACGAACATCCAATCAAAGCACTGCGAGAAAATCAGAAAATACAAACTATTTTCTACTGAAATAAAGCAAATATAGCACCAAGATGTTTAGTATTTCGCCGCTAGTTCATTGACTAGAGTGATAGTAGTAGGAACTAGCGTCGAAATACCAAAAATCACTTTTATCTTAGAGCTTCATCAAATAACTTTTTTCCAAATCCAAAAATTATTATCCTTGATACATGCGCTATAGCTTGAAAAGTTCTCAACGTGGAGAACATTAATAGACAATAACACCTTCGTTCGTTGACCAGCGTACCGGTGTGGCTACATTATTCCAGATAGAAATATTTGCGAGTGAGAAATTCGGATAATAATAACAAATTCCTTTAGTATCAGAAAGAAAATAATATTAATATAAGTAAAGTATAGAAAGAAATAAAACCAATACGTAAAAAAAATAACATCCTCTGGAGATGGCTAGGATCACCAATTAATTAAAACATATCGTAAATTTAAAATCCTACTAAAAGAACATTTTGTAAACAATTAAAAAAAATAGAGAGAATCCAACGAGGAAGGGGATCATCATACCAGCACCACAGAGCAGCTGATTTGATCCCCATAAACTGAAGTTCCCATATATACCAAATCAACATGTAGTTAATATAAATATATTTAAGTTTTTTTTTTATATATTTTTTTTATTATAATTAAAAATGTATTTGTATGTTTGTAAAAAAAAATGGGGGAATAAACTTATTATTATTATTATTATTACCTCAGAACTAACGGTTTCTCCAACAAATCTTAAACCTCGTCTTATATAAACTCGTCTTATATATAACCACGTCTTAAATTTTTATTCTGTTGCACCAAACATATGTAGAATGTTACTTAGTCTTACATATAATAACTTTATTTATGTAGATTCTGCATATAATTTTACTTACAACTCCGGAGAAATAAAAATTAAAGTCCAGAGATAACTCACTGAAACCCGGAGTTTCCTGGTTAAACCCAGAGTCTCCTGATTAAACCCGGAGAGGTGGCAAGTATAATCACCAAATGCAAACGTTATAGATTGGTTGGTTTCATAAAATGGCACAACCAAAACTAAAAACGTGATTGTCAACCTTGGCTTCTCCATTATTTATAGGAATTAGAACTTTCATTGTATATGTGAGTAAAATACCATACGACAATACAATCTGGAGTTTTGATTACACTTATTTTTTATAAATTAGCCTATTATTAATTATAGTTTCATTTATAGAATATCGCGCCATAAAGAAACGCTAATACACGTTTAATGACCTAAGCCAACGTACCAAGCCAAGCCAAGCCAAGTATAATTATCCGTAAATGTATGCGAGTAACGGATACATACGCACATATACTGTATTCGCATACTGAATTTTTGGTAGCGCAATAAATATTCTAGTGGAGACAATAGGAAGAAAGTTGATTTCGTTTATTTATAAGGGCAATGGGATCGAAGAGAAAGTATCGTCATCAGTGCTAGTCACATGTAAATGCAAACCAGGCAGGTGATTTACTGTTTAAATTTGTTAATGCGCCTTTTTAAGTCCTCGAGGGAGGATATAGGGCAAATAAATAATTTCAATTGATTTAAAAAATACTGCTAAAAATTCAATTCAGAACGTATAAATCAAAAACCGCATCGAGGGAGGATATAGAGCAAATAAATAATTTCAACCGATTTAAAAAATACTGCCAAAAATTCAATTCAGAGCAGCGTATAAATCAAAAACCGCTAAAGTGTTTTGTAGCAGTTTTTTTTTTTTCATTTTCGTAAATTATATGTTTTTAATTTATCTGATTACATAAAGTACATTAAAACGTTCCTTGCACATGTTTCGTTACGTTAAATTATTTCAATTGATACAAATATTGACTTCAAAGACTAAAAAATCGAAACGTAAAAGATTTTTTAATGTCTCTTAAGAAATTTGAATTGTTCAGATATGTGAGTACGTTTTTAATATTTTTAAACAAGGAAAATGCATCAACATAGCTTTGCAGATGCTTTATTACGCTCAATTTTAAATTATACATAACTGGACTTCATAGGTTAAGAATTTGAAATATGTGACTATTTGGCAGAAACTGATTTATGAATTTGAACTTTTTTCATAAATTTCCATAAATTCACTAATTAATAATTGGGATATTTTATTATTAACCTTCCGTCAGGCCCAATATTACCTTAACAGGGACGGGCGCAATGCGCCTGAGAAGCCACGGCTATTTTTTTTAAATCTATATAATAATTTGTATTCTTTTTTTATTTATTTTTTAGTTCTTTCTGTGAAAATATTGTTTTTTTTTTGCGGCTGGAATTTGTAAAGGGAAGGGTTGGGCTGATATGCCAAATAAAGATCTTTTAAAAATAAATTTGCAAGTTTCAAAATTCGTCATAAATTTTATTAAGGTTCTATTGTATTCAAACATATCTAATGTGTTCTTAAAGAACGCCAGAATGCATTAATTTGCATATTAAAAAATATATAAAAAGGACGACCGAACAAAATATTTTTATAAAAAGCTACGTTGAATTTTATTGAATCCTTTGAAAGTATTTTATTGAACTCTTTGAAAGGAGCAGTATAACAACAATATCCCCGGTACAAAGAAATAAGCCTACCAGCGAACGTCGATAAGGAGGAGGGTGGCATGTTATAAGGATTGTGATAGTCTTTAAGGTACCCAAATCTATGTCACACATGTGTTTGTGTTTATGCAAAATAAAGGTAAATTTATATCGACCTCAATTAAATTTATGACGAATTTTGAAACTTGCAAATTGTTATAACGGTGTTTAAAGCCTAATTACTCGAGTTATTGTGAATCTTAGAGCCGATAAAATTTTAATTATTTACCATATGTTTACAAAATAAACTATGAAATCTTGAAAAAATATATGTATATATATATATATATATATATATATATATATATATATATATATATATATATATATATATATATATATATATATATATATATTATTGGGTCGATACAACAGTAAAATTCAATATTATATATCTAAAATACATGTCGTTATGATATAGATTTCATAATAGAACCGGAATATCATTATATCCCTCATTAGTGTTTTATATTTAGACGCAAGAAACCAACTCAACACTAGGAAGAGGATTGTTTGGAACAAAATTTGGAACATACGGTAATCACCCGCCTCCTAGACATGATACACCACCATCATCATGCACTTGCAGTAAGTTACTACCAATATCTATAACCAATAACAATACCTTCCTTTAAACAGCAGTGTTGTATTCCGAAAGTAATAACTGTATTACTTTGGGAATACAACACTGCTGTTTAAGGGAAGGTATTGTTAGAGCGAAAAAGTCTTCACGTTTTTTCAACTAAGATTGTTGAAATATGCAATAACTTTCCAGGAGAAAAAAAACTACTATATTGTTGTCGCGAACAACTTGAGAAAATGCCACTTTATAAGGTAGAGAGCCATATTCTACCTTATAAAGTGGCATTTTCTGAAGTTGTTCACGACAAAAATACCTTTCTTACACCGGTGAATAGATAGGATTTGTGAAATTTTCAAAATCGCAACTGATAATACTGCAAGTACTGAGAAAAACACGACTGTTTGACGCACTGCGACTAATTTGTCAATAGTTATTACAAACTGTGTGTGTGTATGTATGTCCGTCTGTCTGTCTGTGAACAAAATTTCGTTGAAAACGGGAAAGTGTGGGAAAATATGGGAAATTGTGTGAAATATGTCAAAACGTGACAAAATATGTGAAAATGTGTAAAATTTCTACAACAAAAATTGTCCAAAATATCGAAAAAATTAAAAAAGTGGAAAATTACATTGAAATTTTTCACTATTTTAAATTTTTCGACATTTTGTTGAAATTTGGATATATTTTGACAAATTTTCACATATTTTGTCACGTTTGACATATTTTGACACATTTTCCCACACTCCTGTTTTCCCGAAATTTTATTCACAGATGTAGATATATACACACACAGTTTGTAATAACTTATTGACAAATTAGTCGGAAATTAAGTCGGAAAGTCGTGTGGTGTCTACACCAGATATTTTTTGTTTAATGTTAATTTGCCTGAAGTCTAGAAATTAACATTAAACAAAAAATATCTGGTGTAGATACCACACGACTTTCCGAATTCATTTCCGACTAATTTGTCAATAAGTTATTACAAACAGGAAAGTGTGGGAAAATATGGAAAAATGTGTCAAAATATGTCAAAACGTGACAAAATATGTGAAAATTTGTAAAAATATGTCAAAATTTCAACAATTGTCCAAAATGTCGAAAAATTTAAAAAAGAGAAAAATTACATGAAATTTTTCACTTTTTTAAATTTGGACAATTTTTGTTGTTGAAATTTTGACATATGTTGACACATTTTCACATATTTTTTCACGTTTTGACATATTTAGACACATTTTCTCACACTTTCCAGTTTTCCCGAAACGTTGTTCACAGACAGACAGACGGACATACATACACACATGGACAAATTAGTCGGAAATTAATCCGGAAAGTCGTGTGGTATCTACACCAGATATTTTTTGTTTACTGTTAATTTGTCTGACATGCGTTGAAGTCTACAAATTAACATTAAACAAAAAATATCTGGTGTAGATACCACACGACTTTAAATTAATTCCCGACTAATTTGTCCATAAGTTATTACAAACTGTGTGTGTATGTATGTCGGTCTGTCTGTCTGTGAACAAAATTTCGGGAAAACAGGAAAGTGTGGGAAAGTATGGGAAAATGTGTCAAAATATGTCAAAACATGACAAAATATGTGAAAATGTATCAAAATATGTCTAAATTTTAACAACAATATTGTCCAAAATGTCGAAAATTTTAAAAAAGTGAAAAATTTCGATGTAATTTTTCACCTTTTAATTTTTTTGTTGACATTTGAACAATTTTCGTTGTTGAAATTTTTACATATTTCTACAAATTTTTACAAAAATTTGGGAAAACAGGAAAGTGTAGGAAAATGTGGGAAATGCTTCAAAATATGTCAAAACGTGACAAAACATGTAGTGATGGAAGTGATGGATATAAAATTATAATTCGATGGATAGACAGAAAGATCCCCAAGGGACCCCCATAGGCGAATAAAGATGGTTTATATATAATTCGATGGCAATTCAGCCCTATGAGCCTCGAAAATTAATATACATCCGTCTCTATTTTCTAATGATCTTTAAATTATCTTTAAATCATTAAAAAATGTAACAATTTCAAGCTTGTGGAGAAAGGAACGACGCAAGCAGAATTGTTGGTGGTCAGGCTACAGCCCAAAATGAATTTCCTTGGATGGCCCGTCTATCATACTTCAATCGGTTTTATTGTGGAGGAATGCTTATCAACGACAGATATGTTTTAACTGCTGCTCATTGTGTGAAAGGGTAAGTAAGTGAATATAGTTAATTAATTCAAAGACACAAATTTCATCTACGAACATACTTGTGTTTTAATTTTATTTTAAATCTTGTTTTAGATTTAATAAATAAGTTAATTTTTTCATTATTCATGCATTTCTTATTAAAACAATATTTGTAGATATTGTCAATACTAAATTAATATACTGGATGTTTACTTAGTTGTGATAGTTGAGTAACGTAAACTCAACTAATATGATTACTACTGTCTACAAATCACACCCATTACCAGTACTATAATAAATAAATAAATAAAACGAATTTTTCTCTGTTTTTTATCACTTGTGATAAAGTGATAAAAAAAACATAGAAAAATTCGTTTTATTTATTTATTATAATGAATTATCACAAGTATATGCCGATTCAATCCAATACTTTTTAATTTACTTTTTATTTTTTAAACTTACGTTACGAAATAAACAAAATTAAATTGTGAATAATCTCAAGGACTAAGGCACAATTTATTTAGTACTAAATTCTAAGAGTATTAGTAAAATATAAAAACGATTACTCTTCTTCTTCATAGAAGAAAGCTTTAGGATATCAGCTTCATTTGAAATATTGGATTTTTAAGGCCTCTAGTTTGTGATCATTCATTTTAATGGATAAATAAAACGATGCTAACTTTATAATATAACGTTCCCTTAAAGAGAAAGTTTAACGCCATCTGGCGACACCACATCAATTAAGAAATTGCACCCATATGGTAATAACATGCTCATTCCATCAGGATCACCGAAATCTATTGAAATAATTATATCTTTTGTCTATACAGGGAAAGTTATATTATTTTATATATATATATATATATATATATATATATATATATATATAACCTCCATATTTACTATCTAAGCTACACTAATGCGATTTTACAAGAACGAAATGTAGATATGTAGATTGCTAAGAGGATTCACACTGATATATTATAGATTCTTACTTTGTTTTTAATCACACTTTAGCTACACTTTGTAACTAGTTTCGGTTAGACTCTAGCTATTATCGAGCTCTTCCGATGAATTATAACAAAGTAAATGCTGTAGCAAACCAATATTTGTATAATTATGTTGTGATAATGAAACAATTATATATATATATATATATATATATATATATATATATATATATATAAACAACGGTTGGGAGAAGCTCAAAAATAACTAGAGCTTAACCGAAACTAGTTGCAAAGTGTAACTAAAGTGTGACTAAAAACAAAGTAAAAATCTATATAAAAAAGACCTTTATTTAGCATACCCCTCGAAAAATACAAAAATCCCCCAATAAACAATAGTCATAACAGCAAGAAGAAACAAAATATAGATAAAAAGTGTAAATCCACCTCTTAGCAATCTAGATATCTATATTTCGATATTGTGAGATCTCATTAGTGTAGCAAATAATGCAACTTTCCCTCTATAGACAAAAGAGATAATACAAATAGCAGCAAGAAGAAACAAAATATAGATAAAAAGTGTGAATCCACCTCTTAGCAATCTAGATATCTAGATTTCAATCTTGTGAGATCTCATTAGTGTAGCAAATAACGCAACTTTCCCTCTATAGACAAAAGAGATAATACAAATAGGTAAAAATAGCTTTTTTTATCCTTCAGCCTAATTATTCTAACAGCCATTGTCTTAATCACGCTTGGCACTTCTTTTCCCAAATATTATGATTTATTTATTTGGAAGTAGCTAATCCTCGATTTTTTATTTCCGACTTTGAGGACAATAAGGGATGCACACAAAAAAATAATAGACGGCAATCTTCATTATTTTACTGAAGGAATATGCCTCTAACAAATTCACATGTCACAGCCAGTATATTCTGCATTCGATTTTTTCCCCAAAATACTTAAATAATATTACAAAACTATAATTCTGTATTATTTATATAACACCATTTTATAAAGAGTTGTTCACATATTATTTGCAGTTTCATGTGGTTCATGATAAAAGTAACTTTCGGGGAGCACGATCGGTGCAACGAGTCCAAACGCCCAGAGTCCAGATTCGTTCTGCGTGCAATAGCTGGTGCCTTTAGTTTTCTAAACTTTGACAACGATATTGCTTTACTTCGCCTGAACGACCGCGTGCCTATTACCGACACGATCAAACCCATATGTCTTCCAAAACAGCGAGGTAAGAAAAATGAAAAATAACTAATAATAGTAGTAGAATTTATTACATTGTTGGATCTAGCAATGGAACTTGAGGTCACCTTCTGCCGTTTGTTAGCGTATGTGTATGTTACTACTTCAGAAAATCGTATCCCAGTTTCAAGTAACACGTGTCATAGTAACATAAACCGGTGAATTTAAACAAACCCAAAATATTTTGATTATAGTATAAAAAGTGAATATAAATTTCCTGCATTATTATTTCAGATCATTTGTATGTTGGCTCAAAAGCTATCGCATCGGGTTGGGGCACGCTGCAAGAAGACGGCAAGCCGTCGTGTATTCTACAAGAGGTGACTGTGCCTGTTTTGAGCAACGAGGAATGCAGAGCTACAAATTATTCCTCGAAAATGATTTCGGATAATATGATGTGCGCCGGGTTCCCTCAATACGGCCAGAGGGATTCTTGCCAGGTAATAAACTTGCATATTTATTACCTCGCCACTAGGTCATCATGTAAACAAGTAACCGTGCATTATTATTTGTTTGCTTAACAAAACAGCTTGAAAGAAAATACTGTAAACAAATTTATTGTTGTACAGAAACAAATGAGAGTGTAATATATATATATATATACATACTTCGCCACATTCGTAGATTTAATGTCTATTATCATTTTACAGGGAGATAGTGGTGGTCCATTAGTGACAGAAAAGGCTGACAAAAAATATGAACTCATTGGTGAGTAAGATCTCTTATTACTTTCCTAATATATCACTGATGTGTAAGGAAGGTATTGTTTTACCTAATACGTCTTCGCGTTTTCCAACTAAGATTGTGGAAATATGCGATAGCTTTCCGGGGAAAAAATTACACTAGAAGGAAGGTATTTTCGCGTATTTAGAAAATATTCAATTTTCGTTACGTTTTATGCCTAAATTAATCGAAATAAACCCGATTTCTTGCGATTTCTATGAGTGTATGTATATCTGTGAACAACATTTCGGGAAAACGGCACAACGGATGGCGACCGAATTTGGAAATTACCTGAGTACCCTATTTGGGTCGGGCCAGTGAAGATTTGAGCAAAATCGGCCCACTAATAGAGAAGAAAACTCGATAAAACCTATTTCCTGAGCACAATTGGGAGGGGTCACTCCAAAAAAAAAATAAGGACGAATGTGGGGAAATGTGAAAATATGAGGAAGTATGGGGACCAACGTGATAAAAGGGAAAAATGTGAGTAATTGTTGAAAAATGTGGGGAAACATAGGAAAATGTGGTAAGATGTGTACAAATGTAAAAGAATGTGGAAAAATATGGGAAAATGTGGTAAGATGTGTGAAAATGTAAAAGAATGTGGGAAAATATGGGAAAATGTGGCAAGATGTGTGAAAAAGTGGAAGCATGTGAGATAATATGGTAAAATATGGAAAACTCGATAAACGCGATTTTCTGCACACAATTAACTTAGGGAACTTGTGTGAAATTATGAGGAAATGTGGGGACATCTGGAAAAATGTGAGAAAATGTGATACAAATTGAGAAAACGTCAAGAATTGAAGGACACGCGAAAAGAGGTGCAAGAACGTGAAAACGTGAATCGAAATATCTTAAATTTTGATTGAGCTGAGCCGAAACTAGTTGCAAAGTGTAACTAAAGTGTGATAAAACATAAAATAAAAAATCATTTTATTTATACTTATCATTTTAATTATAGGTGTTGTTTCCTGGGGAAATGGTTGTGCCAGACCAGGCTACCCAGGGGTCTACACCAGAGTGACCAGATACTTGGATTGGATTATAGAAAATTCAAAAGATGGATGTTTCTGCGAAGACTGATTGTCCCTTAATAGTAACGCCGCCCACATTTCTTCCTATTGTGATATATTTATGTATATGGTGAAACATATGAGGGAATTTTCTAAACCATTATTGATTTAGACCATTTATAGTAAACCCCCATTTCAATTTCACAACATTAATGAATGAAACATGCCCCCGATATTAATTAATTTAAAAAAAAGTTTGTGTAATTCGAATTATTTAAAATAATTTCTTTTTTCTCTCTGTGTAATTAAGCAATAATTGTATGTATAAATAATTTTAATGTAATTTAATATGTGATTTATAAATGCTTATAATAAATCAAATTATTTAATCATGTACCATATGTTTTTCTCTAATCTTATACGCGATTGAAACGCTAAAGCTCGGTTTAGAACAATTTCTTAAATAAAAAGTTGCTCATTAAATCAATGAATGAATGTGTTAACTAAGAAATTGCCTTGTTTACTGTATAAAGCACCTTACACGATCAATAATTCTGTCAATATTTTAGTATAATGACAGTATGACTGTACAATAATATGTTTAAAATTTTCATTATTCTAAAATATCGACAGTATTACTTATCGTGTAAGATAATAGTAACGATGAAATGAAGAGAATACTGATGTATATCCGGATAATTGATTATTTGATAAATATAAAAGGAGGATTGAAGCAAATATGACAGTACTAGGATTGACAGTATTATTGACCGTGTAAGGTGCCTTTAAGAAACGAAACAATTTCTAGAATACCAATCTTCATTTTTATCTTATTGTCCGCGATCTTGCAGCTCGGCGTATGTCAGCAATGTTCTTAAAGAATTATACAACTAACCCCCTAGGAGGAAAATTAAACGCCATCTGGCGGCACCACATCAATTAGCAATGCACACCCATATGGTAATAACCGTCAACATACTCATGCCATCAGGATCACCGGGTAGTGCCCTCTATGGAATAATATTACAACAGAGTGCTTGAAATTTCAGCACAAAGCCAATCTTATATTTTTCATGTTTCAATTCATATTTTTCATCTTTAATAGGTGAAAAAAAAATCTCGGACTATTTCTAGTCCAAAGAAATTCCCCCTAGGAGGAAAGTTAAACGCCATCTGGCGGCACCACATCAATTAGCAATGCACACCCATATAGTAATAACCGTCAATATACTCATGCCATCAGGATCACCGGGTAGTGCCCTCTATGGAATAATATTACAACAGAGTGCTTGAAATATCAGCACAAAGCCAATCTTATATTATTCATGTTTCAATACATATTTTTCATCTTTAATAGGTGAAAAAATAATCTCGGACTATTTCTAGTCCAAAAAAATTCCCATAAGGATTTACATGTAATGATGATGACTCAATTTCTAATTGACTGTGTCTCCACTAGCGATTTCCAATTTAGGCGACCAAATAATTGCAGTCGCAGAAAATCTAGAACAGGTGCACAGACTACAATAAAAAAAATCGATATTTACAGTTAGACTATATGAAATTCTCGTCGTACAACTGAGAATGATGAATCAACTATCTTGCCAACTCTGACAACTCTGCCAACTCCTCTGGGCCCGTGGCACTATTTGGATATGTTTCCTCTCAAAAAATTAACAAAGGTAATATGGTCGCGCAATATTACGTTTGTTATTTTGTTTGCTTCTTCTTCTAACTATGCAACAGATAACAGATAACAATAGACTTTAATTTTGTCCTCAGTTGATGAACAAAACTGTCAGTAATAAAGATATTTGTGGTGACAAATATCTTTATTACATATTTGTCGTGTCAGCACAAGTCATAAGTCGATGGGCTTTAAAAAGTTGTCTTCGTTTTTATATTATAGCCAATCCAATATTCAAAATTAATGAAAACGATTGTGTTATCGCGCTTTTGATTCAGGCGAGAATTTCAAGACACAGTTTAAAAAAACTGCTATCTTTATAGCCCGAGTGGTGCCGCCAGATGGCGTTTAAGTTTCTTCCTAGGGGGTTAATTGTAACATACATGAAAAACATTGTTTGAAATATGAAGAACAACAATTTCAAACAAAAATTCAAGCTTTTCATGTTTTAGTCGATGTTATTTATGGTTCAATTTTAGTTTTTCAGTTTTTCATGATTCAATCGATGTTTCTCATATATTAACCCAAATAGACCTTCTGTTCCGTATAAGGAACACTTGGGAAAAAGTAATCTATATACTGACTGTTTAACCCTACCGTTCCTTTAAAAGAACATCATGAAAATCCTTTTTATGAAAAAACTAGCGTAAGTATAACACTTTTATTATGATTAATATAACTTCAATCATGTAAAACATATTTACTTCAAAATTTGAATAAAAAAAGTTTCAGGTTTATTTGGGTTAATCGGTGTTTTTTATGTTTACATCGGTGTTTTTCATGATTCTCATATATTAATCCATGTTTTTTATGTTTAAATCGGTGGTTTTCATGATTCAACTAACGTTTTAATGTTCTAGTCCATGTTTTTCATGTTTAAATTGATTTAAACATGAAAATCATCAATTGAAACACGAAAATCATCGCTGGAAAAAATACAAAAAAACATAATTTAGAACAACAATTGAAGTTGTTCAGGGTTTTATTGATTATTCTTGTTTTAATTTTAGTTTCTACAGTTTTAATTGATATTTCTCATGCTGGATTGAATCATGAAAAACTGAAAAACTAAAATTGAAACATAAATAATATCGAATTAAAACATGAAAAGCTTGAATTATTGTTTTACATTGCTGTTTTCATGTTTCAAACAATGTTTTTCATATTTCAATTCTAATTTTTCACGTTGTAATCGATGTTTTTCTTGCTTCAATCGACATTTTTATGTTTTAATCAATTTGTCCATGTTTTACATGAAAAACTTTGTTTGAAATATGAAAAACAACAATTTTAAACAAAAAACCAATTACCTTTATGGTTCAGTTTTAGTTTGTTCAAATTGTTTATTTCATGTTGGTGTTGTTCTTATTTCAATCGACATTTTTATGTTTTAATCAATTTGTCCATGTCTTACTTCATTAAAACATGAAAAACTTTGTTTGACATATGAAAAACAACAAATTTAAACAAAAAATTAAGCCTTTCCTGTTTTAATCGTTGTTCTTTATGGTTCAGTTTTAGTTTTTCAGTTTTTCATGATTCCATCGATGTTTCTTATATATTAATCGATGTTTTTTATGTTTACATCGGTGTTTTTCATGATTCTCATATATTAATAGATGTTTTTTATGTTTAAATCGGTGTTTCTCATGATTCTCATATATTAATCGATGTTTTTTATATATACATAGGTGTTTTTCATAATTCTCATATATTAATGATGTTTTTTATGTTTAAATCGGTATTTTTCATGATTCAATTAACTTTTTAATGCTCTACTCCGTGTTTTTCATGTTTCGATAGATTTAAACATGAAAATCATGAATTGAAACACGAAAATCATCGCGGTGAACATACGAAAAACATCATTTATATCAACAATTGAAGTTTTTCAGGGTTTAATCGATTAATCTTGTTTTAATTTTAGTTTTTGCAGTTTTAATTGATATTTCTCATGTTGGATAGAATCATGAAAAACTGAAAAACTATAATTGAAATATAAATAAAATCGAATTAAAACATGAGAAGCTTGAATTTTGTTTTAAATTGTTGTTTTTCATGTTTAAAACAATGTTTTTCATATTGCATTGATATTTTTCATGTTTTAATCGGTGTTTTTCTTATTTCAATCGACATTTTTATGTTTTAATCAATTTGTCCATGTTTAATTTGATTAAAACATGAAGAACTTTGTTTGAATTATGAAGAACAACAATTTTAAACAAAAATCAAGTTTTTTATGATTTAATCGATGTTTTTTATGGTTCAGTTTTAGTTTTTCAGTTTTTCTTGATTCCATCGATGTTTCTCATATATTAATCGATGTTTTTTTTATGTTTACATCGGTGTTTTTCATGATCCTCATATATTAATACATGTTTTTTATGTTTAAATCGGTGTTTCTCATGATTCTCATATATTAATCGATGTTTTTTATGTATCGGTGTTTTTCATAATTCTCATATATTAATGATGTTTTTTTATGTTTAAATCGGTGTTTTTCATGAGTCAATTGACGTTTTAATGTTCTAGTCCGTGTTTTTCATGTTTCAATAGATTTAAACATGAAAATCATCAATTGAAACACGAAAATCATCGCAGGAAACATACAAAAAAACATCATTTATAACAACAATTGAAGTTTTTCAGGGTTTAATCGATTATTCTTGTGGTGCCGCCAGATGGCGTTTATCTTCCCTCTACGAGGGTAAGTTGTACTGTTTTTGATTATTCTTGTTTTAATTTTAGCTTTTGAAGTTTTAATTGATATTTCTCATGTTGGATTGAATTATGAAAAACTGAAAAATTAAAATTGAAACATAAATAACATCGAATTAAAATATGAAAAGCTTGAATTTTTGTTTTAAATTGCTGTTTTTTCATGTTTCAAACAATGTTTTTCATATTTTAATTGATATTTTTCATGGTTTAATCCGCGTTTTTCTTGTTTCAATAGATATTTTATGTTTTAATCCATTTGTGCATGTATTTACTACTTTACTTTACTTTACAACTTTTAAACATGAAAAACTTCGTTTGAAACAGAAAGAAAGTCGTACAACTAACCCTCTAAGAGAGCAGTTAAGCGCCATCTGGCGGCACCACATCAATTAGCAATAGATACCCATATGGTAATAACTTTCAACATGCTCGTGCCATCAGGTACACCAGGTAGTGTCCTCTAGAGAATAATATTCCAACAGAGTGCTTGAGATATGTATTAAAAAAGTCGTTTGAAACATGAAAAACTTCGTTTGAAATATGAAAAACTTCTGGCATCACATCAATTAGCAATGCACACCCATGTGGTAATAACCGTAAACATGCTCATGCCATCAGGATCACAAGAAGATTTGACGAAAAACGTTAATTTAACACGCGTAGCTTAAGTGGCAAAACCAAGACAGACGAGCGTCAAAAATGCATATTATGTGAATTCTTCCTTACTAGCTGAGTTACACTGATGGGATCTAGATATGTAGATTGCAAAGAGGTGAATTATTACTTATATATTTTCTAAGATTGGCTTTGTGCTGATATCTCAAGCACTACCCGGAATTATTCCATAGAGGGCACTGATCCTGATGGCATGAGCATGTTGACGGTTATTATCATATGGGTGTGCATTGCTAATTGATGTGATACCGCCAGATGGCGTTTAACTTTCCTCCTAGGAGGTTAGATGTAAAAAATTTGTATATTACCACTCTAGATATTGTGTGAATTCATCCTCACTAGCTGAGCTACACTGATGAGATATAATAAGATCGAAATCTAGATATGTAGATTGCCAAGACCTGGATTCACACTTAAATATGAAAAACTTCGTTTGAAACATGAAAAATATCGTTTAAAACCACAATTTTAGCAATTCAAATTTCAATTTTTGTTGCTCATATAAGTGTGACTTTACCTCCTAGCAATCTGCAATCTACATATCTAGATTTCGATATAGTTAGATCTCATCCGTGTAGTTCAGCTAGTTAGGAAGAATTTGTTAAAATTATGCAATAATCTCTCTAGAGACATGTGAATTCATTTATATTATTACATATTAGTGGCTATAGCGAGTTATAATAATAATAATTATGTAATATAATTATTTGGCTCCCTGTGGGGCATAGGGCCTGTATTATTATACAGGCCCTATGCCCCACAGAGAGCCAAAGGACCTAAGAAAGATGCTCGGTCAATATGTTAATTATTAAAACATAGTTTTCGTTTCTATAATCCGAAATTTATATTAATGTATAAGTATAAAATCAATTTAAGTATAAATTGATTTTATACTTACACATTCAATATAAATTTCGGATTATAGAAACGAAAACTATATTAATAAAATAGACCGATGTAGTAATATGATACGATAACTGTAACGCAGACAGAAAAATCACCTAAATTTAAATTTCGTGCCAATTTCGTCAATATACGGGTGGTCTTCCTCCTACTGCCACCACCACTGCTCCGGTTAATTAATTACGGATCGGAGCTAATGAAGCAGACTTGATCGAAGTTGACTGACCCGTTTGGTCGATGGCAAGGTTGTTACGGTAACTGATTCAGTTGTGTAGTTGTGTGCAACAAGTGTTCTGAAGATGATCCGAAAATATTTACTACTTGTGACAGTTTTATATATAATTCCAAATGTAAGTCATTATTAAATTTTAAAGTTATTCAACTGTATTCTCTAAAGAACTTATTATTTTATAACAGTCTGTTATAAATAGACAGGATGTTAATATTCAGTAATTGAAAATAAAATTCTTTAATTGAAACAAGTTAAAAAAATAGCTTGATGATTGCGTATATTTCAAAACTGATTTCAGCATAAAATTACATAAAATCTGTAAGCTTAATTAACCATATCCTTATTTTTATCATAGTATTCAAATGCAGACTCTAGAGGATTACTTGAGTATCTCTTCTTTAGCAGCCCATGTGATTGTAGTAAGTATTTTGTCATACACGTTCAATAATTTTATACACGAAAGATTGTTATGAACATTTATAAGATACTTTTAATAATTTTATTTTATATATATTTTCTAATTAAGTAATAAGAAATGTCAGTAGTTCAAAGTAAATTACACGGAAATACTGCAGATTAAGTAATAAAATTAAATTCAAGTAAATTAATAATATTGTTACTTCTTCCAGGATGTGGAATACCAAATAGAGAGGCTCGACTGTTAGGGGGAGAGTATTTACGAGGACATGAATTCCCATGGCTCGCACAGATCCAAATACGTGGAGAAAAAACTGTTCCAGGCACTTTAATTAACGATAGATATATAATTACATCAACATCTACAATGATTGGGTATGTGTGTTATAGCAATGTTCATCTAACCCAGTGATTAGCGATTTTTTTAGCCATTACCCGAAAACATGTTTGCTTAAGTCGATATTACCCGCGCATTTGTGTGTGATTGTACATAAAAAAATGTACATAAAAATATCAAAGTCAGTATCAAACGTACTAGCATTGAAAATTATTTTTCACTATTTGCCGAATTCGTAAAGAAAATTTACAGTTTTAATTGAGCAATAAACAAAATTCCAATTGCACTCATTGACCGAGGGCAATGAGTGCAATTCGTATCCGTATATGCCTCATTTTGAAAATGAAAATATTAACAGACGTCCGTATATTTTGTAGGCATAAGCGATGCAATGAATTTAAAGTTAAAAGAGTTTGTAAAAATGCTGCCCCGTATATCAAATAGAAAATTTATTTATTATCCCTTATATATATATATATATATATATATATATATATATATATATATATATATATATATATATATATATATAATTAAATTTTAGTCTAACTCCGTATGATGTGAAAGTAACTGTTGGTCAATTTGACAAGTGTTTCCCGGATGTCTCATCGCAAAATCTGAGCGTAAGTGCAATCATCCTACATCCCGATTTTAGTCCAGGAAACAGAGCTCACGATATTGCTCTGCTTAAACTAAGTGTTCCAGTGCAAATGGAAAGGAGGATTAAACCTGTATGTCTATCTAGTCCAGGTATGTTTTATTGTATGTATTACTCCAATGTATATGGCTCTTATTAAAATAATAAAATGTAAAAAAGCATTTTTTCGTCTAAGCCACACATCTAAAATTTCATCACCAATTCGTCGCCTAAGCAGCAACACCACGCATCTAAAATTTGATTAGAGGTTGACAGGAGAGAGTGAGAGAGAAAAACTGATTATAAAATGTTTATTGGAGTTATTTTACTCTGATACCACAGTGTGGTGTAAAGATCGATATATATATATATATATATATATATATATATATATATATATATATATATATATACATCACCTTATTCAAATATGTCAGTGTTTTCAGAAAGTTGATACTAGCTCTGTAGAAAACCTTTTTATAATTGCTTTAAATATGCGTACTGCAAGTTTTGCACGCTATTTATAGATTGGATAGGTTATGGAACGTTGATGATATATTATCATATCACCAACGTTCCATAACGTTCCATATCCAATGTATAAATAGCGATTGAACGTACAAGTAGGTTAGAACTTGTAAATTGGTAACAGTAATAATGTAAAGTCTCACCCACCTTATCAGATAACACTCAAATACACAACACGTTCACTTAAATTCAATACACATACACTTAAATCCATTACACGTACACCACAGATTTATTTAGATTAACTAGCCTGCAGATGCACTTGTAAATTTGCTTGAATTACAACGATAATAAAAAAATCTAACCTACCTTATCAGATAATCATCATCATCAGCCTGTTTGCGTCCATTGCTGAATATAGACCTCCCGTCTTTGATTCCATATGTGCCGTCCCTCTATTTATCGGATATAACACTCAAATTCACTACACGTACACTAATATCACACATTTATTTAGTTAAACTGGACTGCAGATGCACGCACTACGAAACACAAACTCGAACTGATGCGACGCAGCCTCTGCTGATGATTCACGCACTTTTTGCTTCAAAATGCGAGCTCGGCCAGTGATGAATCATGCTGTTACGCGATTAAACATCTATTTCTGTACGTGGAAAAAATTGTTTGTGTCGAAATACATACGTTTCTAGTTTAAACCAGATACATAAATAATAATAAATCCACTACTCATCAATTACACTACGCATTAAGACATTTTGGTGTATGCCATTTATTTTATTAGGTGTAGAATGCAAAATATTTCTCATATTTGGTCCAGTCAGTTTGTAACATTTAAATATATGTTTTTTTTAAATTGGTATTAAATAATAGTTATTTTTAAGTTTATTACATACTGTGTAGAGGATTGTTAATGCCAATAAAGATTTATTATATAATAGTTATCGCCAGTTGTCTACTTGTTACTATAGAACATAAGAATCACTATTTATTAGCAAAATCATATTTTTTACTTTGTTTTTTATCACACTTCAGTTACACTTTGCAACTAGTTTCGGCTAAGCTCTAGCCATTTTCGAGCTCCTGGTTGCAAAGTGTAACTGAAGTGTGATAAAAAACAAAGTAAAAAATCGTTTTATTTATCCTTTAAAATGAATTATCACAAAGTAGACGCATTAACAATCCAATATTTAATTCAAAATCATATGTTATGCAGATATCTATGTATAATTACAATTTAAATAAATTTTTAATTAGACAGTGAACATTTTAAAAGTTTTGCAACAATATTCATTTAAGGGTTAAACATTCAGTCCAAAATATCCCACAGATTTGAGTCAGATTTTAGTCATTTATGAAATCTTTGAGAGTCTTGTATTCTTTTGTAAACTCTCGTTTAGAATTAGACTTCAGATACTTTCTTCTTTATCAGTATTGTGCAGTATAATTATAAGCTTTCTGTTGTTTTTTTTATGAAAACCAACTGAGATATAATCATAAAAAAAAAGACCTTTATTGGCATTTCCCTCATACATCACCAACCACAACAAAAATATAAATAGAATAAAAGAGATAAAATCATCAATAAATATTCTTGGGGAAGAATTATGCATTAGTATAGTAGTAGTAGTTACTCTATTTGTTACAACTGTAACTGGCTATCGACCTTCCGGCTCTTCTACAATGTATATGTATATTTTCTAACATATCGTTAGTTATTATATCCAACCCAGCTCAGTCAACGAGTGGTTAGAAGCGTCGTCTGTCAGTACAAGACAATTTAAAATCAAAAACGAACGTGTTTTTGGAAAAATCATAAATAAATATATCATTAAATTTATTAGCTACTGAATTTCCACTTACTGTATGAATAATAACACCAATAAAATTATGATTATGATTATGACGTTAAATACCTATTACTCGCGGCCAGGATTCGGACCGGTATATTCTATTGAATATTGAGAACGTCTATGCTGAGACTGAGTTGTCCAGCTTAATTAGTGCCCGAGTTATGATTTTTTTTTCTGCGTGGCCATATGTTTAAACGAGCGGCCATTTTGGATTTGTATGGTCAATCGGATACTTAAAAATTTCTAACTTGCGTAGTGAGTTATGATGGTCATATTTGGTACAATAAATTAAGAATTATTGTACCAAATATGACCATCATAACTCACTACGCAAGTTAGAAACTTTTCAGTATCCAATTGGGCAACATTAGGCAATTGATATAAAAATTAAGAAATGTCAGGGATTTCTACTTTGAAAATTAAAACTCGTATAATATTTTTGATTTTCGGATAACCATAATTCGTTTTATACAGTATTATGAAGTTTATAACTTTTTTTATATTGTCGGGGGTGCTAACCAGTGGTTAGGTTATAAAGCTTCACCAGCGTGTGTGTGTCTTTCTTTATTAATTAACCTGTTTAATTTTATTTTTATATTTATAGGAAGCAAATATCAAGGACAAGTAGCGACGGTTGTGGCGTGGTCTGAAGGTCCTACATCGGAAGGTACCGTTTCAGCTTCATGCAGACCAAGGAAAGCTGGTCTACCCGTACTCTCTTACACTGAATGCGTGGGCACAGCTTTTGATTCGCAATATACTAGTGTGGATAAAGGATGTGTTGGTATTATTGGCACAAAAAGCATAATATGCGAGGTATTTTTTTAAAGAAGTAACTTTTACGAGATCTAATAAGATCGAAATCTAGATATGTAGATTGCTAAGAGGTGGATTCACACTTATATAAGCAATTTTTTTGCTTCGACATATTTTTATGATTCTAAAGTTAAGGACAAGGACAGTGCACAAAAGGACCGCGACCAATTTAGTAACACCAATACATAATCGGAATACTGTATATAGCAAGGATATCTGGTAGTAAATTTAAATTACATTGTGATCGGGCTTGGATATTTGCAAAAAAAAATTAATCTACGGCACAATCGGGCGAGGAAGTTGATAGCAAATTTAAAAAAGTTGTTGTGCATTACATGCCATATTATTTAAATGAAGTTAAAAGTTTAAAGAAATTTATAACAAATTTAAATTTAAACAAATAAATAACATTAATAATACTAGCTTTAACACAGGCTTTAATACATTTACACAATAACATACAAAATAAAAAGTAGCGTAGAATAAAACCAATCAACGCCGATGCTAACTAAGAAGTATTTTAGATAAAGAAGGAGGATCCGGAAATGCCATCAAGAGGAATAAGACAAGCGCAGTGTGCAAAAAATATGGAACTCGTCGCATATATCACAGAAAATAAAAATAAGACTATTAAATACTAATACTCTTAATATATTACTGTATGGAATACTAGTCCTGGTCAAAAACTAAAACAGAAATAAACTGCAAACTTTTGAAAAAAAATGTCTCCGCAAAATTCTAAAAATCTATTGGCAAAACGAAATAACTAACATAGAGCTATGGAAAGATGCAACCAAGATCCCATAGAAACACAAATATAAAGAAGAAAATGGAGATGGATTAGTCAGACTGCAAGAAAGGAAAATGGAGAAATAGCGAAACATGCATATGAATACAACATTATGGGAAGGAAGAAAAGACATCTGGTCGTCTTTTCTTCCTTCCCATAATGTTGTATTCATATGCATGCTTCGCTATTTCTATATAGAACATATGAGAGATTTTCCACTCTTAATTTTCGTTCGCTTGTGTCTTCTTATCTATCCATGCATTTCATGGATAGACATGAAGACATTAGCAAACGACAAATAAGATTGAAAAATAAAAACCTATGCAGCAAAAAAAGTGCCACAAAGAAGTCCTTGCTCACAATTATCAGCTACAAAATCATCGGACTCCTACTGGAGTCACAGAATTAATAATAATAATAATAATAATACTATATTAATAGTATTTGTAAATGTAGTTAATATAAACAACTAGAGAATCTGAATACGATATGTATAAGATCCGGCAAATTCCGGAGGCAAAACGTGTCAAAATTGTGCTTATCACACTTCTAAAGGTCGTTTTAGACAAGACAATTTCTTGACTCAAAAGTTAGTCAAGATGCGAGACAATCTAAATTGTCTCGTCTCATACAGCAAATTATTTGAAATATTAAATTGGATGGTAGATCGAATGGAAAAATATAACGCGTTCTATTTGTCAAGGACAAATTGTATGGGAGGAGGATATATGACTTCATTTCTTGAACAACTTTTGAGCTAAGAAATTGTCTTGTCTAAAACGACCTTAAGTCCTCATGAATACTGTCCTTAGCTTCATTTTTGTAATTAGTAGTTAAACAAACTCTAAATATCTAAATAAGTAAATATCTACACCTCTTTATTTCAGACTGACGCTGGTGGCCCTGTGATGTATAGATCGTACTCTGGAGTATATGAACTTATAGGTAAAACAGATCAAATTAATTTATATATGATAATCTAGGTTGTTATTACTGACCCCAAAATGCTATGATTTCCCCCAATAGAACATGTAAAAGTTACATTATTTGAGGGTCCATATAAACCAGTTTTTTAAAATTATATTACTGTATCGTCAGTGCATCGTATAGGGATTATCAATTCCAAACATCACTTGAAAATGGCAAATGGAGAAACTCAGGGGAGTGTATTTACTTTAACTTTATAAAAAAACCTATGAAAAACTCTGAAATTTCGCCTACACCGGTGTCATTCTTTTGCTCCCCAATGCTTGAGCCTGAGATGGGTTCAAATTCAATATTTTACCATTACTTCTACCATTACTTTAGCTACTATATAGCTATCCGCCCGAGGGCTTTGCCGATGGTAAATGGAAAAACTCAGAGGAGTGTATTTACTTTAACTTTACAAAGAAACCTTTGAAATTTCGCCTACCCGGTGTCATTCTTTTGCTCCCCAATGCTTGAGCCTGAGATGGGTTAAAATTTAATATTTTACCATTACTTCTACCATTACTTTAGCTACTATATAGCTATCCGCCCGAGGGTTTTGCCGATGGTAAATGGAGAAACTCAGAGGAGTGTATTTACTTTAACTTTACAAAAAAACCTTTGAAATTTCGTCTACACCGGTGTCATTCTTTTGCTCCCCAATGCTTGAGCCTGAGATGGGTTCAAATTTAATATTTTACAAGAACCATTACTTCTACCATTACTTTAGATACTTTATAGCGATGCGCCCGAGAGATTTTCCGATGGTAAATGAAGAAACTCAGAGGAGTGTATTTACTTTTACTTTACAAAAAAAACTCTGAAATTTCGCCTACACCGGTGTCATTCTTTTGCTCCCCAATGCTTGAGCCTGAGATGGGTTCAAATTTAATATTTCACCATTACTTCTACCATTACTTTAGCTACTATATAGCAATCCGCCCGAAGGCTTTGCCGATGGTAAATGGAAAAACTCAGAGGAGTGTATTTACTTTAACTTTACAAAAAAACCTTTGAAATTTCGCCTACACCGATGTCATTATTTTGCTCCCCAATGCTTGAGCCTGAGATGGGTTCAAATTTAATATGTTACCATTACTTCTACCATTACTTTAGCTACTATATAGCTATCCGCCCGAGGGTTTTGCCGATGGTAAATGGAGAAACTCAGAGGAGTGTATTTACTTTAACTTTACAAAGAAACCTTTGAAATGTCGCCTACACCGGTGTCATTCTTTTGCTCCCCAATGCTTGAGCCTGAGATTGGTTCAAATTTAATATGTTACCATTACTTCTACCATTACTTTAGCTACTATATAACTATCCGCCCGAGGGCTTTGCCTATGGTAAATGAAGAAACTCAGAGGAGTGTATTTACTTTAACTTTACAAAAAAACCTTTGAAATTTCGCCTACACCGGTGTCATTCTTTTGCTCCCCAATGCTTGAGCCTGAGATGGGTTCAAATTTAATATGTTACCATTACTTCTACCATTACTTTAGCTACTATATATATAGCTATCCGCCCGAGGGTTTTGCCGATGGTAAATAGAGAAACACAGAGGAGTGTATTTACTTTAACTTTCCAAAACTCCTCTGAAATTTCGCCTACACCGAGGTCATTCTTTTGCTCCCCAATGCCCGAGCCTGAGCTGGGTTCAAATTTAATATTTTACAAGAACCATGCTTTTTTCCCATCCCACGTCAGCGTCTTGCAGATTTTCACGCCTTTCTATTTATCTATTATTTATCTATTATGAACTCAGCCATTTTACTCACAGTAGTGATGTTGAAGAGCAGTTTTTTGTGAGGGAAATGCCAATAAAGGTCTTTTTTTTACTCACAACATGAATAGGAATGGTGCACCTTATATTTTGTGAGACTTATATCTATTTGCAGGTATATTGACTGATAAAAACGACTGCAGTGATCTACCCAGCACGGCGTTGTACACAACCATCAACAACCACCTAAACTGGATCAAACAGTCCACAAGGGATGCGTGCTACTGTTTAAAAACATAAAATATGATTCAATAACAAATATTTGTTTTATATTATTTATTACTAATTTATATATGAATTAAAGAATTAAAGTCAGATTTTGTCAGATTTGAGTAAAGTCAATATTTCTACAACCCTTAATCAAAAGAAGGTTTCTGGCAAAGATTCCTAAGTCATAGTTCTACAGAGATCCGATGTATATAGCAGCATTTCACTGTGGCTGAATCATGATCGGCTGTTCTATCAAAGCCAACTTGACTTGGCAGAAGACCTAAGTCACCACACGTCTTGTGCCAAGTCAACAACACCCTTGTGTTTTAATAAAATTCTTAAATGTTTGTTTTAAATCAGTGCATTTATAAACACTTTTCCTGATGGAGAAAAAGAGCGTTCTTTTGTGGGCAAAGTAGCATAAGTCAATATGACTTACGCCAAATTAAATGTTTTAGGATAAGTGCCTTACTAACATGTGATTTCACCTTATTTGGGAACTGAAAACTTAGTTACGGAACTTTAAAATGTAACCAAAGTATAAAAAGTTGACATAACAATGTAAAAACTTCAAAAGAATAACATTTCTAGAAAGACAATTTCCCAACATTTTACTTTTTTTACTTACACCACTTTGGCTTTAAACGGTCCATATAGTTTTGTTGGTGGGCCCACCCCACATTCGCTCGCATACTTTTCAATGGATACAAACGTTTTATATTGTTTAAACTATTCCAAGAAGAGTGCTATGACGGCCCCTGCCAACCAAACTATGTCTGTCTACTATTTCAAATGACTTGAACTCTGCACTACATTGTTATCCATTGTTACTTTATATGATTTAATTTTAGTTTCATTTATTAATTTACACCTAATTCGTAAAAAATGTGAAAAACAATGTAGTATATAGTTCAAGTCGTTTGAAATAGTGGAGAGACATAGTTTGGTTGGCAGGGGCCACCCGCCCACCCTACCTTTGCTTGCATAGTTTTTCCATAGGATAATATTCTTCCTGAAATGGTTTACACATAAATCTCAAAACTTTTTTATACACCGCTCTTCCAAATTGACTGCAATTAAGAAACGTGTATTCCACGATGTATCTTCTAAACGAAACAATATGGAACTTCTAGTTTTGGGCATTCAATTTAGATTGCTGTTAACTAGATCAGGTAATATATTTATTTGCCAGCATGTAAATCTAGATTTCGATCTTAAGATCAAAATCTAGATATGTAGATTTCTAAGAGGTGTATGGGAATAGTTGTATCATTTTTTCAACTATCCAGTTTAAAAATTGCCATCACATACACTTTTCAAACTGAATAGTATTTTATAGCAATTGAACAGCTCTATTTAGATTTTCAAACCGTTCTTGCTATACTGCCTTACACAAAAATATGGTAGATAGGCATTCGATTAAATAAATAAATAAATAAAATCTAGCTAAGTCATCTGATTGACCAGCAATTCGTAGTTGAAGCTAAAAATGATCATCAAAAACCATCTAATGTAACTCAAAGAAATATTTCATGACCTGTATCTTCCTAACGCAATAATATTTCATTATAATCTCTTAATTTTCAAATAGATGCGTCTAGATTAGCTACTTATTTTAAGAAACTACACCTGATTTAGCCTATTATGGTAGTATCTATGTTACTCAATTCGCCATTTGAGGAAAGCATATGTTCTACAATACAATTTCATTAATACCAACTGATTTCAATTTACCTTACCCTTATATTGTAATGAAATATGATTGTATATGATTAATATATGTGCAGCTCATAAAATATTTATGATAGAAAGGTACTAGTAGTATGCGGGTAAATCAATTAAAATAATCCAAACAATTTCCCTGCGCGCACACACACACACACTGTGAGTATTCAAAGTGTAATAGCAAGTTAAAAAAATGTCAAGTGCGATTGTGTGTTTGACCAACGTCGTATTATATTTATTTCTGTGTAATCCCATTCTAAGTAGTGAGAAAAAGCAAGGAAAGTATATAGACATTGGTGATGTTCTGTATGCAGACGTTCTTAAGCCAACACTCAAACAATGTGGTAAGTTTATTTTACGGGGGACCTTCCTTGGAAATAATTGTTTTGTGCGAATGTACGAGTGCGGTAGAAAGTAAAAACATATTGTAGTTTAAAATAAATGCTTAATTCTGTTTTTAAATTCAGACTGAAAATATATATATATAAATTTAAAAATATTATATTGTTTTGCAATACTAAAATCGACCAGTTAATACATTAAATGATTTTGAATACACACGCAATAATAACGTTTCGTTTTGATTTTCGTATTGCACATTTACGACCCTAATTTTCTTGATTTTATTGATCGTAAGATATGTTTCACGCTGCATGTATGTAATAGCCACACGGAAGTAATAGGAAGAAACATTACAAAACAATTAATAACATTTATTAAAAAATCCCCAAAGGACCTTTTTCTAAAAATGACTGAGACAGTTAACGTGTTAAGTATCGAAATTGTAATTTATATTTCAAAAATTTCATTGATTTTACGTAAAAAGCGGAACAAGTACAGGCCTATACAGGTCTAAAAGTCGTCTAAAGGTCGTTTTAGACAAAACAATTTCTTGCCTCAAAAGTTAGTCAAGATGCGAGACAATCTAAATTGTCTCATATCATACAGCAAATTGTTTGAAATATTGAATTGGATGGAAAAATATAACGCGTTCTATTTGTCAAGGACACATTATATGGGAGGAGGATATATGAATTCATTTCTTGAACAACTGTTGAGCTAAGAAATTGTCTTGTCTAAAAGGACCTTTAGACAAGACAATTTCTTGACTCAAAAGTTAGTCAAGATACGAGACAATCTAAATTGTCTTGTATCATACATATTTGAAATATTGAATTGGATGGTAGATTGAATGGAAAAATATAACGCGTTCTATTTATCAAGAACAAATTGTAGTGGAGGAGAATATATGAATTTATTTCTTGAACAACTTTTGAGCTAAAAAATTGTCTTGTCTAAAACGACCTTCACCCCCGTATTCATCGACGCTCCATAAATCTATCAATAGCTATTGAACCCATAAGTATTCGTTGTTATAACAACAATAAATACATTATCTAGGGAATGTAGTTACTTTAGATTCTCTCTATTGCAAACACTGAATAATTAAACAAAAGGTGTCATCAAAGCTCCAATTGCAAGCTCTATTCAAGGTGTTTGACATTTGTTTTTGCATATTCTGTCACATTGACGTTGTCAATTTATCCATTCAATAGCTTATGGGATGTTGGTGAATACGGGCATTAGACCTGTATTGGCCTGTACTTGTTTTTACGTAAAATCAATGCAATTTTTGAAATATAAATTACAATTTCGATACTTAACACGTTAACTGTCATTTTTAGAAAAACGTCCATTTAACAATGCAGATCAAGAATGATCTGAATTTACAAATAAATTTTAGATTGTGGAAGAATAAACTCTATAGAACGTCCCAACAGCCAATTCAGGATTATAAATGGTACTAATGTGAGCTATCATCGTTATCCGTGGTTAACTATAATTCTGCACCAACATGAATTCATCTGTGGAGGATCTATTATTTCAGATCTCTATATATTGAGTGCAGCTCATTGTATGAGTAATGAGTAAGTAAAACTGCCTGTCTCTATTTGTCTCTGACCATAATTACTCTTAAGTAGCAAAACAACACACAAACCTTTTTATTGTAACTACTTTTTTAACAACAAGGACGTTTATTTTTTGTTCATATTTTAGTTTTATCAAAGATGATATTAAAGTCCTCATTGGTGAACATAACCGCTGCAGTTCAAATAGCGATAATGCTATACTATCCATCAGTGACATAATCAAGCACAGTCAATTCAATCCAAAAACGTTCGAATCAGATATCATGCTGTTACGTGTGAACATGAGGATGAGTTTTAATGAATTCATCAGACCTATTTGCTTACCACAACATGGTGAGTATGGTTGAGCACTTTTAGTATTTTTATTTGGTTATTGTACATTGCAGTTTGTATCTCTAGCGTCCTTCTATATTCTTTTCCCACTCGCTCAAACGCTTCTACTCGGACGTTGTAGCTAATATGTATATTTTTAGAATAGAAATATACATATTTGCTACAACGATCGAGCAAAAAGCCTTGATCGAGTGAGAAAATAATATAAAGATAAATTTACTCGTTCCGTTAAAAAAAATATAAAAATAGCATACAAAACCAAAGATATACCCAATACGTATCCTTGTTTCGCTAATATAATTTTAAAAATAATACATAAAAATACCTTTATTAGGCATAGCCTGTACAAAAGTTCATACAACTCCATTTTACCAAATTCCCCCCAAAACAATATAAAAAAATAAAATACAAATTCCCTTATATAACATTGTATGCCCTCCTCCTCCACTACTCTCGCCAATAGCTCTCCCATCGCCTCTTGCAGATTTTCACGTCTTTCCCATCCTCTCCTAACCATTCATTCAATCTCCCATATACTCTGCTTTCACACCATCAGATTCATTGTTAAGATATTATATACTTCACATGCATAAACCCTCCTTCACATTAAAACCAATAGCCCAACTATTTAAAGCCATACACTCTTTCAAAAACTCTTCCCTCTCATTTCAACTCCTGCACTCTACCCCTCCTATCCTTATTCCTAATCATCATCAATTTGGTACTTTCCACATTCAACATTAGCGCCCTCCAATCAAGATATCTTCCCATTCATTCCTACATCTGTTCCACTCTCATCGCTATCCGCATACCCTAACATCTACACTGTGGTTCTACCTATCACGACCCTTTCGCATGTCCTCTAACCACCACCACTTCCAAGTCGCTCGTGTACAGGTTGAACAAGAGGAGCCTAGCGGGCACGCCTGCCTCCCATTCAGCCTAAATTTCCCCAAAACTGCTTGCTGCTGCTCACGACTCTCTATACATCCTTCACCCGCTCCACGCATACATCTTCCATACCCACCCTCTCCACAAGTGTCTCTCTAGCCACCGAGTCATAAGCTACTTTCAAATCCACATATACCGCATATTTTCTCCTTTTACATCGCTAGCATAAAAATCTACATCCTCGTCCCTCTTCTCCATTTGAAACCACCCTGGCATTCCAGTAGCAACCCTTTCTTTAAATGTTTATTGGTTAAGTTAAATTGTAAATGATTTTATTTTATTTAAAAAATTTTGTTATACGCACTACTTAGTTGTTATATATCATTGTTAGATTTCTATCAAAGATTTGCTGTTACTAAATATAAAGGACGCACTGGAGTGATCGCAGGATGGGGCACGACCGACGCCAAAAACTCGTCATCTGTTAGTTGCACACCTAAACATGTTACAGTTCCAATTTTGGGCAGAGAAGCTTGTGCTGGATATGCAAATACTTTGTTCTGTGCGGGGTATTTGAATGGAAGGGCGGATTCGTGTCAGGTGTGTATTAATTGATTAGATTTGTTATCAGTCGGTATTTAAGAAACTATTTCGCACCTAGAGGTAATAAATGTGTCCGAAAATTAATGCAAGAATTAAATAGAAAACACAGTTTTATTTACCCGATGTGTTATTTCATAAATAAACCTATCATATCTACTTTATGATTCAATAAAAAATTACAATTTAATGACTAAAAACTGTGTTTTCAATTTAATTCAAATCTTGCATTAATTTTGGGACACATTTATTACAAAGTATTTTCAGGCATTTGATAACAGAGAGATAGTTACGTTCATTTTATAGACAACTACAATTTCTGACTATTGTATAATGGGTGCGACTCCGGACACTACAAGCATCTAAAGGTCGTTTTAGACAAGACAATTTAGCTCAAAAGTTGTTCAAGAAATTAATTCGTATATCCTCCTCCCATACAATTTGTCCTTGACAAATAGAACGTGTTATATTTTTCCATTCCATCTATCATCCAATTCAATATTTCAAATAATTTCTTGTATGATACGAGACAATTTAGATTGTCTCGTATCTTGACTAACTTTTGAGTCTAACTGTTTTGTCTAATACGACTTGTTCTATCTGCATTGCATATGGCAATTCTTGATTATTAATAAATTCCAATTAATGTTTTCGTTATAAAATAACACTCACATTCAACAACATTGAATTTTCCTATTCTAGGGTACGATTTTGATAGTACAAGTGTATATGTATAAAGGTCGTTTTAGACAAGATAATTTCTAAGCTCAAAAATTGTTCAAATTCATATATCTTCCTCCCATACAATTTGTTCTTGACAAATCGAACGCGTTATATTTTTTCATTCGATCTACCATCCAATTCAATATTTCAAATAATTTGCTGTATGATACGAGACAAATCTAAATTGTCTCGCATCTTGACTAACTTTTGAATCAAGAAATTGTCTTGTCTAAAACGACCTTACACGATCAATATTACTGTCAATATTTTAGAATCATGACATTATTACTGTACGATAATATGTTTAAAATGTTCATTATTCTAAAATATTGACAGTATTACTTATCGTGTAGGCTATAGTAATTTTGTAATGAAGAGAATACTGATTTTTATCCGGATTATTGATTACTTAACAAATATAAAAGGAGGATTGAAGCAAATATTGACAGTACTAGGATTGAAAGTATTATTGACCGTGCCTTTATGTAAAGGTCGTTTTAGACAAGACAATTTCTTAGCTCAAAAGTTGTTCAAGAAATAAATTCATATATCCTCCTCCAATACAATTTGTCCTTGACAAATAGAACGCGTTATATTTTTCTATTCAATCTACCATCCAATTCAATATTTCAAATATGTATGATACTAGAAAATTTAGATTGTCTCGCATCTTGACTAACTTTTGAGTGAAGAAATTGTCTTGTCTAAAACGACCTTAAGATGTATGATGAATTTGGTATTGCACCAGAGTTCATTAAAAAATTATTTATGTTTATTTTTATTATTGTTATAGGGCGATAGCGGTGGACCACTTCAATTGAAAAATAAAAATAATAAATTTGATCTTATAGGTGAGTATTATAGTAAAAAGTTATTAATTTCAATGCATATCGTCCTATCGTGACATCAAAATTGTTCTGGGGGATAATAATGTCAAGGTAATCAAAGAGGAAGAGTTTGTGGGGACAATAGGAAGATACTCATTACATAACCGAACGCATGGTAAAAAGTTATTAATGTCAATGTATATCGTCCTATCGTGACATCAAAATTATCCTGAGGGATATAAATGTCAAGGTAATCAAAGACGAAGAATTTGTGGTCAATGAGAAGACACTCATTACATAAACCAACGCAAGGACATGGAGAATTCTTAGAGAAGAGAATTAAATTTACCGCTAACAAGAATATGGTTGTAAGTTCAATATGTTTCCCGTGCCGATAATAAGGGAACCAGGGGTGTGATTCTTGAAACCACTCGTTTCGAACATATTCGTTTAACTAGCAAAACCACAAGACAAAATACTCGTAAATTTATGAAATTTTGATTTAGTAGCCGTAAAAATACTAATAAACCAAAATTCCATAATTGAACTAACTTAAATCGTGAATTATACGAACCAAAATTCCATAATTTGAGTTAGTAAATCGTGAATTATTCGAATTTTGCAGAGCGACTTTGAAACGAGTGGTTTCAAGAAATGTACCCCTGGGTGTTCCCGGAAGGAAACACAATTAACCACATTCTGAAGAATAAAATAGCAGCCAGAGCCATAGTTTTTTGACCACTTTCACACTACTCCTGCGATGTGGTCTCTTTCTCTGCCTTTAACTGCTGCAATTGGCACTACAGGTGGACCTACTGTGGATTCCGAACCACTGGAGTGTTTTTTAAATGAGAATATCAACTACTCCGGACCAGAGAAAAATGTTTAGCCATGAAACCCCATGCTGGCCAGGCGGGTTGGAGAGTGGGGGCGCGTGAAGGCTGAAAAATATATCTTCAGCACAGCAGTTGACGCTACGTATGGATCCTCAATTGTTGCATTAAATATGTGCAGACGTTTAACCCCTTCGGCCCTGCCGGTGGTCTATCCATATGTTTCATACGTTTGCCTTAAATCACTAGATTCCATTCCAACAAGGTATTTAAAAAAAAATCCATGCGAAGTTTTTGAATCTTTTAAATTTTGATGTTTTCACACACATCCAAATTACAAATTACAAAAAAAATCCTGGGCTGAAAGGGTTAATGAAATAAGTTACATATGTTTTCCATTTCATGAAAAGACTGTTTCTATCTTAAGGGTGTATCAGGCGTATACGTTTCATATGGCTCAAATGTCAATATTCATTTCATGGGTAAAGTATAGTCGTGATTCCACTTCTAATTAGCTAAAGCTTCTGTTTAATTTTTTTTTAATTAAAATTAAAAATAAATTAAAATTAAAAATTCCACTTCTAATTAGCTAAAGCTTCTGTTAAATTTTTTTTTAAATTAAAATTAAAAATAAATTAAAATTAAAAAATGAAACTATAATTTTTCAGGTATTATTTCTGCAGGCTTCGGCTGTGCAGAGGTGGGAAAGCCTGGCGTTTACACGGACGTACTGCAGAATTTAAACTGGATTTTCAAACGAATCTCAGACTCAAACTGTCACAATTATTCGCCGCCATATATTATATAATTCCAAATATCAACTAAATAAACTTGTTATGATGAAAATTGTGATAGTAAAAAAACATTTCCACCCATATACAAGTTACTGTATTAAACTTTCCGATCGTTAATTTAACTCGCCTAGCTGAAAGAAAGAAAAAACATGCTGATTAAACAATACAAGGTAATTATTATTGGAAGAATACACCACAATGACTTCGGTATGTACGTTCCACACCGATAATTAATAGTTGAAAACTAGTCATGCGTATTGTCAGGGCAATTAAAAAAAAAGGTGCGCGTTTAAGAATTGCAATTTAGTTTTAGTGTAGATATAGTGGTGGTACTGTAAGAACGTTTTTATTAAAAAGCCAAAGACCTACGACGGAATTGAAACGTGATTACTAAAAAGTAAGTTTTAAGGGAATTGTATTATCAATTAATCTGCTTTAAGATATTAACGAATTATATTAGCTATTCGATAAAAATAAAAAGAAAAAAATTAAACTATTTAACTAAATGATACTGTATATATATATATATATATATATATATATATATATATATTTATTTATATAATATATTTGTCATCAATCTTGTCATCTATTTATATAAACCAACACATAAATTAGGACTTTAGTTTTGTATGACTTTATATTATACTAGGTGAAATTCCCGAGGTTTCGGGAATCAATTGCCAAAGGGTGAAATGTTTATTGCACGACGAATAATTAATTATTTAATTAATTTTTAATATGCACAAAACCAAACCCTTACTATAAAGATTGCTATTCGTTCAAGAAACGTATAATACTCCAATTAAATATTTAATCAAAAAAACATAAAAAAACTACCCTTGATGGGATTCGATACCGACTTGTACACTATTAGCACAGAAGTCATAACTGACATGTTGGTGGACTTCAAAACATTGTCTTCGTTTGTATATTATAAAGGCACCTTACACGGTCAATAATACTGTCAATCCTAGTACTGTCAATATTTGCTTGAATCCTCCTTTTATATTTATCAAGTAATTAATTATCCGGATAAAAATCAGTATTCCCTTCATTACATCATTACTATACCTTACACGATGAGTAATCCTGGCAACATTTTAGAATAAGGAACATTTTAAACATATTATCGTACAGTAATACTGTCATTATTCTAAAATATTGACAGTAATGTTGATCGTGTAAGGTACCTTATAGAGATAGAAAATCAAACCTCCGCAACATCACCGCTTGTGATTGGAGTTTTGATGACAATTTTTGTTTAATTATTCAGTGTCTGTTGCTATAACAACGAATACTTATGGGTTCAATAGCAGCAATAGCAGATAGATTCATGGAACTTCGGTGAATACGGGGGTTATTGAGTTAAGTTTTATAATTAGGTGTATAGATTAGTTTATTTATATTTAGAGATTTTATCAAAGGGATTTATTAACGACAATATCAAGTTATTATTTATGCTATTTCACTTGTATTAGTTATGCCAGTTGTTCAATTGTCGGTTAAACAAGCTAAGCCTAGTTTAACCGACTATTGAACCACTGCACTAAATAAATTTACCTTTATTTGGCATCAACTAAACTACATACAAGTGTGACATATATTTGTGCAATCTAAGACTATCCCTATAAAATTTAATAAAATTATATAACTAATAAAATACAACACAATACCCCGAATTAAATTAAATACAAGAAAATCAAGTAAATTAACAATATTCGGCCCTAACTTAAAAGAAAAAAGAAAAATTCCCTCTTGGACACGCCTGAGACTGAAAACATACCATCTGCACTAGCGATACATTTATATCGTTGGAAGACACTTTAGAAAACTCGGGAACAATTTTCTGAAGTGGCAAGTCTTAACACTCACATACACATAGAATAACACATGGCAGAAAGGTACGAAGTTACAAATTGTAACAAATACAGTTACTACTACTAACTATTACTATTATTTTTAATTAGTTGAATTCAGTAAAATTCTAATTGATACTCTAATGATCTCTCTCTATCTAACACTGTTCTGATACTAATTTAATCCCAATAATCGTTTTCGCAACGAATTTAACAATAAGACTGTTTTATTTGCACAAGCAATTATTGCAAAACAATGGACAATAGTGCGTGCAGTGAAGTATTTTAATTGGAAACACATACTGAAATAAAAATCACGACGAAGAATTGTATTTGCTGCGTGCATTTGCATTATGTCCAGCGAAATTGTTAGGCCTGTTACACATCAAACTAACAACAAATTTAAATTCGTAGTACTCAATAGTAATTTAATTTTCAACTAATGATTGTTTTCACTTATATGCAAATGTGTTAAGATTAGGATGGAAACTAATAACAAATTTAAATTCGTAGTACTCAATACTAATTTAATTTTCATTTAATGATTGTTTTCATTTATATTCAAACGTGTTAAGATTGGAATGGAAACTAATAACAAATTTAAATTCGTAGTACTCAATACTAATTTAATTTTCAATTAATGATTGTTTTCATTTATATGCAAACGTGTTAAGATTGGGATGGAAACTAATAACACATTTAAATTCGTAGTACTCAATACTAATTTAATTTTCAATTAATGATTGTTTTCACTTATATGCAAATGTGTTAAGATTGGAATGGAAACTAATAACAAATTTAAATTCGTAGTACTCAATAGTAATTTAATTTTCAATTAATGATTGTTTTCATTTATATGCAAACGTGTTAAGATTGGGATGGAAACTAATAACACATTTAAATTCGTAGTACTCAATACTAATTTAATTTTCAATTAATGATTGTTTTCACTTATATGCAAACGTGTTAAGATTGGGATGGAAACTAATAACAAATTTAAATTCGTAGTACTCAATACTAATTTAATTTTCAATTTATGATTGTTTTCATTTATTTTGCAAATGCGTTAAGATTGGGATCACGTGTACGCTTTTCTAGCAGCGCGAATTGTGAAATAGTTTTGAGCTTTTAGTAAAAACTATGCAGTGTAATCGCATACAATTTACATAAGTTAATAAATATTAATTGTTGTTGGCTGTTGTGTTGTTATGTTAATTCTTATCGGGGAAAACAAAAAAGATTCATTGTGATTTTGATGCTTATTGATGCGATGTGATGCTGATGGTGGTTGATGGTAAAGAGGGCGAGATGACCACGCAGTGGTCACCAAGAAAACTTTGGGGCGCTAACAACTTTAGGGGGTGGTGTAACCAACGTTTACAAACAAAAATAAAAAATTAATATAATTACAAATTAAATATATAACAAATAAACTTTGGGGCGCTGTTATCGCTAACAACTTTAGGTGGTGATGTTACCAACAAAAAAAAATAAGAAAATTAATAAAATTACAAATTAAATATATAACAAATGATAAACAAAATTAAAATAGACAAAATAGACACCGTTTTAAATTATCAAGTATACAAATTATACATTGTAGGAAATATGCTGTAACATTGGCTGTAAAACTTTTATCTGTATAGGGCTATAAGGCGTGAGATTTTTCCGTCTGTCAAGGGAGAAACTTAGAGGAATTGAAACACACTTTTAACTTTATAAAAACCTCTGAAAAACTATGATAGGTAATTCGCGATAATTCGCCTTATTATATCTATAAATTATTAATATGCAAATATATTAATAATGTATAAATATAGATATAAAATAAGATATGTATGTAGTATGATAGTTTTAATTTTTTGGTAATGATTACCAAAAAATTAAAACTATCATACTTATGACATCAGATTTTGTAAGGAACTGCATATACCTTATGCAAGACTGAAGACAATGTTTTAACTTCATAAAATCCTCTGAAAACATATGACAGGTAATTCGCGACAATTCTCCTTATTATATTTATAAATTATGAATATGCAAATATATTAATAGTTTATAGATATAGATATAAGATAAGATACGTATGTAGTATGATAGTTTTCATTTTTTGGTAATGATTACCAAAAAATTAAAACTATCATACTTAGACATCAGATTTTGTAAGGACATACCTTATGCGAGACTGAAGACCATGTTTTAACTTCATAAAATCCTCTGAAAACATATGACAGGTAATTCACGATAATTCGCCTTATTATATCTATAAATTATTAATATGCAAATATATTAATAATTTATAGATATAGATATAAAATAAGATATGTATGTAGTATGATAGTTTTCATTTTTTGGTAATGATTACTAAAAAATGAAAACTATCAAACTTATAACACCAGATTTTGTCAGGAACTACTTATGCGAGACTGAAGACCATGTTTTACCATCTTTGGTTATCCAAAATCCATGGTAAAATATTATAATGCGCTACCAGCTACATTAAAAAATATAGAAGAGATGAAGATTCAAATTTGAATTATGTGAGCTATTAATTCAAAGAGCCTACTACTCAATTGAGGAGCATTTAGAAGTATTTTAATAAATTGAAATGCGTTTTTGTTAATTTTTAAAATTTGTCTATCTGTATGTAGTCATGTAACAAACAATACATTGTTTTTAATGGGGTGCGAAGGCCCGACTTCGCACCCCATTAAAAATAATATAATAATCTAATACTGAGTACGGGACGGATGACACCTCTAACTATTCGGCCACTGAGATGGGTTGTAAAACTTATTCTGAAAAAATCTATGCAATTTACATAAGCTAATAAATGCATTTTTGTTGGTTGTGAAATGTATTTTGAAAGAATGTTTGATAATAATTCATAGTTAACGACCTTGTATTTTACAAAATAAATTAGAATAGCATGAAATTTATACTAATGTTGCTTAAAATACTTTGTTGCCTCTGAAATAATTTATTTTATAACATTCAAGGATTTTAACTATGAATTATTATAAAAAATCTTCCAAAATATGTTTTACAACCCAGCTCAGTGGTGGAGTGGTTAGAGGCGTCTATAGCTATGAATTGTAATCACAAATTCTTTCAAAATAAATTACACAGATAACAACAACGAGAATTTTACAAAATAAATTAGAATAGCATCAAAATTATACATGTTTTTAAAAATACTTTGTTGTCGCCTCTAAAATAATTTTATTTGTAAGATTCGAAGATTTTAACTATGAATTATTATTAAAAAAATCTTCCAAAATAAGTTTTACAACCCAGCTCAGTGGACACAGTGGTTAGAGGCGGCTATAGCTGTGAATTATAATCATAAATTCTTTCAAAATAAATTTCACAGCCAACAAATATATGAATTTTACAAAATAAATTGGAATATCATAAAAATTATAGATGTTATTCAAAATACTTTGCTGTCGCCTCTGAAACAATTTATTTTGTAAGATTCAAGGATTTTATCTATGAATTATTATTTAAAAAAATCTTCCAAAATAAAAAAAAATCTTTTAAAATAAGTTTTACAACCCAGCTCAGTGGTCGAGTGGTTAGAGGCGTCTATAGCTATGAATTATAATCATAAATTGTTTCAAAATCAATTTCACAGCCAACAACAATGTGAATTTTACAAAATAAATTGGAATAGCATAAAAATTATACATGTTTTCAAAATACTTTGTTGTCGCCTCTGAAACAATTTATTTTGTAAGATTCAAGAATTTTATCTATGAATTATTATTAAAAAAAATCTTTCAAAATAAAAAAAATTCTTTTAAAATAAGTTTTACAACTCAGCTCAGTGGTCGAGTGGTTAGAGGCGGCTATAGCTATGAATTATAATCATAAATTGTTTCAAAATCAATTTCACAGCCAAGAACAATGTGAATTTTACAAAATCAATTGGAATAGCATACACATGTATACATGTTGTTCAACATACTTTGTTGTCGCCTCTGAAACAATTTATTTTGTAAGATTCAAGGATTTTATCTATGAATTATTATTAAAAAAATTCTTCCAAAATAAAAAAAAAATCTTCCAAAATAAGTTTTAGAACCCAGCTCAGTGGTCGAGTGGTTAGAGGCGTCTATAGCTATGAATTATAATCATAAATTGTTTCAAAATAAATTTCACAGCCAACAATGTGAATTTAACAAAATAAACTGGAATAGAACAAAATCTATACATGTTGTTCAAAATACTTTGTTGTCGCCTCTGAAATAATTTATTATGTGAGATTCCAAAATAAGTTTTACAACCTAGCTCAGTGGTCGAGTGGTTAGAGGCGTCTATAACTATGAATTATAATCATAAATTGTTTCAAAATAAATTTCACAGCCAACAATAATGTGGATGTTACAAAATAAATTGGAATTGCATAAAAATTATACATGTTTTTCAAAATACTTTGTTGTCGCCTCTGAAATAATTTATTTTGTAAGATTCGAAGATTTTAACTATGAATTATTATAAAAAAAATCTTACAAAATAAGTTTTACAACCCAGCTTAGTGGACAGAGTGGTTAGAGGCATCTATAGCTATGAATTATAATCATAAATTGTTTCTAAATAAATTTCACAGCCAACAAATATGTGAATTTTACAAACTAAATTGGAATATCATAAAAATTATAGATTTTATTCAAAATACTTTGCTGTCGCCTCTGAAACAATTTATTTTGTAAGATTCAAGGATTTTATCTATGAATTATTATTAAAAAAAAATCTTCCAAAATAAAAAAAATTCTTCCAAAATAAGTTTTACAACCCAGCTCAGTGGTCGAGTGGTTAGAGGCGTCTATAGCTATGAATTATAATCATAAATTGTTTCAAAATAAATTTCAGAGCCAACAACAATGTGAATTTAACAAAATAAACTGGAATAGAAAAAAATTTATACATGTTGTTCAAAATACTTTGTTGTCGCCTCTGAAATAATTTATTATGTAAGATTCAAGGATTTTAACTATGAATTATTATGAAAATTCTACCAAAATAAGTTTTACAGCTCAGCTCTGTGATCGAGTGGTTAGAGGCGTCTATAACTATGAATTATAATCATAAATTCTTTCAAAATAAATTTCACAGCCAACAATAATGTGAATTTTACAAATTAAATTGGAATAGCATCAAAATAATACATGTTTTGCAAAATACTTTGTTGTAGCCTCTGAAATAATTTATTTTGTAAGATTCGAAGATTTTAACTATGAATTATTATAATAAATCTTCAAAAATAAGGTTAACAGTCCAGCTCAGTGGTCGAGTGGTTAGAGGCGTCTGTCGCTATGAATTATAATCATAAATTCTTTCAAAATAAATTTCACAGCCAACAACAATGTGAATTTTACAAATTAAATTGTAATAGCATCAAAATTATACATGTTTTGCAAAATACTTTGTTGTCGGCTCTGAAATAATTTATTTTGTAAGATTCGAAGATTTTAACTATGAATTATTATAAAAGTTCCTCCAAAATAAGTTTTACAACCCAACTCAGTGGTCGAGTGGTTAGAGGCGTCTATAACTAAAAATTATAATCACAAATTCTTTCAAAATAAATTTCACAGCCAACAACAACGTGAATTTTACCAAATAATTTTTTTTAGAACACATAGCTTAAATTGGACTTTGAAGGGTATGTCAACCACCAAAATATATTTTGATAAAAATTGTGGGGACTTTTGTAAGAAGATTAAAAAATAAAAAGATGTTTAGAATATGTAAGAATTATTCATGCTTCAGACTATATTTATGAGGCTATTTCATCAAAATGATTAAAAGGGTTACAAATTTATTATTTTATTTCAAAATTAATCCTGCGTTTTAATTTACTATTTATTTGGTAATATATATATATATATATATATATATATATATATATATATATATATATTTGATTGGAGTATTAATGTTTGTTAATTAATATTTACAATATAGGTTTATGATACAACTAACCCCCTAGGAGGAAATTTAAACGCCATCTGGCGTTATATATATATATATATATATATATATATATATATATATATATATATATATTACCAAATAAGTAGTAAATTAAAACGCAGGATTAATTTTTAAATAAAATAATAAATTTGTAACCCTCATCTCAGTTTTTCCTACGTTTCCCCTATAATATAAATACAAAGACAATGTTTTGAAGCCGACCGACCTGTCATTTATGACATTTGTACTGACAGTGCAAAAGTGGGGGTTGCAGGTTCGAATTGCATTAAGAGTGGTACTTTTTATGTTTTTTATTCAATATTTGATTGGAATATTAATGTTTGTCAATTAATATTTACAATATAGGTTTATGATACTAACTAACCCCCTAGGAGGAAATTTAAACGCCATCTGGCAGTACCACATTTTATACATATATATATATATATATATATATATATATATATATATATATATATATATATATATATATTAAAAATTAATGTATTCATTATCCATCGTGAAATAAGCATTTTATGTCTTGAAAATTGATTCGAAATTGAGTCGAACAACGGGAATTTCATCTAGCATTCTTATAAAGTGTATCGATGTAGAGGTAAAACTCCAGATGTGAAAAAAGATAAAATAAAAAATGTCCAATGAAAATACACTTGGCTCTGTTGGATAGACAATTCAGAACCAAATAAGTAATCTTACGACAATTTTATAATAAAGAATCAAAAAAAGTATTTTGTCTTTTAGTCTTTTAACCTAACAATCTACAATTGATAAGACATGAGTAAGCGTAGTCTCTGTAGTTGATTCGTGTGCAGCAGGCCTTATTCACTCCGCACGTAAATAAACAATTCGCTCATAATTTACGCTACAAATGATTACAATTTTGTTATCAACGCCTGTTCATAAATAATGATCCACATTATCCTTCGCACTCGCAGTCCGAATTTAAGTGTCGCAATTTCACGGGTTCTTATCTGTAGATTTAAATTTTAATACAATTTCTTGGTATGAAGTGAATCATGTAATATTATACTGACCAAAAAAAAAACTACAATTACAGTAAAGGTGGGTTTATCTTGACATAATACAAATAAGAAATAAAACAGAAACTAGCTGTGGACCGTACATGCGGACAAAATAAGAATACTTTTACTGCTTTGTTCTTATTACTTGTTTTTGCATTATAAAGCATATTAAGCAAAATAATAATAATAATAATATTTATTGTGATTAGCCCTAGAAAGATAGAGGTTTGTTTTTTAAATATTCTATAGGGCAGAAAGACTCCGGTTGTTAGCCTATTGTGGTATGTAATGTAAATATTATGTATCACAATAAATATTTTTTTTATTATTATATTCCTTAATCCCTATAAAGGCACCTTACACGATCAATATTACTGTCAATATTTTAGAATAATGACAGTATTACTGTACGATAATATGTTTAAAATGTTCATTATTCTAAAATATTGCCAGTATTACTTATCGTGGAAGGTGTATTAAAGATGCAATGAAGAGGATACTGATATTTATCCGGATAATTGATTACTTGATAAATATAAAAGGAGGATTGAAGCAAATATTGACAGATCTAGTATTGGCAGTATTATTGACCGTCTAAGGTGCCTTATAAAGATAGAAGTTTTTTTCATGTGATTTTTGTGAAACTTGAATTAATCTACATAAAATCCCCCAAAAGTATATTCATTCGAAATCTACGTCTATGGAAAATCTGACAATTTTCAACTTTTCATAGAAAACATTTAAACGATTCTACATAATTTAACAAAGATATACGTTCATGTGATTATATAATTGCTCAAAACTTGAAATAATCAGCATAAAATCCCCCAAAACTACATTAAAATCGAATCCTACGTCTTTCGAAAATCTAACAATTGACAATTGCCGTGCACACTTTTCATAGGAAACAATTAAGATGATGTAAAATTCCACTAAAATTTCTCTGGGCTATTAATAACCTATTTAACCGAAACCTAATATAGTCGACAACTATGCCACTAATTGCATTGTAATTGGTCGGTGGCAGCGTGTGTCCCCGCCACCGTCGCGTCCGTCCCTTCCAAAATTCGCGACTCATCCGACCTGGGCGATCAAACGAAATCGCACACACGATTTTCGTATTTCCCCCGGCCATGTGCACTGCAGTGCGGTGAAAAACTATGGTCAACTAGTGCGCGACGCTCCCGTTAAATTTTTGTATCATTTTTATGGCAGCCAAAATGACGCCCAACGTGACCGACTCGATCCCGAAAGAAAATGGGGAGGAAAGCAGCAAGAGTGATACATATTTGAAGCTACCGGCACAAATTGGGACGGATTATACGTTCAAGAGGGATGTGGTTTGGTTTAATGCGATCGGGTTCTTGGTGCTGCATCTGGCTGCGTTGTATGGGCTGCTGCTGATACCCTTTTCGCATCCCTTCACATTTATTTGGAGTAAGTAGACGTTTTATTATATCTATAATATATTTTTAAGAATCATAGGGTTCGCAATCTATTATGCATACCATTTCTAAAAACAAATCTTTATTAAAAATAGTTAGTTAAAAATTTGACTAGATTTCAAATGTTTAACTATTTCTTTATGTATAGCCTCTTGAACGTAATAAAACTTCTGCAAAGTTATTTTGATATATTTTTCCTTAAAAAATTACATTAAATTCACAGAAAACCTATGAATATTGTGATTTGCGAAATTTTGCATACCATGGGGTTACCACTAGCACACGGGGATGAGTATCGCAAATAATTTATTCATTTATTTTGTTACAGTGGGATTTCTAGCATTAATATCTGGAGAAGGAGTTACCATAGGAGCACATAGGTTATATTCACACAAGGCATTTAAAGCCACGTTACCAGTGAGGCTAGTTTTGTTGGTGTTACATACGATGGCTGGGCAGGTAAGCTTTACGATAAGTAGTGACGTTAATGGTCTTTTTAAGGATAATGCGCCATAAAGTTATCATTCATTCATTACGAATTAATGAATGTTAATTTTACTGCGTATCAACATTCATTCGTTATCATTTTATAATCAGTAACACAACAGTTTAATATATTGATGATTTCTGTGAAACCCAATGCGTGCCATTTGCTCCAAAATAAAAGTCTTTAAGTTACTGAGTCTACCAAATAATTATATTTGCAGTTTGGAACTGGATTCTATCAGTTTCTCACAATGTTTGCAAGAATATTCTCATGCGCCCTCCCTGATTACAAAAAAGTCTACAAAATAATTATATTTCCACCTTATCACTGTATTCTATCAGTTTCTTACAATTTTTACAAGAATATTTTCATGCGCCCTCCCTGATTACAAAAAAGTCTACAAAATAATTATATTTCCACCTTATCACTGTATTCTATCAGTTTCTTACAATTTTTACAAGAATATTTTCATGCGCCCTCCCTGATTACAAAAAAGTCTACAAAATAATTATATTTCCACCTTATCACTGTATTCTATCAGTTTCTTACAATTTTTACAAGAATATTCTCATGCGCCCTACCTGATTTCGTAACCCTGATCGAAAATACGTATCATACGATATGAGTAACACAACAGTTTAATATATTGATGATTTCTGTGAAACCCAGTGCGTGCCATTTGCTGAAAATAAAAGTTTTTAAGTTACTGAGTCTACAAAATAAATATATTTCTACCTTGGCACTGTATTCTATCAGTTTCTCACATTTTTTACAAGAATATTCTCATGCGCCCTCCCTGATTACAAAAAAGTCTACAAAATAATTATATTTCCACCTTATCACTGTATTCTATCAGTTTCTTACAATTTTTACAAGAATATTCTCATGCGCCCTACCTGATTTCGTAACCCTGATCGAAAATACGTATCAGACGATATGAGTAACACAACAGTTTAATATATTGATGATTTCTGTGAAATTCAGTGCGTGCCATTTGCTCAAAATAAAAGTTTTTAAATTACTGAGTCTACGAAATAAATATATTTCCACCTTGGCACTGTATTCTATCAGTTTCTCACAATTTTTACAAGAATATTCTCATGCGCCCTCCCTGATTACAAAAAAGTCTACAAAATAATTATATTTCCACCTTATCACTGTATTCTATCAGTTTCTCACAATTTTTACAAGAATATTCTCATGCGCCCTACCTGATTTCGAAACCATGATCGAAAATACGTATCATACGATATGAGTAACACAACAGTTTAATATATGGATGATTTCTGTGAAACCCAGTGCGTGCCATTTGCTCAAAATAAATGTCTTTAAGTTACTGAGTCTACAAAATAATTATATTTCCACCTTAGCACTGTATTCTATCAGTTTCTCACAATTTTTACAAGAATATTCTCATGCGCCCTACCTGATTAGGTAATCCTGATCGAAAATACGTATCATACGAGAATATGGTTATCAGAAAAGATTTTTCAGTAATGTTTTGGTTAGCATAATAAACAATAGGGCATAGGATCAATTTCTTTACCAAAATTATAGCAGTAGTTGGCTATCGACCTTCCGGTCCTTCTGTTCTGTTTTATTATATGTGTATACTTGCTACTTAATAGTCCCTGAGTTTTCTAAAGTGTCGTTAATTGTATCCCAACGACTACGCAAGCCGGGATTCGAAGATGGGCCGCTAGTTCGTAAAGGCAGGGTGCTAACCACTGCACTACATCCACGTATATTATTATATTTATTTTTGAACGCCATTGTTGTACGAGATTGATTTTATTTAATTTTAAATTGAAAATATTTGTTCAATTTAAAATTAAATAAAATCACTCTGTGCGGTTATGGTAGTGTTTTAGAAGCAAATTAGAAATAAAATAAGCGCGATAAATTTATATAATATATTTATTATATAAATTTGTGCTAATGAAGTTAGCCAGAAAAAGGTGTGGACGTGTTTAAAACAAACCAGTAAAAAGTAAAAACCTTATTCAAACACAAAACGTGTGTGCAAATATTATTCCTCCAATATAAGCACTTTCAATTAAGTTAACCCTGAGTTTATATATATATATATATATATATATATATATATATATATATATATATTATATATATATATATATTATATATATATATATATATATATATATATATATATATATATATATATATATATATATATATATATATATATATATATATATGTATATATATTTATTTATTTGACCTTAACCTTTCCAAAAAATATTTTGATAACATAATAATGTGAATAAATACAGACTTTTTCGTCAATATTGGTTATACATTTCGCACATAATTATACGTTACGAATGTATTTGTTCTTATGTATTTTCCAAAATCAATGTTTGCGGATTCTTTATCAACAGTGACGACAGTGACAGCTCATACCAGACAGATGAAAGAAAATGTTAGTAATGTATAAGTTATTTTTGGGAAACAGCGATGGCAGTGAAACTCTTTTTATAATATATCAATATTTCGCTCTTTTAATTTCGAGCATCATCAGGATAATTATTTTGTAAATTATGTTAATTGCCAGTTTCTATGTTCATTAACTCTGCATAATTATCCTGATGATGCTCGAAATTAAACGAGCGAAATGTTGATATATTATAAAAGGAGTTTCACTGCCCTCGCTCGCTGTTTCCCAAAAATAACTTATACTTATAACGCATTACATTTATTTATATATATATATATATATATATATATATATATATATATATATATATATATATATATATATATATATATATATATATATATATAGCAAGTAGAATGACGGACTGTTATTGATATGGAGTGGATGACGGGTATAAGTCCAAAACGGGGAATACTGGAAACCAAGGGCAAGTGAACAAAATTAAAGCCAAGATCTTGTTTGGTTCCAGTTTATTAAGTTACGTGCCAACGTTTCGCTAGCCAGTGCCAGCATCTTCAGGGCCTGGAAGCAAGGAGACATGTTGAATAGTGGAGTCTCCTTATGTATCACAGATAACTGTAGTACAATACATTACATTACATTACAATACATTACAATACAAATTTGATATAAATGAAACTTACATGTACATAAAGTTAATAAATGTAATATATGACGTTACACATCAAAATGCAAATCACTTAACACAATCTTGATTAAAAAAAACAACAGACTAGTTAAAATTCAGATTATTAAAAAGATTAAAAAAGGGGAAAGAGAATAAAATTATAATAATAATACAGTACCTTTCCTTGACTCCTTGGTGATCAGGATGCCTGACAACCATATTATACTTGACTGGTACATAAAACCTACCAGCTCGGGCAGATACATCCCCTTTTGCTCTTACTATCCTTTGCAATATAAAATTAACACAGTATTGGCAATGAAAAACCGTATAACTCGTATTTCTCATCCATCACTACATAACAAGAACATGAGAAAATTGTTTGCCATTTTTAAAAATAACATGTATCCTTCGCACTTTTTAAAAAAACTGATATTCCGTACCAGCCATGCCGAGATAGGCAATCATCTCTCCCAAGGTGACCTACATAGGTCGGACTTTGACGACCGCGTGCTGTTTTGCAAGTTACCTTATATTGAGGGTCTTTCTAAAGGGTTGTCTTGCCTATTGAGAGGTCCCAACCCTAACCTCAGGGTTGCCTATGACAAAATCTGTACCGTTAACTCTTTTTTCACCCGCCTTAAAGATCCCTTACCTATTCTCCAAAGCCAAGACTTGGTTTATGCGATTAACTGCCAAAATTGCGACCTATTCTATGTAGGACAGACTTCTCAGAAGCTTAGCAAAAGACTCGCTCAACACCGTAGCGACTACAGACTAAAACCAAATTCGACTGGTCTGAGCCACCATTGTAACACATATGACCATGTTGCCAATTTCCTCGAGGCAAAAGTTTTATGCAAAGAAAAAAACTCTTTCAAACGCAATTTTTTGGAAATGTGCCACATCGCTACTAACCAAGGCAATACAATGAATTTCAAAAAGGACGTAGAGGGCTTAAGTAGTATTTATATTTATTTGCTCTCTTTGCAGAATCGTTATATTCCTGCCTAGTTTACAACCAATCTCTACTTTTTGTAACAATGTTTGCATATTTCCTTGGTTATTCAAATAATTTATATTTCCGCCCAAATGTGATACTATTTTTAATAATTGTTTGACCTTTTCGTGTTACTTTGCTAGTCCTACCTCCTTACTAGTTTTATGCTTACAATAGTTTTTAACATTTTATTCTCTTTCCCCTTTTTTAATCTTTTTAATAATCTGAATTTTAACTAGTCTGTTGTTTTTTTTTTTTTTTTTTTTTTTTTTAATCAAGATTGTGTTAAGTGATTTGCATTTTGATGTGTAACGTCATATATTACATTTATTAACTTTATGTACATGTAAGTTTCATTTATATCAAATTTGTATTGTAATGTATTGTAATGTAATGTAATGTATTGTACTACAGTTATCTGTGATACATAAGGAGACTCCACTATTCAACATGTCTCCTTGCTTCCAGGCCCTGAAGATGGTGGCACTGGCTAGCGAAACGTTGGCACGTAACTTAATAAACTGGAACCAAACAAGATCTTGGCTTTAATTTTGTTCACTTGCCCTTGGTTTCCAGTATTCCCCGTTTTGGACTTATACCCGTCATCCACTCCATATATATATATATATATATATATATATATATATATATATATATATATATATATATATGGGATATAAGGGCCGATAGACTTCAGGTCAATAAAGTTTATAGAAAAAACATATGAAAACAAAATTATGTATCAACAAATCTTCATATGTATAAATTTCTTCTTTATTTTTATTATATTCATTTAAAATACTTGTATTTATATCAATTATTAATACATATGTTTGTTGTGTGTAATACAAGCAAATTTTACACGCAAATAGATTAAAGGATGTTACATGAAGTACACAATGGATAATACAAAAACAAACAATATTGATATAAAGTAATCACGTCCGTGATTAAATATGCTCGTTTAATTCGAGCAGCATCTGCAACTAAGCGGAAACACAAAGGACAACAGAAGATACTGGCGAAATGCTGTTTGTATGATGAAAGTTTGCCTGTGCAGTGCTAGTGTGTCTAGGAAATCAATTTTGAGGGGGGGTTTAAAAAAGCACTAGAAATTATTTGTATTTATTATGAATGGAAAAGAAATATATATATATATATATATATATATATATATATATACTAGAAGAATCGCAATGCGATTTTAGGAAAGGAAGATCCACACAGGACAACATCTTGACAATAAAACAAATCACAGAAAAATGAACTACAAATAATAAAAACACGTATTTAGAATTCATGGACCTAGAAAAAGCGTTCGACATGATCCCAAGAAATAAATTATGGAAAATCCTGGAAGAGAGATGTAGAAAGAAAGACAGTCGAATTAATACAAAACATATATAACACCCATGCAATAATACACAAGGGACAACATCAATAACATTGACTCAGACAAGGAGGCGGGCTCTGTATTTTTGATATTTTTTGGAAAATAGCTGCGACACTAAGGAAATACTATTAAACTATTTTAAAAGTTACATTTTGGGGGGATGTTTAATGATGGAATGAAAAGAATACTAATGTTTATCAGCATAATTGATTACTTGATAGATATTGAAGGAGGATTCGAGCAAATACTGACAGTACTAGAATTGACACTATTATTGATCGTGTAAGGTGTCTTATAAAACTTTTCATGCGAGCAGACTTTTATTAGTTAAATAAAAACGACTGGAAATTTTATAGATTCAGATTTAATTGTGTTCATTTACAGATTACACCTAATAAGGCATTGACCTACGTGTTTTGCAAAACGTCCTAAAACTACTAAACACACGTTTGAAAACATATAACATCAAGACATTGATTTATAGAACCCCCAAGGTGATTAAAACAACAATACTGGATGCATACCGTACCGGTCGAAAAATAGAAAACAATTATTTTTTACGTGCTGTTACGTGTTATGCAACTGCACGTGAAGGTAAAATAAGTATCAGCATTATCAGCACGGTTTGTAATATTCGTAGCAATTAAACGTCCGACATAATGCACTTCTTCTGGTTTGTTGCATTTGTGCGCTTGTGATTATAATGCAATATGTATGATTTTTTGTATTGTTGTTTTGGAAATGTCAAAGAAATATAATAATTCACTTAAATAAACTTAAACCTGGATGGATAAACTATTAGAATGGTGACCATTTTATTTTACCGGTTACACACCTTATAATTGCCCTGACCATTTTAAGTAAACTCTAAAAACGCCTACGCCTCGCCCGTTATCCTTGTATCTATAACAATTTTTTGATGTTTTATTATTTATTTAATACACAAATGATAAATGCTTGCAATTATATTTGCTGAAAAAAACTCATATATCGCGACAAAATATGAGCTGTGCAGTAGATTTATTAAATAATTCGTTTTTCTACGAGATTTGCACGTTTTTTGTACTACGTACCTAGCGAAGAGATTTATACACTGGAAACCTACAAATTTCCGTTGAGTAAATTTTTCTATAATTATCCTGAATTATATATATATATATATATATATATATATATATATATATATATGTAAGTTATTTTGTATGTATAAGTTATTTTTGGGAAACGGCGAGGGCAGTGAAACTATCAATATTTCGCTCGTTTCATTTCGAGCATCATCAGGATAATTATGCAGAGTTAATGAACATAGAAACTGGCAATGAACATAATTTACAAAATTTGCTATTCAGATTTGGCGCTTCGTTGACAAGATCATAACAAATGCGTGGTTAACAAGGATATATATATATATATATATATATATATATATATATATATATATATATATATATATATATATAATATAACCGCGAATTTGTTATGATCTTGTCAACGAAGCGGCAAATCTGAATAGCAAATTTTGTAAATTATGTTCATTGCCAGTTTCTATGTTCATTAACTCTGCATAATTATCCTAATGATGCTCGAAATTAAACGAGCGAATTATTGATATATTATAAAAGGAGTTTCACTGCCCAGCTGTTTCCCAAAAATAACTTATACATACAAAATACAATAATATATATATATATATATATATATATATATATATATATATATATAATAAGTGCCTATTTTAATAAGATGACCATACGTCCCAAATATCCCGTTTTTTTCGTACACTACAATATCTACTACTATCATGTCCCTTCTCTAACATTTCTGATATATCTACTATCTAGAAATAAATTGTATAGTAGCGAGCTGATTGGGCACCCCTGCGTTACCTCTATACATACTTCAAATCATTCAGATCATTAGTAGCCTTATACCAAGTTTTATTTAACACGTCTTTCATTCTGTCTATCATATTATATTCATACTCATTCTAGCCAATATCTCAAACAACAAATTTCTGTGTATGCAAGCAGGTTTTAGAAGTGGGAGGTCATCAATAGATCCATTATTGACGCTAAATTATGTGGTAGAATAGGCGACAGAAAAAAGAACAAAGGATATGCATTATTTCTAGATCTGAAGGCAGCGTATGACTATATCCTGCCATACGCTGCCTTCAGATATAGAAATATTGCAAATCCTTTGTTCTTTTTTCTGTCGCCAACAACAACAACAACAACAACAAAAGGTTTTAGAAGTGGGAGGTCATCAATAGATCAAATATTGACGCTGAATTATGTGGTACAGGAACAGAGAAAAGAACAAAGGATATTCATTATTTCTAGATCTGAAGGCAGCGTATAGCTATATCCTGCCATACGCTGCCTTCAGAACTAGAAATAATGAATATCCTTTGTTCTTTTTTCTGTCGCCTTTTCTAACACATAATTCAGCGTCAATATTTGATCTATTCATGACCTCCCACTTCTAAAACCCTTTGTTGTTGTTGTTGTTGTTGGCGACAGAAAAAAGAACAAAGAATATGCAATATTTCTATATCTGAAGGCAGCGTATTGCAGGATATAGTCATACGCTGCCTTCAGATCTAGAAATAATGCATATCCTTTGTTCTTTTTTCTGTCGCCTATTCTACCACATAATTTAGCGTCAATAATTGATCTATTGATGACCTCCCACTTCTAAAACCTGCTTGCACACACATTGATTTAATGCCAATTTATTTCTGATATCGGTTCCTTCTGCTACCATTCTCTCAATTAATGTTCCTTATTATTATTAACGTTTCTAAATTATCGAAATTTGGATCACGCCCTCATACTATAATAAAGCCCTTCATAATGTTGGTGTACAGATATGTTTTTTGTGTGCAGGCATGTTCTTTTTTCTGTCTCCTTTTCTACCACATAATCCAGCAATAATTGATCTATTGATGACTCCCACTTCTAAAACCTGCTTGCACACATATTGATAGCCAATTTATTTGATTGAAATTAATTGAGAGAAGGGTGGCAGAAGGAACAGATAGCAGAATCTGTTCCTTCTGCCACCCTTCTCTCAATTAATTTTACATATTATTAGTAACGATTATATATTATCGAAATTTGTATCACTCCCTTATACTATAATAAAGCTCTTTGTATTGTTGGTGTACAGACATGTTTTTTTTTTGATAATACATCCAGCATTTGTGATTTCTTTCCAGAATTGTTTATACATTTGGGTGCGTGACCATAGACAGCACCATAAATACAGCGACACCGATGCCGACCCTCACAACGCCAACCGCGGATTCTTCTTCTCCCACGTCGGCTGGCTTATGAGCAAAAAACACCCGGCTGTGATTAGCAAGGGGAGAACCATTGACATGTCCGATTTAGAGGCTGACCCGCTCGTTATGTTCCAGAAAAGGTATGTTATTATTTAATTATTATATGCAGTAATTCTTTTTGGATTTAAAACCATTTTTAATAGAAAATTTCAGTCAAATTATAATCGTGTATCATGTGTATAATTTTAGCAGTCATTTTAATTTAATTTAATAAATTAAAATTTTTGATTGTATTTCATATTCTATATTTAATTGGGCTCAAAATAAACCATTTTCGGATCGTTTTCACCCAAAAATAAAGTCTGCAGGACGGTTTTTATTGTACAAGCTATTTTAAATTAATTGACTGAGTTATAATAAAAAATCATAAAAAGATTTTAGAAATTCAAATGTATGATATTATTTTACATTCTATATTTAATTCAAAATAAACTAATAATAATAAAGATATATATATATATATATATATATATATATATATATATATATATATATATATATATATATATATATATATATATAGTTTATAAATTAATTATTAAATTATATAAATTTAGTGTGTAAATAAACCATTTTTGGATCATTTTCACTCAAAATTAAAGTCTGCAGGAAGGTTTTTATTGTACGAGCATTATTTCGCGATTGGTGTATGAAAATTTTTAAGCAGTAATTTTAAAAAGCCTACACCGAAAGGTAAAAGGCAAATAGATAATATATATATATATATATATATATATTATCTATTTGCCTTTTACCTTTCGGTGTAGGCTTTTTAAAATTACTGCATTGGACCATCTGGGATGATTTTTAATTGCATTGTACCCAAAAATTAATATTAGGTAATTTTTGTAATAATATAGTATTTCATATTCTCTTAATTTCAGATACTACAAGCCTCTGTATTTGATATTCGCCATGGCCATCCCTATTGCCATCCCCGTCTATTTCTGGGATGAGTCCTACTACAACTCAATTTTTCTCAGCTATTTCACGCGTTATTTATTGATGCTGAATATCACGTGGCTTGTAAACAGTGCAGCCCACTTTTATGGTAACAAACCTTATGACAAGTAAGTAATGTTTTTTAATATTTGTATTTGCAGGATAACGTTATAATGTATTTGTCTGTTCTTACCACATATCTTAGATATGTACATGATCAAAATAATTTGTACTATTTTAATTGATTGCATATTTTATCTCAAGGTGCGTCCAGACATGCAACATCAGAGCGTAACATCTTCTTTTTTGTATTTTGATTATATATTATTTTGATTTATTACTTATTTCAAAGTTGGCTATAAATGAAAATAATGGGTTTAGAAGTTTCGAAAATAGAGATTGGCATCACAACTATACTTCTCTGATAGTATAAATTATGAAACTGTATTGAGTTTTTAGCTAAACCTATGCAACAGAATGAGAAACAATTTCTGCAAGTTATTAAAAACCAATTTGTTGTAATATTTTAACCTTACAAAATAGGTATCAAAGCCTACAACAAAGTGTTTTTTTACAATATCATTCATTAATCACTATAATACTATCAGCCTTATGGGAGAATGTACCAACAAAACCGAACGCTGTCATAATTTTGCATAAGCGTAGATGTCTTGAGAGCATGGCCAGAAAAATATTTAGAGCCCCAAAATAGGTTAATTGTGGGGCTCTAAACATTTCCCCCAAATCTTACATGCGAAATAATTTCAGTTTCATACGTGTTATCAAGTAAACACTATATAGTTGTGTATATTAATTTTTTGAATAACTTTTAATTCAATAATAATTTTAAACGAGTTTTAAAAGAAAATTTGTAATGAAAAACAACCAAACATTTAAAATTGTGAATAAATTAAACTTGTTACTAATATTTATTAATCTATTTTTTTTTTAGAAATTTGAAGCCTGTTGAAAGTACATTAGTCTCATTCCTTTCACAAGGGGAAGGCTGGCACAACTACCACCACGCATTTCCGTGGGACTACCGTGCGGCCGAACTAGGCTCCAAATACTCCCTAACAACATTCGTAATAAACATACTAGCATCAGTAGGGGCTGTTTACGATCTTAGAACAACGCCCAATAACATTATAGAGCACAGGGTGCTGCGAACAGGCGACGGCAGCCATCCCATCAGTGAGAGCTTGAAGAAGGAAGAAAACCACACAAACACCACCACGCAACCAACGCCTGCGGTTAGTGGCGACTTAATTAAAAGGCCCATCGCTTTACAAGGCTAAAATATGTTTTATGCGAATTAAATGTATTTTTATATTCAGTGCATTACTGGCACTAGCTCCTGTAGTTTTTATTATTTATTTGCTGATTTTTCAGTGGGGTATTATTTTTGTTTGTAGAGAGTGTTGATAAATAAATATTGTTAGTATTAATTTGTGTTATTTATATATAAAAGTGTTTAGGATGTAAGTGAAGTAGACAGAAATAGGCCACTTGTACATACAGGCTTATTTTGAGCGAAAGGTATTGTTTAAGTCACTTCTATGCTTTTCTTAATTATGAGACTGTATTGAGGTTTAAAAAAAAAACTATACATAAACAATAAATAACAGAATATCATTAAAAATATAACAGCTTTATAAAAATTGTTAATAATACTGAAACATATTCTATAAGATTTGATGACCTTATAAATACATAATTATAGTCATTAATTCAACAAAAGAAGTTTCAGAGCTAACAATAAAGAGTCTATATAAATCAGTAAGGAGACCAATCAACAACATTGCTAGAACGAGCTTAGATTGGAACCCATAGATCACATTGTAATATTGATATTTTTTTCTAAATTGATTTTCGAGCATAATTTTTTCAATTGTATGTTATTTTATAAGCTGTATTTTATATTCTAAATTGGATTCAAAAGCATATTTTTCGGTTTTTATGGTTTAATCACAAATGGCAACAAATTAATATTTACAAGTTCAACTTTTTGTTTGTAAAAAAAAAACTAATCAGGAATAACTGGTATTTCCTCCTCTTTCATTGATACCTGCTTTTAGTCGCTGAAGCATATTATCAATTAAGTTCTGATTAATGTTCTCCCACTCCTGCAATGATATCTCTTTCAGCTCCTGAGCTGCTTATAGACATGGTGTATGTCTTCAAAAACGTCCTTTCAATTCATCGACATGTTCGATGGGATAGAAGTGTGGACTGCGGCCACTTAACTGCCGAATTCATACATCTTCATATCTTTTTCACTATAAGTATTTTCATTATTCCATCTTTACGAATCCTAGGCGACCAATAATACAGTCAATATTTTAGAATGATGACAATATTATTGACCGTGTAAGGTTCCTTTATGTGTGTACCATAGCTAAAGGTCCGGATTAATTTGAATATATATAATCAATCTGTTTTATTGTAATAATTTTTTTAAGATATACATCACAATTATTAATAATTATTGCTGAAACTATCTCTCAGTACATTTTTTTTTCAAGACCCTTGTAGAGTGTTTGGAGGGCAATGCAAAGCCACTTGCGATGCCGGTGAGTTCGATATTGGAGACAATCGATGTGAAGGTGAAGAGATGTGTTTGTAACATTTCTTTGCTCACGTAAAATATATCATAATCTTTTGATTAAAAGACATTTTGTGACTATCTGTTTTCAGACTTTGTTAGTAATCAACTATCATTACTTTTTACTGTTAATGCAGTACAATTATTTATTGTTCATTATTCTAGCCAAGAAAGGTGAAAGATGTGAAGACGTTGGGGGAGAATGCGTCTCATGCCCCGGCGTAGTTCAAGAAGAAGGAAAAAAAGATTGCGAGGCTTTGGGCCTTAATTGTTGCATTTACTTAGACTAATGTAATGTAATACAAAACAAATTTTGTATTAATATATGTACCAACAAAATTGTGTGTTAACATTTATTAAGTATATAAATGTCTGGGGGATCATTTATAAAACTAGCAAGTAGTGTAAGAAGCAAATATGGAAATAACTCTTCAAAGACATTTTAGCCGCTTTCATTTATCGTACAGAAGCTGTTTTAAGCCAGCTAAGGCCAGCCCAGAACAGCTCCCGAACGATAAACGGATACAGCTATAGATACAAACCGGAGTAAGCAAGGATTCACTTTATCACCAATGATTTTCCTAATTATCATTGATTATACAATGAATAGAAAGTCTACAATCAAAAAACCTAAAGATGGTAAAACTCCAGGAGTCGATATGATACCGTCTGAAACCCTTAACATGCTAGATGAAAGAGGCTGTAAGATTTTATTACACCAACTATGGCAGCGAATATGGACAACATGCTTATGGCTTAAGGACAGGACTACATTAAGTAATAATGCCACTATACAAAAAAACGCTCAAGAACCAGTTGAAATATCTATCGTCTAATATATCTGCTGCCGCATTCAAGTAAAATACACTATGTACTCTACAAGTACAAGCAAGTGTAACATAAAATGTTGGGTACAACGCAATTAAAAATCATCCGCCGTTGGACGGAGGCATTTCACCGCCTGGGATTATTTTTAATTGCATTGTACCATAAAATTAATATTAGGTAATTTTTTTTAATAATATAGTATTTCATATTCTCTTAATTTCAGATACTACAACCCTCTGTATTTGATATTCGCTATGGCCATCCCTATTGCCATCCCCGTCTATTTCCGAGTCCTACTACAACTAATTTTCTCTCAGCTATTTCACGCGTTTATACATATACCTGTAAATGTAATAAAAATCCCTCAATGTTTACTGCATTAAGTAGCTTAATGGTTTCAGTCGAAGATAACGTACGTACTGTGTGTATAATTACATATTAACAGCGATAGGCATATCAACACACAGTACACGTACGTTATCATCGACTCTGAAACAATTAAGCTACTTAATGTAGTACTTTAGGCTATTATCAAAATGTTTTTAAGTGCAATTTTACTAATTGCTACTGGTGTAGAAAATAATCAACTTAATTTTGTATGTATCATAAAAAAGGCTGTACAATCGAAATGAGTAGGAAAAGAAAATTTCGGTATGGATGAATAACATATTTGACAATCAGAAAAAATCAAGATCAATTTTCTTTAATTAGTAATTAGTTAGCTATGACATGTTAAATACGAAATCTACATAAATCTATACAAGGATACAAATTGCTCGATATTATAATAATATATGAATATTTCGGTATGGACGAATAAAATATTTGACAATCAAAAAATATCAATATCAAATTGATTTTATTAGTAGTTACTTAAGGCGCTTTCGTTTAGCATGGTTCATTGCTAGTCGCCCCCATGGCGTGCAGAATCGCTCAGGTTTTGCGGTCGTGCGCCGTCGGTTGTAAGGGCCGATATAGAATTATGCGCAGCGGAAGCGGAAAATAGAACAAGAAACAATAAGCCCGTACCAGCCCAGAGTGACAAACGAAAGGCACTTTAGATACGACATGCTACATAAGAAATTTAATAAATTTTTTATAAATCGCTACACAGTCTACAAATTGCTGAATATTAAAACAACCACGGTTGATGTATAAAACATTTGAAAATAATTATCATATTTTTTTCATTTTAATTTTTTCATAGTATATAAAACAATCTTGCTATTGTTTTTATTTTCTTCTGAATTAATATTAATTAAACAATACTGTGAATTATTACACAATAATAATGTTATTTAATCTCTCATTAGACGATAGCAAAGAATAACATGCAATATGTAATATAACTAGACTTTGCAATTATATGTGACCTTGGAAATTCCACTCGTATCATTCATTCGGTAAATAATGTATCAATGGTAACCTATATTGAAATATTTAAATATTATTTATATCCAGGACATGATATGAACAAGTTTAAAATCGCATGGTGATTAAATATTATTAAAAAAAACTTCTATCTGTCGTGAGGCTTTTCTACCGGTCATGGGGGAAGCTGTAATTACGCGGTATTTACTTTAACATCACAGAAACCTCTGAAAAACTGTGAAAGTTGATTCGCGAAAATTTAGCCCTATAGGGTTCGAACTCAGGCTCCCCAATGCTCAGTACGAGACGGGCTACACCTATACCACTCGGTTTTTTGGGTGGGTTGGTTGCTCTAATCTGAGTAAGGCAAGTAAATAAATACAGTTGTTTTAAATTTTCAATGAATTCCTTAGAAATCACAATATTAGATTATGATGAAGTGACGAGGCCTCTAGCCACTAGGCCACTAGGTTGAGTTTAAATATTATATTATAATAATAATAATTATATTTATATTCACTTTATTCTTTCCATATTCATGCAAAATGAACATGTCATAATAAAATAAAGTTAAGGTTTAGATCGTCTTAGTTTCATCCTTTACCAGCGGAAAAGTCCGCGGGTTAATAGTTAAAAAATTGTCAAATATTGTCAAATATTTTCAAATATTGTCAAATATTGTCAAATAATGTCAAATATTGTCGGATATGATTTTATAAAAAAATAATATCCGCACTATGAACTCTTAGGCAAAAATCATACCCCAGCTCTATTCACAAATAGGAATCAGCTATGATTAAAAATGTATTGTCAAATATTGTCTAATATTGTCAAATATTGTCAAATATTGTCAAATATTATCAAATATTATAAAATATTGTAAAAATCTTGTCCAATTTTGTCAAAATGTCAAAACTTTTATTTATAGTTATTCAGATACTGGTTGGTCTAAAGAAACTCTTTGGAGTGCATAGAGCCAAATGTTGTGAATTATTGTCAAATATTGTTAAATATTATCGAATATTGTCAAATATTGTCAAATATTGTCAAATATTGTCAAATATTGTCAAATATTGTCAGATATTGTCAAATATTGTCAAATATTGTCAAATATTGTCAAATATTATCCAATATTATCAAATATTGTAAAATCTTGTCCAATATTGTTAAAATTTGAAAAATGTCAAAACTTTTAATTATATTTATTCAGATACTGGTTGGTCTAAACAAACTCTTTGGAGTGCATAGAGCCAAATGTTGTTAAATATTGTCAAATATTGTCAAATATTATCAAATATTGTCAAATATTTTCAAATATTGTCAAATATTGTCAAATAATGTCAAATATTGTCGGATATGATTATGATTTTATACAAAAATGATATCCGCACTATGAACTCTTAGGCAAAAATCATCCCCAGCTCTACTCACAAATAGGAATCAGCTATGATTAAAAATGTATTGTCAAATATTGTCTAATATTGTCAAATATTGTCTAATATTGTCAAATATTGTCTAATATTGTCAAATATTGTCTAATATTGTCAAATATTGTCAAATATTGTCAAATATTGTCAAATATTGTCAAATATTGTCAAATATTGTGAAATATTATCAAATATTGTCCAATCTTGTCCAATTTTGTCAAAATGTCAAAACTTTTATTTATAGTTATTCAGATACTGGTTAGTCTAAACAAACTCTTTGGAGTGCATAGAGCCAAATATTGTTAAATATTGTCAAATATTGTCAAATATTATCAAATATTGTAAAAATCTTGTCCAATTTTGTCAAAATGTCAATACTTTTAATTATAGTTATTTAGATACTGGTTGGTCAAAACAAACTCTTTGGAGTGCATAGAGCCAAATGTTGTCAATTATTGTCAAATATTGTTAAATATTGTTAAATATTGTTAAATATTGTTAAATATTGTTAAATATTGTTAAATATTGTTAAATATTGTTAAATATTGTTAAATATTGTTAAATATTGTTAAATATTGTTAAATATTGTTAAATATTGTTAAATATTGTTAAATATTGTTAAATATTGTTAAATATTGTTAAATATTGTCAAATATTATCGAATATTGTCCAATATTGTCAAATATTATAAAATATTGTAAAAATCTTGTCCAATTTTGTCAAAATGTCAAAACTTTTATTTATAGTTATTCAGATACTGGTTGGTTTAAAGAAGTTGGAAGTTTTTTGGTTGTTTCAGACAAATTAAAAATGTTAAATTATTTTAAATAGTATATTATTCCTCGAAAGGACCCTAATAAGAAACGGTTAAGGAAAACGATTATTATAGGTTTCATTGATTCTTTCTTTAATTATTATCGTATACAGCGGTATACAGCGGTATACAGCGGTATACAGCGGTATACAGCGGTATACAGCGGTATACAGCGCTATACAGCGGTATACAGCGGTATACAGCGGTATACAGCGGTATACAGCGGTATACAGCGGTATACAGCGGTATACAGCGGTATACAGCGGTATACAGCGGTATACAACGGTATACAGCGGTATACAGCGGTATACAGCGATATACAACGGTATACAGCGGTATACAGCGGTATACAGCGGTATACAGCGGTATACAGCGGTATAACACGGTATACAGCGGTATACAGCGATATACAGCGGTATACAGCGGTATACAGCGATATACAGCGGTATACAGCGGTATACAGCGATATACAACGGTATACAGCGGTACACAGTGATATACAGCGGTTTTTTTCCTTTGTTTTTTTATCACACCTCAGTTACACTTTGCGACTAGTGGCTAGAGCTTGGCCGAAACTAGTTGCAAAGTGTAACTGAAGTGTGATAAAAAAACAAAGTAAAAAAAAAACGTTTTATTTATCCTTTTTAGTTTTAGTTAGGTAAATTTGTTTGTAATTGATTTTGAAATGGAGTTTTCCGTCAATAAGCATTATTATTATTATTATTATTATTATTATTATACAGTATACCGTTTGCTACTTTGACAACGACAACACTGTTTACATTACACAGATAACTAATAACAAAAATGTATTTATTTTTTATTTAATCTAATGTCTATCTCATCTATATTATTGGTGTAAGGCACAAAAATTTACTATTACTTAATATATATAATTTTTTTTTGTAAACGACCCCGAGATAGGTCATTTACATTTACATACGGCAAAATGTATACCGACAATAACTTTGAATTCAGTTCACGGGCAAATTTGCTTTCACCATATATAACTGATAAGGCACTGGTTTCTCCATGTTTGTAATTTTTTTAAATAAACTCATTGTAAGTCCACAATTTTTAAAAAAAGATTTATTTCCCCACATAAAGAAGCGACAGTGCCGTGGGTGATTAAAAATAATTTATGAATATTTATTCGGCACTTGTCTATCTCCGCAAATAAAAAGGGAAAACACTGCTAGCGACGTCAGTCCGTTTTTAGCATTCTGTCACGATGAACGTGGTTTTAACTTTGTGTTTGGTTGTGGTCCTAGTCAGCGGGGCTTGTGTGAATGCAGGTATGTAGTTATCATTACATTTAAAATTTAATATGTCGTATTATAAATACCAGTGACATTTTTTTTTGTCAACTAAATAATGATTATTTAATTTATGAGTAAAAAGCATTTTCTATCAGTTTTTGATGGATCACAATATGTGTTCGTTCACGAAATTCTATTCGTTGTTCATTATTACAACGACTAGAATTTTGTGAACGAACACATATTGTGGTCCACCTAAAACTGATAGAAAATGTTTTTCACTCATAAATTAAATAATCAAATCAGGACCGGTCCTAGGTAGTCGCCCGCATGCAAATATTTAGCATTATATAGGATATTAGGGTAGGGACATATGTGAAGAAATTAATAAATATTTTATAAATGCTAATATATATAGTCGAAATACACCATATTGTCTAGGCCATCTATTTTTTAATGTGTTAAATGTACTTTTACTAGTATTTAATTTCAAGATGTATATAGTGTAATTTTTAATATTGGCTTCGATTTAACAAACTAAAATTATATTTATATAGTCACTTGCTCTCTTTTGCATACATTTTTAATGTTTTAAATGTATTTTAGTTTTTTTATGTTAATTCTCAGATATATGTAGCAGTAATTTTAATGTGTTACTTTTATTTTATCTATTTTTATTTTTTTTTCTCTTTGACTTATGTATTGCTGTTGTAAACACAAAACACATACATGAATAAATCTATCTATCTATCACTATAAAGAGAGCAAGTGACTATATAAATATAATTTTAGTTTGTTAAATCGAAGCCAATATTAAAAATTACACTATATACATCTTGAAATTAAATACTAGTAAAAGTACATTTAACGCATTAAAAAATAGATGGCCTAGACAATATGGTGTATTTCGACTATATATATTAGCATTTATAAAATATTTATTAATTTCTTCACATATGTCCCTACCCTAATATCCTATATAATGCTAAATATTTGCATGCGGGCGACTGTGTGTATGTTTATGTATGAAGATTGACTCAATACCAAGGCTAGGTTAGGTAGATTATTAGTCAATGGTATGTGTGTGTACTATAAGTCAATACGTATTAATTTTAAATAGATAGTTAATATATTGTAGTAACTTTTTATAATAATGAACATCTCAATAACTAAAAATGTTTACTGGCACTAATCATTAAATATTTTCAGATAATTGCGCATTGTTTGGAGGACAATGCAAACCCACTTGCGATACCAAGTCCATAGTTGGAAACAACCATTTTTGTTCAAATGGAGAGAAGTGTTGTAATCCTGGTTTGTAACATTTTCTTTTGTTCAGCAAAAATATATCATAGTCTTTTGATAACAAGATATTTTGGGAATCAATTATTATTAGTTTTTAATATTAATACAGTACATTTATTTATTGATCATTATTTTAGTCACGAGGAAAGAAAGATGTAAACATATTGGTGGAGAATGCACCACATGCAAGAACGCTGCTCGCAGGGAAGGACTAAAAGATTGCGACGCTTTGGGCCTTGATTGTTGCGTTTGGTTATACTAATGTAATGTAAAATGAATGTTTGAACATGTACTAATATTTGAATAAAATTGTTTGTAAAAATTTATTAATTATATAATTATCTGGGGGATCACTAATAAAACTAGAAAGTAGTGTAACTAGCAAATGTGTCTCCAGACACATTTTAGCAGCTTTCGTTTATCGTCACTGAGTTTTAGATTATAATATTAAGTAAGTAGCAGAAGCAGAAACCTACCCCAAAATCCCTGCGGTAAATAAATAACGTTTTAGGTTTTATGATGATAACGAAAAAACGTGCAGTCACTATCTAATTCCGTTCAGTGAAGTTATGTGAGTAATTCCCATAGAAAACATATTATGTTTGTGTTATCAGACATTGTGGAACACATTCAATATGAAGATAGTGCTGCGCGTGCTACTTGTTGGATTATTCATCGTGTTGGAAAAACTAACTGCAGGTAAACGTAAATTATTACTACTCCAAAATTAATTACCTTTTGAATATTAAGCAAAAATCATAATAATTTAACTAAATCTACTTTATAAACAATTTTTGTAGGCAAAAATATTTTAACTTGTTCAATTGCGAATTATTTTTATAATATTCACTTCAAAATGTGTGCACACGTTCTTAATTTTTAATTCTAAATTATACACACTTTTTAATTACCGTTGTTTAATATGTACAGGTCGGAAATTAAGTAGCGAATAAATTCAATACAAGCTTTATTTATGATGTTTGCCTTTATAGCCTACACCGAAAGGTAAAAGGCAATTGATAATATATATATATTTATGATTTTTGCAAAAATTACTCGGACACGTAGATTTTTAATTTTAAATTGCCAGCTTCTAATGAAAGTGTCCATTTAGTTCGACATTTTTGAATGAGAAATGATGTCGTCGAAATGGTGCACATTTTGAGCATTTACTTTAAGTGATTATTGTTTAATTGAATATTATTTTGCGTTTCTTTACTCAGAGATTTGAAATGATTTTCCTCGAAAATTGACTTATAAGACCTATATCATAATATACCGTTGATCGCAGAAAAGTAATCCTTTTCAGAATCCACAATAAAAAAAATAGGGTTGTTATTTGAAACGTTATTGCTCACTTAAAAAGTATCGAAAAAAATAGACGTATAGGGCAATTTCTGCAAAAAAAATTATAAACACAGGGTTTATTGAATTTATTCGCTACTTAATTTCCCCCCTGTATATGTGCCGAGGTTTATAAATATTTTAGTATTAGAACTTAAGTTAGAACGATTTTAGTGAAACTAGTTTATGGAACATTGAAAACATCTTGAAAATTCGTCCAAAAAGAAATCAGTTTATCAAATAGCAATGAAAAATATAACGTGTTTTTATTGTATGTACCAAGAGGTATAAATATTCAAGTTGTAGCACTTGAGTGGTGGATGGCCCGGCCCCCAAGACAAAGACTACGCCCTTCAACGGTTTACTACTACAATCCACGGCAACTATCAAACTTATATCAAAGTGTGCTTAATATTATTGCTAATTAGACAAACAGTTGAAGAGAGAATTGATAGAAACAGTTGATGACCATATTCTCCGTCGTAGTGGACCACTCGCCCCTCTTTGACACGCGTAGTTAGAATTGTTAGGTTACTGTGTTTTATATTTCTATGAACCAAAAATAACTAGTTTATGCTAAAATTCAAACCATGCAACAATATGGATGGTCTGTCACCCAAAACGAAGACTACGCCAATAAAATGTTATCTACGAAAAACAATGCACGACAAATGTCAAACATAGATGTATGTAAGTATGCTTAACATTGCTGCTAATAAGACTCTGTAACCCCCGTATTCGCCGACGTTCCATAAATCTATAAGGCACCTTACACGGTACTGTCAGTCCTAGTACTGTAGTATTTGCTTTAATCCTCATTTTATATTTATCAAGTAATCAATTATCCCGAGAAACATCAGTATTCTCTTCATCCCATCATTACTGTACCTTACACGATAAGTAATACTGTCTAAATTTTAGAATAATGAACATTTTAAACATGTCATCGTACAGTAATACTGTCATTATTCTAAAATATTGACAGTATTATTGATCGTGTAAGGTGTCTTTTTCAACAGCTATTGTACCCATAAGTATTCGTTGTTATAACAACAATAAATACATTGTCTAGGGAATGTAGTTACTTTAGATTATCTCTATTGGAAACACTGAATAATTAAACAAAAGGTGTCATCAAAGCTCCAATCGCAAGCGCTATTCAAGGTGTTTGATATTTGTTTTGGCATATTGTATCACAATGAAGTTGTCAATTTATGCATTCAATAGCTTATGGAACCTATAAAGTTTATGGGATGTTGGTGAATACGCGCATAAGACGTTTGTTTCGAAGACCGCAGTCTCGGTAGTGGTGGGCTGACCATCCACTCCAATTTGAACCTCGTAGTTCCAATTAGTACAGTACACAGATTATTATACATACACTCATAATATCACGTACATACATGATATTTGTATGAACCACAAAAAAATATAAATAACTTTTGAAAACCTTAGGTCAAGAATGTGGTCGTGCCATACATACAAACGATTATCTCTTGGGGAAAATTGTAGGTGGATATGATGTTGGATATTATAAATATCCTTGGTTTGCGGTATTAATGTTGGATAATACAGCATGGTGTGGCGGAACTCTAATTGGCCCAAAAACGGTCATATCAGCGGCTCATTGTTTCAAAACTTTTTTAAATCAAAAACCGTAAGTCTTAATTTGTTTCTCCATCTTGTACAACTAGTCTCAACATATCAATAAATAACTCAAATAAATAGACCTACTAGAAGTATAATTTATATTACTCTTAAATGACACGAAATATGAAACTATACAGACTTCAATTTATTTGAGTTATCTAGTGATATGTTGAGAATGATTGTAGTGCATTAAATCTCCTAAAAATCATATAGCAAGGCTAAATATATTTAATTTGAAACTTTTATTCATATACAGAATGAATTTAGAAGCAGTCTACAAGGTCCGACTAGGAGTGTACAATAATTGCGTGAAAGAACCAACTCAAAAGCAATTCAACGTTCAAAAAGTTATCGTACATGAAAACTATGTCAAAAAACAACCGTATTATGACATCTGTTTATTAATTCTCGCCAAGGACACTACTGGGTTCGAACCCGCATGCCTTCCCCAACAACGTAATTATAATTTTGATTGCACTAAAATTAATTAAGCTTAACACATATCGTTTTATTTGTTCAGCTTTGCTTGATTCAAGCCGAGGCTTTGAAGGCATCATAATTGGCCTCGGAACAATAAGGTACAATGTTGACAAGTACCCTTGCACTATAAACGAAGGACGTGTGTTGATCTACAATGATGCGTTCTGCAAGAAAATGATTAGAAACGCAACGGATGACAAAGAAGACTTCCCGCTTGAACATGCATTTTGTGCAGGGTATAAACAGGGAGGGGTAGATGCATGTCAGGTGAAAACAATTGAAACATATTACTGAAATCATTATTTTAGTCATGTAAATGCAGAACAGGGACAAGAGAGTTTGTGAATATACATATATATATATATATATATATATATATATATTTATAATTATTAGTAATAATTAATTTTTATATACTAGGTGAAATTCCCGTCTTTAGACGGCTTATGATGAATCAATTATCTTGCCAACTCAAACACTAGTGGGGGAAGTATTATTTCCCGCACCCAAATCAATGTGGGAAATGTCTTAGGACATGAGTACATAAAGTTTATTGATGGTTCACACCGGTCTGAGTAGTTTCCTAAAAGTCGCTCACAATTTCTCTTGCTTCCACTATAGTTTTAGCAACTATTAATATATATATATATATATATATATATATATATATATATATATATATATATATATATATATATATTTATTTATCTCACTACGTAGGGCGATAGTGGTGGACCGTTCCTTATACTCAGTCCGGAAAACAGATATATATTGTTAGGTAAGTGAAATTTAGAATGCAATAACGACTAAACTCAAAATTAGTGAAAATATCAAATGGTTGATTTTTATAGAAGAATCATTAATGTAGCATCCTTTTGATGTCATGCGCAGACAGTGGCGTAGCGACCTTAACTCGCGCCCGGGGCACAATACCTTTTTAGCGCCCCCTATTCGAAAATTATATAATATTATATGTAAAATATACTTTTGTGGACCATTTGGCGCCCCTTTGTGAATAGCGCCCGGGCATGATTCCCCCCTCGTTACGCCACTATGCGCAGAAGACGAATGATTGAAACATCAATCTATGAATGAGCTATTAGTTTAATAAATATATTTTTAAAGGCTTGACTTCTTTTGGCTACGACTGCGCCCAAAAGGACCTTTTAGGTATATATACCGATGTTTCTCACTACGGTGACTGGATTGAGAATAAAACTGGTTTGAAGGCAAAGCCGGTACAAGAGCCACCAACGTCTGCTCCGGCTGTAAATACCGTTAATAACCAAAGCGCACCTACGTTCACACAAGTACCTCCAAATTCTTGGAATTATCCTATGACAATGGGGCCACAATTTTGTAAGTAGTATTAAATATAATGTTAAAATAAAACCTAATTTAAAATGCAAAAATTGATATAGGCACTTTTCAGATTTACTATGTTTTGGAAGTGCATTGAATAAAACAAGAAATTTAAATACAACTGTATTTTTGCCCTTGTTGCTATTGATAGTGTGGAGATGTATATCATTTCTAATTATAGTTTTTTGGCTATGAATGCAATGTAATTTACTAATTCTAAATATATGTTCTAGTTTATCCTCCAATGCAAAGTTCATGGTGGCATCACCCTCCCAAACGAATAATATTTGAGTTCCGCAATAACAAAAAGAGAAGGAAGAAGGTGCATCGTCCTTACGGTCGTTTAGGCCATAAACGTCGTTACGGTCATAGAAGAATTCTCAACCGCCCCCATTACCGTACTACCATAGATATGCCATAAGCAAGCCTCAAGCATATTTCATATGTCAAACATAAACATGGAAACCCTTTTGGTGATTTAAAAAATAATAAGTTACACAAGACTATTTAATCCAAATTGTTTTTATGCCTGTATTCATAAATATCTTATAAAATAAGTGTTAGGCTCAGTTGTATAAAGGCGAGTTAACTGTAGCTCGTAATTATATGTTAGATGTTGCATAAATTGTTAACTTTTCATTTCAAAGCCTCATGTGCCTCTATAAATGAGCCTGTGCTTTCTTTTACTTCGTCGTTCCACCAGTGGTGCTTATTTATGAATAAATTGATGTCAGGTCTGTAACTGCGCATGTCAATTTACATAAATACCAAAGGCAAACGCAAACCTCTATATATGATCCTGTGAGCCTGATGAGGCGTAAGTCACATTTAAGTTGTTTTGACTTCTCCTTCTCAAAACAACTTAAATGTGATTTACGCCTCATCAGGCTCACAGACTCATGTATAGAGGATTGCGTTGTAAATTGACGTGCGCAGTTACAGACTTGAAATCAATTTATTCATAAATAAGCACCACTGGTGGAACGAGGAAGTAAATGAAGAGGGGATACACAAAAATAGGACTAGAAGAAATTCCTGAGTATAAAGAAATCGTGAAGAGTATAAAAATAAAGGCTGAGAGTGAAAATACGATATTTGAATCTCTCTCTCTCAAATAAGCACCTCTGGTGGAACGAGGAAGTAAATGAAGAGGTGATAAACAAAAACAGGACTAGAAGACATTCCTGAGTACAAAGAAATCACGAAGAGTATAAAAATAAAGGCTGAGAGTGAAAATACGATATTTGAATCTCTCTCTCAAATAAGCACCTCTGGTGGAACGAGGAAGTAAATGAAGAGGTGATAAACAAAAATAGGACTAGAAGAAATTCCTGAGTATAAAGAAATCATGAAGAGTATAAAAATAAAGGCTGAGAGTGAAAATACGATATTTGAATCTCTCTTTCAAATAAGCACCTCTGGTGGAACGAGGAAGTAAATGAAGAGGTGATAAATAAAAACAGGACTACAAGACATTCCTGAGTACAAAGAAATCACGAAGAGTATAAAAATAAAGGCTGAGAGTAAAAATACGATATTTGAATCTCTCTCTCAAATAAGCACCTCTGGTGGAACGAGGAAGTAAATGAAGAGGTGATAAACAAAAACAGGACTAGAAGACATTCCTGAGTACAAATAAATCACGAAGAGTATAAAAATAAAGGCTGAGAGTGAAAATACGATATTTGAATCTCTCTCTCAAATAAGCACCTCTGGTGGAACGAGGAAGTAAATGAAGAGGTGATAAACAAAAACAGGACTACAAGAAATTCCTGAGTACAAAGAAATCATGAAGAGTATAAAAACATAGGCTGAAAGTGAAAATACGATATTTAAATCTCTCTCAAATTTTATGAGGCGATGCAGAAAAACAAGCTGAGACAGACATGACCATAAATTCACTTCTAGTAACTAACAATTGTAATTCAAAAATCACTTACTACTTGTTGCGGGCTGAATTCACGTTAGGAAAACAAACCCGTTGATGTCTTCAATTTGCTTGCGCGGTGCTCCACCATTCCATCTCCAGCCCATGAAAAGCACTGAGTTTAGTTTACAATAAAAAAAACACTACTACCGCCCTGACTTAAACTGACTAACACTCGCGAAATCGTTTTCTTAACGACTGCTTAAGACGGCACTGTTGGTTTATTCTGATTGAACAAAAAAGCTACACACGAAGACACCTGCAACAATAAAAAAAATAGAGTATATTAGTAAGAGATTGAATAATTTGAGTTTTGTTTGTTACTTACATTGCCCCTTTAGCGAGTCCAGCTTGACTGTTGTGGAATTGTACTGCATTCGCTGCAGGGTGCAAACTAGACGCCATCGAGGGTTTTTAAACACACGAGTTGCTTCGAGGTACGCGTTGTTTTGCGACGCGCGATGGTACACGACACGAACTGATTCATGACACGAGTTGGTTCACGATACCAGTTGATTCACGACACGAACTGATTCATGACGCGAGTTGAGTGACGACACCAATTGAAGAGTACAAGGCAGAAAGGGGGAATGTCAGTGTAACTCTAGAAAACCAAATTTCATGTTTAGAGCACATTTATATGTATATATATATATATATATATATATATATATATATATATATATATATATATATATGGGGGTTTGTGTATATAAATGTGCTCTAAGCATGAAATTTGGTTTTCTAGAGTTATACTGACATTCCCCCTTTCTGCCTTGTGCTCTTCAATTGATTCTCGACACGAGTTGATTTACGACAAGCATTAATTCACAACATGCATTGATTCACAACACGTGTTGATTCACGAATTGAATCACGATACTCATTGCTTAACGACACGAGCTGATTTACGACAGGCGTTGATTTTCGCACGGATTGATTAACGACACGAGTTGATTTACAATACGCAATAATTCACGATACGCGTTGTTTAAGAACACGCATTGTCACGACACGCATTGATTCACCTCACGCGTTGATTCACGACACGCATTGATTCACGACACGCATTGATTCACGAGACGCATTGATTCACGACATGCATTGATTCACAATATTCATTAATACACGACACGCGTTGCTTCACGACACGCATTTATTCACGACGCGCGTTGATTCGCGACACGCATTGATTCACGACACGCATTGTTTCACGACACGCATTGATTCACGATATGCATTGATTCACAATATTCATTAATACACGACACACGTTGCTTCACGACACGCATTAATTCACGACGCGCGTTGATTCGCGACACGAATTGATTGACGGCACGCATTGTTTCACGACACGCAATAATTCACGACACGCGTTGCTTCACGACACGCATTAATTCACGACACGTGTTGATTCGCAACACGCGTTAATTCGCGACACGCATTGATTCACGACACGTGTTGAATCACGACTCGAGTTGCTTTGCGTAACAACTGAATTCACGGCACGACTCGATTTGCGACACGGCAGCGTTAATTAACGAACGGAGTTTGATGAATTTTGATTTAAAAAAATCAGTTTGTAATGTACATTAAAAGAAATATTTGCTGCTTTAGATTGAACTATTTTAAAGTCTATTCCAAATGATCTATTATGTAAAATAATAATAATAAAAAATATATTACTAAATAGATCAAAAGGAACTGAATTAGATTTGGTTTCACATTTACATTCAGTATTTGCACCCTAATACAAATTAAAATTAAAACTGAATTAAAACAGTTTTACTAGGCTTTTACAATTATTTTGACCTCAAATAAAAATTAATTTAAATATTATTGATTAGAACCTTTTTTGGTTATCAATAGATACTCCAATGTTAATAGTAACAAAAGGTTGGGTTGTTCTTCTCGTGTTTGAACAGCCCGGAACAGTTTCCAAACGATAAACGGATTCGCCTTGAAACAGCAGAGATAGAAGAAATATGGACTTTTATAGTTCTTATAACGCAAGATTTAAGAATTAAAATGATTATTATTATAAATTTTTCAAATAATAATACTTGTGATAATCACAAAGCAATTTATATGAGAGGCAATTATTCAGCAGCACAGTGACTTGAATATGTTGACAATATAACAGGAAATATAACATCCGAATTATTAATGCAGCTAGGATAATTCGGATAATTTTATTGATTAAAATGTAATTAAATTCGAAAATTAGTTATTTACAATAAATTTTAAATATAATTTATTAAAAAATTAAATTTAAACTTAAAATGGTGACGTTCTTAATGTAAATGTGATTAAGCCTGCTCACCTCGACAAGGTACTAATTCGTCGAGCAGGGTTATGAGATGAAGTAAAAATTTAGTTATATTTGATTTCTTATATATATATATATATATATATATATATATATATATATAATTTCTCAAAAAATTTCACTCTCCGGTGGGACTTGAACCCACGTCTCCGACTATCGCGGACGTGGGTTCAAGTCCCACCGGAGAGTGAAATTTTTGAGATCATGAAGCGGATTTTAAAACAAAAGCATAAATGGGGATGTTTGTAAAGAAGATCAAGATTAGGGGAAGAAGACAACGAAGACTACAAAAATAAAGGTAGGGTTCTGGAATACAGCAGGCGTAAAATGTAAATTATATAAGGAGGAACAAAGGAGAGGTATGATGGTGTTAATCAGGTAGTGTACCATGATTGGAATAACCGAAACACGGCTGTAGGAAGAGAAATGGAAAGAGTACAATAAGTGGATGCCACAGATTTGCACTTGGAAAATTCAACCTGCGTCAAAAGAGAATGGTAAGGGAAGAGCTAGAGGCACTATCATCACAGCGATAGTGAGAGGGATTAAAGAACAAAAGGTAACTTTAAGAGAGAAAAAAAGGATTTTTATCAACAGAAAATGGTGGGGTAGTAGTATTGATAAGCAACTAAGCGAAGAAGACAATAAGGAAATGGTCGTCTTAATTGCAGGGGATTGTAACGGCAGAATTAGAGAATCCAAAAACCGTAGAGTAGAAGAAAACTGGCGAATAAAGATAAAGAGTATGTCAAAAACATAATAAATACACAAGGATGAAAAATTATGAAGCGGATAGAAGCAGGGGATTAGAACATCTTGAATGGACGCACAGATGGAGAATGCACATTTATTGAAGCCAGAGGGACGTCAGTAATTGAGTACGCAGTGGTCAACGGGAAGGTAAAAAAATCATTTAGACGGAAACACGGAGTCGAATCATTTTAGCTCGTCTATGCACTTAATGTCTGCATACTTGCATTTTTGTATGTTCTGTTGGTATATATTTCTTGCATCTGTCTTCCACCTGTATCGTTTCCTGGCCTTATCTTGTGGCTTTTTTTCGCATTGTTTTCATCAGCATAATATGTGGTGGGAATATTATGCTTTTGCTATTGTCTCTTGTTCTATTTTTCGTGGAAGCCGCTTCCAATGCGGACAATTCTACGTACTACCAAAACTTGAAGCGATACAGCACGCCCCGGGGCGACTAGTAATGTTAAACGAAAGCACCTTAAGAGAAACAGTTCTGGTGTATACAACACAATGATTGTTGGCATTTCTCTCTGTATTCGGTATCCATTTTTTGTATTAATTTAGTTGTTATCATTATTTACATGCCAAAACTGTAAAAATGAAAAAAAAGTTGTATTGTAATCCTTATCTAGTAAGTCCAATTGGAATGTTAATTTTTTGTTCGAGCACCATATTTATTACTTGACACTTAAAACGATTTTATTAACACATTCATGTTTATTTAGAATCGCTACAGCAACCTCCTACACGCGTACCAGATAAATGTCAGCACCGCATCGAGAACAATAACACCCAAAAAACAATAATTAAATTTATGCAATTTTTTTTAATTGCACGCCATATGCGTGCTACAGCAGATTTATTATTTATAAACCAAATTGGTTGAAACTCCGTATTTAATGCAGGATGGACCGCGATGTAGCAGCTTTCTTCTTGCTAATAATTAGCATAGGTTCAAATGTATGTTGCGTAAGTGATTTGTAGTTATATTGTTATATAGTTTTAATTTGTAGGTGGTGCCTGCGAATGGACGACGGCGATGTGGTATTAAAATTATCAGTGGTGGTAGGAGGTGTTTTTAATGTTCTAGTTGATTTTAGAGTGCGGTAGGGGCAAAGAGGCTACAATTGGGATGAGGATCATTCAGGGCAGTGTGGCTTACCCAGCCGAGTTTCCTTTTATGGTCTACATGACGTATCAGGGAAAGCCATATTGTGGAGGTGCTATAATTAATGACCGATATATCTTGACTGCTGGACATTGCGTTTATGGGTAAAATCATGAGCTTTATAACTCAAGAGCTTCAAAAAGATATTACTTTATCAAAGTACGAATATATTCATACTTAGTTTGATAAAGTAATATATTTGATAATTCAAATTGCAAATAATTTCAAGCCCGACTCTTTGATGTTTTTCGCTTTCTCTTACCGTTATTACGCAATATGATTTTCGATTAACCCATCACTATTTTTTAATCCTCTCTTGCTTTGGGCCTATTTTTCTTTGGATCCTTTATTTTCTTATAAAATTTGCTAGCATTGTTTTTTTGTATGGCTCCTGTCGTTGTTTCTTTCTAATATTATAGTTTTTTTTTGCATGAGGGGGGGGATCTTCATAGACGCCCGGGGGACCTTGTTGGCATTCTCCCCCGGGATGTGCTGGATTCCGACTCTCTTGAGTCGACCTACCAGCGAAACCCCTACCTCTTTCCACAAATCTAAATTGTCTCGTATCATACAGCAAATTATTTGAAATATTGAATTGGATGGTAGATTGAATGGAAAAATATAGCGCGTTCTATTTGTCAAGGACAAATTGTATGGGAGGATATATGAATTCATTTCTTGAAAAATATTTGAGCTAAGAAATTGTCTTGTCTAAAACGGCCTTTAAGCCTCTCTTGGTTTGGGTCTCTTATTTTTTCTTTTCTTCCCTTATCTTCTTATTGAAGTTTGTAGCATTGTTGTTTCTTTCTAGTTCCTAAAGCTCTCCTTAAAGTCATTCTGTTTTTCCTTAGTTTGCATTTTTTGTTGTTGTTTCTTTCCTACGTCATATATAATATTCCTGATCTACCAGACATTTTGTTTTTATCCTGTATCACTTCTATCACTTATTTGTACAACCATTCTTAATATTTTAACGATTGCATATTTACAGTTTAAACGCTCGCGACATAAATGTTGTCGTGGGTGCGTACAGCATCAAGAAAAAAGACGGTCATGAGGTCCCGGTCATGAGTTACAAAATTATCGAAAGCTACCACAGATATGATGCATACGATGACAATGACGTTGCTTTAATTAAGCTGAAGAATCGATTGCGATTTAGTGAGAAGGTTTCTCCGGCTTGTTTAACAACAGGTAAAAGTATAAACTTTATAAAAGCTACTATGTGCGGCGTCATGTCTGAGCGATAAACTGAGGACACTGCGCAGTTTCTACTTTTGCACCGATAAACTGAGTAGTTTTCTCAGTTAATCATACAGCTTCCGCAATACTGTGTAGCCTGAGTGTGTTGCCCATCTGTTGCACAATAATGAATAAAAAAGATGCCCATCTGGGCTTTATCTAGGCCCACCATAATTTGCCCGAATTGTGGGACACTTATCGGAGAATACTTCAATACACACTGCACCAAAAAACTCAGAACAAAAGTGATGGAAAAACTGAAACAGCCCACACACCTTCAGTTCAGATAAATGTACAGTTTTTTTACTCAGATATTTGCACAGGGAAACTGCACAGCTAAACTCAGTGTGTGTGGACCCTTTAACAACTCAAAAAATTGTAGGTGGCGATTACTCGGGTAAAAGCGCTGTTATTTCCGGTTGGGGTACAACGCAGAATGGAAACATGTCAAATTTTCTGCTTAAATCCAATGTAAAAATTCTATCGCAGAAAGTGTGCAGAAATTCTGCTAAAATCGGAATGAAATTCAAGATAGGCGAAAACATGTGTGCGTATGGATACAAAACGGACACTTGCCAGGTACTTTAATTGGTGATGAAAATATTGGATTATTTTATGTCGGCTATTCGTTTCAGGGCGATAGTGGGTCACCTCTAATTTACGAAATCTCGCCATATAAATATGAAACCATAGGTAAGGTATATTAATTGTAGGGGTAAATACAACAAATCATATTAATTAAACATGTTTTTATAATGTGAGTGTTCAGATAAACTATTTTAAGGAAGGAATTTTGAGGGGAGGGGAGAAGGGGTGGGGGAGAGGGTGGTATATAGGAGAGGGAGTGAGGGTGGTGGGATAGAAAGAGAAAAAACCTTTATTTAGCATAACCCTTACATTGAAAAACAACTCTACTGACTATTATTGTATTTGGTTTTAGGTATAGTCTCATGGGGAGAATAGTATATGGGGGGGAGAGTGAGGGTGAAGCGGTGGGGGAGAGGGTAGTATATAGGGGGAGGTAGTGAGGGTGAAGCGATGGGGGAGAGGGTGGTATATAGGAGAGGGAGTGAGGGTGGTGGGATAGAAACCGAACAAACCTTTATTTAGCATAACCCTTACATTGAAAAACAACTCTACTGACTATTATTGTATTTGGGTTTAGGTATAGTCTCATGGGGAGAATAGTATATAGGGGGGGGGGGGGGGGGGGTGAGGGTGAAGCGGTGGGGGAGAGGGCAGTATATAGGGGGAGGTAGTGAGGGTGAAGCGGTGGGGGAGAGGGTGGTTTATAGGAGAGAGAGTGAGGGTGGTGGGATAGAAAGAAAAAAAAATTATTTAGCATAACCCTTACATTGCGAAACAAGTCCACTGACTATTATTGTATTTGGTTTTAGGTATAGTCTCATGGGGAGAAGGATGCGCTCCAGCTGGAATACCAGGAGTGTACGCAAATTTAATGCATTACGTGCCGTGGATTCTGGCCAATACAAAGGACGCTAGATATTGTCAAGATTTTTAATAAATCAACATTCGAGAATGCAATTTATAATTTGTTTTTCCCAATGCTATTTTATAAATTCTATTGGTAATCCTTATATACAAAAGTAAAATCAATGTTTTGAAACTTATCGACACGTCGTAATTTAATATCATTCTACCAAGATTTGTATGCTGTTGTTATTAGTTTTCATTGTAACCAATACATATTGCTTATTAGTAAATCCCAAAATTACACTAAAACTACAACTGCGATGTAACTATGACGATATGAAATAAACATATCACCATAATGTAAAGGTCGTTTTAAGGTCGTTTTAGACAAGACAATTTCTTGACTCAAAAGTTAGTCAAGATGCGAGACAATCTAAATTGTCTCGTATCATACAGCAAATTGTTTGAAATATTGAATTGGATTGTAGATTGTATGGAAAAATATAACGCATTCTATTTCTCAAGAACAAATTGCATGGGAGGAGGATATATGAATTAATATCTTGAACAACTTTTGAGTCAAGAAATTGTCTTGTCTAAAACGACCTTTAGACAAGACAATTTCTTGGCTTAAAAGTTGTTCAAGAAATGCATTAATATATCCTCCTCCCATACAATTTGTCCTTGACAAATAGAACGCGTTATATGTTTCCATCCAATTCAATATTTCAAATAATTTGCTGTATGATACGAGACAATTTAGATTGTCTCGCATCTTGACTAACTTTTGAGTCAAGAAATTGTCTTGTCTAAAACGACCTTTAGATTGTAAGATCTAAGATCATACGTCCCGAATTGTTACGAAAAACATTAGTGTGAGAACGTAAAATTTTAAATGCATTATATATATATATATATATATATATATATATATATATATATATATATATATATTTAAATAGTGTAGAGTTAACTTTTTTAACTTTTGTCTTCCTGACACTAATACTGCAACCAAGCGAGTAGTTAGATAGAAACACATGCCGCGTAGATTCCTTGCAGTTTAGTTTCATATCATTTTATGTTAGGCTTACATTAAAATACTGGGACAATAGCCAAGAGATAAAAAGTTAGATTGGGAAAGCTCGAGCTGCCTTCAATACAATGAATAACCTCTTCAAAAATCACGAACTCCATCTTCTTACCAAAGTACGCATGTTGAGGTGCTACATATTCCCAATATTATTTACGGAGTCGAGTCCTGGACACTAAATGAAGCAACAACAAAAAAGCTTGAAGCCTATGAGTTGTGGCTATATCGACGTGTCTTACGGATATCTTGGAAAGACCCAGTAACAAATATAGAAGTCCTCCACTGGTTGAAGAAAGAGAAGGAGATCATGGACACCATCACAACCCGCAAGCTCCAATACCTAGGTCACATCATGCGGAACGAGGACAAATACGCCATCATTCAAGGCAAGATACACAGCAAACGAAGGCCGGGACGGAGGAGAATTTCATGGTTGCAAAATCTCAGGGCGTGGTACGGGAAGACGTCGAACGAGCTCTTCAGAATAGCAACCAATAAAGTGAAGATAGTCATGCTCATCAACATCTGAAATCGGATAAGCACATGAAGAAGAAGAACATTAAAATGTAATCCAAATTCATCCCTGAAGACCACCTACAAACAAAAGCCACATGCGAGGGCGCTTTTCCAGGAATCTGCAACGCAGACAAATTTAGATGACTCCGCCCAAACACCCCCAAAGACTGATCAGCAGATAGGTCGAGAAAATCTCGGGGCGCAGAAAATCGAACGCCTAAAAGCCATGTCATTAAAACCCGAAGACAAGCTCAAAAACGCTCTCTTTTCTTCTCGAATTCGAATAAGTTAGATACGCTGCTCTTGTCTTCCCGATTTGAATAAGTCACATACGCGCTCCTTTCTCTCATTTTTGATGTTACAAGTTTGACTGTAAGAAATTAACACTAATTGTAAAATAAACAAGACTTAACCATCTTTGAGTCTCCTAGTGTTAGTCAAAAGTGCACCTTTCCAATCCCCAAAAAGACACTGAAGGCTGAAACAACTAATAGGTCGGGTCAAGCATACCTCCAGGGTGTGATTCCCAAAGGAGTCACAACATTGTATATATTTTATTTTTTTTAATTATTAACTACATCTTTTAAAAAAAACATCAACAACTGTTGCTTCCCAGTGCATCATTGTTTGCGACAATAAACACCATCTCTAGTATTAGCAAGTATCCAACGTAGAAAATATCTCAGGTTAACATAAACACCAGGCACTCCAGCTGTTGCACATCCATCGCCCCATGATACAATTCCTAAAAAAATCAACGAGTTAGATTTGGAACTGCTGGACCATCCCCCCGTATTCACCAGATTTAGCCCTGAATGACTTCCTTTTATTCCCAAGCTGAAAATTGCGCTCGGGGGGTAGATATTTTCGACGAACGAGGAGACCATAACTTCATAAGCAACTATTTTGTAGACAAAGATGCCAACTACTATTTGGACGGGTTGATGAATGTAAGCAACTATTTTGAGGACAAAGACGCCAACTACTAAACTACTATTTGGACGGGTTGATGAATGTAAACAACTATTTTGAGGACAAAGACGCCAACTGCTACTTGGACGGGTTGATGAACGTAAGCAACTATTTTGTTGACAAAGACGCCAACTACTATTTGGACGCGTTGATGAGCGTAAGTAACCATTTTATGGACAAAGACGCCAACTACTATTTGGACGCGTTGATGAACGTAAGCAATTATTTTCTTGACAAAGACGCCAACTACTATTTGGACGGGTTGATGAATGTAAGCAACTATTTTGTTGACAAAGACGCTAACTACTATTTGGACGCGTTGATGAGCGTAAGCAACCATTTTATGGACAAAGACGCCAACTACTACTTGGACGCGTTGATGAACGTAAGCAATTATTTTGTTGACAAAGACGCCAACTACTATTTTGACGGATGGATGAGGTGGGAGCATCGCTGGTAGGAGATGTGTATGGTTTCACAAGAAGAATAATGTTGATAAAAATTAATTTTGTGAGATCGGAATTTTTTCAGACCACCCTCTTATAGTCTATATAGTCTATTTTGTGGAGCTAGTAGAAGAATTCCTAATAGAAGAATAAATATTGTTTCCAATAGTTACCGTCAACACACTGCATAATACCTTTGAGTGAAGAATCAATTGTATACGATAACAACTTACCGATAGTTTCATATTTATACGGTCTGATTTGATGAATTAATGGACTTCCACTATCACTCTAAAAAACAAACACTTTAATAAATAATGCATAAAGTGCCATAATCTCACCTGACAAGCATCAGTTTTATACCCATACGCACACAAATTCGTAGTCTCACTAAACTTAGGCCCTATACTAGCCGATTTACGACACGCATTCGTATCCATAACCTTCAAGTGACTCTTCAATTGCAACCGCGACAAGTTTCCTTTTTCTGTAATCCCCCAACCTGCCACAACCACATCTTCTCCAGTATAATCAGCACCTATAATATTTAATAAACTAACGTATTTATAATTAACAGCAAGTCACCATAATTACTCATTGGAAGACATACTGTTGCAACCTGATCACTGAACAATATGCGATGTTTCAGTTTAACCAGTGCTATATCGTGCTCATCATGCCCTTTGTGCCGTTTATAGGTATCTACAATTATGTAGCTCTGCACTTCATACGGGACGCCATCATTAGCTTGCCTATCATAACCACCAACTATCACCACCATACCTGCAGCTTTGAGACTGGTTGGTTCTTGCAATACTCTTCTTAACGGTTGCATTGTAAAAAGTTTCCAACAAACACGTAACGCAATTTGATAATTAGTTTTGATATGAATATCATGTGATATATAAGAATCAAATAAAACAGTTTGTTATCTAAACCATAAATGAAGTAAAAGTGATTTCTTGAACTGATCTGATTTCCAAAATCGATAATTGATTGATTGAATTAAGACGACTGCATGGAGTGAATATCTAGTAATGCTGTATAGCAGTCATTACTCAACAACTGATAGTACTTACGACACACCGGAAATAATAGCATGGGAAACCACATAGATATAATATAGATATAATATAGATATAATATAGATATAATATAGATATAATATAGATATAGATATAGCTATAGATATAATATAGAACTGATTGATGTCCTCAGTGCCCTTAGAACGTTAAGGAACCGGATATCGACAGAAAACGAGCCTCTGAACCCCATACTTCGTTGGGAATTTCGTCTTTTCCTATAGATATCTGCTTAAGGGCACTGAGGACATCAGTCCTATCCTTAAAACAGATTGAAAAAATCATGCTATCCCTATATAATCGACGAAAAACATGCTTTGGCATTTGCTGGGGGTTTGGGAAGTTTGTACCATTTATATTCCCATAGTAATTCAAGTACGAAGCATAAAGCGGACAAATTACTTTTTCAAACACAGATTGCAAGCTCTATTGTAGGGAGCTCACTAAACAGTTTCTTTGTTGAATATAACTTTTTGTACGCTAACTCTCAATCAAAATTAAGAGAAATAAAAAAAAAATCTGAACATTCCGCTACTACATTGCGTGGTTGTTGGAAAATCGTCCTTAACATGGTACTTACTTAAAGACACAATGCGCTGCTGTAAGGATGTACAGATCGTTGATAATTGCACCCCCACAGTACGTCTCGCCGAAGTACTTCATGTAGACCACAAAAGGAAACTCGTGGGGGTACGTTACGCTACCGTGGATAATTCTCATCGCAATGTCCGCTTGTCTGGCAACGCCACATTCTGTAATGACAATTTTGAAATGCTGAATATATATATATATTTTTTTTAAATTAAATTACCGCAGCTACGGCTAACCCGTACGGTTGATGATGATTGCGGAATAATCAGTAGCAGGAGTAATGTGCGTACAAAGTCATCCATTTTCCATGAAAATATAAGATTAGATTATTAGATATGAGGGTTTATATATGGCAATAAAAAATACGAGATAGGTTTTAATGGTTATTGTTTTTGGAAATTTACTGTTCATATGTAATGAAACTATTGTGTTTCTTATCATGTTTTGCATGAATTTAGGAGATTTTGCTACTGAAATTTTATACAGTGTGTTTTTTGTTAACACTAAACTACATGGTTCGCATAATGGGCTGAAGGTGACTACAAAAGATTAACGTAGGCGCAATTCCAAAGAAAATTTTATAATATTAAATTTGAATATACCATATAAATTATATATTATTATATAGAGCGGAAAGGACATCGGATAACGTCTTCACACTACTACATATCATATCATCTATAATCTATAGTATTCATCTATGATCTATAACACGCTGGTCAAGCCGAGTTTACTATACGGCGCATAGACATGACGGGTAACCGAGAGGATCACGAGAAGGTTTGAGGCAATGGAAATGGATGCGTTGAGGAGATCAGTAAGAGTTTCACGACTCGAAAGATTAAGGAACTAAGAAGTACGTAATCAAATGGTAATTGAAGGAACATTATACACCGACGTGGAAACAAAACAATTGACCTGGTATGGCCATGTCCAAAGGATGTGTGAAATTCGAATACCTAGAAGAGCTATGGAATGGGTATTGTAATTAAATAGTATACACATATAAAATATGATGTGGTTAGTGCACTATACTATTGGTTAATATACACCTAAAACTACAAAATCTTAAACGAGGAATATTGTTGGACACCCACATACCATTGTTCCGCTTGAAGGACTCTAGCACTCATCGCCTTTATTATTGCTCACTTCTACTGTTTTCTTGGACATAACAAAAAAACAGTAGAAGTAAGGAATAATAAAGGCGATGAGTGCTAGAGACCTTCAGGAGGAACAATAGAATGTGGGTGTCAGACAATATTCCTTTCATTCAAGATTTTGTAGTTCTAGGTGTATATTAACCAACGGTATAGTGCACTAACCACACCATATTTTATATATGTGTAAACTGTTTAATTATAATTACGAATACATTTATTATTATTCATAAGGTGTTCCCTCAAAATAATGTTTAGAGGATTTGGTCTGAATTGAATTTACCCCAAATCCATCCTAATTAAGCAGTAATAACATGTTGAATTTGAACGAATCAAGATTATGATATATCTATAAACCAACAATTAGTTTGACAGGTAATAAATAAATGCATAGTTCGTATAGTTCCAACAAAAGGTATTTCTCTAAAAGTCGTGATAAAAACAGCCACATTGACATAAACGTTTCGTGCCAAACAATGCTCTATTAAAAATTCTATTATAGTATACAATAAATAGTGCTACAAATACTGCCAGCTATAATTAGTTACTGCAATTGGGTTTTACAATTGGTCCAAAAATGTTCCAATTTTCGTTGGTTCTGTTGTCGGCTTGTGGTGTAAGTAGCGTGAATTATTAATTAATTTATAAATAAAAAATAGTATACAGTTCAAATTTTAATGTAACTTGTAAATTTGAATAAATCGTGGTCCACCTTGAGGCGGAGTTGGGAATTAGAGGGTTGATGAATATGATATAATAAACAGCTAGGTTCTATTAGGTTTAATAACCAGATATACATTTTTTTGCTGATAAATTAAATAAGTAATCTGCTGTGATCTGATTAAAATGTTTTTTTTTTGTTGTTGCATCTCTTTCTATTTATTTATATCCTTGTTTTTGTATTGTCTTCAATCATCCACTGTTCTTTGGGAGATTGAGAGTTGTTGGTAATGTATCTTTGCTGTCATCCATCAGCGCTTCCTTTATGTTATCTTTCATCATATATATATATATATATATATATATATATATATATATATATATATATATATATATATTTGATCTACATTTTTGTTTGTACTATTTGTCCGAGTCTTTTATGGATGTTCGTCTTCACGCTTTGTCTTGTTTCTTCATCTCGGAGCATATTTGTATTTAATATCTGCTTTCGACATTTTATTTGTACTTTTTTAAATCTGATTTGCAAGGTGGCAATAAGGGGATTGTGATCATATCCGACATCTGCTCCAGGGTACGTTTTTACTGTGCGAATAGCGTTCCTATATCTTTTGTTGATACAGATATAGTCTATCTAGTTCCATACTATATTGTCTGTTGTGTGACTTGGACAGAAGAACCTTATCTTGGTTATGCAATATTCGGAACTGGATCGATATGGGCGTGGAGAAATTGTTTCACACGCCAGCTCCGTTGCAGTTTCGGGGTTTTTAGCCCTACACCTACCACGCTGCCCATTACGGGTTGGGTAGTGCGATGTGGGTAAATGTGTAGGAATGTTGGTAGGATTAAGGTTAGGACATGATTTTCCCAAACGGGGATGTGAGGAAAATCAGGTGCTCACGTAGGGCAGAGGTCGCCAATCTCTGTAGTGGATATGTTCTACACTGGGGTTGTACAGAATTATCCACCCGTTACCCGGGGTATGTTATGTTAAATATTACCAAAAATCGTACTAAATTATACAACTTTCCCTCTATAGAGAAAGTTTAACGCCATCTGGCGACACCACATCAATTAAAAATGCACACAGTCAAAATTCTATCAGGATCACCGAGTACTGCCCTCTATTAAAATAATATTCCAACAGAGTGTTTGAGATATCAGCACAAAGTCAATCTTATAAAATATATAAATGTGCGTCCACCTCTTAGCAATCTACATATCCAGATTTATTAGACTAATAAATAAATTATTTATTTATTTTCAATAAAGGAGATGAATAAAACTATGTTTCTACCACTTATTTTATTATTTATTTATTTATTAGTTTGAGTTATTAGTTTGAGTTATTAGATGAATTGTGTGAATTCACACAATATCTCGAAAATTATACAACTTTCCCTCTAGAGAGAAAGTTTAACGTCATCTGATGTGGTGCCGCAAAATATGTTTGCAATTTAAACAAAAATAGAAGAAATTATCTTCATACAAAATACACTACACTCAAACTCTATTGCAGTTTATAAACTACTGAAAGGCAACCGAGTAATTGTGTTTACATTTAATTAAAATGCTTTACAATTTTCAGGTGTCGGTTGCACATATACCAGGTAGAAAAACAATATATGATTCAAAGTCTAAATAAATGATTTGTAATGATGAATTTTAGATCAATGCGGTTGGGGTGGCAAGGCGCCTATCGGTCCTCGAATCATTAAGGGTAGCCTTGTCTATAAGAAAGAGTTTCCATTTGCCATTTACCTTACGCAATCTGGCAGTTTATATTGTGGCGGCACTATAATTACCGACCGATATGTTCTGACCGCAGGGCACTGCGTTTATGGGTAAATATCACTATCACCAGAGCCGGTCCTGGCGGGGGCCAAATTTGGGGGTGGCAAAGAGAAATTAGTTATTTAGTAATTTAATACGGCGGCAGAGGAGGAAAGACCCATGTATGGATCGATAGTCAAATTAAGATTGATTTTATATATATATATATATATATATATATATATATATATATATATATATATTATAATAAAGCGGCGAAAAATAAAAAGGACCGGCTCTGACTATCACCATTGACTAAATGTGTTACGTGTGTTTTATATTATATGGGAGTCACAGTTTTCTTTTGCAGTTTATCATTGGACCAGGTACAAATTGTGGCAGGTGTAACCGACGTTTACGAAGGGTCAAACAAACACTACGAAGTAGAGAAAGCAATAATGCACGAAAATTACCATAGACATGAAGCGTACGATGACGCAGATATTGCATTATTAAAAACTTTTAAGGAAATATTGTTCAGCAATAGTATTACACCGATCTGTCTACCATCAAGTAACATTTTTTATGTCAATTTGAATTAGTCAAATGCCGTTGGCATGTAAGGCCCAATTCACACATAGGAGGCGTGGTGCCGGCGCGGCGAGAGGCACGACGCTTTCACGCCCCCTCTATATAAACATGTGGTGCAATGCCGACTTAGGCCCAATTCACACATAAGCGGCGCCGGGCGCAGGCGCGGTGTAGGCGAAGCGAAGGCGCAACGTTGCACAGGCGATTGTGATGTCCATATTCAGTGAAGGGGTGGACATTGCACCTGATGTTTATATAGAGGCGGCTTGGAAGAGTTATGCCTCTCGACTCTTCGCCTACCGTGTCTCAGGCGAAGAGGCGAAGGCGCGGCGATAGGCACAACACTTTCACGCCCCCTCTATATAAACATGTGGTGCAATGCCCACTTAGGTGAGGAGGCACGGGCATTTGCCTCGAGCCTCTCGCCGCGCCGGCACCGCGTCTTCGCCTCAGATACGGTAGGCGAAACTCTTCCACGCCGCCTCTATGTAAACATATCGTGCAATGTCCATCCCTTCACTGCATATGGACATCACAATCGCCTGTGCGACGCCGCTTATGTGTGAATTGGGCCTTAGGTGACCAGGTGCGGCCATTTGTCTCGTGCCTCTTGCCGTGCCGGCACCGCGTCTTAGCCTCTTCGCCTGAGGCACGGTGGCTGCGAGGCGAGAGGCGCATCTCTTCGCCGACGCCGCTTATGTGTGAATTGGGCCTAAGATGCGAATTAGTAGTTTTGTAAAACAATTTGCATATTCCGCTTGAAACTAAATGTTCAATTTCAGAAACTGACTACACGGACAAAAGTATGGTAATTTTGGGTTGGGGCATTACGGAGAAACAAGAGAAATCTCCATTCCTTCTAAAATCAAGTGTGAAACTTATAGATAGTGAGATATGTTTAAAAGAAGAATATACAAAAGATATGAAAAAAACGGAAAATATATGCGCTTATGCATTAGGGACGGACACCTGTCAGGTAATTTAAAATATTCCAAAAATTGCCGCCAAATGATCTTTACACTTTTCGAAATAACAAACATCTCTTTTTACAGGGCGACAGTGGTGGCGGTCTAATTTATGAAACGGAACCGTACAGATATGAAATTGTAGGTATGTGTATGTATTACAAAATATATCGATGCATATAAAATAACATTCCACACACACCCTCCGTATGCCTGAAATTAAGTTTTGTAACAATACCAAAGAAGAACAACTCGTCACGCTGACTATAGAATGACAAACCTTATGCCTCATCTACTACAAACATTTCTCATAATAATACATACACGAATTTTCGGAAAAGGTGAGATTCTACTAAAACAATGTGTAATGGGGTTTGACAATAATGGGCACAAACTACGCAACCACGTGGAAGAAATGAACATGATTATAAGTAGCAGGAAATTCAAGCATAAGAAGGCACTCAAAGCGACATGGAGGCATCCAAAAAGGAACACACGAAAATTGATCACGTATTGATAACTAAGAAAAGAGCAGCAACAATACAAGACGTAAGGCCTAATTCACACATAAGCGGCGTCGGGAGGAGGCGCGGTGTATTCGAGGTAGAGGCGCGACGTCGCACAGACGATTGTGATGTCTATATGCAGTGAAGGGGTGGACATTGCACCTTATGTTTACATAGAGGCGGCGTGGAAGAGTTGTGCCTCTCGCCTTACAGCCACCGTGTCTTCGGAGAAGAGGCTAAGACGCGGTGCCGGCACGGTGAGAGGCAAATGCCCGCGTCTCGTCACATAAGTGGTCATTGCACAATATGTTTATATAGAGGGCGCGTGAAAGCGTCGTGCCTCTCACAGCGCCGGCACCGCGTCTTCGCCTAAGGCCCAATTCACACATAAGCGGCGTCGGGCAAGGCGCCGGCGCGACGTTGCACAGGCGATTGTGATGTCCATATGCAGTGAAGGGGTGCACATTGCACCTTATGTTTACGTAGAGGCGGCGTGGAAGAGTTATGCCTTTCACCTCTTCGCCTACCTTGTCTTAGGCGAAGAGGCAAGGACGCGGTACCGGCGCTGCGAGAGGCACAACACTTCAAGCCCCCTCTATATAAACATGTGGTGCAATGCCCACTTAGGTGACAAGAGGCGGACATTTGCCTCGTGTTTCTCGCCGCGCCGGCACCGCGTCTTCGCCTAAAACACGGTAGGCGAAGAGGCGAAAGGCATAACTCTTCCACGCCGCCTCTACGTAAACATAAGGTGCAATGTCCACCCCTTCACTGCATATGAACATCACAATCGCCTGTGCAACGTCGCGCCTGCGCCCGACGCCGCTTATGTGTGAATTGGGCCTAAGACACAGTAGGCGAAGAGGCGAGAGGCATAACTCTTCCACGCCGCCTCTGTGTAAACATAAGGTGCAATGTCCACCCCTTCACTACATATGGACATCATAATCGCCTGCGCGACGTCGCGCCTGCACCTCGCCTACACCGCACCTGCGCCCGACGGCGCTTATATGTGAATTGGGCCCAAGATCACTAAGGAGAGCCAATGCGGACTTCTGTTGTTGCTCTATAAGAGACGAAACGTTTATTCTAAAGATGTGGCTTTGATATTGGTGATCACATTCATCACCCCAGCCCTGATGCAGTGTAACTAACAGTGCATGTGTATATGCTCCAAGCACGTACAAGCCGCTTTCGTTTATCGTTCAGTTCAGGCTGTTTTAAGACCAGCCCGGAACAGCTCCCGTACGATAAACGAAAGCGGCTATGTGTGAATTGGGCCTAAAATCACTAAGGAGAGCCAATGCGGACTTCTGTTGTTGCTCTATAAGCGACGAAATGTTTATTCTAAAGATGTGGCTTTGATATTGGTGATCACATTCATCACCCCTCCCTTGATGCTTCAGTGTGATTCACAGTGCATGTGTATATGCTCTAAGCACGTATAAGCCGCTTTCGTTTATCGTTCAGTTCAGGCGGTTTTAAGACCAGCCGGGAACAGTTCACGAACGAGAAACAAAAGCGGCTATAGTATCATATTCACACTGCTGTTTATTTATAGGAATAGTATCATGGGGGTATGGATGTGCCACCGAAGGGGTACCAGGCGTTTATATGAATGTCAGTCACTATATACCATGGATACGAGAGAAAGCTGCAGATTCAAATTTCTTACCATAATCCTGAACAACAATAAAATAAAGATATCACTTCATCATATACCTGGAAGTTACGATTTTTACGTGCAACCTTTAGTAGATCAAAATGAAAAATGTTCCTGCAGAATGTAACTATCAAGAAATAAATTATGGTTGATATCTATTTACGTCAATTTTATTATAAGAAAAACTTCTATCTTTATAGGGCTATTAGCCGTGAGGCTTTTCCGCCTGCCAAGGAAGATACTCAAAGAAGTTTAATCATCCAGTATTTACCTTAACTTAACAGAAAACCTGAAAAACTGTGAAAGCTGATTCGCGAAAGTTCGTGTGGTTCGAATTAGGGTTGCCAACTATTCTTGTTTCTAAAGGAGGATAAGTTGGGAAGGGGGGTAAGGATAGATTAAGATTGGTTGCTCGGGGTCGGAAAGGGAAAGGGAGGAAACCCCAACACCCAGACAATTCCTGAGTCGTAGAAAAATACGGCTGGGTGGCATCAGGTGTCACCTGATGCCAGCCAGCCGTCTTTTTCTACAACACAGGAATTGTCTGGGTGTTGGGGTTTCCTCCCTTTCCGACCACGAGCAACCAATCTTAATCTAACCTTACCCCCCTTCCCAACTTGCCCTCTTTTTGAAACAAGGTGGCTTCACACGGCCGCGTACCTCACCGGGTTGCAACACTACGACACGACCGCAAGGAGACGATAATCTCGTGACTGCACTACTGAATCTCGACCCACCCACAAAAATACGAGAACTGGGACTAAGAGCCCAAACTAAGTAAAAAAGAGAGTGGAGGTACCCACTGAGTTAAATAACCACGAAGACGACCAAAGAAGAGCATTACTTTTATCCTGGAATAAAGGAGCTAATGGGGACAAGGATAAAAATAATTAATCATTTACTATGTAGAGGTGGGAGATCTCAGCACCGGTCGGTGAGGGCATCGTGGTGGGTGCTCCCCGATCATCATCCGACTACCACCCAGTAGAAGAAGCAAAAATGGAACTAGGGCCCGTAGAAGACACCAACCCATTTAGAGAAAGCAGCGTAACACCCAGGATCGCAACGAACAGAAGACAAACGAGGATAGAACCAGGCAGACCCCCGAAGTAGATAATGGAGATGGCTGGGAATACGGACATAGAGGAAGAAGAAAACCAGTCAACTCAGTAAGACTAGAGGAAAGCCATCTCACCTCCGGAAAAAAGAAGACAGGAAGGCGGAATCTACAGTGACAGAGAAGCTGCCGAAACACCTAATTAAAGCACCCACGGACAGACACCGAAGACAAAACCGAAGTAGAGGACGCATATATACAGCGGGCAGAGGATAAAATGCTAAAACTAACCAACATGGCTGTGGCGACAAGAACATACGAAAGGAATCTAAAGTAGACGTGCGGTCGAGCGGCTCCTCTGGAAAAATCGGAAACCCACCAGTAAAAGGTTTCAAATACCAGTTGGTGGCCCTGAAGGCGGTTAGCCAGTTGGTCAAGCCGGACGCAAGCAGAAGACACAATTTTAAATACCGGCGTCGTGTTTATAAGCATCCTAGTTGGATTATCCTCATCACTACCCGCAAGACACCTTTCAGAACATGAAGGTCAGAAAGGTGCTTTGCAAGTTGTGTTAGGCCATAGTCTTGGATGCTTTCTTCTAGCTGGCATACTTGTCATAAAATCCTCGTATTTTAGATATGGTCTGTTCCGTTGTTTTCACTTCCTCTGGTGTAGGCGTTGGTGCCGTGGGATATGATTGTTGGTCCAGCCGGGCATGCATGTCCGTCATTTATATTCTCAGTGTCTGGATCTCCTTGGCCATCTTGCCATCTTTTAACGCCGTACCGTTAAGGTAAAGGTGTTATTCCTGCTGGCGCTCAAAATTTAAGATATCGGTGATTGTAAACCTCGTGGAAGGATAAGTCACTTGAAGAAGTCAATAGTAGCGCCATTCAGCAGAATAGTTCTACTACTAGTATATAGGTACACACCCTATATACTAGTAGTGGATCTATTCTACTTAATGGCGATACTATTGACTTCTTTCTTCTTCTTTCTCTTCAAGTGACTTATCCTTCCACGAGGTTTACAATCACCGATATCTTAAATTTTGAGCGCCAACAGGAATAACACCTTGTAAGGTTGTAAATTGACGTAAGAACTTGTTGATCATCAAATTGTGGAAAATCTTAATACAACGCAGACACGTATCGTAGATATACGTCTGTAGGAGCGAAAGGGTTAAAGGTCTCAAATAGACACTGCTAATCATTTATAAATAATTTTATTATCAAAAAACATAAAAATACCAGTGTTAATGCAAAATAAAAATAAACTGGATGTACTCACACCGCTCACAAACAAATAATCTCTGTTCATAGTGCCAAACTGTTTGCATTGTACTAGATTCGTCAAGAAACTACAACAAGTTCCTATTTATGATACAAGTTTTGTTCAATTAATTCAAAATAGATGTGAAGTCGCTATGTGCTATAATCAGTTCATAACAACAATAATGTGCATGACTTGAATAAAAACTTGAAATGCGCCAATTATTTCACGTAGAAAGCTTTTGGTGATATATATGATTCAAGTTTCAGATGGAGGAGACTTGAATGATTTCTTGCCGAATCTATTTGAATATAAACTTATTTCGTTTATCATTCGGGAGCTGTTCCAGGCTTTACTAACAGGAGTAGAACCGCCCGAAACCTAGTGATAAACGAAATAAGCTATAATTCTAGACTTAATACAAACCAATATTACGCCCGCTTTCACCAACGTCTAAAAAAAGGTAAATATATTGACGGTGTTGAGCCAAAAAGGCCAATTTGCATTTTCCAGAATGTTTCTAAAACTAAAAAGTTCAATTCGGTTACGTTGTACCAATCACATACTTTATATGTCTTCAATTCAAGACATAATTGGTTATAGTATGAGATGAACATTGCACATGAAATGTCCATGTTTTTCTATGTTCAATTGCTCATGTGCAATGTTCAGCTTGTACTAGGGCCAATCATGTATTGGATAAAAGACTCGCAGTATGTGATTGGACATAGTACGAGCTATTTCATTATTTTTTCATTCATTTTATTTACAAGTATATCGATTTTTTTTAACCATTCATAAACCTTACAAAAACAATCTGTTGTCATTGTTTCTGTAATGGTTAAAAAAATCGATATACTTTAAAATGAATGAAAAAATAATGAAATAGCTTGTACTATAACCAATCACATCAAAAAAAAAAAAAAAAAATCGATATTCTTGTAAAATAAAATTAATTAGTATCGAAGTTTTAGAAACATTCTGGAATTGCAGATTGGTCCTTTTTGGCTTAACACCGTCGATATATGAACGGGCATTCCGGCTATAACTAATTAACGAAATAAACTTACTAATTATCACCTAGGTTTACTAGGCTTGGTGCAAACGGGCATTAGTGTACATCCATAAATAACCAAATGTGCGCAATACCTGTCAAAAACCGTTTGACTTTATCTGCGAACAGGTGACGTGTACGAATCACAGAATATAATACAAACCTACCCCGATAATTAAGTAATTTGTTTGTGATAGTGAATTTTATTTTAAATTTAGCCTGAAACAAATCCACAGACACAGCCCCCGGTTTAATAAATAACATTTGTTGTGTTTTTGTTACACGACGACGTGACGGCCTCCTCTAAATTACTATCTAACTTATGGTAGTTCGCAGAGTTTGGCCGCCTCCGGTGCTGCCTCTTCCCGCGGCGGCCTTCTAACACCAGTGCTAGAATCTACAGGATCATAATTAATAAGTCAACAATTTATTCTGAATGGTTAAATTACTCGTGCCACAATGATGGTACAGTTTTGCATAATAAAAAAACGGACCGTCTAAATGTCTATTTTATGAAAATTAGTAGTTACAGCCCGGCGCCTTCGCCAATTGTTACGACACTTAGGCCCGTATTCACCAACATCCCATAAAGTTTATAGGTCCCATAAGCTATTGAATGTATAAATAGAAAATGTCATTATGACATGAAATGATTAAAATAAATGTCAACACCCTGAATAGCACTTGTGATTGGAGCTTTGATGACACATTTTTCAATTTGTTCAGTGTTTCCAATAAAGCGAATCTAAAGTAACTACATTCTCTAGATAATTTATTTATTGTTGCTATAACAACAAATACTTATGGGTTCAATAGCTATTGATAGATTTATAGAACGTTGGTGAATATGAGGGTAAGATCGTAAGTATGTAAGTCGCTCTAATTCTAATTATGTTCGTCTCTGTTTCTGTTGCAATTATTAATAAATATAGGGAAGGGGCAGACATATTTTCTGTAAATCACCTTTGACGCTTTCGTATATCGTTTCTCACTACGCCGAACAGTTCACACCGGAACTACTCGTCGAGAAATAAAAGAACATATCGCACTGCGAGATGATCCGAATCATACCAGATCGAATCGAATCAAATAAATTTTTAGCGAAAAATCTTAAATGTCCTTAAAATTTGGTGATGCCCACACCAGATATTTGTTGAATTCATTTTATATTAATTCGCGCCATAAGAAAAATATAGAAATAATCCCACCCAGTACCATCATTGTGGTCATTACCATAATCTTAAATACAAACCTTCTGCTTATTATGATATCCCACATATCCCATTATAAATACAATGCACACCATCATAAAGTAGGAGAAGAAATAAGAATCGTCTTCAATCGGTTCGGCGTTGTTGGTCGGAATATCCATGTCCTCTTTCAATTCCAAAGGTTTGGACTTTTCAACAATAGGTTTCTCATGTGCTAAAATTTCATTACAAAACCAACCTAATAAGAACCAGATATTTGCGATTTTATAAATACTTTAAATAACATTTATCTTATAAAATATGTTATGCTCACAATACAATTTAGTGCAGTCTCATTTAAATGAGGCTTTGAAATGGAAATGGCAAAATCTAACAATATAATCTGTTGTAAATTGTTAGATAAAAGCGTCTTAACTATAGTTGACATGCTTTTATACAATAGAGCCTAAAATAGCAATATTAATAAGAGGTGTTATAAAGGGCGGGTGAGAAATCTCCCAGTGCGCGTGCGCCAGTAGGTACAGACTAGATATAGTAGTACTATAGTAGTTACTTTTGTTTATCAGTTACATAGTAAATAAGTACATAGAAATACTGTTTTAAACAACGGGTAAAAACCGATTTGATATTTATATTCTGGTCATATCAATGGTAATCAATATGCAATTTGCAATAATATAAAATGATTTTATCCAATTTTTAGCTGATTATAGCTGTCTAAAACGCATGGTAGCAGTATACCTGTGCTAACTGAAATATACTTAATTACTTACATGGATTATTATTAACAATTGGTGGTAACTCATCCTCTTCATCATCTGCATCATCCACTGAAAGAAATTACATTTATTTTTGATATAAAATAGACTTGTGCATTGTAATTGAACTAGTAATTTTTTAAACACAATTTTTGAACACAAAGGAATACATAAATACACAATGGGAAGTCAAGAGCCAGAATGAAAGATCTGTAATCGATAATATTTTAACCAGAAACACACAAAGAAAGAATATGAATGGTGTAAGGGGTAGCAAAATAAGACAGTAACCATTGACAATCAAAACAAAGGGGTTTAAACAAAAACAAAGAGAAAACAACCTAGAACCTGAAATGACTAGATTTAAGGTCGTTTTAAACAAGACAATTTCTTAGCTCAGAAGTTGTTCAAGAAATGAATTCATATATCCTCCTCCCATACAATTTGTCCTTGACAAATAGAACGCATTATATTTTTCCATTTGATCTACCATCCAATTCAATATTTCTAATAATTTGCTGTATGATACGAGACAATTTAGATTGTCTCTCATCTAACTTTTGAGTCAAGAAATTGTCTTGTCGAAAACAACCTTTAGCTCAAAAGTTGTTGAAGAATATGATACGAGATAATTTAGATTGTCTTGCATCTTGACTAACTTTTGAGTCAAGCAATTGTCTT